>CM032065.1:18621059-19821059 GCA_018831715.1 Matsumurasca onukii
TTTTGATGATATCACCAGACTTGATATACCTGTAGTGATGTCTAATGATATCAGTAAACCGGGTTTGATGATGTCACCAGACCTTGATGATTTGTAGTGATGTCTGGTGATATCAGTAAAACCTGTTTTGATGTGATATCACCACAAACACAGAAAGTTTGGTGACGTCTAGTGATGTCTGGTGACATCAACAGGAGTTTTGATGATATCATTAAAATTTCTGATGACCGTCTAGTGATACTTCCACTAGGGTAATACAAAAACAGAAGACACCCAGCCGCAGTTAAAGTTTAAATATGGACGATTTCTTCATTTGGGTTTAAATTTTAACCAGTTCATTCAGACTAATTGAAATTGCCCGGATCAACTGTAGAAATAGATTCAACTATCAACGCACTAAAAGCAAATGTGGGTCAATTTAAGCTTTGATTTAGTCACATGTCGGCAATTATCGCTGTCGGAGGGCCGTATATTGGGCAGTCTGATTGGATAAATGCGAGATTTGGCAGTAACAAACAAACACAAGACAGACAGACAGACGTAGGTGAGAATGAAAATCGCCATTGCAAGTGTTGTTGCCCCGGGAACTTGAAAGGCTTCTTAACAATACAACACTGATATTGATAGGTTTCTTCAATCTTGCTTCTACGATTGTCCTATAGTTTACTCCAACTAGTTTGGGTAAAACCAGGCGTCACGCAGATAAGCACTAAAGCGCCGCTGGCATGGGTGGAGCGAATTTCCTTTGCCTTTCTCTTACTATAACTTATTTGTAACTCTAATTTGTTACGCTTTTAGCCTCGATTCGGCCTTAGCTAGTTGCATCCTTTACTGTTACGGGCGTTACAAAACCTTTGTTACGCACGTAATAATAATTGCTAGCGCTTCGACCTCAGCTGTTCGCTACGCCTGCAGTTTTACCTCGGCCTTTGGCTTTAGATCTACTTAGTCTTTACTCGAGCTTTAATAGATTACTATCCTGCAAGGAAAACTCATTTTAAATTTCGCTAAAATCATTTTATTGTTAAAGCGAAAATTACCTTTGACAGCCAATTTTAAACGACCGAACCGACTGTCTAGTTTTTATGTACTCTATAGGTAACAATCATTAAAATACAATTTTCATTTCATTATAAATGATTAAAGTTACTGTTTTTAGATAATCAAATTTGCTTTTTAGTGAAAACTCTTATCCAAAGAAAACTTGCGATATTCCAAATTTGCTAGCTCACGAACCGAGATATTTACTTGTGACATTTGTAACAAAAAATGTTATGGAAATCAAACAAAATACGACCTTTAGAGAGGTCATATAAATATGACGTATAAACAGTTGTGAAAAAGGCTCTAAACGTTTTATGAAGGTCAGGATTGGTGTTCCTTACATGATGCTCCTACAGGAGTTCATTTCGTCAACAGACTACCAAATTCTTCAAAATGCCCCTGAGCCTAAGGCATTCAAAGCTCGTCTTAAAACAATTTGATTTCTCAAGCATTTTATGATACAGACGAGTTTATGGTATTCAATTGGAGACCCTATGATTCACTGACTGAATAGGGACTTGAGTGGTTACATTCGAATGCATGGGAGAGTGAATGTAAAACTGTATGTTTGAATGGGATTTAGATGTAAGAGTGCAAGGAAAATTTTACATACTCAAACATTTGATGGTTGCGATACATTTATTGTAAATGTCCAATATGCAATAAAACATTCATTTATTTATTTATTTATGATCTCGGAGATTTCACGTAAACATCAGTTTGTAATTCATGTGACAATTCTTCCTACCGTGTTATTTAATGAGGTTGGATGTACGTGTTCAAAGCTATACCGAGGCTGCTATAATGTCAAGTTATCATGCCACGATGATGATGTATCAATCATCTCACAATTGCCAATATCGCATTCACATTATCTACACAACGCAACGCAATCGCTGATAAATGTGATTGTGTGTTGATTAATGTTTATGTCAAACTCAAGCCTTGAAATAGTGATGACTTTCCTCGTGTCTCGTTTGTTAGATTTATATTTAGTTGCCATCAGTTTGTTTGGCTTCATTTTGCGTCAACACGTGTGACTTTACATGATGATTTATTATTGTTAAATATAACTTGCATTGTAAACCTTTTCAATTTTCAGTTACAACGTATAAATAGATTGTCATTACTTGTCATTGATTTAACTTCAATACATACAATACTGAATACTGACTGTTGTTACTGTTGTAGGTGTTGCTGCTGGCTATTTATTAAAAATTGATATATAATATTTATTAAGAAATGAAATAGTCAACATTGTATTTGAGTTAAAGTTTATCGGTGTTAGCACGAGTATACAAGACTAGCATTTAAGCTAGTTTAATTGAAAAGTATTTTTTCGAGAAGGACAAATAATGGTTGCATTAAGTGTACGATGCAAATGAATTTGAAATATTAGGGTCTACTACAACATTTGGTTTCCATCGTTCCTCAAAAAGGGAAAACTAAAAACTAAGGAAAGTAACTAAGGGTTGTTTTTTCAATTGCCTGGTTAGCAGCTGGTTAACTAACCACCGGTTAAGTTGTTTACAGTCTGCAATGTTTACATTTTCACGCAACGTCCAAAGAACCTAAATGAATTATTTGAAGATCTTTCATGCAATAAAGGTATAGTTTTACCATTTTTATTGAATTTAACATGTACACATTATGCTTATATAGCTAAATACAAACTGTAACATCAAATTGCAAAATCAAAACAGACAAGATAAAACTTAACCTAAAAAATATCTAGCTTTTCTATTGGTTGGCTTTCTGTCCTAATTTTAACCGCCGGTTAAGGCTGAATTGAAAAAACGGCCCTCAGTGTTGGATATTAATATATATATAACAATTGTTGTGACAAGTTTGATTATTAGTTGTTATGTTTGCCAATTTAAAGTTATCAGCTGTTTCCATTAAATCAACTATTATTGTTATGTAAACAAACATTCTGCTATTCTCTTGTTACCCTCTATGAAGTAAACAATGTTCCTCTAAATTTTGTTCTTTCATTTAATCCTATTTTACTTTAAATTTCTTTCTCATTCTGTTTTCTCTATTCTCCTACTCAACACTTTAGCCTAGTTCATTTTCTAATTGAGTTATGTTTAAGTTAATTTGCACCTGAAGACGGGATCAGAACGTCGTGTTCTTTTTGATCAGTGACTATGGAAAACGTTCGTAATAATATTTAAAAACTCAGAAATTCTACCATCGTCAAACAAAGAACTCTGGCGTAACTATACACAAAGTTTGGCTGATACATTTGGAAATTCAAACATACAAGACCAACAGTTGGAATGTTTTGATAACAACACGGGACACGATGTAGAGCCCATACACACTCTGTGACACGAGAGAGAACACGTGAGCAAGAAACACGTGATTGTCACCAACAGCTGTTAACTGACCATTGTTAAACAGCTGATACAGCACATAGCAGAGCATTGTGGGTAGCGTGTAGGTGAACACGCAGCTGCTCACATGCTCACTGTCAAAAACATCACACGTCGCGCCCAATTATCGTTTATTTACGAAGCGTCTGGATTGTTAGGTAACTAGGAAATGAGGGGTTGAGTGGAAAATAGTTCGTTCAATTTGGATCTGTCATTTAAAGTTCTTTTTCATGCTGGGGTGAGGAAATATTTATACTAATTTAGTCACATTGACTTTGAGTAACGAAAACTATTATATTGAGTTAAAAAAAAAAAAAAAAACAGAGCCCAGTTTCTAAGATGTATACCAATTTGGTTACCTGTACCAAAAGTGGTAATATGTTTTTCATCGTTAGTGATCAAGAGTAACGTTTCGGAATCTGTAATTTGAACCCTCATCTTCAGGTGGAAGGTAAACTAAAACACTATATTAAACATTAGGAACTAATTTAGACGGTTGATGGATGTCACTGTCTGATGACATGTTTAGTTTCTCGCTGTTTGTTCATTTGCGTTTATTTGTGCATGATGAGTTATTTTCGGGCTGCTTTTGAAGTTTTATTTGTTTGGAAGTATAAATATATATAAAACAGGTTTTGACTTCTGTAAGATAGATAACTTGATATCTAGACAAAGAGAAAATACATAGATCAAATAAACTACAAAACCAATGTCCTCTGGAAAATAAAGTATATAACTTATAATTTCCTTTATAACCTATGTTTGTGTTTTTGTAAATAGTTTATTCCTCCTTCTTCTTACCTTGAAAAAGTTTTATTTAAAAAAAGGTAAAGTTTGTCTTGTTTAACGAGGCGAAGTTAGTACAAAGTCCTCTCTACCACTCAACCTCGACCTTACCTAGCGTCACCGTATTAGTCACATTACTTCTGCGGGATCGAACCCGCGCCACCGGAGTGATGAGTAACGGAGTCGCGTGCGATACCAATCCGCCACGGATCCGCTCATCAAAAAGGTTTCCGCTATTGTAAAACGAAATATAGAGTTTTTTTATTACAGTATATATCCCTTTTATTTTCCATCACTCCTTTTTCAGTAATGTAACTTATAATTTGTATTCAGTACAATAATCTGACATATACAGAAACCGACGAGCGCAACTGACAAACGTATAATTGACATTTCACCTTCTGCTCAACTAAGCAAATAAACAAAAGCCATTTTTGAAATTGGGAAACAGCAAAGTAAAAAATACCAACAGACAATAGTTTTCCTAATTTTGTCCTTGAAAGTGTGTATTGAATTTTATCCAACTTGTTGCCCTGACCTAATTAACAAGACTTCACTTGTTCTATCAAAATGTCAGCCTGTGTTATGTGTTGTGTTATGTACATCTTGTTCAGAGTACGAGCCCGTGTTTAATGAGCACATAAACTAGGCTAACAGAGAACAGATGTACAGGAAGTCACAACAGTTAACTGTGCATTGTCACAATAAGTTGACACGTTTACTACGTCCACTGCGTCCACGAGTATAGTACGTAACAGCATTAACATCTTGTTCGTCATGATGCATGTAGCATAAACCTCTGCAGTGACAGGAAACTGGTCCAGTCAGACTTTCACGATTGTAACACGATGTATTGACCGGACATGAATTATCTTGTAGCCTCTTTGATGAAAGGACATGGAAAGGTTAGGAGTAATTAGATGCTAGCAAATCATGCTGCTGGCCAAATGATATTCTTGAAAGACGACCTCAAAGTACTACTGAAATATCCAATGTGACAGCAAATCATGTAGTAATGATGAGTTAATTTTGTGACGACCTCAGTTTGTTGTGAGACTTTCATGTTATATTTAAGCCCATCGTTTAGTACGTCATAAGAGAGCTGATTTTCGAAGTTTCCCGCAGGAATACTTGTCAGGAACTTCTTTAAGACGTATTTCGTTTACAACTTTAATTATATTTCATGAAATGGTTCGCCTTAATACAATTACGAAACTTATTTATTTTCACAAGTATACTTTCAGCTAATCTATAATCCAATTGATTATTTTGATTAAATGCAATTATCGAATTATTCTTTCTAAATTTAATACAATAGTAGAATATAATCTTTAATACTGTATTATTTACAAACGTACTATTCTATTTGAATTTAGGACCGACAATTTTGACAATATTCTAGCAACTCTCATAGCTTTGTCGAATTTTAATCGATCGTCACCCAACTCTGCATACACGTAAAACAACGAGGATACATAATAATATTTTACCATATCAACGCCTTGTATGCTAAACTACCAACTATACATTTAAAATCTGCATAAAATATAAATAGGTTTATTTGAGTTAACTTCAAAGGGACTTTGCAAACTGACCAACCACAGCAAATGCTAAACGATACAAGGTTTTGTTAATTGAAAAATGTACCAACCGTTAACGATAGAGGTGAGCCACTCTGGTGTGCCGCTGGTCTTCGGGGGCAGTGCCCAATGTAGTGACGTCACACCAGGTCACGTGCCTCTCCACGGCACCACGGCGGGAACAGATGTCCACTGCATGGCGTTTACGCGTCCACTGCCATGTACACTAGTAGTGACCAGTCCGAGCTGTTCCAGTTGTTCCGCAATGGATAGAGCAGCCACAAGCCCTATCGGGAATCCCAGAGAATTTTCTATAACGCAGGGACAATTGACACCAAAAGTGCCCTGATGATAGAACATTTCCCCCAAAAATGGAGTTTATGCTAAAACCCTACGTTTATAATCCGATTCCGATAACAGTATAAGCATTTATTTTACTGTACCACACACGTGTACCAAAAATCAACAAAATAAAAAAAGCCAGAAGTAGTTGACGGCGGTTAGTTACATCTAGAACGTCCTTTGGCATCGTCAGCAACTCCTGCTACTGAGATTGCGGCGGGTTCCTCAGGGTAACCGAAATACTCGCCCGACAACAGCTCCTGTGCACAATTGAGTATCTCTTCAGGTGCTGTCGCAGCAGGGACCTATCTCAGTACCTCCTGTATACGACTTACAATCACCACCTTGGTTATCCCCGAGGAGTCAGCGGGGAGATAGATGACAGTGGACTTGATGTCGACGAGAAGAAAACGAACATGACCGCTGATCGCCTTGGAGTGTACAGTGTAGATGTAGCCATCACCCCAGGTGTACCACCGCTACCTCTACTGCTGCCAGTTTGGCCGTGTACATTGAGAGGGTTGAAGCCCACTGTATCTACTAGTAAGTCTGTCCTCTTGGCTAGTGTCCTCAGAAGTGGGAGGCCCCAGCTGAACAGCCACTGTCTGCAGTTCGCGGAGGATCTCTTCGTCAATCTACCTCGCATGAGGCACGCAGGTACCTTGTCAGTAACGGGGCATGGTAGCATGGGTGACAGTAGATGAGCCTCAACATTGGTGGCAGTCGGTCCGCAGGTATCATGGTCGACGTTCATACCTGGTTGCCAGGATAAGCCGGGTACATCGAGTGTGCTACTGTGACGAACTCTTGGTTGTATTAGGGTTTCTTGCCTTCGAACCCTTGTGCGCTTTTCTCCACACTTTCTAGGTCTTATCGGCCACCCTCATTTCGCCTCGGTACCACGTGTACCTACACGATACCCCGCGTTACCGTTGTGGGCATGTGTACCTGCACGAAACACGTGATACCGAGACGAAAGGATGGTGACCAGTACGACATAGAAAGTGTAGAGAAAAGCGCACATGGGTTCGAAGGCAAGAAGCCCTGATAAACCACGAGCTCGTCACAATGACCCACTCGATGTACCCGGCTTATCCAGGACAGCCAGGCACAGCAAGAACGTGATTGTGACATGAAGAACCTGATAAACCTTGCAGACCGGCTGCCACCAATGCCGAGGCTCATCTACTGCCACTCATGCTACCATGCTGCGTCGCTGACGAGGACCTGCGTGCTTCATGCGAGGTAGATTGACGAAGAGATCCTCCGCGAACTGCAGGCAGCGGCTGTTCAGCTGGGACCTTCCACTACTATAGGCACTAGCCAAGAGGACAGGCTTACTAGTTGCTTCAACCCTTCAAGACACACGGCCAAACTGGCAGCAGTAGCGCCCACTGCTATCTGTCTTCCCACCAACTTTTGTTGGTACACCTGCTTACTTTTATACTGGGGTACATCAATAAAGGGTTCACAAAAATACTGATGGCTACATCAACGCTCTGTTCTCACAGGGAGGTTGGATCGTACATAGGGGGATCCAAGGCGATCAGCGATCAGCGGGCTTGCTTCTGTCATGATTGTCTCAGCCGAACCCAGTCCTCCTCAGTCTTTCCTTTCATCAAGCCCAACCCACTGCTATCTGTCTTCCCACCGACTCAGGCATCGCCCAGGCGGAGACAGTGGGTCGTATACAGGAGATACCGAGACCGTCCTCCACCACAACACCTAAAGAGTTACTCACCTGAGCACAGGAGGTGGTAAGCGAGTATCCCAGTCTCCCTGAGGGACCCACGCAATCTCTGCTGCAGGAACCCCCGGCGAAGCTAATGGACGTTCTAGATGTATTTTCACACCTGATGAAACTGTTGCCGATGCAGAGTGTTTGGAAACGACCTTGGGGAAGGTTATTTAAAATCTGAATTCTACGACCACGCGTGTCTATTACGTACCACTTCGGCGGGCCTGATTGAAAATTGTAGAAACGCGGAATAACAACGTTTTTTGACCTTAAGGGACACTTATTGACCAACTAAATTCCAGATAGAATAGAAAAAGTAATTTTTGATTCATAAATAAATATTCTTAGGGCCCGCTCACACCTGCAACAGATAAAAAACAACAAACCCATAGAAGTTTGGAAAATCAAACGTAAACAAGTAATTACGTATATCTGCACTCTGTATAGATCTGGTTGAGCTCTGGAATTTAGGCTACTCTTTAATGTCAGGCGCGAGTAAGCCATTCAGCAATTAGCAAATAAATCATTGATTGCGAAAACATTTACATGCCACGTTATCGTCAACTTTATCTTTAACATTTAAAATAGTCCACACATTCTGACATCGAAGTCCCATTCAGGCATACATTGTTCATTCGCTCGCTTCCATTCACTCGAATCTATCTAGTTCTTCAGTCAGTGTTACTCACGTTTTCCCAGTTATGTGCCATAAACTTGTCTGCGTTTAAAATGCTTCTGTGACCAACACTTTTTAAACTTAATTTGAACGCCTGCCTGGGAAGTTCATGCACTGTCGTTCTTAGCTTTTAGTTTTTGCTGCCTCTAGTTTCATAAGAGTGAATATCACTTTTTCAAATTCTGAGTTAAAATGAAAACAGGTGTCAAGAATGTAGATGCAAGGCTTGCACAACTCTCTCGTTTGACCTTTCATGACGGCTTTGTATGAATAATTAAAATTCTTGATAAATTTGCATATGAGCAACGAACCTACAAAGCAATCCGTAAGAAAGGTGTGGGTTGATCACTCCGTAATATGCCATCGTCATCACTGTTGAGATGATCGTAGCAGCGCGAGCGGCCAACCCCATAGCTCAACCAGAATTATTCAGAGTACAGCTGAACTAAAGTGTAATACATCAGATTGACTTTAATTCTCTAATAAATAGGGGGAAGAAATTCCTCTAGGTCTATTAGAATCATAATACATTCATCTTTAATTTGAATCGTAAATATCCTGATAGCATTCTGTGAATGTGTAATTGTTAAATTAAGTATTTTTAACTTTGACACTTTTAACTTATCACAGGTAAGCCTTGAATATTGAAAAATGATATCTTCCAATATACTTAAGTTACTGCAGCTTTCCCGATTGTAATTGATGTCATGCTTGATTATTTTAGGCTACTCAGAAAGGTGATAAAATAAAATTTGAAATAATCTTAAGCCTTGAAGTAAAGGCTTGCAGACACAGGTAAAACCAAAAAGTCATATTATATTCATAAAATTCGTAAAACTTAATTTTCAACATGTGATTGGATTGATTCCTATTAAAATAGGTTATAAAGTCTACACGTCACATTGAAAATCAAGTACTTGAGTACTTGGTTATTTGTTTTATATTTAAAATAAGTAACCTCTAGAAACCTACAACTTGGTTTGCTGAAGGTTACTTGTTTTTAATTTCAATCGTCAATAGCCCTTATATTTGAATCTACCTCAAGATTTCTATACTTCGAATATACCACGTACTTTACAATATTTCTAATTTCTGTTACTTACCTTTTAGTTTAGAAGGGTGGTCAGTTTGCAAAGACATCGTTGAAGTTATTAGTTACAAGATTCAAACACTTCTGGAGATTTTAGTTAGTGGTTTGCAGATTTTAAATGTTATAAAGATATGGACAAAGATAATCATAAGTCTCTACAGTAAATGTGTCCATTTATATAATTGCTATCAGAAATACTTTGGAGCCAAAACAAGTTTATTGAAATGCATGTACTAATTAGTTGTGACTGTCTAAAATACAAAATATGAGTAACTAGTAGCAGCTAAATAGTTGTAATTTTTTAAAGGCTTGTCCAAAACACGAACTTTACTGTACCTAACCTAACTATGATACAGTAAATACTCGTACTCAAACATACTTGAGATATGATTTCTTAATTAGTAGATATAAGACGATTATTGCCCGCTGGTTACTTCTATGTTAATAAACACAATATGTAAACACTCAAAAAAGATATTTTCCAAAGACGATTAGCCAGCCAATGTATGTTACGTAATCCGAGTAATTTCAATCCGTCCTGGACAAACTTTCAAATCTTAGCCAATTTATTTAGTTCCAAAGGATGGTACACAAGATCCGTTTCAACAATGATGCTACGTACTAGTAAAAAAAAATTTTCCATTATGATCTTCTGGAAACATTTTCTAACCAGCCTGTCTATACTTAAATCTAGTTATGAATGATGCAAACTTTATATAATTAGGAACATAAAACCCTCTCTGGCAAGTCACACCAAATAGTTCATCGACCGTCAATCAAAATCACGTCTACTTTGGAGATTTTGCAAAAATTGAAATATAGCAATATCTATATTTTTGTTCAAACCAGAAAACGACCCTTTAACCTTCTTATTGTAATAACTGTAATGTCGGTATTATATTCTAAACATGGCTTGGCTTTCCAATGAAGGAGACGACACTACTTATGTGCCTAAGGAACACTTTAAGCAGGTTTATTTCGAATGCAAAGAATCAACTAGGAAAAGTTTACAACAACTACAATCGATTTTTCCCCCATCTCATGAAGTGAGATGTTTTATTTCTGTAAATGTGAACTTAAATTTTATAACTCACGGCTCTGGATTACATGTTTACGTAGATAAAGTCCTCTAGCTGCTTACGCCATTAAATCTTTATACTAGAATAATTATTTTGTTTAACACTGTTCCCTAGCAACCGTAGCAGACCATTGAAACAATAATAACATTTTATTTATTGACATTAAAATATATATTAGTTACTTTACTACACCATTCCAAAGAAAGGAAACAATAATAACACTGGTATTTTATTTGACTACATTGACATTCAAAATTATATTCAGTTACTTTACTACCAGCTGTTTCCAAAGGTTCTAAATTATTTTCATTGAACATTGCAAAAAAATATTTCTATAAGAAGAAAGTCCAAAGCCATAATCTTTCCAACCAACATTTGAAGAATCAAAATTTTAACAACAAATTGTGAATGTATGAATTCTCTGATCATTTAATATTTGGGGAAAACTGAAATACGACACTAACAAATCTCCATATGAACTACCAACACAAATTTCAAACTTTACTAATCAGTTTGGAAATGAATGAAAATATAAAATAAATGAATGAAAATTGTTTGATGTATCTAAATTGTTTGTAAGCTGGTTTGTCATATGTTTGTTCTATACATAATAAAGATTAAAAAAAAAAAAAAAAAAATTATTTTGGGAACTGTAATCAAAATAAATAAAAAGCTAAAAAAAAAGCAAATTTAATTTGTATTAAATTAATGTTTTAAATTAGAAATCGGGGTTTAAGGTAGGTCCATACATTTTGTCTTCAGTTGTGTATTCATAAAATGGCATTTTTACAATACACTTTTACCCTCAATAAATTAAGCAAACAAAATACAACTTACGCGCAGCTTAAGCTCTGCCGTGAATCCTAGCGAATTTCTTATAATGCAGTTGATTTACTTATGAAGTGCCCTTTGGGGAGGGGTTCAAGAAAGAGGTGATTTTATAATGTATCTATAACATGTGTAAAAAATCAACAAAACATATCTACAGCCTGACCAGCAGGATGGTGGAAAATCGTAAATCCAGTTTGTGTGGTATAAACCCCCGCTTTGGGGAACCATCCCACTTCCGCCTTCTGATCACTGTACATCCTTTCTGATCGCCGTACATAGTTTGTGTTAGTAATAAAGGAACCTCAGAACCGGTATAACTCAAGTTTAAAAATATTAATGTGTAATTGTTTTTTGTAAATAAAATACAGCTTTTATTTTATGTATAGTTGTTTTCGAGGGTCAGTTTGCTATAACAGTGAAATATCTTTAAAGGTGACAAGTGATTGTGTTTGTGTGAAAAGTGGAGAAAAAAAACATATGTTTTTCACGAGGTTTTTCGTGAATGCCATTTTTCCGAGACCAAAAATAAGCATAATAGGAAGATAATACATGAGCTTTGATTACACGTAACATTAGATAGAGAGAGAGAGTGAAGGGTTTACGTCGAAAGTATTTTTTTTGGTTGAGAAGTTTAAAATCATAATATTTAAAAAATCTTTCTGACAGCCCTGAAAAATATTTTATAAAGACTGCTCGTTAAAGATTTCACTAGTCCTTGACCTGGATAAATCAATCTTTCCAGTTTGGCGTAGACATGATGCATACGCGTATACCTGCTCGAGTGCTTCTATCCATCATCAAAATGTCGTAATGACATATCACTCGTACAAATTTAACTAAACAGATTCCAAACATATTTTAAAAGGATTTTATATTCTTAAAACATTTAGATTTGAGATTTGAAAGTTTTTTCTAATCTCAGTGATACCAAGCATTCTTGGAACATCTTTAAAATTTGTATTACTGAGTTTGGAATATTATTGCGAACATTTTCTATCGTTTGTGAACAAGAACACGACGTTTTAAGAACTGCAATCTGACCCCTTCTTCATTTAAAAAATAACCTAAAACTTAATATGATATATTAGAACATAATTTAGCGTAAGCTAACCAATAAAAACTAAAACTATATTTGTGTGTGTTAGTTTGTTTTTAGCAATAAATGTAATTTTGAAAAATAGCAAAAACAAAATAATACAACATGCACAAATACGTAAACAAACAACAACCGGAGAAACTAAACACGTGCTCGGCCGGTAACAGCCAACAGCTGATGAACCAGTTAAACAACCCCAGTGATGTTATTCATCGGTTCTAGAAAAGACACCCCAGAGAGAAAAGACACGCGTCTAGTCTAGACGAGCAAATTGCATCTTGTGCGCACAGCTCCACTTAATGCAGGCAGTTTCTAAACTAGACCTCGTCACGTGGTTGTAATGAGGGAGGGAGGGGTTGTTGAATACGTCATTATGCTGCATCAGCTGTGCATCAATTGAATGGAGCAGCGGAGCTCGTGGTTAACAAGCGAGTCTCACAGTGCAATGACCTGTGAGCACATGGAGCAGAAGATTACAAGTTAATCATATTCATAATATTTATTGCAAAATCAATTGTTAGTGGATCCGAGGCGGATAAATTGTTTAAGACTAATACGGTGACGCTAGGTAAACGAGGTTGAGTGGTAGAGAGGACTTTGAATAAACAAGACAAAAAAACAAACAAATCCAAACAAACAAAACCAGGGAGACACGCAGCTAAGCGCTAAAGCGCCGCTGGCATGAGTGAATCGAATTTCCTGTGCAATTTATGACTCTAATTCGCCACCCTGCTCAGCACTCACTTCGGCCTCAGCTTGGCCTCCTTTATGATCACGGGTGTTACGGGACTGTTCGCTGCGCTCTCAGCCTCACTTCGGCCTTCGGCCTCAGGTTTTTATTTTCAATTTCGACGAGTGTTACGAGTGCCTTAGACCTAAGTGATATTTACTAGAAATTATACTTCATATCATAAAAGGAAAACACATTTTAAATTTCAATAAAATCTAACTACTCATTCTGCTGTTATAGCGAAAAATAACTTTTGGCCGCCATGTTGAAACAAATTAATTGATTTTGATAATATTTGGTGTGTTGATGTACAATAACAACATCAAAAACTTATTTTAAACTCCATCAAAATCGACGACATTTACTGTTTTTAGATCATTGAACAAAAATTGCCCCTCCCCCCCTCAAAATGGGGTTTTGCTGGTTAACGAACTCGACCAAGATTACTACAGGAACATTTGTACCACATATAATGAAAATTGGATAAAACGCAACTGTAGAGATTATATACATATACCTATGTATATAAGTTTTGAAAAAAAATGTTCAAAACCTGTTCTTGGGGTCAGGATTGGTGATATCTTCATTGTTTAGGATCTGAATCTTACCATGCGGACGGGATGAATATCTCATTTTTTCAAAAGAAATTTGATAATAACAAAGATTTTAAATTATCAAACGTAGTATTCTGGCCTACCATTATCATGGCGTAAAATGGCAATACAAACTTTTCAAAATGCTTAACTGATATTTGTAATTTTATTTTCTATCTGGTCTAATCTTCAATTTGTCCTACAAAAACTCTTGTACACGAAAATTCCCCTGTGACAGAATATATTACGCCGACTACTAATTAACATAGCTGTGTATATTTTATGAAAATTGCAAATTTAAAATAAACAAAAAAGTTTTCTATACAATATACATATTCATAGAAACCCATTTAGTTTGCCTGTTATAACTTATCAGTGTTGCCATTTATTTTGTTGATGTTGTATGGGTATGAAATATAGCTAAAGATACACTGCGTGATGGGCTTAATCCTTAAACATAGTTTGACCGCCATACTTTTAGCCAACTTTGACTTATAAGTGGCCCAAAACGCCTAAATTACGTGTTCAGTGCCCACTTTGAACCCTTACCATTTAATGATGTATAGGTATGTACAGCTCACACTGCGTAATGAGCTAAACCCTTAAAGGAAGTTTCACCGCCATAGATTCATCCGATTTTGAGTTATAAGCAGCCCATTATGCCTTAAACACGTCACAGACAGACAGACAGGATTTATTTGAAACCAGTTTCGGTCTATCCAAAGTATATAAACAAAAATAATCAAAACCTGGATTTTTACAATGTACAGACAAAAGCCCTATTTTATTTATATAGATAAGTGTTAGCTACTTGTGAGGGTTATTTATTTTGAGGATGTTATATGGACATAAAATATTAAAACACACTGCGAGATGGGCTTAACCCTTGAATAAAGTTTCACCGCCATAGCTTCAACGGATTTCGAGTTATAAGCGGTCTAAAATGCCTTAAAACGTGCAAAGTGCCCACTTTGGTCCCTCGCCATTTATTAGAAATTCTGGATGTTGTATGGGTATGAAATATAGCTAAAGACACACTGCGCAATAGGCTTAACCCTTAAACTTAGTTTTACCGCCATAGCTTTAATAGGTTCTGAGTTATAAGCGGTCCAAGATGCCTTAAAAACGTTACAGACAGACAGACCGACAGACAGACATGATTTTTTTTGACACCAGTTTCGGTCCTTGCAAAGTATATGAACACCAAATAACCAAAAACTGATGGATTCTTTTCAATGTACAGACAAAAGTCTTATTTTATTTATATAGATTTGACACTATTTTCAAATTGTATTTCAGTGGGTAATTTGTTAATACATTTTGTGGCATAAGAAATAGAGTCTAAAATAAGGAGGCTTTTCTAAATTAATAAGGACACCATCCTCGGGCCCTCAAGGAACAACTTTTCCTTTCCCACTACTGCAACTAGTAAATATGGACATTATGCCAATTTATTGAGATCACGTTTGAGATCACCTTCAACCTTGAAAAAGTTGATTAAAACGAATTTTGAATTAGAGTTATATTAAGAATGCCGAACCATATTTGAAAATACTAAAAATAAAGATGTAGAATTAACCTGGTTTCAATTTGATTACGATGATAGTAAATAAAATAGGAATAATAATAATAGTTTATTATTATTATTTTTGATAAATACATTGAAATTTGTTACAAAAGTTAACAAAATAATTTTATTCTAATTATAAATCATCTTTACATCAGTTTTTAACTTGTTTCTTCATACAATTCTTCCATAGTGTAGAAGGACTTTGATACTAAATATGCAATTTTGATTTAAATCGTTTTTTAATAGTTTCGTTTTTAATATTATTTGGTAGTGTATTTAAAATTTCGCTTCCTCTTTCAGTCGCCAATGATTCATACATTTTGTGTTATGTTGCCTGCTTCTAAATTGTTTGTTGAATCTTGTCTCGTAACTATGAATATCTGTTCCAATAGGTAGGGTGGATTTGAATTTTATAAAAGTGATGTTTCCATTATATAAATTGAGGTTAATGTTAGAATTTTAAGAATTTTGAATAGTTCTCTGCAGGGTTCTTGCGAATTTCCGATGATTCATATGGTTTTTTTTTGAGGACAAATAAAATTTTGAAAGTCTTGTTTAGAACAACCTCCCCATATTATTATTGCGTAAGAAAGAATAGGGTGTATAAGTCCAAAGTATGCAGTTCAAAGAACATGTGTTGTGCAATATTTTGTTAAAATCTCAAATGCGCAAAGGTTTGAAGAAAGTTTGAAAATATTTGGTTCAAATGAGTTTTCCAGGTTAATTTTGGTCAACATATAGGCCAAGAAATTTAGTGTATTCTACCTCTTGTAAATACTCATCTTCAATGAGAACATTAGCTTTACTGTTACTCTCAAATTTGGACAAGGAAATACGTAAGTTAAACTACTTTAAGTAGACCTTCCAAAGGTACGAGTAAATTGCACACTTCTCTGACAAAATAACTGACTATTGTTAGACTAAAATCGTATCAAGTGCAGCTATTTAGGTAAAGTTTCTAGGAAACAGAGCTTCATATTGCAACACATGGAGCTTGGTTGTTACGTAATTTATACAGTGTGAGAATAATTGACATTTCAATTACTTCCATTCATTAAAGCGGCGATTCTGAGAAATCTTGCCGCCTTCCAAAAGTGTTACAAAACACCTTTTGACTGAAGTCTGAGAAGTTAATGAGCTTGTCAGAAAACAATACTCGGTGGAAAATAAACAACGAGGAATATTTTGTTGCAACACAATTCTAATTAACTCGCGTAACAACTGTTTTATAACTACAATCAAAGACTAAAATATTGTTCTTTCTCTCAGCGATTCTTTTATGAGTTATTCAATTAATGGATTGTTCGTGGCATCCAGTTTATCTTTAGTGTAAATTTAAGGCAAACGTGTTATTAATTGATATTATAATTTTAAGAATGTATTAAGCTTTAACTTTGAAAGACGTGTCAGATAGGGCATTCCAGTGAACAGTTTTCCTGCCAATTATCGAGCGGGGATAGTTTATGAAATTAGTCTTGCAAATCTAAAATTAAAACAGAGTGCTTCTATGTTTTATTTGATTTCCAAATTGGTTTTTGAAGAGTAGCCTTAGCCTTTTCACTGAACTTACCTTTCCTTATGATTACAATAAAAACACAACAAATGCGATATTTAACCGTTTCTCGTAAAGGCACCGGATGAAGTTCGAAAGGGGAAAGCAGCCCGGAAGTGTATCTGGGAGGCCAGCTGATCTGCGGAAACTGACCAGATGTTTGACGCCGTGACAGAGAGTATAGTGTCTGGGACAGCTGTCAGAGAGATAATTGACAGCGGCAAGGTTCTGGCGATAAACATGAAGAAATATACCCAGACACAACACGACCAGGAAAACTAGATTACAAACTATATTATTAAACTAATATTGCATAAACAGATTTTAGTAGCGTCTTTGACTTTTAAAGGTTGCGTGGAACCTAGCGTTTTTCGAAACCACAGCAGGTTAAGAGTGACCTGCCACTTGCATATTTTTTTTGTTATGGAAACTGGCGGGGGCGAACTACGGAAATGCTGGTTTGACATGCAGAATAGTGAGTGAAATGTGGTATAAATAAAAGCGTGATTACCCCATGAGGTAGTGCAAATATGTGGTGAAGGATGAGTTTGATGAGTGGTTTGATAAATGTTCAAACTCTTCCATAGTGTCATTAACATAGTGAAATGTTCCCGAACCACGCATGTGATGGGTATAGTGAGTGTGTCAAAGTAGACCCATATCATCCTCAAAACCTAACCTTGAATATTACTATAGTTTGCATAGTATACTGCAAATTAATATCAGTTCCACATTTTCGACATGTTTAAATTTACAATCAGGCCAGTGGAAGTGTATCGCAGTCAACGAATACAGAAGAATATGCTTTACTGAATTTTCTGATCGCAGTGCTCAAATCGGCATTGCTTGCCTCTTGCTGACAGTGCTGATTGCTGACAGTGGATTTCCGAAACTTTATTGTGCGTCAGCAGTGTTGACCTACTGTGGAACAACCGTCTGGGCCTCACTCTGTCTTCAACCATCATCCCCGACTGAGGACCGACTTCAGGAGGTCGTCAGCTTCGAGTTTTCATTGGTCGTATCATAGATAAAAATGTTTATTTTATCCATGGTCGTATGTACTGAGTCAGGTACTCTAGGGTTTATGGGCCAAATATAAATATCATTCAACACCTTTTCATTAACTGAGAAGTTAAATATGAACGTAACAACGTTTCTACAAATAATGTGCATTTAATAATTTTAACAGAGCTTTTCAATGCTGCAGCTACCACTTTTTCATTGCAAAAACGTGATTTCACCGAAACAGCCTTATACCTACATCATTGACTACACCTCATAACTCATTACTACCACTCATCACACTCATTTACACATAGCTTTAAAAATACCCTACATCAATATTTTAAAAGCAAGTATTATAGTCTGTGCCAGTGAATTTCACGAAATAGCTGACAACGGACTCTTATTTTTGCTTCATATCTGTTATCTGTGTGTCACGTGTATCACGTGATAAACTGGATATTATGTATTACTCTGTGGACATGTGAGCGGTCAGCTGGTCCTGTAAACAATGACACCCCCCTCTTGCCCCTCACCAGCCAATGCGCTAACCACGATGATCAACACGTGCTTTGCTTACCGTCAGTAGATTTGTGCGTGTTTAACAATACACGAATAGTGATAGTTTTGCACTTTATTTTAATTTAATAATTCAATTATGTGTTGTGTACATTTTAACAACAAACAAACGATTTATCTATAGTTAAAAAAGAAAACTCTGTACTGCTTGTATGATTAATTTTGGTTGCAGTATTATTATTTTTAATTTTAACTGTATTCAATGATAAAGTTTCAAGTTCAAAAATTAAAGTTAAATGTCAATATGCTATTTATGTCTATGTTATATGTGATATATTAGTCTATGTACCTCTATGTCAATGCAGCTAATGTTTTGTTTATAACTATTTTTATCTTTTAGTACAGTAGAGTGTAGACTATTGTTTTACTCCTATATACAGTATATTCTGCTTAAAATACATTTTGTAAACCATATTGGACGAATAAAGTATCTTTGTATCTTTAAGAATGAAGAGACCAATGATAATTTTTTACATCGATATTGTGTCATGGTAAATACTTTACAAGAATCTATTGCCAAAACAAATATTCATTTTTATACACCAAAGATTCAATACAGATGTTATACAGCTCTGTTCAAATTCGTCGAATAGCTTACTTTGGACTAATCTTCCCTCATCTGTCTAATGGAATAAGGTTGTGGAGGATGTTCAAAAATTCAAATTGAGAGGCTTTTTAGGCTGCAAAAAGAAGTTATTAGAATAATTTTAAAAGCAAGTTTCAGGGAATCATGTGGAGACATATTTAAAGAAATAAGGTTTGTTGACACTTCCCTGTCTCTATATCTTAGAAGTGATTTTGTATTGTAAAACTAATAAAATGTTGGTTCAATCTAAAATCACTTATAATTATAACACAAGAGGAAAAACCACTTGCATATTTGTCAACATAGAACGTCTAAATTTGAACAACTACCCATGCAAGTAGGTATAAAACTTTTCAACCGCCTTCCTAAAAATTTAAAAGAAATTGAAAGTACCAAAGTTTTTAAATCTCGAATAAAACGGTTGCTGTTAAGCAAAGCTTATTACTCGATTGATGAGTTCTTGGATGATCTTACAGACAACTAATTAGCTTGAATCGCATTTTATTTCCTTCCCACCCCCCTAAAGCCAGATCTGATGTTAAGTGTGAATGTGGAATGAGTGTGAAATCATGAAAATGTGAGTGAGTGTGAATGTTTAATTTCATTGTATTGTAATTTGTTTTTGTTTTTGCTACGCAATACTTTGTACTGTCTACAGCAAATATGTTATTATTATTATACCCATCTGTGTTTTAATATCTATTTTTGTATATTCAATTAACAATTAATATTTAGTCAAAGTAATGTAATATATACTTTGTTTATATCTTATAATCCAAAGTAAAAGGGATAAGGCTCAACCACTGACAGTTATATAGTTAGTTCCTCTCTGGAACAATAACATTTAGGCCTACACGTTTTGAATATAGTGTCAGACCAGACCTGACTTCGAGGCGCACCCGTTAAACTGGTAAATGTATGAAAGAAACAAAGTCAAATTTGTGCGAGCTTTTGCCAATACCAATTTGTTTTTATTTATACATTTTCTTTCATTAGAACAAGTGAACACTTATTTTAAACTTTACGACAGCATTATGTATAAACAAAGCACATACATATACAAAAAATCAGTGCAAGACAGCTCTTAGCAGTTCAACAACTGTTTGGTTGACGTACTATGGCACGGCGTAGAACGCAATCGTTAGTCAGCCCTGTACTGCGGGATTTGCCGATCAGAAACCGCAGGCACTGCTCCTACACAGATAAATGCGTGTACTAACTTCAAAATTAATTAAGAAATTGAAGTGAAAAGTAAGTTATTGTAGATCATTGAAATTATTGAAACCAGATTGTATACAAGCGGATTTCATGCCTTTCATTGCATGTTTGTTGCGCTTTTTATTAGAACTGGGAGCGTTTCAAAATTAGGCAATAAAACCCATAATTTATTATGTATATGAATGATACGAAACAAAGTGTTTACAAAATAAATAAATAAAATATAACTCAACTCTTAGGCTTTCGCGTCCGGTGCCACAACTATAATCTAGTTCTTCCGATTGACACCACGTCAAAACTTCCTGATTAGCGTGAAATATTTCGGCCTCGCTGTGGAGTGTCATCTTCATCACTGTTTCAGTCAATCAGTGACAGTTGTAACTTGTTCTTCTTTGTTCAACTTATCAAGATGGTATTTTACAGCGAGACCGAAATATTTCAGGCTAACTATGAAGTTTAGACGTGGTGTGAATCTGAAGTACTAGATTATAAAATAAAACTCGTATACATACTCGTATAAAATATACTCGTACATTGAAAATTGTTATTGACGAACTTAATGTGGACAGCAGGCATGTATAAATATTACACTTGTCCTAACTAGCCTATTAGGTTCTCATTTGTCTTAATTTGCCCTCATTTGTACCTAATTGCCTATGGTTGTATATAAGTTGTAACAAAACAAACATCATACAATATTTACATTACGAAACTTATGATAACAGAGTATTCTTGAGGAAAAGTCAAGACTGATCAGCTGTAGAACGAGAGGGTGAGTGACAACAGCTGACCTGGGTGACATTGGATTGATAACAACAATAATTATCCTCTGTGGTCGGTATTTTCCACCCTGTGACAGCGTAGGGGCAGTGGTGGGAGGGGGTGTGGAATATCCCATACTGAAAAGGGTCAACCGATGCTTCGAAACAGGCCAATGCCATCAATGCAACTACTACATTGTATCTTGTTCTCATAAACAAGTATGTCGACAGATGTGAAAGGTTAGCAGTTTTCTTAAGAATTGTTATATGGGTTCAAAGATAATTTAAACTGAGAACTAGATATTTATAGTCATGTCAGTTTACAATAAATAACACTGCATTATGTTAAGTATACAAAGATTATAAATATAGCTGACTACCCCATTTTTCAGATACATCTTTATGTAAATCCTTATTTTAAAGTATAAAGATGCCGGTCCGATAGTGTAATCACCTTGAACGCTTGGCTAGTGAGAAATTAATCAGGTCTCAAAACTTAACAGCTATTTATTGATCAGTATAACAGATGTATATGATGATTTACCGGGGAATTTAATACTGTACTGCTATATTACTCGTGTTTTACAAAGACTGAACCAGACTGCCAGAACGAATCATTTGTAGTGAGAGCTGAGAATTTACTGCAGTAGCCTATTTTCTTGCCTATTTGACTATTTTCTTACAACAACGCTAATTAATAATGCTTTATAATATTACTTAATAATACCAATTGAAAATAACCAGATGTGTCTGTGCTTACAAAACTAACTGAAGTAAACACACCCTCATAAACATCTTCTTAACAAAACTATCAAAATCTAACCAAAATAAAACAAAGTAAACAAACTACCAAGTAAAGGTAGTAAAACATAGTTTTCAAAATATTACCTTGAAATGGGCTTTGAAATGAACCTCAGTTCATATCTAAAAATTCAGCCATATCCAAAAAGGTAAGAATGAGTCAATTTTTCTTCATAAGCTAAGATTAAAAAATATGTCAGCTCAAACGCAAAGTGTCCAGTTTTCTACTCATATATTTGATAAAGGTCGAAAATCAAATGTGGAGTTCAATCCCAAATTTCCAGAAATTAAAACAATAACACATCAGAAGAAGATAAGAGAAACAAACAGGTTATTTCAGTGACCTAGCCCACTGTGGCCAACATAAGCCCAGTTATTGGCACCACTGCTTCCGCAACACTATAACAAGTGCATCACTGCCACACAGCTGAGATAACTCTTTATCACAGGGACGAGTTTCCTCAATCAAGTTGGTATTACTGGAGAGTTATTTTCGTCTCCTTGAAGATACGTTGATATAGGTTAAAAGATAACAAACACTTCCACGTAAACCCATTTTTATGGTCAGGGCCCTGTTTCATATTGGTTACTACCTTTAGGTACCTACAATGAATGGTAGTTTATTCAATAGTATCCTAAGATTTAAATAATACTGAGTTGTACTAATATGAGCTCTTTTTCTACTTCTTACCCGACTTCAAAGAAGCGAGGTAGTTACACAACTAGCCCGGCGGCAATTTTTAAGAGTTGATCAAAACGTACTTAACACTTATTGCTTGCTAGTCAGAATATTACTGCTTCTCAACAAAACCTATCACTCTTAAAATTCCTTACGAGTCCCAGCTGATATTCCCTCGTCAATTATGATCGCCACTGATTGTGGCAACCATGTTGACATTTTTAGTCTTAGGCATAGTTTTATAACGACTAGGCCTAGATACGGGTTTTATTACAAACATAATTTTTATTATTATTTATTTCAAAGTGATTTTAAAACGTATGCTATACGTTGATATAAAATAGTTCTACAAAGATCCCATCCGTAGTTATTATGATCAGAGAAATATCAGAAACAATCAATTTTTACAATTATTATAAAACCTTTTAAGTAGCTAAAGTTGAGGTTTCCTCTAATTTTAGAAGTAAACGTAGACTCACTCCTAAGCTCACTTCTAAAGGGGAGAGTAAATAAAGAGTCATGTGTTTATAAGAATCAAAAATGTTTAGTCATAAAAATAATTATTAATACCTTCGTAGCCCGAGATCCTTGTGAGTAAACGACGCACCTGCATAGGATCTTCAGACTACTAAGGTATTTATACGAGGTATTTATATTTATACTCGTAACACCTTAACAGACGGAAGTTAGGGAAATAAATTCCTCTTGTAGTTCTAAAAGGAGCTGTACACTTCTAACTACTAATACATGAAACAGAAAAGCACTCCAAAAGGATTATACTTTCATTTAGGAGTTCTAATCCATTTATGTAACAGGGTCAGGTTAATTTAAAATAGCAAAAACTAACATTTTCTCAATATTTATAAAATTTAAAAAGACCCTGTTTTACCATCACCACTGTCGAAGAAGACAACAAGAGCTTGATAGTATTGTTGATGGATGAATGAACTAACAGCCGAGGTTCCTGTTTAGATTACAAGTTAACAGTATAAGGAAAACCACCGGTGTAATTCATTCAAGCTGTGATGTGTTTAGCCCAGAACATGTATCAGTTTACTACAAAGAACTGTTTCAGTTTACTTTCCAGACACTTTTGTTGTAGACGAGTAAGAGGAGTAAACACTTCCTCTTTCCAAGACGCAGAAACCTCTCCACGACCTCGGTTACACTTGGCTTCCATCTCACAGACTCACACTCGTCGTACAAACCACCCTTCGTCGTACACCACTCCGCAAGAAAAAATGATTAAATAAAAAAAGTGAATGGACTTCAAAAGAGGGTTGGATGAAAAGCTCTAAAAAGGGAGAAATAAATTGAATTGCATAAAATCTTAGTCTACTACAAATGTATTTAGTCATTACTAGCAAACTTCAATAAATTGCAAAATGGAACTTTAATGCTTTTGTTTATATAGTGCATTGAAATTCCACCAATAATATTTAGTCTTAAACAAGCTTAATGTTTTCAAGATAGCATGTTTCATTTCAATGAGTAGAATATTAGATTGGCTAAATTTTAAACCCAGTTACCACTAGCCTAGGCAACGTTAATTCATTCATTTTGGTGAAAATGTCATGTCAATTTAGAGTTGGTGCTGTCTTAGAAATTATTCACGAAAAGATTTGCAGCGCTGAATTAAATAGCGTCATTTAAGTCCTTATTTGCTTAAAAATAGTGCTTTACGGTGCAAAATATACAACCACTTCAGGACTATTTGAGTTTTTTTAATTTTGTATACAGAAGTTTTAGTTTGATTTGAAGCTTTTAATATGAGACCCTCTACAACATAAAACAAACCACGTTTAAAACGGTAGTCGCGTTCATAAGTTATGCGTGTACAACATATAAGAAAGGAAGTCCCACGTCGAATTGTGTAACCTCCTCCTTGCGTAGGAAGTCGGTTAAAAACCAGTCCACAACAGTGGTGGTAAAAGTAACCAAAACAACAACAAAGGTCGATAGCTTGAACGTTGACGTGCCTCAACATCCTCGAATTTTGATGAGCACTCACAAATCCTAACCGTAGGAGGTTAAGTTTCCAATCAAAGTTCCAATGCAAAACTTCCAAAACTAATAAATTTACAATATCACCTTAAGTATAAAATATTATTTTCTACTGAATGTTTCTCAGATAAAACTATTTGTGTCCGGTCTGTAAAATTGTATGTCATCTATTTACATAGTATAAGCTGTATTATATTATTTGCCATGTTTAGATTTTAAGTAAATTTACTTCCAATAATATAACTTAATATGCGTTTTAGTTGGACTAGTAGTTGGTTCGGACTAAATAAGAAACAACTTAGGAAATAAAGTTTGTAAATAAATTAGTATTATCGTTTTTTAGGAGCTCAAAGAAGACGTGTCACAGTTTCTTAGAGCGACTTGTTGGAGAGTAAAGCACTTTCGAACAAAATAAACAAAAGTAGGCTACGATCGACAAATTATTTATAATTCTAGTTTCTGTATTATTTTAAACATTGCTCTAATAAACGCGTAAAGATTTAAAACAGATTCAAACACTTTCTTTCAGTTAGCCTAAATCTACGGTTATACATTAATGTTTATGGTTTCAATAGACTTCAACAGGAAGCTGAAGAGAAGCGGAATAGAAACCTCAATGTTATCAGTCTTTACTGTTTTGTTAATAATTAATTGAAATAATATTATATCAAATTTTCTTTAGTCTTCTTTGTTTTTCAATAAGTTTGTTAAACCTCACAGTGTAAAAGTCCTAGTGTAAAACATAAACTCGTAAAATAATAATAAAACTATTGTTTATTTCTTCCTGTAAAGAGGGTCTAGGTCAATATACTTTAGTGCGTTCAACGTCTTCATTTTTGTCGCAGCATTATGCCCTCTATAGTCGAGCCAGAGTGCGGGGCAGATTTCTGTTGAGTCGTCGTCTTCTAAACTCAAATGAATGGGAACGTTTCAACCTCACAAACACCTAAAACAATAATGTTGTCTCTACAACGAATAGGCATCGTGATTTCTTAATTTAAAACATGTCTACAATCTTGGCATACTTGTAGCTACGTAAATCAACAAAATTTATACTAACGCATTTCCAGATTGTTCCAAGCACTCAGTTCCATTGCTCAAATCTGGTCGAAATTCCTTCAAATGCCACGAATTTCTTTTCAAAGCTTCTTTTCCACTGTAAATTTCTTCCCTCTTCAAAAGCTCCTCAGAACAGTTTTGCGCATGAAAATAAAAAGAAATTAGTCTTAACACACGAAACAATAATTCAACGAACCTTAGGGCTACAATTCAGTCTAGAAAGATACATCTGCTGCAATCTCTCGGACCAGAGTACAACTAGTTGCACACACTAAGTTTGTGTAAACATTACTACAATATAATTTCAAATTACTGATTTTTTAACTCAAATACTTTTCTTGATCGTTACAATTCAACAACTGTTTAACGTTTAAAACACCAGTCATATTACGCGCGTTGTGTCCTTTGAATTCGGCAATGTTTATAGTTAGAGCGCAGACTTTTATTATAATCTCAGTGTTGGTTTTCACTGAGAACACCTACATCAATCTCAGCTGGTTCAGAAACAGTGGTGGTTCTGGTGGTTCAAAACCTTTCTCCTGACTCACTGCCAGTACGGGTGAACACCTGTGCTTGGCTTGGGTTGAAAACACTAACATAGCAACAATACGGCTGCAACTGCTGACGCGATTCCGGTGAATCCCAATGATAGTCAAAGCGATACTGTATTTAAAAGCATGTTTTGTAGAAAAATACGAGCGGCATCACGGCAGTTTACAATATAATATCCTGTTTGGATTGGTCGAAGTATGATTGCTAAAATTTAGCGGAAAACTTAGGCAGTTTTTGAACGTCCTTAGTTCGGTCACTGATTGACGTCATGGCTTAGCCTTGTACGAGTAGACTACATAATTACGACCTAAAGGACAACTTTTCTCCAAGCACACGTAAAAATAATGAGGGCGGAAAAGTAGTAATTTTGCTTCGGTTGCTTGAAAAGTCCTCATGTCCTCATCAGAATATAAGTTAGTTTTGGGAGCGATATCCAAGCCAAATATCGATACACCCGTACTGGTAGTGTAAATAGACGTAACAAGTTGTAAACACGTACTTAGACTAAAGAATCACTCTCACCGAAACATGCCGGTGGGATGAAGATCGCTTGGAAGTTTGCCTACTTTGAACTTTTACATTTATACAAACAATATGCAGCTGCTTGGTTACCAATTAATCCAACATTGTTTACTTTTCTGCCTAAAACTAACCTTATCACATCAATACACAACAAACCTATATGCAATATTAGTAAACATTGGCATAATTTAAGGTCTAAAAGAGAATTTATTTAGTGCACAGTGCGTTCAAGTGCCACTTATAGTGGCAAATTCGTCAGAATAGTGAAAAACGACATTCCTCCACTATTTTAACTTTTCATTGAAAAAGTGTATTAAGCGGTTTTATTTTGAGGGTTGAGAAAGGGAAAACAGGACGTCTGTAATCTCTATTTGAGCCCGTTACTGCTACAGAACTTAAAATAATCCAAGTAGATATTCACTCTCTCCGTTTTTTGCGCGAGCTGCGGGTGAAAGCCAAAGCAAGAGTGTAGCAACTAAGAGAAATAAATTGCAAAGTAAATTCGCTTTACACGCGTCAGCAGTGCTTAAGCGCTTGCCTGAGTGTCTACCTGGCTTTCATTCATATTTAGACGTGCGGGCGGGCAAAGTTTGTCACTGTCTGTATTACATTTTCAACAGCATTCCACAAAATCACCTAATAATTCTGCAATGCTTAACGTTATTCACAAGTTTTGTAGAACAAGTAGTGTTTTGACCAAACGGATGGGCTGTTCAGGTCGCTTAACTATCTGTACGAATTAAAATCACGGGAGAGTATTGCAACAAGTGTTACAGTCACCGATAAATGCCTGAGGCGTACGTCTTCTATTCGACGAAAATAAATACAAGCAACATGACGTCGAGAGGAAGTTTTAGAAACATTTGTGGTTTTGCTTACCAGGTACAAACTGGACAATCTTTCAACTTGTAGAGACAAAACCTTCAGAACTCACTACTTTGTTTCAATGTTAGCAGTTTGCTATGGAAACCTAAGTTTCTTAAGGATGTGTACTTTTAAGGTGAGAGTCATGTGCATTTTTAATGATTTCATTAACAAGAAAAATCACGTTTAATTGGTCTTGAACATACTGACAATCTTGTAGAGTAAGCGTGTTACTATTTTGTCCGGTATGTCAGGATAAGGCATAATTGGTCCCTATTTTATTGAAAACTATAATGGAAATTCCTTTACTGTAAACCAAGACCGTTAAAGAGTAACAATAACAACTTTTATTGGCATTTTACATAGAAAATGTGTTGCAAAAACAATAAAACAACTAATAAATAAAAAAAAAACTATATAACACCTGTTACATTCTTCATC
Source organism: Matsumurasca onukii (assembly GCA_018831715.1). Classification (NCBI taxonomy): domain Eukaryota; kingdom Metazoa; phylum Arthropoda; class Insecta; order Hemiptera; family Cicadellidae; genus Matsumurasca; species Matsumurasca onukii. The sequence goes on from CM032065.1 coordinate 18,649,213, forward strand.
ACACATTCATCCTGGTAAAGCTAATAATCTGTGCTAAAAGTAAATACCTTCTGTAAATACCTTCAACTAGTTAGACAGTTTTATAGATGCCCCACCACGTAGTAAAAGGCATGGGACACAAAATAGCGCTTCAATCCAGCTTTGAAAATTTTAATATTATTTTTGTGTTATCTCTGCTGGTAAGGAATTAAAAAATGTATGCCTTCTTGAGAGGGAACTTTACTGAATAATTTGGTACTATGTTGTTGAACACACAAATAATTCCTGATTCTTGTGTTGTGTTCGTGTATAGAGCTGCCCTGCAAAGGTAAGCTTTTAAAGCGGCAGTGTAGGGCAGTCTAAAAAATATAAAGAAATGAAATAAATGATTTTAATATGATTATTTTCATTGTTGTAAATGTCAACATATTTACTTGCTTTATGATATTAAATGCTTTACTATTGCGTATGGCAATCCTTACGTAACACTGCGCTAAAACCAGACATTTTATTCTTTATCGCAATAATAATATAAACAATTACAAAGCTTCCAACTATGCCAAGGCCTTATTTACACTGAGTTGGTTGCAAAGTCCGACTTGCTTTAGATGAACCCCGAACCCAGCTTTGAGAAGCCTTGCAAAATCTAGACCAGGCGTACGTCATTAGAGAAAAGTCGAGAAAACACAAAAATAAACTTCATTCTTGTTTAATTTAATAATAAAACCGTTAGAACTACACATTTATTATCTCTACAATTAAGAAACATTATAATTATTTATTTACACCTTTCCCAAACTAGGTGGGTATAAATAAAGATTGGCCTGAACATATATTTCAAAACTGTAATGTAAATAAATAGTGTTGCGCCCTTGAACGGAAGACTGCGGGTTTCCCAACGTGCAGCCTAGAAACGGAAGGTCTCGTCTGTGTTGTCTGTGGTAGTGGTGGTAGGCCTAGTTGTCTACGGTTTCACAACACTACTGTGAAGCCCAAGGTCCGAGATATTGTCAAACATTAGGCCCACTCACACTCGCTAGGCTATATCGAGAGTCGATCTATTCGAAAAATCGAGTGAGTACATTTAAATTATCTATATATTGTAACTCACGTCTTAAACTTTTCTAAAGATTATTATTGAACATGTTTATTAACAAATTTCCTAAAGTTTCGAATGTAATTTAATAAATTTGTCATCGATTATGCCTCTGAATGTTACTTGTATACCATTTTATTAGCGAATATCCTTTGAAAAACGAGATATTCATCCCATCAGCATTGTAAAACCCAGCCCGGGATAGTAAAATGAGCCCCAGTTCTAATCACCAGAATCATTTTTGAGTTTTTTGTCTATATGGTTTTATGTTACGAGTTTTTTCTATGAGTTTTATGCTATATAAACTGTGTTTATAACCCAATTTCGAATTAACGTAGTATAAATATTTATTGCAAAGTACCTAACATACGTACCACAAACCAACAAATCCTGTTCAGCCAGACCAAGACTACGATGGGCAAAATCACCCAAAAAAGGTCACTTCCGGTATTATTTATACACCGTTAGGAAATTCGCTGGGATTCATGATAGCGCTTACGGTTACGTGTCGGCTGTTTTTTTAAAATGCCTTCTTTGATTTTAAACTAGAAGATTCATATTCAAAAAATTCTTTATTTAATGTGACGCAATGCAATATTTTATATAAAATAGCACTATTATCATTCTAAATAATATTTTTTGTTATTATATGTTTTGTAGTACTAATTAAATTTGTACAAAAAGTTACAGAGTTATAGAATCACCAAAAGATTACAAAACTAAACAAAACCAAAATACATTACTCTATGTATGTATCACTCGTGCAGCTCGATTACTTTTTCTCGGCCAGGGTACGAATCATCGACTCTCGAACTGCGAGAGGGATTGTGTTGTTAGGTGGGTCAGGGTTTGCTTGGGGCGGCTGCATCTCCCTACAATTCCTGCTGACTTCTCACATCTCTACCATGGAACACTGGTCGACGTGAGGGATGAAAGCTCACTGAGGGCATGGTGTTGTCAGGTGGCGTCAGGTTTTGCTTGGGGCGGCTGCATCTCCCTACCAATTCCTGAACATCGACTTCTCACAGTCGATTGTCACTACATCGATACGACCATCGACTCTGCAGAGGATGAGCGCTCACGTGAGGGATGGTGTTGTCAGGTCAGGTTTTGCTTGGGGCGGCTGCATCTCCCTACCATTCCTGAACATCGTCACAAAGTCGATTGTCACTCACGATACGAAAGATACGACTATTGTTTGCCTGGGCGGCTGCATCTTCTTACAATTCTTCCTGATCGACTCTCGATTGTCACTACATACGATACGAATGATCGCGCGATGGTGAGGGATGAAGGCTCACTACGGTCAGGTGGGTCAGGGTTTGCATCTCCCTACAATTTTGCCCAGTCACTACATACGCCGACTCTCGCTGCATCGACTCACACCTCTTGACACTCTACACGGCCTACTTCACCCACGAGCTGCAACTGCTTGCTGGATTTCATCAGCTCTAGACAGCTGTTCTATATATTTAACCCAAAACCCGATATCTCACCTACGAAACCAATTTACGTGAATTGCCCAATTAGCTGACACGTGGCCCGTTACCTGTTAAGTAAGTAAATGTAAGCGTAACTGTTACACTTTTTGGAGTGAACGGGTATGTATATTCTGGGGGTAATAATAGACAATAAACTGGATATTTTTATACGGTGTACAGAAGTATACAAAACAATTTATAGGGATGGAAAGTTCAGTAAAATTTCAAATATCTGGCAATTTCTGTTCAGTTTTAGTTAAATACACACGATACACGTTTCAGAAACAACTTCATAACTGTTTTCCATTTGAATTAATTTGCAGAGGTTGCTCAAAATTACTTCTTTAAGATTAATATTTAACCTAATTTAAATTGTTTACATCTGAAGAAAACGATTTTTAATAGCGTTCTACATCACATAAACAATATAATCTTTTTGGCTTCATTACTCTTTTAAAGGCGTAATGTCATTCATTTAACGTGCATTCCAAGATTAATTAATTATAATTAAGCTTGAAATATTCTGTAATATCATACAGTATGAGTAGTTTTTAACCAAATTATTTAAAGCCAGGGCGACCTGCAGCGCCGCTGACGTGAGTGAATCGAAATTCCTTTGACATTTGTTACTCTAATTCGCTACGCTCAAAGCCTTGCTTCGACCTTCGGCCTCAGACTCACGTGTTCTTTTACTGAACATTTTATTACATATCTTGAAGCGATAACACATTTCAAATAGCATTAAAATAGGACTACTAATTCTGCCGATAAAGCGAAAAATGACTATTTCGGTCGCCATTTTCAAACGATTTTAGTGGATACAGTATTCATAATTTTTGGTATATTGATGTTTAACAATAAATACATATTTATTTAAAATCTCATTAGAACTAGACGACCCTTACGGCTTTCAGATCATTAAAACCCTTTTTTTGGCGAAAGGTCCGACCGAGACAAACTCGACCGAGATATTTTTGAAATGAATATTTGTTCCAAATTTTATGAAAATCGGACAAAAAATGCGATCTGTTGAGACAATACAAGCACATATGTTTATAAAATGTGGACACATTCTTAAAACGTGTTCTGGGTCTTACCATTCTAATGGCATGAATACATCATTTTCCCAAAGGAAATTCGATGAACATTAAAGCTGCACAGCCACAGCCCAAAGATAGAACGTATTTTTGAGGGCCTAAAGCATGTTGTATTGTTTGTCTGAAATTGTACAGTCATGCGTGGTCAGTTGGAATTAGTTCTTGTGTTACAATCTTTACGGAAAACCCCGTGGGTTTTTATGTAAGTTTGTTTGTGATTTTTACCTTGGACAGAATTTTAATGCATTCAATGTAGGTAGAAAGACCGGGTAGCAAATACAGGCGTATACTAACATCTAGTAATTAAATGACAGTTGTTGGTTATTAATTAGTTCAGGCCAGTGGTGAAACACGGTGGTTCATGGGTTTTAGAGAAGACAGAACCAGCGGGTGGAGATAATACTCAAACTTTTAAGTTTGGTAAGAGTTCATGCGGCGTATATGTCTTTGACATGCTGAGTCAAAAAATATAACTTTTAAGACAGTAAAAACCTTCTTAAACGAGATGATGATTTAAAATCGTCAAAGTGGCTATGTTGTAAAAAGAAAGGGGTAGATAAACAACGTCTAATTCTGGTGGATTGTTTCATAAAAAGTGTCGTTTTGCAAGTTTTGTAGCGAATATTTTGAGTTAATAGAATGTACGAATCAAGAGTGTATTAAGTTATTTATTAGAATTAGATCAACTATTTTTTATCTGAGAACTTATATTGAGTGTCACACTGGCTGCCAGTTATGTTGACTAGGTGAAATATTTATAACTAAAATCTATGGATCCCCTATAAAATAAGCAATTTACACGAATCCAATAACACACTGTGTATAAAATGCAAAATGATTAAATAAGACCTCATTGTAATAAACTAAATACATAAGAATTCTGAGAGTGTCTAAGAAATGTGAAGCCTGCAGTGGCAGTGGCCTCTCTACAAATCATTTACGCCCCAGTTCAGCAACCAGAGGCACACAGCAGAAAACTCTACGAGGACATTTCTGCAATAAATAATTCTAAAGTAGAACTAACAAGACGTGTTTTATAAAACATTATTTTATACGCGAAATGTATGCGGCTAGCTAGATTACCAAGACCTTTTATGCATAAACAAGTACAACTGGGTCATCTAAGCGTTTGAAGATGATTAAATTATTTTTTAAGCAAGCAAAGACTGCAGTAGGGCATTACACCTTCGGGGAAGCTCTGTTGTTAAAATTGTGAAATTAAAGAGAGGTCTTAAAGAGAGAGGGATCTCTTTAATTCAATTTCGCAATTTTAACAACAGAGTTTCCCCAATCGCGCAGAGGGGGTTTCAAAGCATTACACCTGATGGCGCTATCTAATTTATACATTTTGGACACAACAATTCCATGAGTTTTAATGTGCCTTGACAAGAGGCCGGGACGTACTGCATGCACAGATAAACAAAGCATCTTCTGGATTTTCTGTGGTAAATCTAATTTAAAACAAACTAGGCTGACATGTAGATAAGGACTAAAGCACCGCTGGTATGAGTGAAGCGAATTTTCTGCATTTTTCTAGTTTGCTACGCTTAAAGCCTTTCTTTGGCCTCCGGCATTGGATTTACGTGGTATTTTACTGCCACTTTTTATACATGTAATTATACATATATTTATACATATCATGAAGGGAAAACTAATTTCAAATTTTATTCAAATCGGACTATTCATTCCGTTGTTGAGCAAAGAATCCCTGTTAGGCCTCCATTTTGGCTAAAAGGCTTAACAGACTTTCGTAGTTTTTTATATTAACGGGTAATATTAAAATACATTTTAACTTCAAATTTTGTCAACGTCGGATGAAGTTTACTGTTTTTAGATAATTAAAACCGCTCTTTTGGTGAAAAGAAATGAACCTACAGAAGTTTTACTTGGCTAGCAAATTAACATAAGCGAAATATTAAAAAAATAACATTTGTGAACCAAATCTGTGAACTTTCATAACCATAGTTTTCATAACATTGATCGAAAATTGCGACCATTAGAAAGCTCACACACATAATTATAATATACATAAGTCTCGTACATATAGTTTTGAAAAATGCTTTAGAAACGTTCTGGGGGTGCTTATTTCATTGTAGTATACATAAATATATAACGTGTTGATCAAATGCTTTAACCATGTTCTCGGGTGTGCTCATTTTTCTTTCATATCACATAAATATTACATTTTTCCAAAGGTTATTTACTAGTAAGATGTAGAACGGTGACATTCATGGTCATTACTTTCAAAACTCAATTCGAAGATCCGCGGGGAACCTCGTCTAGTTTACATTAATCAATATGTTTTGAAAACGCGGGAAATTCCAAAATTTATGTACAAAAAGTAATTATTACATAAAAGACGAAATTGGTTTAAATCTCTTTAAGTATATAGTACACGAATGATTGCTGATAATGGTTGCAATTATCTGTGGTGAAGCCTGAAGGTCTTTAGCCAAACCACAAGAATATATCAGCTGAGAACACGTGTTCTATACGTTAACGATCACGTGTGTAGATGTCTGCCAGTGACCAGACATTAGACGAGACGTTACGGCCTCCATTGTGATATATCTCAGCCTACATCAAACATGGCCTGGTTCACTCTAATGTGGGATTAAACATGTTTTATGTTGGGATAAAGAGGCCTACTGCCTCAACAGTTTATGGAGGCCTTTGATCGTGAAGCTTATTTACTAGCGAGAATACTTCATTATAATCTTTCAACAATTTGTCTAGGTATATACAACGTTATTTGTTCACATCAATCGTATCTAGCTAAATTAAAGAAAATGACAATCATAATTACATTACTTTGATAAACTTTAAATACTTTGTGAATGTCTTTATCTTACCTTAATCCTAGCGAATTTCCAAGAACGGGGGAGGGGGACGATTTACACGAAACAGAATTGTTTTTATGCAGTTAAAGGTGCATTTATGGACCAAATTAGATAATACTTTATAATTATGAAAAACCTTAGTCATCAAAACCCACATGTGTATAAAAATCAACCAAATCCAAAGAGCCAAAGATGAATCTTTAAATGATTTTCCGCCGATATGATGGTTTGGCTCAAAGAGCTTCGTCTGCGATTTTAGCACGGTAAAATGTTGGTTTCGGTGGCAAAACAAATGTTAATATCAATTATCTTCGAAATCGATCTGATATTTTGGGAAAAGCACTTCTGGTGGAACTACTTTTCGGACAAAAATGCAGCCTGCAGAGTAGTACCACACATATCGCTCTATATGGCGATAGAAACTAAAATAACTATTTTCTATAATTATGGAAGATCTCTAATAACAATTTTAAAGGAGGTTAAAGTATTCTAAAAATTCTGTTCTAACCCCTCGGCCTTATATTCACGTAATCGATAAATGATTTAATCGAGATGCTGGCAGCTAGGAGGAAATGTGTTTGTTGCCAAATAACAAGATATTTAAACTATTTACGGACAAATAGTCACGGTCTTACTAAAGTATTTTTAGAACGTGAGAAGTTCGAGATAAACTTAGCTACCGGTTTCCAAGAACATTCTGAATAACCACCCCAACTGTACGTAAGAGGTTAGGGCTGAGCTTCTAAGCTACGCTTACGTAGAGCTCTGAACTTTCACAATGTACACAATGTTTCAGATTCATTCAATCCTTGAGGTTTCAGTCGTCTGTTGACGTAAGTCGTCTACGAGTAAGTCTTTCAAGAATAGACTCTATTTTAATGTTCTTGGATATGTATATAAATAAGGGCTTCAAAAGTTGTGTTAAATTATTCGTTAGTCAGCGAACTATTCTAAAAATAATTTACCAACAAGACACAACTTCCGTCAAAATGCTCTTACATTCCTATGTACTATGGCCCTACAATACACAAACATACGTAGAAGACGTGTTAAACATCCACAAGCGCTACCGTGAACCCTAGCGAACTCCCTATAACGGAGAAAATAATTTACCTCCACAAATTGGGGTTTAAAACTGAGTTTATGATCAGAATTCAAAGAGACTTGATATACTTTTAAGCCGTAGCTAAAACGCGAACCAAAAATGAATAGGATCCGTTCATACAGATCGAGATGGCAGTGGAATTTATTTTATACAGTATACTAGCCTTCAGCCAGCTTGGGGCTTCGGCCTGCGGCCTCAAGTATATGTATGAAGTTTTGCTAACATTAGAATAATAGCTGGTAGCCAATGAGGGTTAAATTAGCTATGTTAAAAATAAGTATAAATTATACTTGTATTGTAAATAAATTGTGAATTAGCAAAGACTGACGCACTATTATTCGTAACCCATGAAAAACGATACAATATAAATTTGGTAATCGTGTAATAGATGCTGCCAAACTGTTTCGACGCGCAGCTATAGGCTGCCATCAAGTAATTATCTGACTGTTCTAGTGAGATTGACGTTTTCCTTTCTAATGCTGCCATTGTCAGTTAAATTGTCTGCTGCATTGTGCTAGTGCAGTTTATGCTTTGTGTTGAGAGTTTACATAAGACATAGATATATTCATTTTACCGTCATACAGAACAAAACGTTGCAGAACGAAACGGAAAGCAGTTTTGACCCGCCCGCACCTCCTCAGCAAAGTGACAAAACGTTGTGGTTACTCTATTAGAAATGGTACTCATTTTTTCATTTAAATTTCTCGTTTAAGTTAGTTAACGAGCAAATCCGGTCTACTAGAACTTTGAGGAGGCGTTTTCCCCGGAATTGTGGTTTAATGCTTTGAAAATTGTATTCAGGATCCAATTTTTTAGAACTTGGTGTAACCATTAATGTTTCCGTACCCGACATGTGCATTAAAACTCAGAAAATATGTTTCCCAGCCTTATATAGATGACGGTGGAAACCCATTTTTTACTGCTGGTTCCTTGGCTTGGCTGATTCAATTTTGTTGATTATTGATTCCCATGTTGGCCGTTGGTCCGTGTTTTTCCATTGGTCATTGAGCTATTAATTAATGACCCATTCTAAGGAAGAGTCGGCCTTAGTTTGTAACAAGACTACACCTCATAACTCATTACTACCACTCATCACACTCACCCTTCACCACATATTTGCCTAAAATACCCTCATGAGATTGGTCGGCATCTCAAATTGTGATTTAGTTGCTACGGTTGCAGAATTATTTATACCAAAGATGGCCTGGAGGAATAGAAATACTGCCAATAATCGACCCCAGGAGGATTGCCAGGGGAAAATTTAGTTTAGAAACAAATTTAGCCGCTGTCAGGCTCTTTTAATGTTATTTGAGAGTATATCTTGGAATTCCTTTAACCCTCCACGTTCAGCTCTGAATGGGTCCACTAAAATTCCAGTGATTTGTAACAAGGAGAATATTTAATTATTAAACCGGACTTTTCCGGCCACTTCAGGAAGAAAACTACTACCTACGTTTCGGGCAGTTGGAAAACTCCACCCGTTCTCAAGGGCCTGACATAAACTTACGCTACATTATAGATAATCCTTAGCTTAACCCTAACCTAAGAGGACAAGACAAAATGAGATGTTAACAACTTCATTATAAGACAAACACTGACAGGAGTCAGTAGGGCTGGAGTGATTGCCCCCCTCTTCTCCTGACTACTTCTCACACTGCAGACTCTCTCTAGACCAGATACGGTCACTCAACAGTGGATAAAGCTGTGAGACTGATATAAGTGTATCTTCCCTAATCCACAATGAGCGGCGAGTCAAAACATAGCGGTGGCGGCGCCGAGGCCTTGTGCAACGCATTCTTGGCCCGATCCCAGCGGCCTCGATACCGTGCTTGTGCAACGCACCCGCACTGCTACACTGTACAAGGTATAGGCATCACAGGTGCACGTGTCAACCCTCTAGTGTTGTTTGTGTCAACTCTTTACTCCAAAGTGCAGTTTTGTTGTAAAGCAACATAATTTCGCTTTATTTTCCAAAAGAAGTCCCACGGTTTCTCCGCACGGTTGCCAGACATCTGTCAGTGATCCGGAGGTTTGACAGATACTTGTGGAGCCTGAGATGTCAACAATCACATCTCCGACCCTTGGCTCGACTGCAGAGTGCTGGCCTCTAGCGGCACGAGGTCGAACCTCTGACTCATCACAATTAGCGATCCTCTCGATAAGTGGATTCCCAATGTTTACAAAAATATATCCCGAGGCTGATCAGCTGAGTATTGTAGGTTTGCTCTCCTTGATGGATTCTACGTCGCTATCTTCACGGTTCGTTTCACTGGTTCAGTGAACTCCTAGTCAGTTGCTACAAATACACCATTATGCACAAGAACAAGATTTGTTATCAGGTTTTTTAAAACATTGCAATAAGTGAAAATAAGTCACTGAATTGTGCGGAAGTTGCAGCCCGGAGGGACAGCTCCCAGCAGATGCACAGACTCGGACATTTTTGTATTTTTGTTTCCAGGTAAATTTTGACCCCAGTCGTCATTGCATGGAAGTTTACCTAAGGCTAATGGATATGAACATATTCACATGTTTGCCAAATAAAGAAAAATATCAACAAGATCAGCTGTTGGCAGGAGATCCATGGCTTTTGTACTTGACAGGTTTGCTCTAGCAGTGAGCATGTCTAGATGCAGGTTTATGAAGTCACAAGAACACTTCCCTCTTCAGGTCTTAGAGCTATACAATAAGCTGTCTCAGTGCGTTGAAGTTCTAACCGTAAATAGCTTTGAGGTTTGAGTTAGAATATGGTTTGGGAAAATCAGTTTCACCCGTTGAAGGAGTTTAACACGTAAAACCTCAACGGGGTCTAACCTTTCACCATGCTGCATCTTGTATGTGTATGGAAAGTTATATTTTGACGAAGTCTATCCTATAGTTATTTAATCACTTAGCACCAAAAGAGCGCTAATAAGGTAGCCTAGTTGTGTTCAAACCCTATCGTTATTAATCAGTTTCTCCTCAGACGTCACATTATTTGTGAACACGTTAACGATGAGAAAACTAGCTTCTCCTTTAATCGTGTTAAGTTTCAAAGAACCATTATAAATCCTGCCTTTATACCTTCACGATAAAGTATAATATAGCATTAGAAAAACGTTAACTTTACAAAAGTCTTTGCACATCTTTTGAAATTTGTGGAAACAAATCCTACGAAAAATCTTTAATCTAATGTGTCATGTGCTCTAGTAGAACAAATATATCACTATTTGAGGTATCGACCACTCTCATGAGGGTATTTTAAGGCAGATTTGTGGTGAAGGATGAGTGGGATGAGTGTTAGTAATGAGTTATGAGGTGTAGTCTTGTTACAAACTAAGGCCGACTATTCCTTTGAAGGCGCTCCTTTGTCCAGTGTGTATAGATTAACACACAATTTAATGTTAAGCGACCCTACATTATTATGATAATCTGTGTTTGAGCTCGATTTATGATTTTTTCTGCATAGCTGCTTGGCTAGACTCGACAGCTGATTCATGTTTGTTTATAACCAGGCATGTTGCGTGTTGATGTTTGTTTACCACCACTCTCGCTTATGATTCATCCCGCATTCACTGGGAGACATATTGTGAGCGTTTTGGGAATATTCGATAATTATCTTACAAGTAAAATTTAAAATGTTATAGAAAATATAGGCCTAGTTGTACGTAGCAGTATATGGCTGCAGCTGTTTACTGTATTTATTGTTGCATGTAATTTACGATTTTGATGTTTGATAGAAGTTGAAGTAGAAGAAGTTGTATCCATTTGACGTTTGGGCAGATTCCAATTACCAGCAGCAATTTGTTCGTTCAATATATTTTATCTCTCATACTACTTGTTCATTTTTATTAAAACTTGGTTTGCTTTTGTATTTTGGTAAGAACCCAACAGAAAGAGTTACTAGCTCACACTTTGCAAGTTAAGGAAGTTTTGTCTGATTTTTAAGAACTTCCTTTATTAAAGGTTTTTATAAATTTCTCAAAACGAATTTTTGAACATTTGTTTTTAATCTAGTAAATCCAAATATTTATGAACAGATGAGTTATAAGTGAAGGTATACAGTCGAAACTTGATAAATTATTCTGCTTCCTACTACTGTAACTGAGCTATTTCTTATCGAAACTTCATAGTCTTAGTTTTAATAGAACGCTAATTATATTTACCAACAATGTTAGTTTTGACAAACTGTTGTAATCCTCACAGTTTTGACGTTATTTACGGGAGAGTAATAGTAAGACCACATAGGCCTAACAACTGCAATTTGCAACGGTACATTTGACCATGCTATTGGTTTTACCAAAATACAATACTAAAGCATATGAGGTTTTAAGGAAAAATGAATTAGAGTTTTTAATTATCTCCAAAACGGTGGATTGGAGATAAACGACGCGTTTTTTTTTTTAAGGAAACCCACATTTATTATTGGTTTTATTTTTCGTACCCATAAAGCCAGTTCCCAAAATTTGGCTTTTATTTCAAACTCTTTATTGGAAGGTGAAGTGTTGGGACCAACTTCCTCTCGTTGATAAATTGTGTAAAAATTTGTAATTCAAGATATTATTTATTATATTATTTCTGCACTATGCAGATTTGTAGCTTTCTATAATATAAGCACATTATAATTTAGAAGCTTTAAAGTAAATTAAGATTGATTGAAAAGAAAAGCAACACGACTTCCGTCTCATAAAATACCCCAAGCAGACAAAATGTGTCATAGCATACAACACGTACACTATTCAATGCCACCAGAGAGGAAATCCTTTGTCAAAAATTGCAAAGAGATAAAAACCATAATCACACAGATTTTTCTGTCGAACCCGCACCATCTTCAGCTGGGAGGGAGAAGAGTTGGTACAGCACGTAATGACTTCAGGAGCATCAATGCGAGACCTTCATGCTTGTCTACCTCAACTCTTCCCAGTGCTATTCATGTGATTTAAGTGTTTCTCATGTCTTTGTCACCTGTTGGCAGTGTTTTGTCGAGCAAAGTGGACAGTAATCACTGTGAACTGAGTTGTTAAAGCTGTCTGATTGTTCTTTCTGTGTTGCAACTCACTCAAAACGCATTTGAGAACAATGTTCGAAAACTTTGAACTCATTAAAAGTTCTGCAATCACTTGCAAAAATGTGTTCAAGTCAATCTCAAGAAATAACTTCGTTCTTTTTTAGAAAGGATGAGGTACTGATCAACTAGTATCCCAAGTTATAGCACTACTACGACTACGGCGTGTTGCATCCCTATGCTAGAAAATGCTGTAGATCAACAACGTGAACTTCAATTGTTTACTTCCCTGCTTCCTTGATAAGCAAAACAAGTTGAGTTCAGGAAGAGCGATTACGAATGATGAAAGAAAACTGAAAAGACTCTGAAGGTCTGTACAAAATTGGTTTAGAACAAAAAAAGAAATATGTGATCATTGGACTGTCTGAAATTACCCAATCCAAGCCACAACATTTTATCAGAAAAGTTAAACATGGCAGGTCCTTATCTACAAATCCTTCAACAGTTAGTTGACCTTAATCAGAACAGATATACAAGTTATACATGACATCAATTCTATTGACCACAACAACAAGCTCAGCTACAACAGCTTTACACAAAGAACCTGAGGGAATCCCATCTGCGTCATCTAGGTGTAGTGCCAAGGAAGGAGGAAAATCAAGTTCATTAACACTGACCATATCCTCGCAAAGAGTAATCTACATAGGCGTGTGCCAATTACGAGAAACCGGTCTTGGCGTCTCAGAGGTGATAACTCAGTCCTGGAACTGGAGGCCTGGAACTGGAAGGAGAGCACGGGTTTCCCCATGGAACCTCCTCTTCAGTGGACTCCAGGTATCGCTTCCAGTGAACACCATGGTTTGGACAGTGTTGGTCGTGTTGGGGTCTGCGCTCCTGGTAGCTGGGCAAGGTAGGTTCAGCTAGGATATTTTGTCAGGATGACTCACTTGTATTATAGGTATGGGTTAGAACTGTCTACTCACTTGGAATAAGGTTTCTTTTCAATCGTAAAATAACAATAATTCTGCAATAGTGTATAGTTGTTATCTAACTGTAGAACAAGCTTGGTACAGTATACGGCTATGTGAGCTCTTATCAACTCAAGTTGGAAGGCTTATTTTTTATTTTCTGTAAAAAACATGGACTTGTTTCACTACGACAAGTAATTAGGTTTGTCATTATTTGAAGTCTAGAATAAATCCATAAAACTAGTTGTTTCAAAATGTATTTAATATAAATACAGCATTTGTTAAGTAATGATTCGTTTTAAGACACTGAATAATCTACTATGTGGATTTATAGAGGATTAGAATATCGAGGACATGTTCTTTATCATTTCACCCTTTATTTAATCGGTCAAGATTCTGTTCATACATTAATTCATTAATATTAGTTTTATTTATACGATGTATACGTATAAGTAGATTTAATTAATTCGCTACAACCTTTACACGATTCAGTTGAAACTCATTTTTGCTCATTGACCGTATTTGGTATTCTTAAATAATGACACTACAATATAATTCCAACGTTCAAAAACTGAACACCCCTGAAGACGCTAGCTGCTTTAATGTTTTGTTTGAGAACAAGGAAGTTGAATGAGGAAACTACGTTTGAATAATTGATATTTATAGCGCAGACGACCGTTCGTGGTATTGCTTAAATTATCGATGAAATCATTTGTATTTTTTTCTCTGTAGCAAACTTTATTTAAGAAACCAACTAAGTAAATAGATAGCACAAGATATATTAACTATTAATGTACACGTTTCGTGGGCTGAGGGATGCTGCGATCTGAGAGACTCCGTCTTTTTATCTACGAATTCCCTGCAGAGTCCTGCAGGATAAGTGGTGCCCTCTCAAACCTGCATGGCTCAACTTATGTTTGCTTGTGCAGGAGATGTTGACGAGTGCAAGCCCCCAGGGGGTCTGTCAGACCTTCTGGTGTGGGCTGGCGGATGCTGCAATCTAGATGACCTCCTACCAGAGAGTTTCCTGCAGAGTGAGACGTCTTGCAAGAGGAGGAACCCCATCCAACCTCTACCCGAATCAGGGGGAAAGAGCTACAACCAAGAAGATCTCCAGAATTATTTCCTCTGCCTGGATGAATGTATCTTTAAGGTATCTGCTCAGCTCTCTTAAGTTCATTTGATTTACAGTTATATTGATTAAGTTTTAAATAACGAACTTTGAAGAGGTATTTGGATCATTTAAAATACTGTAGTATAGACTAAAAACGTTCAATGTTTATATTCTAATGCCTTTTAAATACGTAATGGAATTCACCTTTGGAGACTCTCAGCAACCGAAGCAATTTGCTTAAAGGGTAACGTTTCCTTCAGTTCCTGAATGTCTCCAAAGGTAGATGCATTACTTATTTGAAATGCTTCAGGAAACATTTGAAACATTAGTATAGTTGAAAAGTCTTTAATAAACTAGACATAGTGTTCAATCTTTTCAAAGATTCTTAAATGAGCTTCCATGAATGAAACAGTTTCTAGAAATAATATTTAAATGACCTTCTTTGTAGCATGAAGATCCTAATGAACTTAGAAGCTAGATGTGGTGCTGACGATCGTTTCAGTCTAATAAGACCATCTTCAGAGCACGATCACTAAACTAAACTATCACTATAACTACACTGTTTAGTTACACTTTACATAGGAGACTCACTGAAGGGCAACACCGGGTGTAAAGGGGTAAAGGTGCCGACACATTACTTTTTATGTGACGCGGCACAATAACAATGAGATATATGAAACTGGAAATCAAAGTTTATTCAAAATTTAAATCATCTGAAAATAGACGATCCTTCGGCGACTTTGAAGGGATACCTGCAGGCAAATGTTTTGGCGTTGAAAGATGGTTTAACCTAATTCGAGACAAACTGCACAGAACATTAGGTTATTACAATATATTAAGTCGAAAAATACTTGCAAGGATGAGTATTTTATGTAAATTTCCTATGTACGAAAAAACAACACTCTCTTTAGTTTTAACACATGGATGACCTTTTTCCTGAGAGGAGTATTTAAGGCACCTTTCTTAGCGCAATATAAAAACAACCTAAGAATAAAGAGACCCTTCCATGAACCGAGCCCAGGTAGCCCCACCAGGTGTTTTTTACTTTTAGTAATACTAAGACCATTTTCTAGACGCAGTATGAGAAATATGTCTAAGTTGAGCTGGATAATATAACACCTCTCTTGTTAGAAATTCTAACTTTTCCCCTGATGATGTTTTCCTCACTCAACATGTACTTGGTTCCAGGACCTGAGCCTGTTGACCGCAGACAGACGCATGGACCACGCCGCAGTGAGTCGCTACTTCACCGCCTCCTCCTCTGATCTCTCCCCTGTGCTGGACCTGGCTGTGGACAAGTGTCTGAGAGTGTACGACCGCCAGCTGGACATGAAGGTGCCTTGTCACAGCGGTGCACAACAGCTGCGCAAGTGTCTCTATCGTGAGGCACTCCTTGCTTGTCCTAGGTCTAGGTTCAACTCTTCACCTGACTGTGACCGTGTGCAGGCCAAGGTGGCCTCTTGCCCTAACGCTTTCGTGCTCCTCGGCCCGCGCCCTGTCAGCTGGTAGATGTGTGTGTGTAAACATGTGCGTCTCCTGGTATTGTACATAATATGTAAATAAAAAGTATTTTTAAAGCGTATTGAATTATTATTTTATTCACAGTACTTCCACCTAAAACGTTGCCAACTGTTTTCCCACTGTTGCCAAATTTATGTTGATTGTACTTTCAAACAACACTTTTACTTCCTACTTACTACGTATCCGTAACTCAAAATAAGTGTGTATTGTGAACTTTCAAAGCATTTCGTTTCGAATAAAACACATTATTCGTTCCCATAAACGCTTATTTCTTACAAACAAAAATATATGCTTAACACGCTTATAACTCTAATATCAGTCCAAGGTTAACGGACAATATTTTCCCAAAACTTGTTTATAGACCTTTAAGTTTCATTAGGCCACCAAATATTTAAGAGTAATATTAGTTTTAACAAAAGAATCGGTCAACAAGAAGTAAGTGAAAGAAGTTTTTTATGTGGTGAATTTTATCTTAAAAGGTTTAGTTATATCGATATGGGGAATACTTGAAGAATATCAGTGGTTATTCTGGATATAATTATAACGAAGCTTTTGAGGAAGTGTTTGTGAGAATGTGCAACCTAACACAATCTACAACATAAAAACAATTTTTAAAATGTCCACAGGCCATTACAAAAAGAAAACAAGTCACTAGTTAACAGGTTGGGTTTGGTACCATATCAAAGGCCTTTAGCAGTGCACAATACCGCAAATCTCAAAATGTCAGCCTTTTAAACTTTAAACCATTAAAATTCAAATATACAGATTTTCTTCTGGGTGAAATGTTATTAGCGCCATTCATTCGAATTACGAGTAAAAGGGTTAAGTTTATTTTGTAACAAGAGTGAAATTTTTATCTATTACTTTCATTTCACTGATTCCTGTAAACACGTCTCTATTAGTCAATGAAAAATAGGATAAAAAATAGTGAGACAGAAGAATAAAACCATTAAACGTCATCTGATAAAAGGCGCAGAATAACTCGAGGTAGATTGTTTTAATTAGACTTTGATAATATGAGTAGATGAAGACATTTTATATATATTTAATATCTATAAATTGCATTGATTTTCTACTCATAAAATGTGGAATTTCCAGCTGTTCTCTCTTTGAGTCAACGTGATTTGAATAACTGATGGTAGAAGAACATGTGATCGTCATAAATTACTTGTGTGAATACAGTATAGTTTAGATCTTAGTTTGTATAAACGATAAATAGCTAATTTATTACAGTATAGTTTAATTAGAAATTTGATTGGTTTCAAACTAACTACTGATTTCCAGAAATCGACGTAATTTACGCGTTTCCCGATATGTTCAAGAGATTTGTGACGAGTGTAATTTTGTCAAATACGCAGTTACTAGTATTTTATGAGTTTTAAATTAACATATAAAAACCGTGGTCTACCTCATCCAACTGTCACTCTACTGTCGTAGTTAAACTAGCTATATGTAGTAACATGTTTGACCAACGCGTACTACAAAAGACTTATCACTGTACAATACAAACCAAAAGTATTTTTGAAATAAATGAAATAGCACTCCAATAAAAGACTCAGATATTGTAAACAAGTAGAGTTATTTTCATTAATAAACCTTCTTACACTTAGTTTATTTATTTATTTATTAAACCTTTACAAAAAAACTTTGTTTCAGGTAACACAACAATTAAAAAATCTACACGTTGGAAATAAATGTTAAAATATGGTGTATTTGGTTTAAACTATATAAAATTTTGAACTAAAAATAAGGAGCCACCAGTAACAACACTGTAGTCATGGATCAAATAAGAGTACATATTGCTAATTTTTCCAGGAACCATTAATAAATTCCTCTACGCTATAAAACACTTTTGAAAGGAGAAAGTTTTTTAATTTTGTTTTAAACATGTTGAAATTTTCATAATTTTGAATTTCAATTGGGAGTTTATTAAATAGCATGGCACCCGCCTGTGAAGGTAGCAGGGAATATAATTTAGATCTGTGTTGGTTTATGCGGAAGGAGTTTGCGAATCTTGTCTCATGGAAATGAATTTCTCTACCTTGAACCATATGACATTTAGAAAGACAATACATTATTGTTTCATAAATGTACAGGGATGGTAAGGTCAAAATTCTAAGGGTTTCAAAAGCATTTTGCAAGAATCTCTGTTGAAATAATAATTTGCATACTATCTAGATCAGTGATTAAATGTGTATTAATATTACCAAGAAATGTCGTTGAGAGCCGTTTTAGAAGGACCATTTTGTTTCCTGTTTAGAGACAACTCTTTAAGGAAAGAAAAGTTATGGCCTTGGCAACGACGGTATTTTAACTGAAAGCGCTTTAGTTCAGGACTGATGTAATTCAACATTTCCAAAATCATTTATATAATCGAAATTATATGATGAACATGCCAAGTAGTATTACATACATTTTTGTTAAGAAGAACCCTACAAGTGTTTATAACATAATGTAATTCTATATCAAAATGCCTTTGTAATACAAATAAAGCAGAAAAGTTCAGAACATGTAAAAGTGTGCTAAAAAAAATACTTTGTAAACAAGAATTTAGATGACAAAACACCTTGACAAAGAAGGAAATAAAGGTGAACGGAAGCAAAACAACCGTAACTATAACCATGACGTACTCCATATGGTATCTAAACAATAACGTTTCTCTAATTTGGATAAGTTAAATACTGTGGAGTGTTTCATATATTAAATTTTAAGTACACAACTCAGTATGAATCAAAAGCTTAGCTAATTCTACAGCAAATAGCCAGCCTGGAGAGAATGGTCAGTTAGCCAAGGCATTTTTTTCCTGCGTAGTTGGAATGTACCTAACCTAACTTAAGCGAGCTGAAGTGGATGAATTAATAGTTATTTTATGTGGTAACTTTGAAGCCAAAGGTCGTGGCAAAAGTACTGAGAAAAAGAAAGGTAAAGAAGAATAATTCCTTCAAATTAAAGATGGATAAGACTGAAGTAAATTAGTTTTCTTAATCAAAAATACCATTTTTTTGTTTCAAGAAAGGAGAAATTTTACCCCGTTCAAACTTAAGCTGGTATCAAAAAGCTTCAATGAGTGATGAAATCAAATATATACTACTTCTTGCAAACACCGCCATCATGAAAAATGTAGGTCACCTCAGGGAAAGCCTAAATTCGTCCACGCAAAAAATACACGACACCACACACGTAACAACTGACTAAACAACGTGGCTTCTTTCAACTGATGTGGCCTAACTGTCAACCGAGGACTTGCAGGAGTTTACGTAGGTCCACTTTTCACCTATCAAAATAATTTTAACCAACACACTTTACATTTTTTGAAACTAGAAGAGATCTTCCACTCTTGTATAGAGCTAGATTTTTTATAAGTTTCTACAAATCTACTTCAAACCCGTACAATTTGTTATGCTTAGAGTTTAAACTACTGTTGCGGACATTTTCCATCGTTAGTGAGCAAGATGATCAAACGTTTCGGGATCTGCAATCTGATCCCGTCTTCAGGCGAATACAGCCATTTGACTTTATAACAGCTACATGTTGTTTGGTTGTGCTTGACTGGTCAGCTTACGCTGATTTCTTTAGGCTAACTAGATGTCTAATGTTCTGTGGTACTTTCGGGTTACTTTTACCTGAAAACGGGATCATTTTCATGCTTTGCATATCCGTGCGAAACGTCGTGATCATCTTGCATACTTTCATCTAGGTATATACTAGAAAAAAGAACGTGGGAGGAAAATTAAAACTACCAATAATAGTTTACATTCTTCCTTCACAAAATTCTCCCATCATCAGCAACAAACTTTAAAAAATACAAACAAAGAATTGACAACAAACATGGCAGAATTGATTTTTTATGCTTGGTACTTCACGTTGCAAATTAAAAAAAAAAAATGATATACAACGCCAGGACTTGGTAGGTACAATTTCGATCAAACGCGTGCAGCTAACTTCCATGGCTTTATGATGAATATAAACAATCAATTTTAACTTTGAAAGTGTCGGCGTACTTTAATCTCTGGGGCGTCACCGTGGCACTGAGGACAACAACACCATCTAAGACGGATTCACTGAACCCATCCACCAGACAATATGCACATGCAAAAACAAACCAACAAAACCAAGAGGATGAGTTCACCAAAACAAAACAATCATCTGTTGATTACAAAGCGTGCACTTGATTGATGCCGGTGCAGACAATGCGCCTTGGCCTTGGCCGTGGTATATAACATCAGCTGGCCGAGGAGGCAGGTACACTGTACAATCAGCTGTAAGATGGCTTCAGTCTCTGTGGTTGCTGTGGTGGTACTCCTGGCGTGCTCGGCCTTGTGTGCTGAGGACGACCCCTCCTGCTTCCCCCAGCCCGGGGAGAAGAGGGTGCACGCCGGAGATTGCTGCGATGTTAAGGTGAGTGATAAATGTTGTTTTGCTACTAAATACTAATAAATGTCCTTTTTTAAATGTAATTTGTGGCGAAAAACTATTATTTGGAATGGAATAAAAGAGAACATCTCATACATTTGAATATTTTCTATCTAGCTTTTAAATTTACGCCAGCTCTTAATGTAGTTTATCAGAGTCTACAAATAAGTACTATTCACTTAATCACACATGTAAAAAAAAGTAAAGCTCAGCCAGTAAAGAAATAACTTTCTTTTAAAAACTTGAATGTAAAATGATCTATTCTTCCAGCTCCAAGATTTAATAATAAAATATAAATGTAAAAAAAAAGTAATCTATTTAGCAAATTTTGTTTGCTATTTAATGTTGTTTCAACTATTTTAAAATCCAAGACTTTGAAATAGTTTTACAATATACTTTCTATAATTTCTTGCCGTGTTTGAAAATGTTTTATAACACAACTGGTTTTAAAACAATTCTTTTAACACAGGTTTTCACAACTTCAACCTAGTAACTCGGTGACTTAGAGACTAGTAATAAAAAAGTCAAAATATTCTGAACATTCTAAAATGTACTAAAAGTTAAACGGAGTACTCCAGGGTGTTTGTTCATGTACCATACTTCCAGTAGACGTATTTATGGAAAAAGTCTTCTTTGTACCCTTGATGCTTCTTGTAACTCTCTTTATATGCGCATCGGTTGAATAGTATACGGTAATAAAGTTTGAGACAAACCTAAACACATGCACCTTTATTGCTAAGACACAATTGGCTATAGAGGAACAAAGATAATAACAGCTGTAGAATGAAAAACTACTTTAAAATTCAAGTTCTATTTAAAACGAACTGTAACGATTAAAAACCTATTAATTTGTAAAACAGACGGTTTTACAAAGTTGTTGAACTTTTTCTAAAACTATTTAATAATCAAAATACACAAACCATATACTCTGCCCCTTATTTTACCTACAATTGTTGAACAATTCATTTTATAGTGTGGATGAATTTATGAACCTAAACTAATTGTAGAAAATAATAAATTCATGCAAATATAAGTATAGTTCCAAATAGGCTTAGAATTTATTTTACCATTATCATTATTGTAATTTGGACCATTAGGCCTACTCCGGTTCCAGGGATTTTATCATTTCTAAATTTTCAGTCACATTATTTTAAGCACACATGTCAACACAATTATTTTTGTAAAATGGCACTAAACGTATGTTATGTTATGTTAATTTGTATTAGATTTTCTAATTCAAAATAAAAGGCATTATAAAAATAACAATACATTTTGAGAAGGTAAATTGAAAATCTTATTTACTTCGGTAAACGGTTTTGGCTTCAATTCTTCGGTATAGAAAATTAAAAAAAAGAATTAATTACAAACATAAAATATATTATGTATTTTAAAACAACCATTGAACATATAAAATTAACACATATGGGCTCACATTTACCGTGAGAACCAAATCAATTATTAACATCGAACAATATCAGAAGTTGAAGTATTATTGCGGACATTTTCCATCATTAGTGAGCAAAAAGATGATGACATTTCGTGAACGTTTCTTGAAACAAAGAATCGAACAATATTGCAACAGCCAAAACTGCTAGGCCGGAATTTAATTTTTGTGGCTTGCATTAAAGATTTGCTTGCTTACTCGTACCATATTTTATTTAAGAGTGCTTATGGTTCTTTAGAACTATAAGCAATATAAAATATTATTTATATGTTTTGCAGTGTTGAAAGAGTACGTCGGCTCTTTATTCGCCAGTAGCTCCTAAATTCGTCTAGGAAGCAAACTAATCGTTACCTTTGTAGTTTCTATTTAGTTCCAACTCAATACTTTTGTAAAAAAAACTTCGAAACTATTTTATTTTTGTCCTTTTTAGGATAGTTTCCCCGAGAGCATGAAGGAGGCTCATGGCAAGTGCAAGGATAAGGTGGGACTCCTCCCCCACCCAAGGAGCACCCCACCGGCCCTCCCCCACCGGAAATCAAGAACAAGTTCATCTGTGCCGCTGAGTGTGTCTTTGAGGTAGGTCTTTCTGTCATGTCATCTTACAAAACGTAGAATCATTATTGCGCAGCATTAGTAACTTTTCGGACAATCTTTGGCAAATTTACAAACCAAAACAGCCATAAACTCTAGCCAAGTCAGAAACAAAATTGCTTCGCATTGTAGACTGAGATCAGAAATGGTATCAAAAGGTGTAAAGGTTCCAAGATTAAAGTATTTGTTTAAAATGACAAATCGATTTCTCGCTGCTGAGGTTTTTACCAGTTGAACTAAGTTTTTCAAAGTTCTTAATTTAATTCTAAAAGCCATTGACATGCTCAATTACTGCAACTTTCGAAATGAATATGAATAAACACAATAGTAACAAAGAGCTCAGTAATAGTATTAAAAGATAGAGAACAAAAGGTACAGAACTAGTAAAAAGATCGACCAAGTTGAATCGGTATCTTCAAATCTCTCCCACCGGACTACGACAGTACTCCCGTCACAGTACATGTTTTAAACTTAACATTTTTGGACTTACAACAAATTTATTCTTTACTCAACCTTATCTGATGTGCTACAGGAGCTGAGCCTGCTGACAGAGGACAAACAGTTGAACGAGGAAGCCATCAGGAAGTACTTCAGCTCTGAGGACGCTGATCTGCAGGCTGTGAAGAAGGCAGCAATAGACAAGTGCCTCAGCACTTACAAGGAACAGATAGACTCCAGTCTGGACTGCAAGAGTGGAGCTGCCCAGTTCAAGAAGTGTTTGGGCAGAGAGGTAATATTACAATTCCTGTAGCAAGAACTCTAAACAGGCCATAGTTGACGGTAGTAGTTTCACAAGATATAATGTAAATCGCCTAAAAGCTTCGATTGATCGATGACAAATTCCTCCATAATTCAAGCCAGAGACCGAGGAAAAAGGTTTTTTTAAACAGGGCTCATACACAGACGAAGTAAATTACTTTTCTTTAAATAAAGTACTAAGTAAATAGCTCGTCAACATAAGGTTTATGAAATACGTATATTGGATTTAAAGACTTATTTGTCTTTGTAAAAACATCAGTTTTGTTGTCCCCCTATACAGCACTTCAGTTACCGAACTATTTTTATTGTTACTTCTTTTACTAACTTTTCAGACAAGCTTATTTCGTAGAAGAGGTTCCTTCAAACAGCCATTCAAGTTATTGCAAATCATTTCCACCATTTTCGGGTAGATATTTGGAAATCAAGTTTTTTTTATAAGTAAAAACAAATTGTCGTAAAAATTAAATGACTCCCTCTCATAACATAAGACTTATTGAAGCAATCGGAGAAACATACTGATTCCAGACTTTCACGTCTGATGAAAGGAATACCTTAGCTTAGTTAGCAATGCTTATTGTAAGTTATATAAAAATATTTCTCATACAATAATGTGTTTCTTTTAAAGGTATTCATGAACTGCCCGGCAGCCCGTTACAAGGGAGGCGAGGACTGTGATGGCCTCAAGGAGAAGGTACCCAAGTGCCCCAACATGCCTCTGCACCTGGGCCCCCTCCCCCACCACAAGCCTGAGTAGACTGAGTTCATGTGACTAATAAGTGCTAATAAATATGTGATAGTAGCTTACTTGTGCTTGTTTTACTAAGTCTCCCAATTTATACTCAAGTCTGTGTGTCATGGTCTTAAGAAAGCGAACGATACTTTTCGTCGTAATGCAAATAATATTGAGAAATTAATTTGAGTTAAAGTGTTTTTAACAAACTGAAAGCAAAAGATTTTTTGAAGTCAGATGTCAGATTTATAATTCTTAGAAGAAACAGCTGTCACACTGGTTTACTATTAGTCAGTGTTAACATTCTAAATAAACTCATTAAAACACCTGGTGTCTCTGCAAAAAAAATTACAAATTATCTTTATCTTCCTAGGAAAAGTAAAGATCATCAAAAGAAACTTGTATATCCCTAGAAATAGAAATTCAGCTTTAGCTACACGCCATTAGGTGTGTAAAACAGCGGTTCTTAGATCAAAGTAACAACAATTTTACAAAATGAAACAAAATGTTATATACAACTTTTCCGGTCAAACTATCATCAGTATATCCGTCTACCTATAACCTTTGTCTTGAGAGGATTAAGAACATGCTAGTTTCACATGTTTTGTTTTCTAAGGTTTGAGCAACCGTGTTAAGTCTGTAAGTATATTAAGACTTTCAATATACTTATGTAAAAATGGAGCTTCTTTTACTGTCTACGCCAACGGTATTTTTAATTTGTTACTTAACCAGGAATACTATATGGTTAAATTGGCATGGATTTTCTAACTTGTGATACAATTTTGAAAACAAACCATTTTTTCTTCTGATTTACACACATACGTCTGTTCAGTTAACACAATTTAGACCGACATAACAGCTGGATGACTAGTTAAATGTGCCTTAATATGTTATGGTATCGATGCAAGTCATCATAACAGAAATCTTATATGACAAACATTGTCTTGTAACCGATCTACTGCGTAACTGTTACATGGATAACTGTTACTGATTGACAGCTGTTACTCGGGTCAGCGCGTTCTGTCAAGTCGTCCTGAATCTATCTTATATATTCTTTGTAAATATTGAATGGCTAACCATTACTCAATATTGTTTCAATGTAATAATTACATCAGACTATGCAAGACACTGTTTGTTTAGTTAATGTTTAGTTATATTTCACGTCGTCAAAAATAAGATCCTTTGTTTTTTACACAACTAGCAAAATTGATAATAATGATGGTTAGAGCGAGTGAATGATAGTATTTCTTAAACTCAAATAAATTATTTAGTGTTTAGAGCAACAATAAGTATTTAAATCAAATCAAATTGAGAGATCTATCATTTTCTACTTTACTAATTCGAAAAATAATGAAACACGTTTTTAGAATTGAGTAGACCTTTCAAGCCTTTCCAAATGAGAACAGCCGATTCTTGTGTGATAGGTTACGCTCAAACCTCGATCAATACTAATAGTCGATGCCAAGTATCTCAACCTGTTTTTAATTACTAGGTAATCCAGGGGTTTTTGCTTTTCAGAACGATTTGAAATTCAAATGACCTAGATGGATATTTTATGGCATTATTTTGTAGTCGAAGATCTTTTTTATACGTGGAATATTCTTATAGTATATTAATACCTTTAGCGGAACTATCCGGCGGATTACCGCGTGCGATTACCGAGCTCATCGCTCTGATGACCCGGGTTCGATCCCCGCAGTCATCACCACTAATCAACTTGATAAGTGACTTTGCGGTAACGTTAGGTAAAGGGCGAAGTTAGCTGTTAGAGAGTACTTTGTAATCCTCGTTTCACCTCGTCAAACAAGACAAACATCACCAATACTTTCAAGGCAGTAATTTTTAAAATGTAGACGACTTTGTTCAATGACGTGTTTACTTGTTGACATAGGTCTAAAAGCACTACTGGAAAAAAACTCACTCAAGATCAAAACCCTCAGTTGAACTTCAATTGAAGTATATATTTCAATTGGGAAATAAGCTGTGTAAATGAAGTGTAATTACAATTTTTGTGTCTGGACATTTTCCAATTTTTTGAATATATTATTAAAAGCCTAAGTCTGCAATAAAAGCCAAAGTTAAAAGTGGTGTTCGTGAACTTTGTCCTAAATCTCTCAATTCTTAAGTTTGAGATGGTATAAAATGCAAGAGCAAGGGATGACGGCTGCACTGGGAGCAGTTTAGTGGAGGCCGAGGATTTTGGTCTTACTGGGGCTTCGACCGACCCCCCCCCCCCCCTTAACTATGACCCCGGTACCCTCTCCTTCAACCGACTTTATCAGTCATTTGTATACGCTTCCGCGTCCCCGGCAAACTTTCTCAACCCTTCCGGTATTAGAAAACTCTTGTAACTTGAAAGTAGCTGCAAGCATTTAACTTTGGCGATAGTAGAATAGTTACAAAAATTGTGTTTTCAAGGAGGGGTCCTTGGATGTTAGCTTACACCGATTTTAGTCCATACAAATTCACTGAATATTCATTTTTTCCTTTGAATAATAAGTTCTAACACTCTTAAACTTTATATAATTATACAAACTACCCTATAATATTGAAGTATAAGCAGAGATAAGATACGAGAGTATTAAATTGCCAAAGAAGTTATTATTGAGAAACTTATAATAGTATTTATCCTTTAATTGTTTACAGTTTGATAATAGGTCTTATCAGTTAATATAGGGTCAACTTTACTACCCTCCGGTAAACTTACTTAAAGCAAGGGTTGAGCTTCATTTGAAATTTCTTACTAGAATTAACGTGATGCTTATTTTTGAATATAAGGTTAAAATAAAAATACTTTAAAACTATGATAATTAAATTTAATTTTGATCTATTTACACTGTAGAACAGTAAGCAAGGAAATCCAAAGTGTAAAATGGTTCGTTTATTGCTAGATGGGCTGTTATAGTCGTGCGCCTAGGCTGTTGGTTAAAGTGATAATTTATGTTGTTGACGACTCGAAAATAACCAAGGGCCAGATGAACAAGCTTCCTGGCGTCGGGGCGGCGGCGTCGCGCGACATCGAACTGGCCTAGGCCTATTAAAGACAAATCAGCTGGTTTCATTTAATGAGGTTAAAAGTTGTTCTAACTGGATAAGATTACTCCTTTGATTTGATGTTTTTTTTTTTGTACCATCAAATTGAAATCGTGCGCAAAGTAGACAAGCATGACAACTCTCATATTATTAAAAAAAAAAACTCACCCGACAGACTTTGTCCTGTTCACAAAAAACATTTTTGTCATTTTGCTCTGAAAACAGCTGCTTTAGTGATGTTGCAGCACTGACAGTGCATTGACACACATGCATCGACAGTGCTAAAGTGTCACTCTTGTACACCCAGGTAAATAAAGGACTGTTTTGATGATGTTTGGGTTTTAACATGGCTAAATCTAAGTGTAACAGCTGTTTCTTCAAAACAATAATATATCTTATAATTCAGACTGCTGAGTTCAAAACAATGTTTACTTAAGTTGTTTATAATATTGAAACAATTATTTCACATTACTATTTGCATAATACAAAAAGTATCGTTCATCACTCGACCCGAAAGTCACGTTAGGACCTAGTGATGAAATATACTAATGTTACAAACAAATATAATGAAATTAATTAATAAAATAAATTTTTAAAATTTTGTCATTTCTTTTATTTTTTTTTTTTTTGTTAAAGAAAATTCTACAACAAATCTGTGAAACCGTTCAGAAACTATTCCATTTCAAAAAAAATACTTGATTAATTTTTACATATTAAATTAACAAAATCTTTTTGAAAAAATATTGAAAAAAAGAATGAGTGATCGCTGCAATCGACGTTGACAAGTCTCAAGGGCAAGATGCGGGTCATTGAACTGGGACATGGCGTCATCGTGACGTCATCGCCTCCTGGAGAGCTGGAGTCTGCTGGAGACACGAGGGATGTGGGTGACGGTCTCTGCAGACGGAGAAGTTGTCAGTTCGTGGAGTATATTTATAACGAGCAAGCATTCCTCTGTAAGTGATTGAAATGATCAATTACAGTTAACAATTCTTCAATGAGAGGAAAATAATAACACTACCGATTGTTGTTTCCGTAAATGTATTGTTTTTTCACGTGCATATTGATTGTTTGGACTACGATCAAAATATGTTTGTCAAAAACATTTTTTAAGGTACAAAAAAAAGAAAATTACAATCTGCAAGTTGAAAATAATTGTTAAATTAAAGTTACTCGATTTGAAATAAACAATGGAGCCCACAAATACACTTTGTGTTATAGAGCTAAATACTAATTTCTTCAGGAACCGTCTATTAATTCTTATAAGCTGTAAAAAAGCTTTTGAAATAAAATTTTTAATTTGTTTTAAATTTCTGAATTTTGTAGTTTATTAGAAATTTATTAAATAGCGTGAAACTCGCCTGTAAGGTAGCAGATAATATAATTTAGATTTTTGTTTGTTACTACAAAAGAACTCTGCAAATCTTATCTAATAAAAATTGATTTTTATGGTGATCCTTGTATGGACAAAGTTCATGGTTCAAAATTCTTTATTTATAAATGGTTCAAGGTTTACAATAATATTGTACATGAGCGCGTGTTGTTGTCATAACTAAACTATGGATTATCACACAATAATAGGTCCGTGATGAGTGTAATCCTAAACTACGTTCTCTAATTATACAATAAAAATCATATCAAGAAATTGCCTTTGTTTTAGGCTAATACTAACAAAAATAATTTTAAAACCACAGTATATCATAATGTTGTATTAATATTTTTATTCTTGACCTAAACATCTTAATTATTAAATTGGATATCTCTTAGTTTACAAAAGTTATGGTTAAAAATTTATTAAAATTTATTGTGGCATTGCTTTCTACTTAGTATCTTTCATGAAAGCAGGACTTACCATCATTCCCTCCTCGTAATTTCTAGTAGGTCTAAATATGTGTATAACTTTGAACATACTATCGAACTTTTTTTTAACATTTAAAATTCAATACAGATATATTCTGTCAAACTTTAAAAATACTTTCTAATACCACATATTGTTACAGGTACAGTTGGTCTTAGATTAGTAGGAAAGGTTCCTCCCCAATGCACTATTCCATACTTAAGAATAGCTTCAAGCTTAAGTTAAGTACAATGTGCGCATGAACTTAGGAGTCAAAAAAGGATGTGAAAAAAGTTATAATTTATCGTACGTAGTTTTTTACTTAGTTGGTTTATGTGAGTACGCCATCTTAAATCTGAGTCTATTTGGAGTCCGAAGTACTACACTAAATCTACAATTTTAATCGGTTCCCAGCAGCAATTAAAAATTCATTGATGTACGTGACATCGCAAGTTGAAATCAACCTTCTACACTTCAAGTAGGTGGGTATGTATCACTTATTATGTAACCATCATTGTATAAGGATTGTAGAGTCAAGTTTTAAGTGTTAAGAAGGTATTTATCAAGTCTCTCTGTTACCTTGATGAAAAATTACATTTACTAGGTGGTTTATATCCTTGGCAGTCACAATCTTGGTACTATAAAACATCTTCTCACAGCTTGCTTGTGGTGTGTGTGTGTGTGTGTGTGTTTGAGTGAAGAGGGGGCGGGGGCGCGCATCTGTTGAGAACTGCCCATCTAACATTCTTCACCTTTAATCAGTTTTACTCTCGTTACCTTGCTCAAAATATCACGTGACCCACTTTGCCAACCATGTGCGAAATATTGGCCTCTCGCAAACCTCGGCCTTCAGGTGACAGTGCCGGTCTACGTGAGATGGCCGAGTTGGCAGACGTAATAAATAAACGCGAACTTTAACATGTTATTTGGCATTATTCAATATGCGTTCACATCTATAGTCTAGTTCTTCCGGTTCACACTGGACAGTTTTAGCTAATCAGTGACTGAAGATGGTACTCCACAGCGAGGCCGAAATATATCAACCAAATTATGAAGTTTGGACGCGTTGTGAACCGGAAGAACTAGATTATAGTTGTGACATTGGCCGCGAAATCGTAAGAGTTAAGCGTTCACGTGTAACAAAAGGCTGTGAAATGAATACCCACTAACAAAGATAAGAAACAGTCTCTAAATGTTAAAGAAATTATAACAAGACAAAAAAAATAGTCAACGAGAAAACTAAACGACACTTGCTATGAACTATGTTAAATTAAATGCATTTAAGAAATACGGGTTTTTATCTTACATGTCAAAGTTTTAAAATTTGGAATTCGTCTGATGTGGTCTGGAAGTTGAATGGTATTATTTTACCAGCATTTATCCGTAATTTATTAAATATGTCTTATAGATGGCTGTCCGAATTCAAGATACTTCAATTTCATGTAATGTATAAGAATGATTTAACTAATTGGACGTTTTGAGAAACAGAACGATTAGGTTTCTAAATATAAAGCCTAAATGTTTTTTAGTTGTTAGTGTTATGGTAGATTTGACATCATTCAAACAAGGGTTTCTAGGTTTTAATCGGACAATAATTGTTATAACCGACTTTTGAAGAATTAATAAACTTGAAATTTGTGTCTCCCTACTGGCCCACTTGAAGTTTGTGTTTTCCCGAAACATAAAATACCATTATATTTGGGGATGATATGTGACCGCGCGACATAAGTTTTAGTTATTTGTTTTACAATTTATATCAATCTGACTACTCCAGTTCAATATTTAAAAGATCAATAGACAGCAATAGACATAGCAATGTTAAGACTCAAACTGACCAGTCATGTCTAGCAAAAATGTGGTCAAAACTCGTTTTTATATTTTAAAAGAATTATAGGTTACAAGTGCTGGCTCTCTCGTAACACCTGGCATGAGCACGAAAGTTGAGGCCGAATGCTGTGAAAAGAGCAAATAACAGTTAATTAATTAGAGTAACAAATTGCAAAAGAAATTCGTTTCACTCATGCCAGCGACGCTTTTGCACTTAGCTGCGTGTAGGCTTCGTTAATTGGCATAAAATTCAAGTCAAAAATCTATTCGTGACCGTTTTTATTCCTTCAGAGATTTGTTTAGAGTTTAATACAAGTATTAACGAATAAAACAAGACATCTGATTAGACTAAATTCAAGCACTGTAGTTCAGTAATGACTAACTTGGTACTCAGCTCAACAGCTGTGGTAAGGAAAACGTACTCTTGCGAGTATTACCAATTAATTAACACGACCCAAGGGCTTACTAAGGCGGAAAACCTGAGAATAAACTTGCCCTAATTATTCAAAGGAGACGTTTTATAAACCGTTTTCAACAATTGTTTCCTTCGTTCCAAAGTGGCTCCTAAATTATTCGAGTTTGATCATTGGTGAAGTAGTTTCCTCGTTTGAATCAACTGTTTCACGTTTTCCTGGTGCTAACAATATTCGTATTTCATTCCGCTTGTTTGTTTTGATAGAAGTATGTTTTAGAAATAAGTTGGCGTAAGGTTTCATAGTTTACGAGCTACTTGCAAACATTATCAGTCGTTCTTTTTCCGCCTGTAGTCATTCAGTCATCAGTCAGACTACATCATCAATATTATGTAAACTATTTACGAGTATATTGTTATTTTGTGTACATGACTGTTATTTTGTAAACATACTCGTACCGTGAAAACCGAATGCATACCAGTTACAGCATGTGAAATATGGCGTGAGGTGTGCATGTCCTAAAGTGCAAATATTCACAATAAAATTAACGACCTCAATGATCGCCGAATAGTTGGCTGTAGCTCTAGGAAGTCAAAACAACCACATTTAATTTTTTCGCCATTTGTTTGCTATATACCTTCGTGTTATGTATCCCTGGCTATCGGCTTTCCACCACCAAAGTCTTACCAACAGAAGCTATCGTTTTAAAATCTTACCAGACTCAACTTTATTGAAATCGTGCAAGAAATTTCTTGCTCCAGAAAAGTCGTCGACCCCACATTCCATTCCAGCTGGACATCCACAAAGAACATTGGATATAGAGGTGGCGCTGCTGGCGGTGTGCCAAGCAACTACACGACACCGGATCAGCTGATGTTTGTTTTGGAGGGAAACAGAGATGCACCAATGAGGTGACTAGCTGATGAAACTCGGCCATAGACAGCCGACAGACATCTTAACCCCAATCTTTCGCTTTTGTAAACAAACACAAAACCTTTTTTAACACGAAATCCTAAGCAGTTGTACATTGTACAGGGTGATTCAAAAGACTCAAAGAACAATATGTGTTCAAGCATAGTGTTAGTATGGATATACACAATAAAGCTTACTAAAGCTAATCAAAGTACATTGTTTGATAAAACAAATGCGCACAATAAGTGCTCAAAATGTCCGCCGTTCATTTAGAGGCAGAAGTTAACTCTTTTCACAAACTAGAAATTGTGCGTTTTATCATTGAAGGTGTTACTTGTTCTATGGTTCTTTGGATATTAACTGTCAAGTCATTAAGTGTCGTTGGTTGTTTTGGTAAACTTTTTCTTTCAAATAACCCCATAACAATAATCACAAGGGGTCAGATATAAGGATCGTGGTGGCCAAAGTCCTTTCGTAATTATTCGTTCATCAAAGAAACCACGAAGCATTGCCATTGTTTCTTCCGACGTATGACACGTCGCCCATGCAGCAGCCTCCTCTATTCCTCTTCAAAGTGAAGCGACAAATTGATGTATGATTTCTGAATAAACATTTGTGTTACAGTGGTTTCGAAAAAACGTTGGACAACTGCTGCATAACTTTTATTCTCAAAATAAGCTTTAAGCGAAGAAGCTTGTTGATCTTGCGTGAAATACATTTGTTTGTATGGCAACAATAACAATATGCCCACCCACCATTGCACTGTTGTTCATTGTTGTCATAATCAGCAGAAAAGATGCAGATCAGTAGTAGGAATCGATTTGGTATCAAAATATGTATATATAGGGTTTTTTTTTTAAAACACCAGCCTTTCAAACTTTAGTAAGTCATTCTATACACGCTATAAGGTCGTAAATTGTATCATTGGTTTATTAACTACAATTATCTATCAGATGGTCATGTATTTTTTGCAGTAATTAGTGGTTTTTTGATTTGATAATTTGAAGCTGTAGAATAAACGCAGTCATGGTTTTAGCAATGATCCAAAGGATGCGTCTGCATTGTTACTTAGAAAGAAGATAATTGTTTTTTTTGTTGAGAGGAATATGTGGTCTAAGTTTACAGGTGTCGATATTCCAAACAAATCTAAAATTCACAGATTTGTAAAGAAATTTTTTACACAATAGGTTTTTGTAGAGGAAACGAAGAAACATAACAGAATGGCTGTATTGAATGAAGAAGTGACGGACAATGTTGGGGTTGGATTAGAAAATTCCCCTAAAATCTTTCAAATTTTGAAACAACAAAAGCAGATAGCCTACTAACCTGGATACTTGATCTTAAACGCATCTTGACAAAAAAACATATTGCTCTTAAGTAGTCTTCAACAATAAGCACCAATTAATCTTTGCTAAAACCATGATTGCGTTTATTTTACAATAAGCTTTAAATTAGCAACATTAAAACCACTATGTTAATGCAAGCAATTCATACCATATGATAGGTTTGAAGTGAACAAACCAATGATACAAATTGACCTTATAGCGCTCGTAACAAAATTACTTACTTACTAAAGAAATTTGAAAGTTGTTGCGTTTTAAAAAACAGCCTGTATATGAAGGAAATATTAGGTCAATATTCAACTAAATACGAGAGCACGGTAAGAAAGTATATTTAAGAACCTCTTCCAAACACTGTTTAGGCTGTTAGCAGTGGAGGACTAACTATTCCTCCGACAATCAGTAAACGAACACAACTATTGAATAGTAATTAACAATTTCATTAAAGTTGCCATTAAGAAGCGAGAGAAGAAGGTGTCCTAGATCCTTAAGGAGGCGTTAAGTTGGAGTTTTAATTAAATCCTGAGAGTGACGTGACATGGCCTCGAGTTGTGCGTCCTACTGAACCCTTTACCCCGGTCTTCGAACTCGGAACCCACTCAATAAACCGACTAATGTTGACTGTGTCGATAAACCTTCACGTTCATTTGCGAGTCTATCGACATTTTATAGAACGCAATGACGTTTTGTAGAACGCAATGTCGTAGATCAAAACAGGTTTGCAGGGTTGATCTCCCAACACCTCTCGAGTCTAATAGCAAAACTTTATAATCAGGGCGCATTTTCAGTTTTCTCAAAACTTGTTACAAATATTTTTTGTAAATCTCAAGGTTAATTTCGTTAACCAGAATGATTGGTCCACTGGGAGTGACCTTTAGGGGTTATACAAACTGAGGTTATACAAAATCAAAGTACATTGTTGGACTAAACATATGCTCCTAATAAGTGCTCAAAATGTGTACGCGAAGTACACTTTCTGACTATACAAATAAACTGATTTCAAAAAAGCTATTTCGTATCGAATGTTGTTCTGAACGAGTTACATTATAATTCTTAGTCTTTTTAAGTTGATCTCCGTGTTCTAAAATACCTTCCCAATGGGCGTGGTTTGGTCCACAGAATCGTTCACTCTCAAGTGTGGCTTTTAGGTTTACGTCCACATAAACCGCGGTCACTCGACACTCACTGCGAAAATAGACTAATTGCTCTCTAAATGTGAACGTTAAAGTACCTCTATCCCGGCTGGATTTTGGTAGCTGATTTCGGTGGAGTTGTTTTAAGCGTGGAATCGGGGCCCACGAAAGGTAAGGAAGGAGCCCATGACACTGAAACCGTGACGTCCCTTAAGCCGGAGTCACTATTCTTCACGAGAATGCATTAAATTGGCGGGACAACGCTGTCTTTTTTACTTTCTTGTTTCTTTACAGGTATCAATATATTGCTTCAATATACAACATTCCTATTGTTTGGCTAGGTAAGGTTACTAGAATGAACTATAAAGAAGACTAGGTTTTTACTATCAAGGTATAATATACAAACTGAATTTTGACTTATATTCCTCAACCAAAGACAGATTTAGATTCAAGACTTGTTCCTCGAATCCCCAGGCTGCCACGGCTTGTATACAAAAGTGTCAGCTTCCCGAGAAGGAAGATAGGTGTAGAATACATCTCTGAAATTACGGTTTAGCTTGGATCCGTAATCATAAGCGTTCAACATGGTTGGGAAGAAAGCCCGCGAACTGTCCACTTTGTCTTGCCTCACTCTGCTGAAATATCGGTCTGTTTCTTTGTCCACTTCAGACTTAAGCCAGTTCTTTCTGTCCCAGGTCAAATGTCGCTCTGTTTTCTTGGAACACTTCACTTTAGGTCCTTTAGCTGAGCCTACGACAGGTGCCATCTTCCACATCCCTCTGCTTCTCAAAAGAAGATCAGCCTTCTTCTTCTTCGACAATATTCTGTTCTTGCCTTGTCTTAGCTCGAACCAGCGCTGCAAAGTTGGCAGTTTGTGAACATTGGGAAGTTTTGCTAGAGGATCTCCCATTTCGGCAAGAATTTGGATTGCCCGGAGGAGCTGACCCATCTTAGGCAAATCTTTAATCTCCTCCCAAATTTTATCAAGCTCGCTAGGCATTCGATCTGTTTCTTGCTCGGATTGTTCTTCAGTACTCGTACTTTCTTTGGTTAAGTTTTTCATACGTGAACTAGAAGATTGAGATCGTTGTGAAGATCTGTCGGAGAAAATCCGTATGTTTCATTATCATCTTGGGTTTCACCTAATGTTTCATCAATCGGTTCTCCAATTGTGCTTTCTGAGGGACGATCGTCTTTAGTCATATCATGGAGTTGTATTTGTTTTGTTCCCGTAGACAAAATTGAATCAGCTTCCTGTTTAGAAATACTTGACGTCAAAGTGTTCTCGTCAAACATGATTTGCTTTTTGAAGGACCTTCGAAGGCTGTTAATCAAGGTAGTAGATACTACGGAAAGATTTCTACAGTAAAATTGTTGTTCACATGACTCCGATTCCTTCCTAACTGGAAACAAAGACTCACTTTTGATCCGATTTGAAATGCACTCTGTAATTAACCAAGTCACAGAAGGGTCTGAGTCACCTACTTTCATCTTGCAAACAGAAGCTCTTATATCTTCCATCATACTTTGTGACGGTCTACTTAATTGAGGGGTAAGCTTAGTTTTGGCCTTTTTAATAGAATGTTTTCTATCTTTCGGAACAATCTCTTTCTTCAATGAAGGAAAGAGTGCTGTGAAAACCTTATCAAAAATCAAAGATTTAGACAGTTTTTGATCTCGGAAAGGAAGAGGCTCCATGTAAGGTGTAAAATACCTAATCCTTTCGTCTTCTAGATCACCGAAAAGGAGCTCTTGAATGTGTTTAACAGAAGACCAGGGCTCTGGTGGTGGGAGAATGTAATGCAATATGGTCAGAAAAGTAGGGAGGTGAAGAACACATACCCCGCTTAGTAAAATTCTCTCGTTGACAGAAAACCTCTTTTCGAATTCTCCTTTTTTCTTTTTTGACTTAAGACGGGAACTTAAAACAACCCTATGAATTTCTAAAAGAAAGTCAACTGGTTCCAAAAGAGACCTTTTCATGCAGGCTCTTACTTCCTTGGGTGCTAGTTTTGTTGTCACGCCCACATCCAACAGCCACTGACGAGTTCTTCCTGTCACTTCTTCTTCAAAGTCAGCCCTGATTACGTCACCCAAGGACAAGGCCAAGCAAATCTGTTTATTAGAGGGCTCTTGCCACCACCCTGGTCCACTACTTTTGGTCAAATCCATTTTATGCTGTCTAGCAATGCCTTTCTGGAAATCCTTCCATAATTTTCTTTTTTTCAAAGCTTCCTCCAACTTTTCGTTGTATTGCTTTGTTTTTATTTTTCTCAGTTCTTCTTCAAAGTATGTTTTACCTGACCATCTCTTGACATGCAGCAAATCCATTGGTTCTAGTTGAAGTTGGGCTTGGGTCGACCTCAGAGTCTTACGCGCGCAGAGCACTTCTGCCACAGAGCTTTCTGCCTTCTCCACCGGAACTTCGGTTTCTCCAGTATCGCCAACATTATCTTCTTCAATTTGTACTTTACTAAAATCTGAGATGGAGGTTTCTCGAATGTACAAAGTCGTATCGTTTCCCTCCAAGTCAAACTGCAAAACCTCGTCTCTAGATGATATGGCTTTGTTGTTTTTGCTACTCACACAAAACGTGCACGGATTTAATTGTTCGGAAAATGTATTAATCATTTTAACTAGCAAAAATGAAACTAAAGACTGTTAAATTTCGAATATAACATAATCAGGTTTATTATTGTTGTTTTTCACTTTAAGTATAGTACTTTCATGGTTATATGATAGTATTTATAAAACAGATGACTGAAAACTATATACAGTAAAATAAAGATTTTATAATATTTAAACAGTAAACATGTAGGGTATAAAATTACGTAATTAGTTGTACTGTACCTAACTTCTGGAGTCCACTTCTTTGCATTTGGGATTTTATCCCACCCCGGGTTGTTTGGTGCACCACAAAGATGATCACTCAAAGTATTTGATATATTATAGCGGACGTCTCCATCATCCATAGGGATCTGGAACCTCATCCCGTCTTTGGTTGAAAGTACCGTAACCGTAAACTTAACACAAAACATTAGAAAATAACCTAGTCTAAAGTAATCAGTAGAAGTTGACCAATCAAACACAACTAAACAAAATGTGTGTACTCTTTTAGCAAACAAATCAAATAACTAGCCTAGATAACAGTACAACAAGCAAATAAATTAAAGAAACCAACAAAAAGAGAAACTAAACACGTGTACCTACTGACTGGCTGTCTAGCAGGGAGCAGTGGACGACCAATCACAGGGGTGTATCAGCTTCAACAACTATAACGGAGAAACACACAAATCTTTATTTATGCACATCCAATAGCAGGCCTAGTGGGGATCGGGAGCGTATTACGCTGGAGGTCTTTTCGTACGTCCTTAGGGCTTAGTAAAATAGGTTCCCTGTATTAAGTATTGAATATCGGACAATGAAGTTTGCTTTGTGTGCTTCGAGACGAGAATTTTTTTGATCGAGAATTTTATTTCTGTTATGATCCTGTACACCATATAACACGGAATGAGGAACCTCGAGCCTTTTGCCGTACGCCCTTAAGGATTTATTTGCTTCAGTCACTTAGATCGCCGCGAAATCGAAGGGTTCGAAGAGGTTAATCACCGCGGGCGTTAGCGGGAGTCAAACATTCCCGCGGACGTTGTCAGAGATCGCCGCGAACGGTCCTC
This sequence comes from Matsumurasca onukii, assembly GCA_018831715.1. Taxonomy (NCBI): domain Eukaryota; kingdom Metazoa; phylum Arthropoda; class Insecta; order Hemiptera; family Cicadellidae; genus Matsumurasca; species Matsumurasca onukii. The sequence continues at coordinate 18,687,501 of CM032065.1, forward strand.
TTTCACCGCGGGCGTGGAGTAGATCGCCGCGAAGACTCACCGCGAGCGTTATCAAGGGGATCAAGAGCCGCGAACAATCGAAGTAGTACCGGGGATTACCCATGTCGGGTCAAAATCGCCGCGAACGATAAAATAATCTGAGGTGCATTTTAGGCTCTTCGGGTCAAACCGAGAAGTTTTCAATCAGAATAATAATTTTACCCCATCTAAAACCGACTAATAACATTTAACTCGGAAGGTTACGAGTTTAATATTGTCTTACTATTATCGATGTCCATTGAGAACGGAAGAGTGTACAGTAGCACCCTGACTTGTAGGTTTTGTTGCTGTTTGTGTGGTCTAGGTTGGGCCAGCTTAGGCCTACAAATTTACGTATAATTTACAGATTTTTAGTTGACTATAGTATAACATTAGCGGTTTAAAAGTGCCGTCGAAAAGAAGAAAAATAAAACACATTAGATTTTAAGACCAAACACACCTTATTGTACCAGCATTTCGTCTCGTCACTTATTTCGTCAACTTAACTTTTGAACCTGCTCTCTTCGCTCCTTTTGAAATCTATTAATCATCAGGGGCGCAAGATTTTAATTTATCAAAGGTAATATAGATAAACGAAAAAGACTTTTCTTAAGATCTTTAAAATTCGACAACACGAATCTTAACCTTGTGAAAGGAATATAAAGCGCTATCATAACTTTCTACGAAACCCTTGCAAGCGGAGGGTTTGACACTTCAGGCCACATTGTTTCTTTTAAAAGAAGCCTCGTGGAAGTGTATTAGCCCGCAGTGTCATGAGTTCCTTTTGGCAACGTCCACAAATAACACCTTTACTCCTAAGGGGGTGACCCCCCCCCGCACAGAGCTGTTACTGCACTCTCTTTTCGGACCCCCTCCAGGGATGGGGGAGCTGCCGTGATGGTTTCCTCGCGGCAGAAGATACAATTCCCTTTCTTTGCTACACAGTACAGTACACTCGCTGCGGTAACCTTGACCCAATGCTGATGTAAGCTTCTTGTATGAATCTTGCTTGACTTGAACTTGAACTGTGCTTACTACTTACATAAGTGACAAGCATGTGACAGGCTTCTCTTGAATAGTTTGCTTCCTTCCTTACACAACTGTGGTTACTTAATGTCCATCAGTTCCACGACAGTGGTAAAACTAAGTGCATTGTGCAATCATTGTGAGTAAGCACCATTAGAGTTGAATGTATATTTAACGTCTATAAATAGAGCAGTTAAATTGAGCCAAAAAAGCATTCCCTATGGCAAAATAATATATACTCTTAAGGTTCAAAGAGGTTCTTTACAAGAAAATTGTAATTTTAATAAAAGTAACTAGACAAAGTTGTGGCTTAAGTTATTAAGTTTATATGACGGGCGCTGTAAATGTTATATTTTCCGTTCTGACGATAAATAAGAAAAAGGCTAAACATTCATTGAATTCGGGAAATAATAAGTAATAAGAAGTAATATAAGATTAAGGAAATTTGCTATGTATATTTGCAAAATAAATCGTCGTCATAAGTGGATTGAACGACGGTTATACCAAAATGCCATTTTTAGCCCTAATTAGACCAAACATTCTTTATAAGCGTCTAAATGTATGTAAATGCTATGTAGCTAATTAATAACAACACAATTTCGAAGTTCTGGATCGAACCAAAACTTGAACCCGGACCTTTTGCTTGCCGGGTGAGTATGCTGACCATACATAGCAGCTGAGTATGCTGAATGGCATGAGTAGACAATATGATTGTGATGGCGATCGAACGAAAAGAAATATTCCTAAATATTGTGGGTTGACAGGCTGGATGATAGTAAGAGGTGGGAGTAAGTAAGTGCTGTATTGTATAAGTAGGCCAGGTGGTTCTGAAAGAAAAGCCCTCGGAAAGCAGGTAAAATTGGTAAATTTGGTTCGGAAAAATCAGGTTCAGAGTGTTTTTACCAAGAAAAATATTTGTACAAACTTGTTCCAGTTAATCCTTGCATTCATAGATGCATTAGCAACCATTCCAAACCTAACTTTGTCCCTAACCCACAAAAAGTCCATCAAAACTAAACCAGCATCTTTCTCGTTCCAACACATTGTGCAAACAGTAAAAGAAACACGATACAGTATGATAATAAATGACAGAGTGAACAAAAGTGGGCACGAGCAGGTTGCCACACGTGAGTGTCGCAAGTCACATATTCAGGTATATACTTGGCCGCGTGTATCGGCAGTCAAATCTGACCCCTGCAACAATGAGGGCCAAGTGAGACTCTACTCTGTGGCTATTCTGAGCGGACGGGCGCACTGTGGAGTGTGGACTGTACCATCGTGCGCCGCCACCCCGCTCTGTCATAAGTTGCCAATACCTTGATCTGCCTTGCGACCCGTAAATAATAATATTTACTAAATGACCCGTATTGCTCCGCAATTTTTTAATGTCAGTATGTTATTGTTATTATTTGTTGACAAAAGAAAGATGTTTACATTTACAGCAGCTGGGCATTTTAATACTTTGCCCATATGTTTTATCTCAAACAAATTTAAATTCTTAACAGTGCCAAAAAATCGTTTGTCTACGCATAACTTCTCTTAGATGTGACTAAATACGTCGAATGATATCTCTAATGAAAGAGCATGATTCACTGAGTATTCTTAGACCAAAACGAACAATTTCTCTCAATAAGAACCTGAGATATGACAGGACAAAGCTAAGAAAACGTGGGAAAAGCCTTTTTTACTTGAGAAGGGTGAAAGTTAAACGATTTTTGATGTTTGATGACGAATCTATGCATAGATAGCCTAAATTTCATTTTAAAAATGGAGAAAATCGGTCTGATAGAACGGTCTTACTAATTGCAATTAGATTTTCATAAATTCTTTTAATATATAGATTGTCGATAAAATATTCATTGTGTGACATAAAAGAAAAAACAACTATAGCTAATAATCAAAACATATAAAATGAGTAAGGTTAATTCACTATAAAAGCTCAACAAAAATGTTTGCTGACCATTAAAGAATAGTATTAGTTTAACATAAATAGACTAAATAACACAATAATGATTTTAGAGATGTATTATAGGTCCATAAATTCATCTGCATCATAAAAAACATGTTGGACCAAAAGCTATTTTACCCTGGTTTTAAAGGTGTTCATATTTTGTACATTTTTAAAACATCTGGGAGTTAATTGTATAATTTAGCTCCAGTTTGACAGGGTAATTTAAAAAAATTTTTCCATGATTTTAATTTCTATATTTATGCCTGTTTCTAGTAGTATAGTTGTGAATATTACAGCCTCGAACTAAATGGTCATTTTTACAATGGAATATATTGTTTCACAAATATAAACGCAAGGCAATGTTAAAACTTTTAGTTCTTTAAATGAGTCTCTTCAAGCCTATATATTTATTATTATATTATATCCCGGTTCGGTCCAAATATTTTTGTCTTCAAATTTATTTAGTAATTAATTAGCTATTCAGCGTTTATACAAATTAATATATATTTATTATTTATTAATTACCTTGAATTGGGCGTGTACATCCTACCGTTGCTGTAAATGTGGATGCGCATTTCGCCCCGCTTGTGGGGCCGTCGGCAAACTTATTATCCTTAACTAAAACATGTGGTACACTATTTACACTAAGTTATTGTCTTATACACAGGGGGACGCGAACGCGGTGGCGACGCGCATCCACATTTACAGCAACGGTAGGATCTACAGGCCTAATACAAGGTAATTAATAATTGAACTTTGGTCCTACACTGGGTTTCACTTCTAGTATATTATTATTATATAGAGATAATAACCTCCCTGTGTCCTAGTTTTGAAATGATTCGAACTGCTCTCTTTTGGACGATAAATATTCTAAGTAATATATAAGCAGGACAAGATCCCCAGAAAATAATGCCATAATCAATATATGGTTGGATTAGTCTAAAGTAAGCCGTTCTCAGAGTACCTAGCCTATAGCGTTTGCAGAGGTTTCTGAGAAAAAGGTTCCAGAGGAAATCTTTTAAAAATATGGACAGTTGTTAAAACACAAACTTACGGGATTTCGATGAAGGTTGTGCGATTTGTTTTAAGGGTGAGCAACGAAACGGGCGTCAAACAATGACGATAAATAAATAAAAGTTTACCAATCCAACTATTGTCCAAATATTTGAACGAATTTTGTGTAGTACTATTTAAATAAAATGGCTAGTTAAGAAGTATCAAGTTATTTAACTAGATGCAAGTAGCCCCAACCGCAATTTACCTTACGCTCATTGATTTGCTTCATTAATGTCGCTGTTATTTGCTCTCCTGTACAATTAGGTATCTGTTAGCATTCAGGCACAACATTGCTAGAGACAAGCAATCAGTTCAAAGGAGCTCAAAGGATGACTCATTCATATTTGACCTTTGAGCCGTTCAAATCCCCATTCCCCTAGACATCAGATTACACCTCAAAGGTTTCGCTAAGATTGCGAACAGCTGATTCTCAAAGCGTGTTTGTATAATACGTCTTATCTAAAGAGTTTGAACTTATCAATTTATTGAAATCAGGTAAACACATTTTAGAAATCTATAACTATTCCGTGCATATGTGTTTATTCCGAGTTTAACAATTTATTAACCAATACAAAAAGTTTGTTTTAGTATATACAAAAACATAAAATATTACATTATTTAACTAAAAATACAATTTAAAAAGTACGAGTACTTTACAGTTGTAACCTAAGTGTGTGTAATCACTAAATCACTATTTGAGATGGCGACCACTCTCATGAGGGTATTTTAAAGGCAAATATGTGGTGAAGGATGAGTGTGAAGAGTGGTAGTAATTAGTTATGAGGTGTGGTTACCTACTAAGGGCTACTCTTCCTTAGAATGGGTCATTAATTTATAACCCAATAACAATGGAAATACAAGGACCAACGGTTTAACGTGACTTCCGAACCACACAGGGGTGATCTGATATGTCTAAACGATGGTGGGAGTTGATGCGGGTATCATCAAATGATCACTGAGCCTATCTTAGCCGCTTTAGACCTATATCATTCTCAAAACCTGACCTCCATGAAGCTGAATTATAGGACCTCGCCACGAGTGAAAGTTTATAGACAATGAGTGAAAGGTCACCGAATGTATTGGGGCTATTATGGCTTTTATACGTACAACATTGTTCAGGCCCTTATCAATGCAATTTTATAAAGAGATAGCATTAAAATGGTATTGTTATTTTACACAAAATGGCACTTTTCAAAGTGGCGAAATTTCTCTCATTATTATTGCTAAATTTGAATAGCACCTTTATTTTCATCATTGTCACAAACCACCAAAACACGTTCTAAGGGTGGAAGAACTAAACGTCTCTTTTAACATCTGTTATGTTTGCTTTGCCAAAGAAAATCATGTATAAAATTACACAACATTTCTAGCCACAAGCACGAAAATCAAAACGTCGTACATACGTATAAGGGTTTAATTTTTCTAAGTTGTTACATTACCTAACTTGTTTAAGGATTTGCAGAAATGTGTCAGGGTATTTACGTTTATAGAATGGGTAAACATATGAATAGGTTCTGGGCCATTGGATCTGCTCTTGAGAGTGTGAATTGATAACTTGGTTGGGACAGGAAATCAATGCTTCGCTTTGGAAAGTAGGTTACGTTTCTTTACTTGAGAAAATATCCCAGATGCTCTAGCCGTCCTTACTTTACATTATTTTAAGTATTATTTCGAGAAAACCGTTAGTTTTGTCTTGTTGTTGATTTTGCATAAGAGATCACTTGATTGGATTCTGATAAGACATTTCAGACTTATTTCCAAAATCCCTATTTCTAAGGGGAACAAAAATCCTGTCCAAATAGCCTACTCTAGCTTTACTCTACCAACATGTTCCAAAAGTTTTTGATAGTTCAGAAAACTGTTCAAAGTGTGTAACTGGGGCCATGCATTTAGAACCCTGTCTACTGTATTTGTTCCCAGATAGAAACCTGTATCATTGAGTTATGGCTGCTCACTAAGGGCGGGAAAAAGTGACCGCCAAAAAGACACCGCGCACGTAACAACTGGCTAAACAACGGGCCTTGTTTCAACTGATGAGGCCTAACTGTCAAACCTAGCGCCTGCTTAGGTTTTGTAGAAAGTAGATAGCGCTCTTATGTGAAGGTTGAATTCGGATATGTTAATTTTTATGGAATGGGAACGAGTTTATCTGTGTTTGACTGTTTTCAGATTTTTGATAAACCTATTTTTAGCTTAAACACTCTATTTTTTCTAAGTTCAACCACTTTTTGCATAAAAACTAATATGTATATCTTTAATTTAAGAGTTGTTTTGTCAAAATAGCATTAATAATGACGTCTCAATTATATTTCACGCAAACCTCTGCAACGACGCTCACCCAAGCTAGAACACCCCCTTAAAGGTCAATATATTCTTTGAGATGAATTGAAAGCCGATTTTTGAAATTTTAATTTATTTCGAGAAAGTTCACTTTGAAAATTGTGAAAATAAGATAAACTTAAAACCGCTAATTAATACTGGAATTTTTTTAGTGTGCCTTCAATTAATCTGATTATTATCAGGTAAAAGCTATGGCACATACACACAAGTTATCATATGTAAGCAGCGTTTTTTGGATTGCAAACCCTTGAAAAGGTGTTTATACAAAGTTGACGAGAGGGTTCGTAGTATATAGCCGCTCGCAAACAAATAATTTGATACGCCCGTAGAGTTCAGCCATCGGTCAGTCAGACTACATCGTCATTTTTGACGCCATCACCGTGTCCATGTCGAGCCAAACCACAGTACATATAATCTGGGTCCAGGCTTAAGAGGGTTAGTCAACCAAGCAAGAACCCATTTTTACCAGTGAAATATTGGAGTATTGATTATTTCTTTCCGATTGACGAGGGGTAGGTGGAAAGCCAAGTTTACCTTCTGTTTCGAAAACATCACCTCTAGTAGGGTTGTCTTGACTGGCTCAGTTCTTTGAAGAGTCGCGGTTGCCGCCGACCTTGCCAGTCAAGAGAAATGGTAGTAGTGATACTCCAACTTTGCTCCGCTCACACAAAAAGTGGCATTGTTTCATAGTGCCCTGTTTCCGACACCGTTTATGAACCGAAACGTACAAATTCGGGTTTAAATCATAGGGCAGAAGTGGTTCTTTGTTCAATTTACACACAACAAATAAAAAACTACTAGGGAAATAATATAGTACACTTTTAAAGTAGCCTATTTTTGCTAACTTTATCATTGTTTTGCTAGTATTGTTGTAAGACTTTTTAAAAACCCAGGTTATATAAACCTAGAGACAACCTTTGAAAATATGGAAAACAATTTTTCTAATCTTTACACTAAAAAATAGCGTCCTAAACGGGGGACTACGAGAGCATGTTTTGAGCAACTTTGTCTTGGGTGATCAATGAGGCGGCGATGCAGCTGCAGTGTGACGCCGCTAGATCGCTCCACCAGCGCTGTACACGCGGCACTCACTGGACTGACAACCACATCCACATTCTTGTCCCCGGGCCAATGTTTGGATACATCACCTTGTAACGCGTCCACGAGAATTAGCGGACAAAAATATGCAGTCTCGCACTCCCAAACAGATCAGTGCATTCTTCTGCGCCGCTCGCGCGTGTAATGGAACCCTCACTTTTAACTCTCTAAGATAACAAAGTGTTTTGTGTTTATTCTTTCAGTTTGTTTTTATGAATTTCTTTTGGAAAAATGAGATCTTTATGTAGTCAGCATGGTTAGACCCAGGGCCGAGTCCATAAAATGAGCACCAATCCTGGCCCCCACAACAGGTTTTGAGCTCTTTTTTCAAAATGCAGTGTAGATATGTGTTTATGTACCTATGTGGATCCTCTCTATAGGTCACCTATGCTGTACGATTTGGTACAAATGTTCTTTTTTTTTAAAACTCTTGGTCAAGTTCGTTAGCCAACAAAATCAAAATTCCGTAAGCCCCCTTTGGGGAGGGGGGATTTCACCAAAATATGGGATTAATGATCAAAAACAGTCAACTTCGTCCGATTATAAATGTGTATTTCAAAATTACCCATAAACATACCACGAGACTCAGAAAGTCCAGAAAGTGTCCAGATTTTGAAATGGGCGAAATTTTTGGCACTGTAAGTAGTGAAATAGTTCATTGACGCGGTCTATACGAATGACGGTTTTTGTATTTAATATTCGCGAATTTAATATTGATCGGGATGTGAATACTCCCCTGCCCCCCTCACAAGGTCGCAGGGTGTAAATACGAAAGTATTTATATTTAATGTAGAAAAATGTATACGACCTTCCTTTGAATGTTGTATTTGTTTACTGATGCCTTATAAAAGTACTTATCACAAAATAGCAAACAACCAGTTGAACGAATAATAATTTAAGAACATTTTGTACAAGAAACTATTTAAAAACCTAATATATATTTTAGGAAAAAAACCCGTTTAAATGCTTCTTTTCATCTATCTGTTATATTTCGCCAAATTGAATGGCTTTGTCAAACAGTATTAGATAACACACATTAAAAAAAAAACATTTGTAACAAAAAATAGAAATAATATATCATTGGTATAAGTAAAAATAAAAGGCTAATATATACTTTAGGTAGGCCTATAGATATCATTAATCATGTCATGATTGTAGGCCACAATGTGGTGAAGTGGTGGTGTGGAATTGTGGATTTCGATTGTTCCTGAGTTTACAAACATCAGCTGTGTCATATCTGTGCGATTGTAAACAGCTGTGCAGAAATAGACAGAGTGATAAACAACTGTTCTTCCGGCCGTTGCCGCCCTCTCTCGCCAAATCCGGCATTCTTCAGTGGACACAGTCATACGTGCTTGTCTCTTCAGCTTGGTTTATATATTGTTCTGAGCTCTGAAAATTCAAGTTTTCAAGTCAAAATACAATTAGAAAAGTCGGCTCTCCATCCGTCTGAAATATTAAACTTCATTTTAAAACTGTTAAACCAACATACTTGTGCTGGTGAATAATTCACTCCAATTCACCCATTTATAACAGCGGTGTTTTTTACTGCAATTTTAACACCATCGCATTAGTAATTAATAAAAATTAATAATAATAGTATAAACACCAAATCATTCCATACATGTGAATTATAGTGCGAAATAGTGCAAATACTACTAAGAATAATCATGATAGTGAGGCTATTAGCTGATTCGTCTCCTATCCATTGCTTATATCAACAACAGTTCGTTGCATTTTTGGAGTAAATATTCAAATATTGGAAATATTGTTTATACATATTCCTCACCAACACACATGGGTTTAACTTTTCCAAGAGTTTTCCAGTCCGAAGACCAAATCTCAACTACTTCAGGCCTCAAGTTCAAGCTAGAGATTAAATTTGTAGACGGAACAAATTGCATACGGAAACTACTATTATTAATTAAATTACGTATACACTCGACTAACTCTTTATTTCAGCCCACCTTCATGGAACTCAGAATTAAATATTTAATTCAAGTTAAAATATAAAGCTAACAAAAAGCTACGCCGTTAAAAAACACACTCCCATAACTAAATAGAAACAGACTTGTATAGGCGTCGTTATGGCAAAACTAGTCTAGGAGACTGGTATAATATCCTGTATAGCGCGCGCTGGTCGGGGGCGGGGGTAGTTCTATGCCCATTATTATACTCCTACATGCCGGTGGCTGTGAGCAAGCAAACATTGAACATGTGATTCCAGCTACCTCTACCAAGAACCAGGTGATTTATGATCGAGTCATTGCTGCCACCCACACCACACACAGCAGGAGTGCCAACCCTTCCTACACTGTTTTGATTAAATACTGCAAGTTCTACGAACACGACTCACCCCTGTTCTACCCTGGTTAACGGCCCGGAACTTGTGAGGGTTTAATTGACTTTGGATTTAAGGGCCTCCTCAGTGCTACGGCGACGCCCAATGAGAGGCCAAAATATGATGACTATATAAAATCTAAAGTTAAATAGTTACACTCATCTTAAAGTCAATGAAGTTAACTAGGCGCGTATAGGGCTTTCCTTGGAACCTATACCAAGACCGTAATATGGAGTTAAAAACATGGCAAAATGTGTTTTCCGTTTGTGGAAAAGTTGTGGTTCCTTGTCGAAAATCGGGCAGTATACAAGAGTAGAAAGTCTCTTCAAGTTTCAAAAATATTAACTTTGTTAATTTAAAATTATTTTAACAATGCCTGGACTGGTGGTAATTATTGGACTTAAAACAATAAATCGTTTAATACCCTAAATAATCATTATTGTACCCATGGCAATGAAACATTCAAGGCATAATAATTAGCCACCTACAAAACATTTAAACTACTCGTTCTAGACAGAGTATTATTAATAGAATCTTAATGCATTACAGCAAGGAGTTTGAGGTTCCATTTCAGGTCACTCAGCATAGGTTCGTGTGTGGTAAACTATACCCGCATCATGTCGTTTTTTATTCAAATTATTTTCCCATATAGAGCTTGTTTAAATATTTTATTTTTTCTCAATTTAACCCCTTTTAAATCTTAACATCGTATTATAGCAAGTTATGAAATAGCTATATCATCACAACAATATCAAATGTAGCACTCTCAGTTTAAATCATATCTTATGATGAGATTTTTGATAACTTTAACTCACTTTAAGGTCTAGTGACGAAAAATACTATTTTTTAGCTTTTTACAGATATATGAGTCGGCTGAGAAAAAATAAAGGCATACCTTACACATTGCAGAACTAAACAAAGGAGACCAGTGTGTGTGTGTTTTAATTTGTATCTCTTGCTTTTCGCATACAGTAGCGTTTTTAATATAAATCTGAAAGACAAGAGTTTAAAACGCGGCTTCTAGACTAGTGCACTGTTGAGTACGAGTATAATACGCTTTTTTGAGCGTACGTTTGAATTTTTCTCCAAGCTTTTACTCGAAAAATCTGTTTAAAGAATAATGTTCCACGATAAAGTATAAGATGAAGCCGCATGCAGCAGTGCTGTTGTGTTGGCAGCAGTGAGTAGAATCGCACGGATGGTGATACAGTAGAGTGGCTGCACTGTGTATTGTACTGTACTGTGCTCGATGTCACCAAGACTCAAGACCTCGATACAAAACTGAACCGGGTCACAACTAACAGCTGATTCAGCACAGCAGACACACGAGATAATGGTGTAATTGTCCAACAGGAAGCTTCCAGAATTTAAGTTTAACTACGCTGAAGACAACCCGTTTGGTAAACGTTTAACATTATAATGGTAAACGGGTCTCGGTGGTCTAGTGCAGAGGTTCCCAAACTGTGGAACGCGTACCCCCTGGTGGTACGCGAAAAGTTGGTTGGGGCGCTACGGAAACACCACAGTGATTTGTTTGGAAACGCTTTCCTGCCATTACATTGACATTTTGAAACTAAACCAAACCATCAGATTCTTTTAAACGTATGAAATTCATATTGAGAGACAGCAAGAAAAATATTCGTTATTTTACCAATTTGAATTTAAAAACGGTTGAGGCTTCCTATAAAGTTAGCCTTGAAACTCTTTAAGAGGGCAAACCACATAATACTGGGGAAATATTGCTACTACCAGCAACTAAAGACATTGTATCAACTATGTTTGGAGAAGAAGAGGGAACAGATTGATTAATTTAACTTTCAAACAATCCTGATTCAAGAAAAATAAATGACAGGCTTTAAATGACTTTAAATTTTTTAAATTCTTTTTTTTAACTGGTTTAAATTTGAAAATTACTGACTTTGCTATTTAAATTGATGAAACAACTGACGTAACCAACATGCGCCAGCTAACGTGTTATGCCACAATAGATATCATGCGCCTCAAGGCCTATGTGGCTCATTTATCGAGGAGGCTGTACGAAGATGGAAATACTGACAGAAGACATGTTGTTTTTCCAAAACTTGCCATTGGTATTATTGTGTTGAGAACATTAGCTCGCATATGTGAAATCAAAACTCTTCCGATTATTTATTGTTGATTTGTGGGTTGTATTGTTATGTGTGGCCAAGTAAGACCTCCCAAATTAAAAACCTTTTTACATTACAAATATATGCCATAGGGACGATAGTAAAAATGCCTGTAGGAAGTTGCTATAGAGAACTTTTCAGAACCATTATATTTTAGCACGCTTATTCAAGAAACATCCGTTTTTGTCTATAAACTTTTCTTTCGATCATAAATACCCAAAAACCAAAATGTTGTCAGAATTACCCGGTACTTTACAATTCTTTGTTAGAAGTTTGTTGTTGACGATGGGCGATTTTCTTAGTTTTCTTAATTATTGCAGACGTTTTACATTATTAGTCAGGACAGGAGAACAAGACGTTTTATGATGTGGAATCTGATCCAATTTTCAGGTGAAAAGTAACCTAAAACATAACACAAAATTAGCAAATGAGCGAGTCTAAATTAGTCAGCGTAAGCTAACCAGTCAAACACAACCAAACAACATGTTTTCGTTTTTGTTGTTGTTTTTTTTCTTTTATAAAACCAAATGAGTAGGTACATACAGAAAATTTACACTGATTACGTCTTTAGGCTCATTTAATTTTCCTGAAGACAGAATCAGACTCAGATGCCCAAACGTTGTGTTATTCAAAATCGAAAACTTCCGCAACAATATTTCATAAATACAATGTTTTTAAAAGACACTACATTGACATTAGTGTTTATTTCTGTACTTGTTCAGCGCCTGCGCAGTCGTTGCGTCTTGCTAAGGCGCGTCTGTAGCAAAAACACAGCACGAGAGTGCGCCTGGTAGTCAGCATGATGTGACCAGGCGTAGACCAGCGTCTGTTGTTATGTTTAACGCTGTGTTTTGTGGTGTTGCACTTTATAAGAGAACTGTAGGTTTTATAAGAGTAGGTTTATAAGAGGTTTATAAGAGTAGGTTTTATATTTCTTTCGCCATGTAGAATGAAGGATAGCAGTTTTAACTTCCCGACAACCCTGATCAAATCGCAAAACTTTATAAATATACAGGGTGAGTTTTAAATTATTATCCCCGCCCACCTGAGTTTTCAAAACAAAAAATATAAAAAAACTTCAGGTAATTTTGTTATACAATTCTAAAATTTGTGTTGAAGTACTTTGCCAAACTAGGAGGAACGTCCCCAAATTCTTATAAATACCACTCCCTTTTTGCCTTTTGTGGCACCTTAAAAGAAAGGGAATTTTAATAGAAATTCAAGGACGCAAAAGAAAAACTTTGTATCTCAAATTTTTTGTAATGCCTATTTAAATATTACAAGAAATCAGGTTTAAAATGCCAAATTTCACATACTGTTTTTGATCAATGACTAACGTTTCTTCAAAATACTCTATGGGATTATGTTATAGAGATTGTAATGTATGTATGTAGGCCTATGAGATTGTAATGTTTCCCTCAAAGGATTTTCGAGAAAAAGAGTTTTTGTTGATGTGGTATTGAAAGGGGTTCATTCATTATTGAAAGCTGATTGGCAGCACACCTTCTTTTCTAATAAAAATAGAACTATTTTTAATTATTCTAAAATTAAAAATGGTTTTATTTTTATTAGAAAATCCTTTTATTACCAAAGGTGTGCTGCCAATCAGCTTTCAATAAATTACATTCTAACATTAATTACTTTGTTTGCATAACTATTATGTCTAAATGAATTATCTATATTTATAAGTCATAAATTTTAGTTTCTGTGTGCTTAGTTTCTTGGACAAATATGTTGCAAAGATAATAAAATGCCTTTGAAACGCGCTTTATTTAACGCTTAGTTATCTATGCAATGCAAAAGTAAATAGCTAAAACTATTTGTTGTTGGTTGCAGAGATCTCTGCTGCGTACTTTGTTTGTCACTCTTAAACGCCTCTCCAAACAGTAAACCACCTACATACTCGTACAGCGTCTAAACCCGGGTTTTGGAAACAGTCTCACTCACGCAACCCCTCTTTACGCTTGACTTTAGTGCATTCCAGGCCTTTGTGCGAATATGCAGCGCACTCTGCTGGGACAGCGTGGGTTGACATTGTGCAGTTTGTGTTTCCTTTGATCTTTACTCACAAAAGTTTAGTTTTAGTATTTTAAGCTTAAATACCAAGCGCAGTTGAAGAGACATTCCTCGATGAGTAAAAGAAAATGGGGCTGTCGAACTGGGCCAGCGGTTAGAAAAGACCCTAATTAAAACGGCCATTGGTCACTACAAGGGTCGGGATCGAACTGGGCCAAGGGTTAACGTAGAAGGTTGAGGGTGGCGAGGGTTGGAAATGCTACTATTGTAGGGGTATTATTGCAGGGGACTACTATTAAGTAATAGTAACTTTATAGTGTTAGTTGACCAGTTGATTTTTCTGTAACGGGGAAACCAAATATTTAGCAAGTAATTTATAAATTTCTCATAGGTGAGCACTTATTAGTTTAGTTTTAACGATATTCAAACTTACTTGGATACTAGCTGGTGCTCTAAAGCACGTCGCCTTGGAAGACGACGCTCTGTATTTATTTAAAAAAATACATTTTTGATTTACGTAATTTTATTTATGTGCCGTTTTGAACACAACTTTACGTGTTTGAGAGAAGCATTTGTGCGTATTTCTTTTTGTCAAAACAGAATACCATAATTTCAAAGCTATAAAATGAAACTACGGTCAAAATCTCGGTTAATTTAAATGTACCATGGCACGATTCTCTAAATTTTAATTTTTATTGTGTTATGATTACAGACTTTTTGAGTATTATTATTATGAAAATCTATAATTATGCACAGCTTCCTCAGAAAACAATTCTGTAGGAAATATGGGTTTGAATAAATCCAAAATATACCAACAGTAAGATTTCACTAGTACACTGAAATAGTATTCCCGATGTTATCCTAAAATAGATTGCATCAATGTTTTACTGAACTGGGGTTTGTATTCGCCCCGGTTTTGGGTGGGGATGGGTGACGCGAAGTACGTCAAAACTAACTTTATAATGATATAAAAACATACCCTAAAGGGGTTTAAAATATTTCCTTTTTCAAAGGTTAGGGGACATTTAAAACTCACCCGGAAATGAGAATTGATAGTTTCATTAAAATCTGATGATAAATGCAGTTTGTAGATCGTAAAACTTTTATTTTGGGTACACTATCTCCTTCTTCCCCCCCGAAAATCCCCTAAAACTCACGGTAGCGTGGCTGTTTTCCCTTCAGTTTATGTTTGAAAACTAAATATCAGGAGGAGCATAAATCTTTAAATCGTTGCATATAACCTCGATGAAAAACTACAATAAATAAAACCTAAATGTTTGTAAGGTGACTGTAAGTTTGTAAGGTTTTATGTAGGTAACCTAGATGTTTGTAAGGTGACGCTAGGTAAAGGTCGAGGTTGAGTGGTAAATATCCTAACTTCGCATCTTCAAACAAGACAAACTTTACCTTTTTTTACTTTTTAAATAGACATATCAGACCTGAAACAATTCATTGGTAAGCAATCCTATCAGCTTTATAGCGGCTACTTATGCAAATCCCTGTCTTATACGTTAGGGAAGGCCAGTAGGCCAGAGTAACCAGGGTGAAATTGTCTACAGTTTGAATTGGGTCGGAAAACTAGGCCAAGCGACACGAGAACGACATTTTATTGGTCCCAGATCGTCTCGAGAAAGAATAGAGGGAAAACAGCTGTCAACGTTAAGCCAATAAGTAAGTGCAATTGTTTCTGTGTGGTAAGGTTTTCATACTTTGAAATCATACTAGTCCCGAAATTTACCTCTGTTCTATTTCTTTGCAAAAGTGGCGTAAACGCTATCCAAAACTATTTAGTTTATATCTGTGCATTATATTTATTTTGCCTTACTCAGTATTGTACACATTTCTTGGTAAATAAGTACTAAATACTATTTAAATCATGAATTGTTTCTTTATTGCATTGATACTTAGTAGTTTATTTCCTAAGTCAAGACAATATCCAGGCTGACACGTTGCTGAACGCTGAAGCGAGAGTAAAGAGTCCTTTGTATTTCTTTACTCTACTTTGCTAATTGTATTCCCATAATTATATCGAATCTCACAACCTTGCTTCGGCCTTCGGCTTCACCTTTTCGTACTATTTCGTTGGCCTTTGGTCTAGGATTTACGTGGTATTTTATAACCGTAAGGTTTAATTTATAACGGTAAAGGAAAACTCATTTAAAATGCCAATAAAATCTGACTGTTCAATGCTCATTTCTTCGTAATAGTAAAAACCCTCTTGTTTGCGCTTTTTTAAAACAGCCGGGCAGGTTTTTATAGCTTTTGGTATCAAAATCGGATGAAATTTACTCTTTTGAAATAATTAAAGCAGTTTTTCGTGAAGAAATTCCCTACTACAGGTGACTTCAGTATTACAGTTTCTCTGGCCGACACACACAAACTGGGCCGAGATATTTACAAAGGGATTATTTGTACCAAATATATGACAAATCAGACGAAAGATTTAGAGAGCTTACACTCTAAAATTATTTGTCCTATATAACCAGTGGGTGAAGCAAATTTGTCTTCATCATAAACGTAGCGAATCACCCTAAAATACGAGACCGCAGGCCGAGTGTGGGTCTGGAGGGCGCAGCCCCCCAGCGAGCCCGAATGGCGAGTTAAGTTTTAAGTTTTAAACCGATGCTCCAAACGCTTCCTGAGGGTCAGAATCGGTATGTTAATTTCATGTTCCGAGTTCTGAACATTTTTCACATTTAAATGTGAAACTCTCCATAGTTGAAAAAAGTAAGGTGGATAACTCGTCAGGGTTTTGCCCTAATCACATTAACATGTTGGCCTTTGAGTCAAACGATTGCTAAACACCGTAAATACCACCGTAGGAGTTTCTTTGTCGGCAAACAATTGTCGCTTTTGCTTGATTGTTTACTGAATTCAATTAGAACACACAGATAACCGTTTTAGCCAAAACTGTGTCACTTTATTACCTCTTTTGTGTGTTGTTTTTCCTGTGCGTTTAAAATATATACTGTCATAAAACCAATATTGTATCGACTATAGTTAGTGACATTGAGTTAAAGGGTGTGAGTGATGTACATTAAAAACTATTGCCATAAATAATCATTTCAAAACAGTTTAATTAGGTGTGTGAGTTTTAAAGGGCAATTTTGGATAAACTTCGAACTACGTAATTCAAATTGGAAATTGCTAGGCACTTTGTTTTGAACGTTGTACTATGTTTGAACATTTGAAATAAACACAAAGAACAAATAATAATGTTAATATAATGTGATAATTTAACTAAGATACCGCTGAATTGGTCTCTATCAGTTGGTTATATTTCTACGGAATAAAGTAGGCCTACAGCCCATTTGACCAAAATGTACCGAAAATTGTGTCTATCACATTAAAAATACAAATATTGCTTACTTCATACAGTTCTTCAAAATCCTTTCTCTCAATTAAGATTAACTAAAAAGGTCTCTTCTTTGTTTAAATTAAAAAGTTAGGGCCAACCTGTATTATAATATCTTACACAACATCATACTTTGTAATTTCTACATATTCTCACTTTTTATGTTTTTAACCA
This sequence comes from Matsumurasca onukii, assembly GCA_018831715.1. Lineage (NCBI taxonomy): Eukaryota > Metazoa > Arthropoda > Insecta > Hemiptera > Cicadellidae > Matsumurasca > Matsumurasca onukii. The sequence goes on from CM032065.1 coordinate 18,705,023, forward strand.
TTTTAACGTACTCTTTTGTTTGTGTTTGTTACGAGATCATATCGTCAAAATTCTATAATAAGCCCAAAATACCGTTTTAATTTAATTTCTCAGAGATTTGCCCAAATTGCCCTTTAACAAACCAAATACCAAAATTACAGTTTTTTATTTGGTACATGTGGGAATTAGTTTCCTATACCATCCAACATAACATAGAATCCATTACATTTTTTTAATACACTCTTTAGCAGTACGATAAAAACTCAAAAACATTTGTATTGTCCCCTGGTTGCGAACAATAGATAAAAGTTGACAAAAGCCTAGATAAAATGAGCTGCAGTTGCGCCCCTGACCGCTACGCACGTGGGGCGCTGGGGTAGCTTCGGTAATTAAATGATGGCCCAAACAGTTTACACCGATGTTGTGTTGTGGCAGCTGGTGTATTCTTGACCGTCCTCGGAATACCCTTAGTTTATATCCAGGTCGAAAGTAATTGGGAAAACCTCTGAGAAGAATTGACTCGTCCTGATTGGGGCTTTCCACGTCGCTTTATTTAAGTGAGAACAACAATATAACTTTTGTGATTGATACACACATCTGTATTTTTCGCAGATTATGGACATTTGTTTACAATTTGGAGTTAAGAAAGCAACTTGTAAATTGTTTTAAGCCTCTATCGTCAAGAACGTAATTGAAATGCTAAAAACTCGCATTAAAATAGTTTTTGAACGTGTTTGGTAATAATTATCACGAGCTTCACTACTCATTTATTGGTGGATGGAATACGCAACGAATTACCTAACTTGAGAAGTAATTTTTTCCCAAATACGTGATAATGTGTCCATTTTCTGAAAATTTCGAGTACTACTGGAAGTATCAGGGCATTGCATACCCTCCACGAGAAAGAGGAAATTCGTGCACCTCCCCTAAAATTATATCCTAAAACCAAAATCAAAACGACGACTACCATTCCGGATGGAAAACAATGATCGGAGCGCAAAACCTCTAAAGTCTCAATAAATACCCTTTGATAACGCGGGCTCAAGCTATTGGTTTATGGCTTAAACGAACATGGTGTCGACTGTATTAAAGTTAAGAAAGGTCAGGGGTAATGTATGACAAGTGTAGCTGCATATCAGATCGTGATAACAGCCCAATCTGTGGGATCGGCTGAGTCTACAAAGCAGCCTACACATAAGCACGAACACAGAGTATACATTATCAGCTGTCAGGTTCCCAATACAACAGCTGACGTGAATCTTCACCATTAAATAACCATTTAGGCCTACCAACCAAGGAGGTTCGAGGAAATCAAAAGGATCTGCAGTGTATAAGACGGTCGGTCCATTTTGTTGAGTTGATGGCATGGAACTAACTAACTGATGGTACATGAACACGAAATAATGGTACGTTGCTAGTTTTAGTTTCTAGGTTTTACCTAGAATAGGAACAACTGTCAATAATCACCTCCCTTCTTTCAATATATTTCCGAAATTTCTAACAGAAGAAATGGTCAAAATAACAAAATGGTATATGAGTGATATTACTGCGAAAATCTTCCATCTTTAGAACAAAAAAACACGACGTTTCGAATCTCGGTTCTGATCTCTCGGAAGATCGGTTCTGCAATCTAATCCCACCTTCAAGTGAACCTAAAACATAACACACACAGATAATGAGCTAGACTAAAGTAATAAGTGTAAACTGATCAGTCAAACATCAACAAAAACAAACAACATGTGCAGTCAGGAACCGCTTCTTCTTTGTGAAAGTGTGATGAGATATTTTAAAGTAACAAATAATAAAGTATTTAAAACTAGCCTGGAAAACTAAATTTCAGTCCCAAAACGGCGTGTTCTTCTTTTCGTTAACGATAGAAAATGTCCGCTATTATAATTCAAACTCAGAAATTATCTCTTCAACAATATACTTCAAGCAAGGACTAAAAATAGATTTTATTAGATCTAGTCATTTGTGATTCAAATAATCGTAAGACTTTAGATATTTTAATAACACTTTATTTTAAATAGATATAATAAACTACACATTTGCCCCAAGCACTCTATCAAACCTTACTGCCCTCTTCTAAAATAAAACTTTTCTATCAGAAATTTACACCGAAACACAAACACTTATGATATGATACAGATTTAATTAAAAGGACAACGTGAAACCTCTTTATGCCAATACAAATTCGAAAATAAACAGTTCCGCAAACCTAGTAACAATATAAACCCGACTAGATGTAATCTTTATAAAAGAAAAATTTTATTAGTGTTGTTTATCTGAAGATGAGTGTTGATAATACTTGAAATATAATAATTGTTTCTCTATGAAAATTTAGTACATTATTAGAAGATGAGTTGCCACCAAAAATCACACAAAATGTTGAGTTAAAACAACAAAAGCATTAAATGACAGTAAACCTACGTCGGCGTTGTGTTGACGACCACTATTCCAGCTCATGACGACCAGTGTCAGCTGTCATTCTGGGAAAGAAGAACCAAACACAACCTACGTCACCGGCCCGCTAATCAAGAAGCATATCAAAGCGTAGCGTAAGACACTGCTCGCAGACTGAGCTATTATTGAGCTCTAGTAATAATTCGCAAGCAGTTTAAGTATCTATTTTGACACATTCGCGATATTCTCGGCCAGTTACTCATCATTGTGGCGAACATGTGTTGACTGTTCCTCCTCCGCTACGTTGTTGCATTTATTGCTTGTCGTAACACAGGGTTTGACCATGTAAAGATCTGACCTATAACCTGATGCATTGACGTTTTAGAATATATATGAGGGAGAGTTTTAAATGTCTCCGCTCCACCTTAATATTTGAAAAGGAAACGTTTTGAAAACACCCTTGTGGAGTGTTTTATAGGGTCCTCAAGTTCGTTTTGATGTACTTTGCGTCACCAACTCCTCGCCTAAAAACCAGGGGAGGGCTCCCAATTTAAATCAAGATGCAAACCTTCCTCTTGTGGCATCTCAAAAAAGGTAATTTCAACAAACACTCAACGACGCAAAGAAACGTCATGTTCTATCTCAATTAATTCTTTAGTTGTACTAATTTAAATATTTATTTATTTTTTCAACTGTCTAACCTCCTTAGACCCCACGTCATCTACAAGTTACATTACCTTGTCTGTGTATATTGAGTCTGGGACTGAAGAGGCTAAGCCAATACAAATATTACAAGTTGTCAGGTGTAGATTGCCAACACACACACAAATTACTTTGATTGACAAATTTGTCCTCCAAATCCTCTAAGGAACTTTGCTACAGGGTTGTGACATTTCCTCAGAGAATTTTGAAGAAGAATTTTTCAATCAAAATAAATTGTGTGTGAAATGTAGCATTTTAAACCTGATAGCTTGTAGTCTTGACATATTTTGGTAATACTCGTACTACTCCAAACGATTTGCCAGCAAGGATTATTGCATGGATACAATTATATTCGTAAGCTTTATCCACAAACGACTTCGACTTCCTTGAATAATAAATAAAACCCACTGACAAGTTGGGAGTGTCAAGTTTTATCAGCACAGACACGAGATGATGATGAGCTAAGGGGTGGGGGTCCTGTGGGGAGAGGACACGTGGTGCCGCCTGGTGAGGAATAAGTGGTTCTAAGCTCACTTTGTACCTTAATGTCAACAGAAGCCGCTACAGTCTACACGCGTCTGTGTATATGTGATTTAACTAATTCACATTGTACAATTGTGACATTTATCCCCACGTGCTGGAGCGGTCTTGGTCAGCAAAGGCAATTTGATGGTTTTAACTTTAACTTGGACTATTTATCTTTCCTTACCTACTCTTTCAAAACTAATCCTACTACGTCTTGTAGGTTTTATTGACGTTGGGTATATTGCCATCATTGAGCGTAGACATAAAAACATGGCCAATGCGGAGCCACAAGCGCTACCTTAAATCTTAGCGAATTTCCAACCGTGGAAAGGGGAGGCAGAGCCTTCTTTAAGCTCTTCAATTATTTCGTTATGGGGGTAGTTTTCTCAAAAAGCTGGAGTTCATGCTCTGAAAACTCTATATTTATGAATCGATTTTGATAACTTAGTAAATAAATTATATCAGCGTAACCAACATGTGTACCAAAATCAACTAAATGCGACTCAGCCAAACCAAATCGTCGGTGAAACGATGGTGATACGTACACAGGGTGAGTTTTATATGTCCCTCCCAACTTAACTTTTGAAGAAGGAAATATTTTAAACCCTTTGAGGAATGTTTTATAGGATTCTGAAGGTTGTTTGACGTAAGATGACACAAAACCAGGTTTAAAACGCCACATTTCACATAACATTATTTTATTTTGAATCACAAAATTGTCTTCAAAATATCACAGTTTTACAGCATAAACCCATAGAGTATTATGAAGAAAATATTCAAATTTAAAACAAATTGTAGTGAAATGTGGGATTTTAACCCTGATTTTGTCTCACCTTAAGATTGGTATAGCAAAAAAAAGAGTAGAAACAAAAAGTGTTTCTTTGCGTCGTTGAATTTCTTTCTTGAAATTCCATTTCTTTTGAGGTGTCACGAGGAGGCGGGGTGTGTATTCATTTTTGAAAATTCGTGGGGTCCTCCCCTGGATTTTGGTGGGTTAAGGACGCAAAGCACGTCAAAACAGACTTCAGATTCCTATAGAAACATTCCCCAAAGGGTTTTAAAAAATATTTCCTTTTTCAAAAGTTAAGGTGGTGAGGACATTTCAAACTCACCCTGTATATTATTATAAAGTTTTGCCATTTGATCCATTAGGGGCTTGGAAGGTTTTGTTATATAACGTTTCGTTCTGTATGACGATAGAAACAAATAGATATTACCTTTGGAACATTGCTAAAAATATTAAACTAACTTCGGAGAAAACTATAAAGAAGTCAATAATCAGTAGACTCATCAGTTACCACAGTAGTTTACAGCCATAGTATAAACTACAGTTGAGTTAATCCCTTAATCTATCAATGGCTCTTCATAAACAAAAATCCAAAAATAGCTCAAGTAGGCCAAAGATAGCTCCACGCAACAACGCAGTTGCTATTTTTGCCATCCTCGTTGTATTATATACCGCTATTTTTAGCAAACCCATAGCGCTACTTTTTACTATGACACCCCTGGTAACATCTGTCAATGTGTCAGTGATTCGCGGAAACGACATATGACACCCATCTATAAGAAGAATACTTGAGAGAGTTTGGATTATAGGAAACAGCATAAATTAAAACAAAACGCTTTAAAACTGCAGAAGACTAATTCTTTATTTTGAATCCTAGCTTTCCTAGAAACTTTCCCAGATTTGAGCAATATTTTTCATTAGTTTTATTTAAATGATCAGGCATTTGTCCTTTGATACTTTGCTTCAAAACACCGACCACTTTTAGAGGTGAAGGTGTTAAAACCACTTTGAGGTTTTGGAATGATGCTGAGTGTGTTGTGTGTTTTGATGGATGATGAAATGTAGTCTTATTACACACTAGAGCCGACTGTTCCATAGATTGGGTCATTAATTGACCGATGGACCAACGACCAACGAAATGCACCAACGGCTTAACGTGATTTCCTTTGTAATCCGTAGCTAACTTATTTCTTTACCTTGACTTTGGCAAGGAAACGAATCAAAACAGCACTTCATCAAATAGTATCTTCCAAGAGTATCTCCCTTAACCCTTGAGAAATATGTAGCTACTAACAAATTAAAGTAATCCAAAACGTTGTAAATATGTTTTTCATAAGTTATTAAAATCACCTAGTTTTGAATTATCTAGCTAGTTCATGAGTGTGAAGAAATGTATTAATTATTGAGTCAGTCAACAGCAACTGATGCACGTGGTAAGCAAGTTAGGAACTGGTGGGTAGAATATCACATGTCCTGGGGTGCCAAGGATATCCCCAGTGTTGTGGAACACTTCATATCACATGGTGGCGAGTGTTTTGCTATCCTTTGTATCATTCCCTTGTCAGCTGACTGCATCGAACTTAGGTACTAAGAAGTTGTATAATCAATCCGCCTGTGTCTAAATTATTGCGTAGTTTTACCCGACAATTGTTTCAGCAGTTTCAGATAGAGATCTTACCATCTTTATTGCATTACTATTATTAATCAGGCTGGTATTGGTAAGTCACCACATCAAGCTATTCTTTGCTCACCAAAGAAATCGGTTGAGTGGCAATCATTTTATAATTTTAGAAAAAAGTGGTAGAACTTACTTCTTAAAAACGTAGGAGGCTGTTAATATCACGTCAACTATATTCGAGAAGAGACGTATTTAATTGATTTTAATGGAATAAACCACAGAAAAATCACCTACTTTGTATCTATTTCAAAATCAAGCGTAGCACCTTTCCCCAAAATGTGTGGTTTATGCTATAAAACTGTATTTTGAACCGGTTTCAATCAAACTTGCTATAAACATTTATATCACCATAAAGTTGTGCTCTAAAAATCGACAAAATTCATTCAGTCAGACCAAGATAGCGGCAAAACAACTATTTTCGAATTGATATACGAGTACATATGTAAATAACCAAGCAACCTTTTAAATTCCTTTGATGCCTGGACCATGAAACATAAAATTCATTTAGGCTTATATGTTGAATGTAAGTGTTGTCATTTGACTCGAGTGTTGGGGAGTTCAAAGCTGCAAACCGCACTTTTCTACGACGTTTCATTCTCTCTAGCAATAGAAATGTGTAGCTCTATTTCCTATGGAGTCATTATAACTTAAGAAACAGTGAGACTGTAAGCGATGAACTCACTCCTTAAATATCAAATATCGTACTACATTTAGCTCAGTAAAATTTCTTATTGTTCTAATAGTCATAAATGACTGATATACGAGGCGTATTTTTAAAGTTAGTACCGTTTTGGAATTACGCCGCTGCTACGGTCGGCGTTCCGCGCATGTTCGTTGTGTACCTGCATCTCTTGGTTACACCCTGACACCAGTGCGGCCATTTTAGCTGATGCCTACCTTGCCTGTGGCCGTTTAAAATGCCTCCGTCTATCAAAAGTCCCGCCGACTGTGAAGTTCGATCTGTGATTAATTTTCAGCGCCAAAGGCCTGAAAGCAGTCGATGTTTATCGTGAGATCAGGGCAGTGTACGGAGAAACATTATGAGAGAAGGAATAGTAAGAAAATGGGTTAGGGCGTTTAAAGATGGCCGCTCCAATGTTCATGACAAGGAAAATCAAGTTCAAACAAACGATGTCTGCCTAAAAAATCATGTGCACATTGTTTTGGGACAGGAAGGGGGTGTTGTTGGTGGAGATTTTGCCTCGGGGACACAAAATCAGAGACCTATACTGTGACACTTGAGCGGAGTTCCGCCGTGCTATCCAGAACAAAATTCGAAGCATGCTGACTAAAGGTGTCATTTTGCTTCACGACAATGCCCACCCACATGTCACAAAGAGAACCCAAGATTTTATGCAAAAATTTGGTTGGGAACTATTTGAACACCTCTCTACTCCAGATCTTGCGCCGAGCGACTTCCACATGTTCTTTCACTTGAAGAAGCACCTGGGTGGCGTGCGCCACGACGACGACAAAGTCAAACGGCTGTGAATTTTTCAAGTCAGGCGGCAAAGTTCTATGACATCGGAATTTAAAGGCTAGCTGTACGATATGATAAGTGCCCCTATATTAATGGCAGTTATGTAGAAAAATAGCTTAAAGTTCAGGCTTTCATGTAAAATAAAAATTATTATGAAATCTCTGTTCGTTAATGTTTTTAAAACGGTACTTACTTAAAAACACGCCTCGTATTGTTTGCCCAAGTATTCAGTAAACAATTAAGCAGTATAACATCTACGATAAACAAATAAATATGCAGATGATGTTGGATCGATTTAGCATGGTGGGTTAAAAGGGGGGAGGTTGATCTTGACCCTGAATCAGCTGTTGATGTTTATTGTTTATTGTTGTTTATGGGTTAAGTCAGCTGTTCGTTGGTCGAATGAACAACAACCGTAGTGAATAATCAGCGCTGACCTTACGTCTGGTTGAGGTGGCTTGCGTCGGCGAATATGGGTGTTTCAAGAACCAAATGTGTCATTTGAAGACCGATTCTCCTGGTCATGGTCTTGCTCTAAAAGTTGATCAAGCTCTATCAGATTAAAATGAATGGTTCAGTGTTAATGGATTAAAACTTAATAGAGATAGGACACAGTTAGTTATATTCTGTACAGTTCAATCAAAGGGGAAGTCAGATGGGGGTATTCTTTTTTAAGGGTGTGTCATTCGTTACTCTGAAAATGCGAGGTTTTTGGGCTTAGAGGGTGATTTACATCTTGTTTGAACAAATATATTTAGTCTGTTAAAAGATTGAATAATGATTGTTGTAAGACATCGAATTCATATTAAAACTCGACTAATAATTTATTCATTTATTTTCAATATATTATACAGTATGGAATAAAGTTTTGGGGTGTGGCATCATGAGCTAAACCTTTTATAGATATTTATTATGTTTGCACCTTTAAGATCTTCTTGTAAACCAATTTTAAGGAGCACAAAATATTAACTGTTGCTTTAGCAAAGCCTATATACGTTTGATAAATTTCTAGAGTATGAAAAATAATGTTGATAGCATTTTAGAACGGTTTGAAATTGTGTACCAAATTTTGGAATGGTATTAAAATGTTGCTTGTATTAATATTTGAGACTTGTGTGTAATATAGTTTGTTCTTATTATTGTTTGTAATTTTAAATCAATATCTCTGCAGTTAACTTGTTTGTGAAACATAGGCAAGCATGCAGTGTGACAATGTCAGCTGTTTGTTAGCAATTGCTGTTTGTAAACGTCTTTGCGACAGTAAAGAATTTTATCTCATTTTCATTTTATAGGGTTGAATGTGTGTGTTGAATGTAATCTTCATTCTGAGTTATTAGTTGTGTTTATAGCTTGCACACTTTATACGAATACGCACGATTCTTACCTTCTCTCGTCACCCATCTTGTATCTACAGCACCCTTGGTTGTATGAGATAACTATATAATACAAACACGATAATTGTTAAGAGTTGTGACGTTAGAAACTTAGCACTTAGCAGCTACGTTGATTTTATGTTAAATATATGTTTAAATTTGTCTGTATTTTTAAATAAACAGCTTTCAATTGTGGTTAACCATGGTCGCTACTTGATGTAGAGTGTGTTCTGAGAAAGCACTGTTCCAGGCACTCTGCGATGTATAGCTGTCACCGACAGAGGGTGTGGTCTACACTGTTATCAGCTTTGTATCATTTCCCTGAACCCGGCAAACCACTTTACTGGATTTCCTGCAAACCAACTTGCGTTCAACAGTAACAGTGTGACTGTGTAATCATACTGCTAGGAGTCACGAATCACTCGAATGTATTGTACTCTTTTCACGGGCTACAAATCATAAGTTAGTTGTGTCAGTCTTTGTTAATTTACGATCTAATAATAATAATTTATTTGCCATAATATACAAAACACTTTTGTGTTGACAAAGCTGAAAAAAGGTAACAAAACAACAACAACAAAAAACAAGTATAATAAATATTTAAAATAAAACAAAGTAAACCACTAGTAAGAGTACAGTATTACAAAACCTATTTAAAATTATAATAAAATTTAATATCATTATTTAAATCCTGGTCTGTAAATTCCCCAACAGAATAGTATGAGCCTTCCAATAGCTCTTAACCTTTTTTTTAATTAGGTAAAATTTTGAGTGGATTTAATGTTTTCGGGAAGTTTGTTAAACAATGTTGCACCTGCCTGTGATGGAAGCTTTCCATAAACGTGTAGTCTATGAGAATTTTGTCTAAATTTATGAACTTGTCTAGAGTATTGTGTTCGTGAATTTGCTGACCTTGAACTAAATCATATTTTGTCAAACAGAAAATAATAGTCTCATAGATGTACAAACTTGGCAGGGTTTGAATACCTAAAGTCTTAAATAAATAAATAAAAATAACTAAGTGTATTAATTCACACAGTTGATCTTACAAACAATGGCCACAATCTTGTATTCTGTGATCCTTATTTCACCATTCACCATTCACAGGATATTCACACCTGTTGTGAAGTCACTTCCACTTGCTCTTCCTTACGCTCTTCGGTCAGTAGTCCCATGGTGTAATAAGTACCATGGGACTACTGATCGAAGAGATAAGTACTTATTACACCATGAGTAGTGATGATGTCTGACGATGCCGTTGAAGATGTCTTGCAGATGTCCACCACGGACACATTGTACTTATATTGAGACTTTATTCACGCATGAGATGTTGCCAAATACATGGGATTTCATAATAATTAAAATTAGGTCCTACATCTGGGTGTATAATAGTGTTTAAACGTATTCCAAAACCATTTGTATATCTAATTATCAGGCTCTTTTTTGTGATTTAAGACCAAAAAGGGTATAATTATTAAAAAGTACTGGTAGCTTTATCTGCCAAACATTATGCAGCTTTAGCGGTGACCTGATAGCGAAGAATTAATTACCGATCGTTGGCTGATGTGGGGTTCGAACCTACATGCTTCGTATCCTCAGCCTCGTTCGCTACTGACTCAGCCAACATGCCGGCAACACTTTTTATCGTAGAGGACAAACATGAAGTTTCGAAATCTGAAATTAGCAATACAGAACCATTGCAAAATGCTATGTGAAGCTTCCAGTACATGAATATAGAAATAAACAATTCTACTTTATTGTACATATATTACTGAATGTTTACTGCAATACTGTATTGTCTTTGTTTATTAATATTAAATCAACTAAAATATTGTTAAGCACTCAAATAAACAGAGTTTCATTCAAACAACCTCCAAACTCGTGCCTATACAGGACCCTGGAATGGAGTACTCAGAAATGATCTATACACACTAGGAATGACGCAAACGTTGCATTTCATTGTATGCCGTTTGTTTCTGGGAATGTCTCCTAGACTGGAATGTCAAGTGATGTATCGGAAATCAACGTGACGGAATCATTCACAGTACAGCTGAGTTTTGCTCGGTAGTCTGTCTGGAAACACGAAACTATCCTAAACAAATGATGAGTCACCACTCGCCAGCGCCGGCGCTGATATAGCTCATTATATCAAGTATTCAGTATATTTCATTCAACAAGTATTCATTTTAAACGTGCCACCACTAGTATCTTGTAAAATATGAATTTCACGAACGGTTTTGTGGGTGAGTTTTACTTTTTTTATTAAAATATGAATTTGAACGTTTGAAATCTAGTTGTTTTTTCCAATGTGGTGGCCTATTTGAGAATGCTTTATGGGCTCCTCGAACCTATATTGGAAGAGGTGAGCATTTACAATGGCGGTTAAGGACAAAGCTTTGTAATTATTTGGATCTTTTACTTCTTTTTGGTACAAACTGTTCATTTAGTGAGCCCAATTCAAAGACCATCATTAGGCTGGGTCAGAAGGAAAGGGTCATAGCGTTGTCCTAATTTTATTTAGATCTTTTACTTCTGTTTGGTACAAACTGTTCATTTTTGGAGCCCAATTCAAAGACCATCATTAGGCTAGGTCAGAAGGAAAGGGCATAGTTTTGTATTTGTTTAGATCTTTTACTTCTGTTTGGTACAAAATGTTCATTTTGGGAGCCCAATTCAAAGACCATCATTAGACTGGGTCAGAAGGAAAGAGGCATAGCTTTGTAATTTTTTTTAGATCTTTTACTTCTGTTTGGTACAAACTGTTCATTTTGGGAGCAAAATTAAAGGACCATTATAAGACTGGGTTTCCTAAACAGTTTTAGTTTTGTAGAATTGTTTTGAAAATAACACCTTCTGTAACTTGTTTCGTGAGCTTATAGGTAGACTAAACTCAAAATATAAGTCCAAGAAACCAACAGCTACAGCTGTTTACTTACTATGAAAACTGTTTTACACTTTCGAAATGGGTTATGGGGGTCACTCTAAGTTTTTAACGGGAACCCTCTCGTGACTATTGTAAAGAGTTTACAAGCTCACGAGTGCTTACTAGAAAAGCTTCAGTTGCTTCAGTAGGAGAACTTACTTGAGCCCGAGTGATGTAGATATGGGAGTACATTTACAAATTAGCACTCATTACCTCCGCTTCTGCTCAGTGTCGGACACAGTTCCCCACTCACTTGACAGATAGCAGATTGCGGATAGAAGCCTTGTCGCAGATAGATGAAGATATCCGCAATCTGCAGTGCTTGACAGATGACGCGAGCCGCAGTGTTACGGCTATTTGCAGACCCGCGGCGCAGCGAGTTAATAAGTTAATGAATAAACTTAACTCTTAGGCTTTCGCGGCTGATGTCACAACTACTGTATAATCTAGTTCTTCCGGTTCACGCCGCGTCCGAACTTTATAATTAGGTTGAGATATTTCGGCCTCGCTGTGGAGTACCATCTTCAGTCACTGATTGGCTGAAACAGTGGTTTCAGTACCATCGAACAGTGGTTTCAGCCAATCAGTGACTTAAAATGGCATCTGAAATATCTACACCTAATTATGTAGTTTGGACTCGTTGTGAACCAAAAGTACTAGATTAAAGTTAATTAATAGACTAAACCTTGGGAACAAAATGTATTATGTTCACACTGTATTTATTCTAGGTGATAGTAACCATCCAGTTTAAGTGCCCGCTTCAGTGAACACCTCAGGACAATTCTAAATTTGCCCGCAAATGGAACACATGACAAAATACACATAACAACTGGCTAATCAATGGGCATTCTTTCAACTGATACAGCCTAACTGTGGAACCTAGAGATTTCAAAAGTGTACGGAGATACGCTTTTCGCCTTTTGAAACAATTTTAAACTAATAATCTTAATATTTTTTGAAACTAGAAGTGATGTTTGACTCTTGTATAGAACTTGATTGTTTATACTATTTCTTCATATTGACTACGAAACAGTTCAATTGTCCGTGTTTTGAACGCCATTAATTTTGAAAGCTTGGTAGGAAAAATTTTAAAACTACGAGGATATCTTTAGCTTGTAAATTGATGGTGTATTTTGGCCTCTTGTAGACCCTTGCATTGGGCGTTAATGAGACGCACCCTTAACGTGACGTCTTAACCACTGGAGTAGTCGTCGTGTTGATAAACCTGGTCGATAATCCATCCAGTCTTCCTTACACAAAACTATGAGTTATTATTGTTGTTATAAAAGTAGTTAGATTAACCGGTTTTCTACTTCCTTTCACTCTTCTTTACACTTGTTGAGCTAATTATCTACAGGGTGAGCCCGAGAGTACTTGACGGCTCTGGCGTAGTTATTTCCTCCACTGACCTTTAAATTAACGTTTCCACTGTTTAACCACGGGAGATGCGCTTGTACATTTGTTACGCTCATGTTTGGTGGGCGCGAAAATATTTACCGACTGCTTTTACTCCAGAACAATTAGTTACTTTCTTAGAGAGTTTGTTTGCAGTCGATGATTACTTTGATAGTGAAAATGTTATACCAACCTCTTGTCGCAAAAAGTAGTCTTATTAGTACAATCGCTTGAGAAATAATTGAGTTAAATGTTTGTGTTTAAATGAGTAGGGAGTCAGTAACACAGTTTTGGATACTAAAAGTATTACAGTTTAGACTTGTTACTTTAACTGAAACATAATTGAGTATTTATTTGCACTTTTGAATTAAATTTTCGTGACAAAACGAGGTTAAAAGAGTAATATCAAACTGCTATTAAAACGTTTCTTTTGAAAACTCGCCCTCTTCAAACACTGATGTAGCCCAGGTTGATCATTCCGCTAAGTCGATTCTAAGATCAACCTGTAGTTGATGTACAGTTCAAGGAAATGTCGCGTTCAGTGGGAGTATTCCACTTGCCTTGGCTCTTGTTTGCGAGGGATCCACAGAGCAATAAAGTGATCAGATACAGATCCTAGCAGCTTTCGACAAAATCGATTCATCGGTCGACTAAAAGTTCAAGTCGATTGTTGGGGATATCATGTAATTACAATAAGTATATTGAACTTCAAACAATTTAAGACAAATGTTTCTTGTTTCCTTTAGTAAAACGCCGTACATACTAAAGTTCATCCATTCCATCTAGTTAAGATCATGTATAAAAAGTTAACTGCACGATCTAATTTCATGTCTTATGTCTCTTGGTGTTGATTATCAAGCAAGGTAGTGGCATGAAGATGAGAATGTACGTAGAAGCATTACCGGGGGAAGCTTAGCACTGGTGGAAGCTTGATTTAAGAGTGAAGCTTAGATTATGGGTGAAGCTTGATTAACGAGTGAAGCTCGACTACGGGTGAAGTTTAGCTTGTTGGCGGAAGGTGGATTACTGGTGAAGCATAGTTAACTAATGGAAGCTTAGCAGCTATTGGAAGCTTAGCTAGTTGATGGAAGCTTAGCCAGCTGGTGGAAGCTTAGCCAGCTGGTGGAAGCTTAGCCAGCTGGTGAAAGCTTAGCTAGTTGGTGGAAGCTTAGCCAGCTGGTAAAAGCAGCCAGCTGGTGAAAACAGCTAGTTGGTGGAAGCAGCCAGCTGGTAAAAGCTTAGCTAGCTGGTGGAAGCTTAGCCAGCTGGTGGAAGCTTAGCTAGCTGGTGGAAGCTTAGCCAGCTGGTGGAAGCTTAGCCAGTTGGTGGAAGCTTAGCCAGCTGGTGGAAGCAACCAGTGGTGTAAGCAAGCCAGCTGGTGGGCGCAACTAGCTGGTGGAAGCAGCCAGCTGGTGGAAGCAGCTAGCTGGTGGAAGCTTAGCTGGTGTGGTAATTTTGTCTTACGGGTGCACCTGGCTTACTGGTGGAAGCAGCAGGCCTACTAGTGGAAGCTTCAGATCGTGTTCCAGAGGGTCTACTGCAGGACCATGCTTTCCCAAGTGCATGGTCAGCAAGTGTGTAGCTGCTCCCAGCTGTGACTAATTGATTATAGAGTCTGTGGCGTGAAAGTGTTCTTTTTAGTGAAAGTGTTTTTGTCTCAGTGATCATCTGATGATACCGCATCAACTCCCACCATCGTTTAGACATATCATACCATCACCTGCGTGGTTCGGAAGTCACGTTAACCCGTTGGTCTTGTATTTCCATTGGTCGTTGGGCTATTTATAATTAATGACCCATTCTAAGGAAGTCAACCTTAGTTTGTAACAAGACTACACCTCATAACTCATTTCTACCACTCATCACACTCATCCGTCACCATACATTTGCCTTAAATACCTTCATGAGAGTGGTCTCAAATAGTGATTTAGTTTACGTGTATATTAATGGTTGTTCATATTTTACATATTACTAACTGTAATACTACGCAAAAATAACTCTTAAAGTTTAAATTAGAAATATATGATTTAGTTCATTCACGTCAGAAATATATTCGGGAAAAAAGTGAGGACCTGGCATATTTGGCTATAGCTTCAGCTAGATATTGTTTTCAAAATCTATAATGTATACAAATATCAAATTTATAACATGTTATGACTGTTGCTTCACTTACTAATCGCCCTTTATGAGTGAGAGAAGGTTGACGATAGTCCTCCCCTCCAATTTACATACATAGCATTTCTCGATGCGTACCTGTAATTGTTTAAAAGGTTCTACTATTGTAAAACATTGTTTAGTCATCACTATTACACAAAAATATTGTTTACTCACACGTTAGGATCACTGTGAATAATTAAGTGTAATTAAAGTAAGTAGTAAGTGTAATTAAGTAATTAAAAATTGTTGCTATAATTAAGTGTTGTTCACTATTAGGATAGAGCTATTGGTTCTAAATTCTATAGTTTTAGTTTTATCAACTTACTACTTAAATGAAACGTTGACGACGAGTATATTTTAATGTAAAAAATGGCGTTAATTGGAAACTCCTTAAAAACGTATATAATTCTTCTGAAAGTATATAGACCTGCGTGCAAGCGTATACAATAGGTCTGCATTATCTACACTGAAATTCAACCCAAAACGTAGATACGTATGGGAAGCAGTCGATGGTTGCGATTGTCGATACTGAGTAGAAGTCGATGTTTCTGTGGAAAACCACCACTACCCCCATTTGTCACGCCGGATCTTCCGCCCTATCGAACATGATTCTTCCGCTTTGCTGCTTTCAGGCTAAGATGTTTAATCAGTTGTTGCAATCTTCTTTAAACTAATAATTTACATAAACTGCGCTTCAGTTTAATTAAATGTTGAATCAAACCACATTGAACGAAAATCACCTACGTAATAGAACTCTTATAGGAGTAAAATATGTTTACATCGGTTGTGACGAATCAACGAAGAACCAGCAAATTAAGAACCAGTTTACTTTCTAAAAAACGTCGTCCTCGGTTTTCAAGCGAGAGTGTTTACGGGTGTAGAAAAATTACATGTTTTCAAAAGGCTAAAAACTACTAAACCTAGCACAACCCCTTCATAGTCACTTGTCCCCGTCCGTGCTTCGCAACCTTAAGGAAAAATACCTCTTATTATATTCCCTTCTATTACGGGAATACTTTTCGTCTTGAACTCTTGATTGTTCTAAACTATTTTAATACTCAAACGTAAACATTCACCGCGAGATACCAGCCGAGAATTGCGTCCTTTGTGATAAATAATGATAATCAGGTAAACTAGTGCCAGGTGATCAAAGCCAGTGACCGGTTCAAGTTTCAGCTGACTGATCAGTATAACTGGCACCAGGTAGCAGGAGCACCAACCTCACGGAGTCAACATGATCTGTGGGCTCGAATATCAGCTGGTTGCTATTGTGGTTCGTCTCATGTACAAGGCCTCATTTCCTAGTTACGAAATACGTTTATTTGAAACTTTGTGAGTAGTATGATAATAATGTAAATATTGTTTGGTTTTGTAATTTTATTTCTTTTACTAACAAAAACAACAACACACACTTGTTATTAAATTGTGTTTGACTGGTCATGTACGCTTAATATTTAACGCTAGCTCGTCTTCTATTGGTTTTGTTGGTTAATACTTTTCACCTGAAGACGGGATCAGATTTGCAGATCCCGAAACGTCGTATTCTTCTTGTTCACTAACGATGGTAAAAGTCTGCAATAATATTTCAGACTCAAAGTTGTGACTTCTGAAGAAATCTTTAAATTTAAATTAGTTATACGAAATTTTAAAAATATTACTTAGAATACTTGTAGGTGAATGAGATAGGGCAATGAAACAAATCCATGTAGAAAGAACAAAATGTACTGACCCGAAAGTTTAAAAAGAAAACTATTGTGCAAGTAAAGACAGAATACATGAACCGACAAATAGAAATAACGAAGAGTGAAGCGTGAGAGTTTCTAATGTCAGACTGTCAGTGCTAATTTTCTGTGCTCAAAGGAAAAATTAATATGCCCATTTATCAATAGCTTATTTATACAGAAAACTCCCAAAAGCTGAGCGAGAAACAACGAAGACTGATCAAACACAGTTTCTTCTAAGCAGGTCAGTAATGTTCACAACTTGGAGGCGATAATGTAAAAGAATGCGAGAGGGATGTTGTTCCGCAGCCTGAAGCGAGGCGTGGAAATATTGGTGGAAATATCTGCTACATAAACTTTCCAGCCGACGCTCCGAAACTGAGAAACTTACCCACGGCCCATTTTATTTAGTGGATTAAACTGTAAGAATGTCTATTCTGCATTGCAGGCTTTACACTTTATCTTCGAAGCTAGGTTTTGTTTTACCGGATTGGCTATTGGTCTTGAATGTTTTCTTTTTCATTTTGACAGGTTTTAATTCAAGAGTGGTGGATTATATACTGCAACGGTAAATGTATCAGAGTTTAAACTATTATTGCGGACATTTTCCATCGTTAGTGAGCAAGATGATCACGACGTTTCGGGATCTGCAATCTGATCCCGTCTTCAGGTGAAAAGTAACCTAAAACATAACACAGAACATTAGAAAACGATTAGCCTAAAATGTATGTCAAATGCTTTTGAGATCTACGCAGCTTTCACACAAACCTTTAAATGCCTTGAGCATTTTGACATTTTATTGAATTTGGCAACCGGGTGACAAAATGACCTGTCTGAGACTGAGAGGGCAAACGTTTTAAAACTACCGTTCTGTGTCACCCAGTTCGGTAGTTTTGCCTGTCTCTAGTTTAATAAGAGTGTGCTTCGCTATTTTTTCATGTTGAAATAAAACAGAAATGTCTTTAAAATCTATAGGTAAGGAAATGTCAACAATTGTTGAACGCTAGTCTTCACGAGTTTCCATTGTTTAAGACTACAACTCTGACTGCAGTTTTTTGAAGGATGAACATTCTCTGAGCGGATGTGTGCAACCTGCCCTCAAGGCACTCCTTAAGATAGTTGTGCCACATTAGTCCATAATACGCGGTCATCAGCACCTTGAGTTGGCAGTATAAATAGCTCCCTTAAACACAAATGCCAGAGAACAATTTTTAGCAGACTTTATCGACTTGACAATCCCAGGTCAACCTTCGATCAACGTGTATTTTAAAGAATTTATTTTGAGTTGACATCGATCTTGATGTTGTCACTGTTTGACTGCCAATTGAGTCTGTCGAAAACAAACACAAAAGCGAATGAAAGTTGATTTCGTTCGGTTTGTATTGAGGTTGAGCTATTAAAATGTTGAATCAAACTGTTGAACTCAGAAAATGTCACTATTTCGAGTTCTGTGTTTGATTTCGCGTTAAAACGGAGATCGTGTCATCTGCATACTAGACTACTTGTCCCTGATGTATTGGACGATGAAAGTTGCGTGTCTGACTGAAGAATGCGTGCGGGTAAACACAGTCGCGTCGCGGCAACTGGCAACGAGTCAACTATAATACAGACAGTATCTCCTGGCTCGGAATCGCAGTTTATCAAAAGTGCTTCTCGAACCTTCCAATTGGTTTTCAAATCTCCATAAAATTATCAAATCAAACTACTCTATCAACGATAAATGCTATTTTGAAATACCACTATGGTTATGTTTCAACACTAAATTAATTTATTACTATCTGCGCCAGCTGAGGCTTCGCCTCCAGACCCCTTGGCACGCTCGCTCGCTTCGCTCGTTACCCCACTTTTAACCCCCTTCCTCCCCAAACATTTGTTGACAACCAATATATTTTGAAATCAGCATAATATTCACTTTTTTTTCCCCACATCGATTTTTATGATTTTTTATTTCTTGCTTGCCCCAAATCCATATATTGTGCCTCCCGAACCCCAAAATCAGTAGGGGTCTTTGGGTAAATGGTATACAACTATGCGTCGAGTTTCAAACAAATCGTTGATATTTACTAATGAATATTTACTAAAAAGAAATATAACATAGGTCATTGGGACCTCAAAACCCCATCAAAATAAAAAAATCTATATAATTTTATTTTCCCCACCCTCCACACTAAGGACCATTTCTATTCGAAAAATTCTGAATTACCCAGCCAGATTCCGAGATCTCAACATCGGACAACCTAACCGAAATAATAATAGTACAGATTCATTATCTTATAACAATTATAACAATTATAATCTTATAACAATCATTACGCTTTATAACAATTCATTATTATCAGTCACGCAGTTTTCTTTACTATAAGCTTCATATAACTTAGTTATATGGTATGAGCTTACGCATGCAATTAAAACGGTTTTGAGTGTCTGCCATTTCAACTATGTTTTCATTAAAATGATAAAGTTTTCTTTTACACACTTGATAGCATATTTTTATACATACATCTAGAATATTCCTTTCGGTTTAATTTATCTACGAATTTATGTATGACTTTTCAGCATTAGTACAACAGGAATTGAGTCATTACTTTCACAATCAATGACGTAAATACATAAGGCAATACGTAAGGAATATCAGGATATTCCGCACGGTCTATAGACATATGCGGGAAGTTGGGTAACGTCTTCAAGTCCCAGTTTGGCAGCATTTCCTCTCGCTCTACTGATTGACTGATTGCCATTGAGAAACTTCATCTCAAGTCAAGATATAGGCCACCGGGCCAGACTAGGTCTACTGACCTATATCCATATTCCAGCAATCAACCCCAGGCGATAACTATCAGGGTTATTACAAATCATGTTCCCGATTTTGATTTAAAATATTTATCATCGGGTTAATTTTTTTAAAGACTATTTTAGTTGGTACCATTGGAATGAGAACTCATAAAGTTTTATTTCCACTGGTTTGGGTGGGTATCAGCTGTTTGTAAAGTTGATTGTTGTAAGCCACTAAATCACTATTTGAGATGCCGACCACTCTCATGAGGGTATTTAAAGGTAAATATGAGGTGAAGGATGAGTGTGATGAGTGGTAGTAATGAGTTATGAGGTGTAGTCTTGTTACAAACTAAGGCCGACTCTTCCTTAGAATGGGTCATTAATTAATAGCCCAATGACCAATGGAAATACAAGGACCAACGGCTTAACGTGACTTCCGAACCACGCAGGTGATGGTCTGATATGTCTAAACGATGGTAGGAGTTGATGCGGGTATCATCAGATGATCACTGAGACTATCTGAGCTGCTTTAGACCTATATCATCCTCAAGTGTTGTGAATGGCTGAATTTGAATACAGGAAAGCTTTTTTCCGGTTGGATTGTCACTTTAACACATCTGTTATTAGTATAACTTTCTTGAATATGATGACAAAAAGTCTTGTTCCGCCATTGGAACAAGATTATGCACATTTCATTTTGCTGTTACATTACTACTAGGATGTTAGAGCTGAACCGAAGACAATACCTTTAAGTGTGAGTCTTTGGCTGAACTTAACAATCTACTGCCTGAGAGATGAATTAGGCGTTGAGGTCCGAATAATGGCGCACTCCTGAACTGGCCTCCAAGATCTCCGGACATCACACCTTGTGATATTTTCTTGTGAGAATACATTAAAGATAAGGTGTACATACCACCATTACCAGAGAGAGTTCCTGAGATCCAGCGATGGATTACCAATGCCATCTAATTGTCGATCAAGACACTCTCATCAACGTATGGAAACAGCTTTATTATACAGCTTTATAATTATGTATAGAGTGATGACATTTGTCGTATCACAAGGGGCACCCGTAAAAAAAAGCTTCTGAGCACCTGAGACGAAACTGTTTGATTTTTTTCAAATGTAACCATTTTTATTTCGTTGTATAGCAATTAAAAGTATATATTTTATGTAAGCTTCAAGTCATAAACCTCATTTTTTAATAATAATTATAGTCTGTGTTTTTGTTTGATACTCGTATTAGGCCAAACAGTTCTTTCTTGATTTGTACCAAAATCTATCATCTGTGTTTGAATAGTTTTACATTAGTTTACAAATGGTAAGTACTTTCTGTTCAGAGAAACGGAAAATGGTTGGTTTAGTGGAATTTCATTTTTTATGGTAGCCAGCATTGTTGTTAATATTATTGTTTAATGATCCAAAACATATACACGACTACAATGAAGTTGACTAATAAATTTGTTATTATTCAAATAGTTTTACACCAAAATAACTAAACTTAAACAAGATCTTAATTTGTATAATAAACCTAAACAAGGTCACTTTTATTGTGTTTTACTTGATTTATGTATTAAAACTGACGATTGCGATGCATATGTACATTGTAATTATGCAATAAATGATCTGTTTATTTGATTTTGTGTGTGGTTTTTCTTTACGTATTCAACTCCCTGATATCACCGGACGCTGCGGATATAGCAGCGTCGCGGGCGTTCACTGACTGAGACGTGAGATGTAGAGATGACAACGCTAGTGCGCGACGCCGCCGCTAGGAGCGCGCGCGCAGGTGGCGAATGATAAAACCACTGGCGCAGCAGACGACGCGTCAGTGTCAGTCAGCTGCTAGTGACGTTAGTGTCGTGTGTTCGCGCCAGTGAGCTGTGATACACCTCGCCTTATCAGGATACGCGTGCCGCCCGATCTACAACTTACAGTGAGTACTAATATTTTTATATTTAAATTAAGCTATTAATTTGTAGATCAGGTCATGTTCATTTTAAAAATTTATTACCGCACTATAAAAAATATGTGTTGAAAACACTATTACAGTGTAGCCTAAAAAAAAAACAATACAATTTCAAGGGGTGGTTAAAAGAAAAATAATTAATTTTTAACGGATTAAAATATAGCAATTTATTTTTTTTACATACAATATTTAGAAGATTTAATTTTTACCTACATAAATAGTTTTTATTTTCAATCCTTATTAACAATAATAGTTTGTAACAGTTATTCTAATAAACATAATCTACTTATCAGCAAAGTCTATTCGTATGACTATAATACAAGTGTGACTTAATTTAAAGACGATAAATATAATTACTACTACACATTTATTCAGCACTACAAACAGTGTTTTACTAATAAATTATATAAAATATAATTATCCAAAAGTCAAAACATGTGGATTTAAATTTGCGAGTGTATTAGCAAAATGTAATTAAAAAACTATTATGTCGAATAGTCTTCGAAGCGATTTGCTTTAAATGTATATACTTTATTCGATAAAATGTATATGTTTTTTCGACCCTATTTCAATTTAACACTTACCATTGTGCGGTAGGACAGCCACCAGACTTCAAATTTGAACATTGGCATTACAGTAATTATTTTACTTTACTAGCTGATAATAAAAGATTGCAATGAAATTTAATGCATACAAGATATATAAAGTAATTAAAAGAGTACAAATATAAAAAGCAAAAACAAAATATATTATAAAATAATAATAAATAATTAAATACGTATGCCTAGTAAGGAAGAGTTTGGCATTGAAACCTTATAAACGTTGGTAAAAATCTCTATTGTAGTGTCTGTAGTCTCCAGTATCCTAGTAAACAAAAACTGTATTTGTAAAATGTAAGTTCGTCAGACAGAAAGCTACCCTTTTCTAAATATTCTATGGGTACGAGTTTTTCGGCGATTTTTATTTCAAGTCTATAAGTAAACTTAAATTAGAGATAAGGGTTTGATATTTTAGTGTATAAGAAGAACACTATCAGGAGCCATTAGTGGCTATCAACATGAATGCGGTAGTGAGTCGGCCAGCATCTAATGGTATCGGGCTGACCTTGTTTCCAAGGTCGTTAGCGAAACTGATACGAGAGACAGGTACCATTCCTGCCAGGCACTCAGGCAGCAGGTTGTATGAAGAACAAGTAATGAGATGTCATCAGCAAAGAGCTGGCAATGTTTAGAATTAGGCTCAAAAAACACAAGTTAATGAGGAGGATAAAACCGGGGGGAACTGTGAAAAAATATTTAGAACATTTGAGCCGAATAGGAGAGAAATAAAATGAAACTAAGTTAACTACTTCAATCAATTAATGTTGACAATTTTATATCTCGTAAATTAGTTCTCTTTTAACAACTCCGCCTCGTAACATCATGGCTCAACAGTTTTACAGCCTTGTTCAACGTTGTGTTTTTGTGTTGTAGTAAACAACCCTTGATAACATGTAATAAAAATAAATCATTATTTTCTAAAATACGATTTTGTTGAGCCTAGTTAATAGAAACGCGAGCCCCATTTGGTTTACACTTTTGTTTGTAATATTGACGCAGCAGAACTATCAAAAATCGTTTTGGACTTGAACAAAATTATATATATTCCTTCGAAATTATAAAGTAGTATATATGTCAGCTCTGTTATTGTTTTAGAAGATTTTCCTCTACACAAGTCGAAATTCAAATATTAACAAGCCTATTAACAAAATGCATCTTGTTTTATCCTAATGATTTAATGACAACATCGTCTGAGGCAATAAACATTTAGCAAACACCTCGAAGAAGACGAAAATTGAAAACGTGGTTTTGGTATCACCGTGATTCTAACTTATCATAAGTCTCTGGTTTTGATTGTAGATACAGTCGTAGTATTTTCATAATTATTCAACCCCGACTATGCATGATACACGACTCGAATAGTACCAAGCAAATAATTATAGTTTTACATATTGACTGAACTAAATAATTGTGTTACATAACAACCCAGCTGTTTACACAACTAACTAGCCTTGCTCTGTTTATCTGTGTTCACATAACACACACGTCAGAGTGGACAAACATCATTAATGTACCTTGCTGTAGTATATTGTGTTCTGCGATGAGCTGGCGCGTGCTCCTGTACTGTCGCCAGATTCACACTGTCTCAGCTGTGCGATATTTCCGCCAAGGATGTTGACCAGCTGGACGTCACACTTCTCTGTGGGCTCTGGGCTCGTGTGTTTAGCGGTATTTTCATTAGCTTTCTGTCCCTGGCTGTGAGTTATTTATATTTTAAATTTAGGTGGTTAATATCTGCGTATTACCAAATAAAACTAAATTTCTGATTCGTTACTGTTTAGGTACGAAAGAAATTGGATTTTTATTTCAGTGGAATATGTAAAACTACCCGAATCCATTATAAACATGAAACAACAACAAAATTGATTTAAGTGCGAGCTTCCTTAACGGCGACTGTTGACATTTGGGTATATCCCACACAGTAGCTTCTACGCAGTTGCTTTCCCAACTGAAATATTCACTTGCTATCTCGAAATTAAATTGTTTCTTCAACAATCTGCGAACTGAGCAATACAACCCACCTAGCACCTTTGCTTTACACATTTCATACGCATTCAGGTGACATCAAATATAAACAGAAAAATGTGTTTGAACGTTTATAATTATATTATTTTATAAACTAATGTTTTCCAAGTGCCACCCCGGACTTCTTCGACTTTCTTTTACCCAATATGCTAAAATTTCGTTTATGGGTGTAAAATTTCCCAAACTAACAAATTCCATACACCTAAACCTTGAAAAAGTGAGTAACTCGATCACGGGTTGTTGGAAACTTCACGCACGAGTGCATTCCGCTGGAAATATTCGCCAAGGTCAACATCAAGGTGAAATCTCGCAGATCTCGTGTCCATATCTCGTACATCACGAGACTATCGGCAAGAATGTACGGCTTCGGTAATCCGACACTGACCAGTATAGCCAATACTGTTGGAAACCTACGAGACATGAGCCAGAGAACACTGGGGAGCTTGCAAGTTGAACCGTCCTTAGGTGTTGAATAATAGCTGGATAAAGGATGTTATAACTATTACGCGAATAGTGTTCAACAGGGCATCCTCTTGTGTTAAAAAGAGGCTTGGTCAATTTTCCACTCGTGTAATCGGGTCTATCTACGGATATCTAATATGGTACCCGTTAAGATGCTGACTCACCACGTAAATATATGAAGACTAATAAAATATGTAATTTTTTTGTAAATCGCAATGATTTTATAATTTTAAAAATAACTTTTAAGCTGTAACATTTTTCAATATATTTTTATACGAAGAAAATATTTTATAATTATGTTTTAGGTTCTGATATTTAACACAACGTAGCAAATTTTAGCCAGATCATGTTCAACGAGACCGGTTTAAGGTATTCGTTTGATTGAAATTGCCAGATGGAAGTCGATTGCTTACACGTGGAAAGAGTTGAATAGTTTGTTCCAAGGGGTTTCGCCGCGTAATCAATCATGATTCACGTGGGCGGGGGTTGCGGGGCGCACAGCGTCAGCTTCTACCCCCGCTTTATACCCTCTGTCCACACTGTGCTCTAATGATTACTAATCTACTCAATTGATTAGATTAGTAATCATTGCTTTAATGCAACTTAACTTGAGACTTACTACACCGTGAAGTTGGTAGGTATGCACTCCAAGGCGCGTATTTGTATTTACTTCACGATAAATTTTATTTTAAATTGTAATATTTCATTTCAATTCTTTATTCAAAATAATTTATATATTTTATCTACCCCAAGCTATTGCTGATTGGGGAAAAGGCTAAAACAAAATTTACAAAAGTATATCATGCATTTATAAACATATAATATTCTCTATTAATATTAACACAAATATATTATATAATGTGAAAAGAGTTAGATGGAATATTTGGAGTTTTGTTGAGAAGCTGCAATGTTCTATACGAAAGTTTAGTTAATATGATTGCAATTTTTGTTGTTGATAGCAGAACACAACAAATCAAATCAATCACTATTTGTCTGACCACTCTCTTGAGGGTATTTTAAGGCAAATATGGGGTGAGGGATGAGTATGATGAGTGGTAGTAATGAGTTATGAGGTATAGTCTTGTTACAAACTAAGGCCGACTCTTCCTTAGAATGGGTCATTAATTAATAGCCCAATGACCAATGGAAATACAAGGACCAACGGCAACGTGACTTCCGACCACCCAGGTGATGGTCTGATATGTCTAAACAATGGTAGGAGTTGATGCGGGTATCATCAGATGATCACTGAGACTATCTGAGCCGCTTTAGACCTATATCATCCTCAAAACCTGACCTCCATGAAGCTGGATTACAGGACCACGCCACAAGTCCCAGTCAAAATCTACATGTTAAAAATACAACAAAATCTACATGTTAAAAATCATGATATTCTACATTGTAGATAAACTTCAAAGGTCGTTCATGAAATACCGAGAATAACAACAAAAGGAAAGACGATCAGTAGGCTAAATTAATGTTGATTAATATTATTTTAATCAAAATTTTGAATCAAAAATTTGTATAAAACAATTTTCAAATAAGAAAATGTCTGACTCACATTTTTAAATACTTATACATCCTGTAGAATCCTGTTGATTTTGGAATATATTTTAACAATTACAAATTTCGTCTTGTTTTGTGAGAGTGTCGCTTCTGAATAGTTCAACAAGAGAAAACAACTTTGGTTTCTAAAAAACTATTTGAAAAGTCACAGTTTTCTGTTTAAAGCTACACATTGTTTTGTATTGACAACTTATGCATAAACCAAAATAATCATTAGATGAAAGTGGAAAAATTAATACAATAAAGTGCTGAAGGCTCAATGAAGCACGTGTTTCGTCCATTCATTGATTTCCAAGCCACTCCATCCCTCCCCATTCACGGCGAGATCAGTTTAGTGTTCCAGGTATAAGTAATAACATTGGGGCTGTAAACAGCAGAACAGGCAACCTTGCAGAACATAAATCTAACTTGTTATATTAGTCTCGCCTTGCTTCTAGGAAACATTACTGTTTGTAGTTTGTAGTCAGATGGTTTACCCTTGCATTGGCATGCGCCAAACACCTGTTGTTCGGCTTAGCACAATGTTGGTGATTGTATTTCAAAATAAATAACAAGCAATGTTTGCTAGCCCTTGGGGGGTTTTAATAGTTATAAAAGCCAGACTTTCTGGAAGATGACATTTAAATTTGCCAGGGAATTTATCTTTATATTTTTTCGTTTTTTTTAATAAGTCGTAAATATTAGAAATGCAGATTATCACTTAGCCACATTATTTTCTAAATAAATCTAGGAGTGATCCCTAATCGGTGAAAATTACTCGTAGCTAATTTATTCAAGCCAGTTTGTTACTATGGCATACTCAAATTCGGTTTAAATTTGCTTACACACTTATTTTGAAACCCAAAATTTTAATATTAAAAGATGTTGAATAACAAGTGTGGAACTTAATTAACATTGTCTTCGTGACTTCGCCCTATCTTCTGTTTTTTATATTGATGAAAAGATCCTCTCAATATTTACTTTTCAGAATAATTAACGTCCATAACTGGTTACAAATAAGAACATAGCCCAGCTTTCTTACAACAAAAGTTAAAGGTAAAAAAGGTAAAAGTAAAGTTTGTCTTGTTTAACGAGGCAAAGTTAGGACTACAAAGTTCTCTACCACTCAACCTCGACCTTTACCTAGCGTCACCGTATTAATCACATTACAAATTACAAAGTGGTGACTGCGGGGATCGAACCCGCGCCACCGGAGTGATGAGCTCCGGAGTCGCGTGCGATACCAATCCGCCACGGATCCGCTAAAAAGTTACGTCTGAAAGATATTTCAGTAAACTCGTGAGAGCACTCAACACAATTTGTTGATAAACGCGTATTACAACGTAGCGCAATACAAGAGCCAAGTACTTGAACTAAGCACCAAGGCGCGTGTTATGACTGCAGTGACCATGTCTGTGGCGCGTGTGGTAGAGGACGCAATTCTGTAAACATTCGCGAGCATACATATACATTATACTGTAGAACATGTCCAAGTGCGAGGCACAAAGGCACAAAGACTGATGGTGGCTTAAGTGCAACACAGTTGGTTGGCAAAGGTTCTTTGCTAGGTCGTTCACCTGCTGGTCCACTTTGGGTGCTTCGTGCGACGGTGTGTTTTAGTTTTTTCAAAAAGAGGTTTAGTGATCATCAGGGGCAATTTGGATAGGGGTAACTTGAAAAATGAACTGTTTCGTAACCAAGCAATGCTTTCCTTGCTGATTGTTCGGAAGTTTTTAGCAGTAGTGTAGGTTTTGGGGTATGGAGTACACCCCAAGAGAGAGGGGGATCTGAGTGTCCCCCTCGGAAAATTTTAAATATTTAGACGCGAAATAATACATTTTTGGACTCTTTACAGATAATTGAATAGTATTACTTGCACACTGATTTCAGATGGTTTAGTTGGAAATTACCTCCGTGTCACAGAGTTATAAGTTGAAAACACTATTTCTGTCCAAAATGTGTTAATTTAATGTTGGTCATCGAATAGACGGGTGATTTATACGTATTTGATTTTATTTCAACTTAAATTATCTACAGATTTTGTACTTTACTTTCCAAAGCTTTCATTTTGACCGAAGTGAAAACGTCTTTAGTGTATCCGTCTGAAACATTATGAATAATCTATTCAAAAGTTAGCGAGGGAATTGGTTTAAAGTGAATTATGTAATTTCCAAACTACGAAAGTTGAGTTTATCACCGCCCTTATCATGATCACAAATAAACTTTAATTTGGTTTAAAGAACAAAACCAATACCAATACAGTACGTCTATTTACAAACGTGACCAAACCAACTCAAATATAGGAACATCTAAGGAATGCATTCAATCAGCTTCAGTGCAGACGTCATCGACATGACGTACATCATGTTCCCTTTCTCTCACATACCTCAGAGAGTGTAACGGTCAGTACATACTGGCTCACTGACGTACATCGTACAGCACACATCGTGACGTCACTCTGACAATCTAGCCTACTTCTCAGCTGAGATTTAGAGCACATTCTCAACACATTACAATCTTCTGCCTCATTCAATTCCTCTCTTCCAAAACAACGAGCAGATCAACACATCTTCAACCTTGGAGTGGGTTAGAGAGTTTACTTCTTCGACTCTTGAGCATACAACGCAAGTCACATGCAAAATGCTGTTAAAATAAAAGTTTGTCTTGCTTAACGAGGTGAAGTTAGGACTACAAAGTCCTCTCTACCACTCAACCTCGACCTTTACCTAGCGTCACCGTATTAGTCACATTACAAATTGTAAGTGGTGACTGAGGGGATCGAACCCGCGCCACCGGTCGAAGTCGCGCGCGATACCAATCCGCCACGGATCCGCTGATAAAATAAAGGTATAGTAGTTATGAAACCGTTTGAATTTGGAATGTTGGGTTCGTCATAATTTATACAAACTAGGGCCGACTGTTCCCCAGATTGGGTCATTAATTAATAGCCCAACGACCAATGGAATGGACCAACAGCTTAACGTGACTTCCGAACCACGGGGAGTAGCCATCGTGAAAAGTTATCACTGCGCCCGGGAATCGAACCCGGGCTGATTAGGTACGAAGCACGCACTATATCACTGAGCTATGACCACCCCGTAGTGTTCACAAACAAAATGAACTGTTGAGGTTTGAACACAGACAAACGAACTCTACTCTTTATAGTCTGTTAGTCTATGGTTTGAAAATCTAAAGATCTTCTTTTGCTTTCAGGTATGAAGACGGAGGAACGCAATTCTGCAAATTTACCAAAAGTTCGCATCGCGGTTCTTGGCATGATCAATGTTGGAAAATCAGGTATGTTATGGGACACATAATTATTGTTTCATTGCACCTCTCTATGTACAAATGCCTTTTTGAGAAATAAATAAACAATGTAAAGTTCACGTAGCTGGACGAGTAAGATGTAGGTACCTTCAAAACTTATTTGCAGTTTCCTTCATATGTCCAGGAGCTGATTTGATGAGTCTCAATCATCTTTCAACAGTTTTGAAAACTTCATCTTTTATTAGAATATCATGATTACAGTTAACAACTGGGCTCCGGGTAGGAAAATGCTAGAAGGCTCAACCATTTCTCAACGAAGATAGAGTTTTCAATATTTAAAATTACTCTCAGGTTGCCTGCTCGCCCAACAAACACGCCAGGTCTATTAGCATCTACTCATTGAGCCGGTTTGTTTATGAACGGACGGAATTTCTATTTTTGACACCACAGAGAATCAATGTTTGACTTACTGGCAAGAGAATGTGAGCTGTTCAGTGTCAAGACAAGACCAGAATTCTTGGCCGTTGTTGGTTTCCACGCCTGCGGCAGGAATGGTAGAGGAATGAATGAGGCAGTATGTAGACTGGCTCTACACTATCAGTAGGCTACATTTCATCCCTATTTACATATAAAACCTGATGTAATGTCATCGTCAAACGCAAAACGTATTGCTAGTGCATGGCGGTCTGTATGTTGAATAATTGAAGTAGGTGTCTGTAAACAAAAGGTCTACGAGTTTAAATAGTAGGTACTGTGTTTTGACTAACTATAAACCAAACTTGAATATCAGAATCAGCATTAATTCTGCAAAACGTATAAATTACGGATTGTTTAGTTTTATAACCAAATAGAAAAATGTTAAATTGTTTTTAGATGTATGAAGATATTCCCCATATATATATTCTTTGCATATTTTTGAATCAATGTGTACAATTAAAGGGTTTTCAGAAATAAAAACTCAAATTTATTAAACCAGGGATAAACATTTTAGTCACTTTTGGTATTTGAGACCTTACGGAAATGGCTTTACCACAATAGTTTCAAGAACGTTAGGTATATACGGAAGAAAGTCAACCCTTAAATCAAACAAACACATCACGCCAGCTACAAAAAGTAAACTCAGTTTGCATTGGACGGGTCATGGGTTTGAACTGGTGTTTATTTAATCAATCCCTCCACGGCTCGGAGGTAGAGCAGCTAAAGATAGTCCACAGAGTAAATAGGACGACACCTGAACGCAGAAGTGAGCAGACGAACTGCTACTTGAACTCGGATCAACCTCTTATCCCTCGGTCTAGACTCTAGACGAACTCTACTCTCAAACCCGACCACTTTACCTCAGTGCCACTCTCGCTCATGTTAAGTTTATTCACATTTACTCGTAAGAAAACTAGGTGAAAGTGTTTGCTATGTTTTCCTTGTTTAAACGTAGTGGTCTGAGAATTTCCCGAGAAAGATTAACTGTTTTGACTTCTGATTTTTTGCAACGAAATACCTTGAGCAAAATAGTCAAATTCAAGTGTCAAAATCACCTTTGTTTCCTTTGTTATGAATAATGATCATGGATTTCTACAAGAGCCAAGCTTTCAGAATTTCAATAAACCAAAACAAAGCTTGCGACGTAAAATAGTAAAATTTTCTGTCAGATACAGTTTGAGATTGAATGGGTCACATTATCTAGGTTTTGGTTGTCTATGCACAAACAGTTACGAAGTTCTTATGTGGTATC
Organism: Matsumurasca onukii; assembly: GCA_018831715.1. Lineage (NCBI taxonomy): Eukaryota > Metazoa > Arthropoda > Insecta > Hemiptera > Cicadellidae > Matsumurasca > Matsumurasca onukii. The sequence continues at coordinate 18,736,517 of CM032065.1, forward strand.
TTTATCTAATAAACAATTCTTTAGCAACCCGTTTAAAATTATTATTGTGATCAAAGCACGCATGTTGGTGAAACAAATTTCAAAGTCGAGTTTAACACTTTAAATAAAGAAACTTTACTTTTAAACCATTTGACAAACGATATCAAACAATACTCCCGTACTCTACGAAGCAATGAACCTTTCTCCGGAAGTTTATATGAATGTGATCTTGACGCCAGCAACAAAGCAAACTGAGAAATCATAGTCAAGTTTCTGAGTAAGCAAGATCAGCAGACAGCACTCAGCTACGTGCATTCACGGTAGCAGCTGATCAGAGTGTCTAGCAGACGACAGGAAGTGAGGCTAAACAGCTGACATTGACAGACGACAAACTGTCATCTGATCCTCCAGTCAGCTGATAGCTCTGGCTTGTCAACGACCTTCTCGTTACGCGGTTACGGTGCTTTCAGAAACTGCTCTTCTTTGAAGGATTGTTCGTGGTAAATAGTTGAATTCAGTTGCTGGTGAGATGTTGGAAATTATGTTCTTGATTTGCAGAATTAAAAGACAAATCAATGAATTCCGTACATTTTGCTGTATTTATTCATTTCAATTGTATTATACAAGAAATAGTTTTAGGGGTTTGTTCCACAAATAAAACTATTAAATAATTACGGATATGAAAACCTTTCCACAGGAATTTAATAATTACACGATATAGTACAGAAACGTAACAAACTTTCAAACCTTGAGTTAGTTTTCAGGTTTGCAAACAGTACATTACAAATTTTAACATTTCTAGAGTCAAACCCAAATTAGTAAACTAACGGTCTATGTTTGTTCTGTTTCAGCACTTACAGTCAGATACCTAACGAGGAGATATATTGGAGAATACCGTTCGAACACAGGTAAATACCAAATTACGTAGTAAAATAATCCTATTTCAGTTTGTTGAAAACATTGTGCTAATAACAGTCAACACAAAAAATAAATAACCTGCGCGTTTAGAACCTACAACGTAGCAAAGTTTGTTTTTGTTGACTCAATTTAGATCATTCTCAGAACGCGTAGATACTGCGTAATTACACAGATTTACCAGCTGTTTATATTCTCTACAGCCTACTCAAGATCGAGAAGGCAGAAGCGATTGTAGGTGTTGTGGGATTTGAACAGCTGACGTACCGTGGTATGAATGGACCGGCTGATGTGCGTCACAGTTGATTTTAGTCAAGTAAACAACTCACTCCTACCTCAACCTCTCTAGTCTCCTCTCCAAGCAGCTGAGGAATTCTTCACCCAAACAATCTACTAAACACCTGGCCCTAATGTTCCTACGCAGTGCATTTAATAGCCGGTACCAACACAAGGATTGTTGATTGTTCGTTAGTCGCCCTCCACACCTTATAAGGCGTTGATGATAGTTCCTTTAATCGCAGCAGAAGTAATATTTCTGATTTTCAAGCCCAATTTGTCATTTTTCGAGTTTTTTTACATACGTAGATATAATATGCGTTTTCCTATCTAAAACACCCTACCGAAATGTTAGACAATTCATTAATCAAATCACTATGATTCTGTTATTTTTGAGAATTACCTTCGGTGATTTATGTTTTGCTTCTAAGTACTAAGCACCGTTGACGTTTTAGAAACTTACGTTTTATAAAAAGAAGCTAAATGGTGAACATGCAAGAACTTTGTGCTAATTGTTTACGAAACTATTGTTTCAAGAACATCTTCTTTTCGCGGATCCGTGGCGGATCGGTATCGCGCGCGACTCCGGAGCTCATCACTCCGGTGGCGCGGGTTCGATCCCCGCAGTCACCACTTACAATTTGTAATGTGACTATACGGTGAAGCTAGGTAAAGGTCGAGGTTGAGTGGTAGAGAGGACTTTGTAGTCACCTCGTTAAACAAGACAAACTTTACCTTTTTTTCTACCCTTCATTTGAAAATATTTTGATCTAAACTGTACAATACTATATTTTGTTTTGTTTGTTGAAAACGAGGTGGTATTAACAGGTGAACACTAAAAATAAAAAAGTACACCGCCTGAAAGGTTTTGTGAACCTAGATAATTTTAAGGAAAATCTTAAAACTAGTCTTAGTAAAGAAATACTAGTTTGTTGTTCAAATTATTAATGTTATAACTTAGACTTTATGTGATGTTTCCATGACTTGACCTGTTCTGCAAAACAGTTTAAATTATGTTGCTTGTCCTGGTGCCTTCTAAAGGGGCTTTACATACCCAACTGGTAACTACTAATATATGAAACAGAAAAATATATTTTAGGGGTACTTTTAAACTTTCACACTCTCATTTAGGAGTGAAACTGCTTAAATGAAACATCGGGTCGCGAATTGTATGAAGGGTTGAGGGTTTGTGTAACGAGGATGTGCGGACAACTCGGGCGTGAAGAATGCGACAGACTGCCAGCTGGCAGCAGCTTCGCAACTCAGACGCCGAGAGTCTCCAGTCTGCGACTATTTTCACACTGCCACTTCACACACTCGCCAGTCGCCACTAAACCCACGATACGAGCGCCCCATCTCGTAAAGCCGGCGAAAAACTCATAACTGTTGAGATAAATTAGCGGCAGGCGAAAAATTGCCCAACTCGTTGATTTAGCGCTGTCCCAATTTTCAGTTAGAGGGTTGTTGAACCAAGCAGTGCCGGAGCTACAATTGACCTCAAGGGGCTAAATTTTGGGGGTCTGAAATGCTTTAGAGTTACACTTTTGAACTCCCGATTATATATGGTTCTCTGTTATCTTACGAGTGTCATATAGTGTGCAAAGTGTCCCAAAAGTCATTGCCCATCATAAAGAGGTGAATAGATGGGTTGTGACTTTTAGTATACCCTGTATACAATCATAGATCCTAACCATTGATTTTTATTCCTGATGACTGATGAGATGGTCCTAGTATTAGTGGAACCATGTCTTTAAACCTGTCGAATACCTAGGAGTGTTGGATACCGGATCGAAAAACAATGTACGAGTACAGTATAACGTAAAATCTCCCGTTTTATCCGGGGTAATTGGTTTCTTCAATAGCCTTTCCCAATAGTTGTCCTACAACCCCTTACCCCCTCCCTTGGATCCATCACTGAAGCAAAGTGTTCGCGTTCGGTACAATTTTTAGGATAAGTGGCGTTGAGAGCTGGAAGTTTTCTGTAACTTCATGAGTCAACCCGCGTATTCAACTAATTGGTTGGTTGGAACTTAATCAAAAGTTCAACCTTGTCTCTAGCTGCCTCTGAACATAACATCTACTGTTACTATTAGATACGTCTTCACGAGCACCCAGGTAACCCACGTACATTCCTGTAACATCGGTACAATGAGATAACACCACGCACAGGTTGATCGTACCAGGTACCAGTCGATAACGTAGCTCAGTGATAGTGACTATTGTGGCCAATAACATTAGCACTTGAGTTTGATAGTTCACTCTTATCAGTATGCAGTTACGTGTATACAGATTGAGATAAGGTACAATATACTGTATGCTCGTTATTGTTGTGTTGAGGTGAAAACTAGGCCACAACAACACTGCTATCTGGGTTACCAGCTATCATTCACCTGAGTTTGTTTATGATGTAGAACCTCTTCTGTTACATATCATCTTTGTTTGATATTTTGGATGTCACTAGTAAGACAATATTGTCAAATATTACAATACGGGTCTGATATTTTGCAAGTATACGAGAACAAATTGGCTTCTTTTTCTTAGACAAAACTTTTGAAGCCTTCAGTTTTTCATAGTCTTGTGTTTTAATGCTGCTGGGTGTACGTAATCCTCTATCACAAGATCATTGAACACGTTTTATGTATATATTATTCATGGACATAAAATAAGACAAAATTCTTGGGTTTTTAGAGGTTCCTTAAGATTTACGTTTTGGTGACTATTATTTGATATAGGTTTATTAGAAAGTTTTGCTATAACTATTTTCAATGAAGTTTCTTTTAAAACACACAGAGTCAACCATATTATTTATTTATTAGTATGTGATAATCAACTTAGCTTTTGATCAAATTTTCCTAGGCCTTTTGGTACAGAAACAGAGGTTTTCAAACACTCAAGAAACAGGTTATCAATATCGTATTTTCCTTTTATATTTGAAGCACAGCTTCCAAAATGCACAGTTGTACTTCCATCCACGTGCATCTAGATAAAACCCCTACAAGAACATCAATTGAATGATAAGCCCATGTTTACCAATTGCAAAGTAAACATTGCTGCGTCAGACGCGGAGGGATTAGCAGTTTAGCACGTGGATGAATGTTTACATTGTCAGTCACGTGGTTCACGAGGGGTAGGAGGGGGTGGAGGGTGGTCAGGTGATTGCTTCATTGAATGGATCACACAGAGTACAGTCGCTCTCCCCAGGGGGTTCCTCGTGCCTTGCTCACGAGTCCGTGATTGTCTTGTTACTGACATTGGTCCGTAAGTGAAGAAAATCCGCAATTCTTCCAGAAATACACTCCCAGGCGGGGGTTGCCTTGCGCTTCCCTTGAACACACCCCCTTCCTTCCTTCTGAAGGTTTGTCCAAACAGGATGATTACAGTTTGAATTAGTAGAGCTCTGAAACTTTGAACTGACCGAAAGTAATTAATTTAAACGTTTAACCCAAAACTAAGGAAAGTATTACAAAGATCTTTATTTGTATAAATGCTAAATAGCTAATTTATTACTTAATAAATTTGAAGACAAAAAGTATTATAAAGTGGCAGTTAGTTACATTTTCGCATTAGTGTTCTGTCATTTAGTTTTGAACTTAGTTACGATGGTGGTGCTTACACAGCTTATTCAAATGCGGTGTAATCTAAATATACCGTGTGTGTAAACTAAACCCTACTTTACAAAACTTCGTGCAAAACCAGGATATCATTTGATGATTTTCTTTGTTTGTTTCAGATTTACTGTACCGCCAAACTGTCAACATCAACAGCACACCTGTGGAAGTGGAGATCATTGACGTCTCTAGAGATTCGGTGAGGAGATTTTTCAACATTAAATTTCCCAAGTTGAAATTGTCTAGTGTTATTGATTTCATTTAAACTTTAACTTGAATGCTCTCAAAATATTACCTTCTTCAAGTTTTAATTTTCCCAACTTGCAAGTCTTCAGACCACATAAATTCGGAAATTCCCAACTTTTAGTCTTCCCAAGATTGTTGGGTGGGGGTCATCAACCCTCTCAAACCACTAGTTGTGACAGCCCTGCAGTAACTTTAATTATATTGATTTCATTTAAACTTTAACTTAAATGCTCTCAAAATATTACCGCCTTCAAGTTTTAATTTTCTCAACTTGCAAGTCTTCAGACCCCATAAATTCCCAACTTGTAGTCATCTCAAGATTGTTGGGCGAGGGGTCAACAACCAAATCAAACCACTAGTTGTGACGCCCTGCAGTAACTTGAATTAAAATATAGCGTAGCTAATTTTAAATTGTCAATTAAAATTCATACATTTATTTCAGAAAAGTTATGAGTTTTTAAATTTGATTGCAGCGAGACGCAAGTTTCCCCAAGGAGCAGGTGCAGTGGGCGGATGGCTGTGTGATCGTCTACTCCATCACGGACAAGAAGTCCTTCAACTACGCCATGGACACTCTGGACAACTTGCAGAAAGTGAGGCCCAACAACAACCTGCCAATCACTCTGCTAGCCAACAAGGCGGACCTTGAGCATCTTAGAGAGGTACGTCCAACTCCGTGAATGCTCCAGATTTCTTCCCATATTAGAAACTGACCTTAAGACTCACATCTACACCAAACTTACAGATAGTGAATGTGAAACCTTTTAAATATCAAAAGGTTAAAAAAATGAACATAACGTTTTTAAATCTGTGGCCTGAAAATATTTCTATCACAAAAGTTAAAAACTAACCTCTCCTTAGTGGATTTTTGAGTTATTTTCCAGTAACTTATTGTTATCAATTATCATGTGCGTTATTTTAAACCACCAAGAAATGTGTTTTTTTTTATTTTGACTTTATTTAAGTCAAGTTTTTATTTAAAAAATAAGGTTTCGGTGCTACAGCTATTCCACGGAAATAGTTACCAAAGAGTAAACTTATTAAACTACTGCAGTTGGTTTTTACACTTTACCATATTTCTCCGTTCAGTTGAACTTAAATTAATACAGTAATATAGGTACATTATTTAAATTTTTGAGCGGCCAGCAACATTTAATTTGAATTCATGCAACAAATTTATGACATTGAATGTAAAACCTCACATTTCAACACCAACCAATTACTTTACATGTCCACTTCAGACAAAAGCTCTCACATCTAAGATATTTTTGTGAAAAACTGGGTCATGAGACACTGAAAGACAGAGAGAGAGAGAAAGAGTCTGGACCACATTGTCGGAGCACCTCGGCGTGAAGTTACAGAGAAGTCTGCCTTTACGCCCCAGTAACAAACTCACACTCGGAGATCCCAATTACAACATTTGCCTGCACAACACAACATCACAATATTCACTGACCTATTTCACTTTCCCCTCAGTTTGTCTCTCCTTGCATACTCTTACTGCTTCAATTACTAAATTTAAAGAGACAAAATGTTTTACGATCATTGTTAGAATTCAGTGAATAGTGAACTTCACATTGATTTTACAATTTTGTAATGTAAAGAATGAAAACAAATATTTTTTGTTTTTTTGCCTTGTGGTGAATAGGGCATTATTAGATTAATTATGTAGAACTCTTATTAATTAATTACTGGAGTGACAGGAAAGTTTCAATAGTGGCTTTAAAATGACAAGATAAACTGTGATTAATAATGTTTAAAACTAAAACTTGATAAATTTCAAAGTTGTTCTTCAAATTAAAATTGTACAATAAAGACAATAATTGTACAATTTTAATTTGAAGACCTATCAATTAATAAGAAATTTAGGTCACCTTTGAACTTGTACAAGAAATAATTTTATTAATACAGTAGTCTTTTTAAAAATAACTTGTGGAAAACCAAATCTTCCTAACAATTGAATCGATTAAGAGATGTTGAAATTAGTCGAGGAATTCCACGAATGTGTGTGGTCTGCAATAATGCCAACTAAATATTTACCAAACACTATAACGGTACGGTCTTGGAGCAGAGAGCGGCAAGGCTGTGCATCTGGCAAGGCTTGATCTCAGTTTACTTTCTGGCCGAGAGATTATGTATGACTGGATTAACTCTGTACAACCTAACAATGAACAGTCACAAGTACTGAACAGATTCAGGTCAAGAACTGGTCCTTACGTTGCCCCAACTGAGTTCAAGTGGTGTTTAGCAAGCTGAAACATTTAGCCGTTTCAAACAGATCACTGTCAGTACCGGCGTTTGAAGTGCTGATTGACGGCCAACTAACTTTACGAGTTTAGTTTGATAAATGAAATAAAACAGGTTTAGTAGTCTGTAAAAGTTACTTGCCTTCCTGTCTAAAGTATAATATGTTTTGATATATAATCTAAAGAACCTTACCAGGCCAAAATGCAGCTAAGCACTGAAGTGCACATATGTATATACAATTATATACCCGTATATGTATTTATATATGTATATACATTTTTTGAAAAGAAATGCACAAAACGCCTTTTGTGGTCAATAGTGCTGCTTATTTCGTGGTCCCGGGTCTGGGTCATACCATGCTGATGCTATGGATGTCTTATTTTGTACATTTGCTCAAAAACATTTGTAAGCTATGTGAAGCTTCAGACATTTTTCAAATTAATGTCAAAACATCATCTTTGTTCTCAGGTGGAGCTGACAGAGGGGAGGTCGGCAGCTCTGCAGAACGGTTGTCAATTCTACGAAGTGTCTGTGGCAGAGAATAGTTCAGACCTGTACCAAGCATTCGAGGTGCTCCTCAACGAATCCCGGTGCCAACAAGGAGCCAACAAAACACGCAAGTTCTCCGTCAGCAAGATGATCGGCACCCTCATCGGCAGCAGTAACAGCAAGGAACAGGTACATATCAAGCATTTTTTGCAACTTACAGTTCAAAATGTTTTTACTAACTAAAGCTTCTGGTGTAGACCGTGTGTAGACTGAGTCTCAGCAAGTCCACTGAGGATGCTCCATAGGAAAATGAGCGAAACGTCTGGCACAGTAGATGTTAGAGATAGCCAATTGATGCGGTCTACACCGAAGCTAAGCCTAAGACTTAATTTAGTTCAAAATGTTTATTCAATCGAGTTTCTGAATTAGTTCATCCAATATGATAAGTTTGAGAGGAAGACAGGAACATAAACATTTCTTGTTGTGGGCTTCAATTCCTAGAGAGATAGAGTTTCTGTTCGACAACAAGTTAAGTATCTTTCAAATGTTTAAGCTTTCCAGACATGTGAAACTTGGTCACTTTGCCCTGTTTTCCTTTGGGGTGGCAACCCTGATCATGAAAATGCTAATCTTTGTGTTATGTGTTAGCAGAAGCAGACGCAGGGTGGGACAGTGGTAGTGTGTCACAAGTCGGATCTGCACAAGTCCCGTGTATTGAAGCGAAGACAGAACTTCACAGCCACAAATTCGTTGTGACTGCCCGGCTCCCAGGGAAGCGACTCCTCCCCTACGCCGTGATTGGCTGGCTGATCTCCATGCTTCACACTTGCTGAAGTCTTCTTCGTCTCTCGGTGATGAGTTCAACTGAACGAGGGTGCCTGGCGGGAAGTACTGACGTCGTCCAGGGTTCGCCTTGTGTACAGTTTCGGTTGCGTTTCTCCGAGAAAATACATGGTTACAAGCAAAGGTTACATTTCCTAGGGGAAACTCCCTGATAAGAATTTAAACCACTCTTCCTTCTGTATGTAAGAATAAATAGTTGATGTTATTACTTATTTTCTATGTAAGATCTAGTCTGTAAACACCAACTGCTACCATTTTCAAGCCAAGATATGCTACTAATTTCTCTGATCATTCATATTGACCCTTTTCTATCGACAATAAAAACAAAACCTTAGCTAAGTTCCCAATGTTACTTCCGAAATCTTGGACGAACAGGCACCACTGCAGCTGCAACCAAGTACGGTATTTTATAAAACTTATTGCTGTGGTATTGCTTAGTCATTCGCTAGAAACTGACCAACCATGTCTGATATTGTTACAAGGTTGGGTTGTGTTTGGAATTGATTATTATGTGTATGTAAGTCAATTTATTCAGTGTTAAAACCATCAGAAATGTATGGATGTGGTCAATTTGACCATTTATCTTAGCATGATCTCTCATTTTCAAGGTGTTTATTCTGTATAATATGGTTGCTGTATATGTTTAGGCATGTGCAAAACTACAAATGGTGATTTCTTAAATTGAGTTGATTGACATAAAATTTTAATTTTGAATTATTTTAAAGTTCTTAGTAATTGTTGAACATTAATAGATCTTCTATAAACAAACTTAGAACTGTTATTTTAATTTATTTGTACCGAAATGTTCTTTCTTTTTTAAAACACACACTAAAAAAGCTGCTAGATTGTTACAATTTTCTGAAGTTAGCTGTGATTTTTAAAAGCTTTCTAACAGCAGTCAAGTTTTTCAAACTTGATTTTAAAGATTCAAGTGCTTGCACATGTCTAATTAAGTTCACATGTTCAATGTGTAATGTTACTAATGAAACTGTTATTATTACCAAAGGATTTAGTACAGTTTTACATATTTTTATGACTGAAATATTATTAGCTCTTATAATGTTTGCCAAGTCATGCAATGAAATGTTTTTACAAATACACCTAAGTTATGTAAATGTATTCATCAAGAAATTTTCTAAAATATTTATATTTGTGGTTAAAAAGTTTTTAAACTAGAAATTTTAGTGATTTATACAACAGAGCTATTAATGTAAACGACAATATAAGGTTTTATCAATTTGGTCCTGCCAATAAGACTGTTTCTAAAATTATTTTGATTAAATGCCCATGATGTAAAATATCAGAATTAGTGAAGATTAATGATGGTTACCTTAATAATCAATCTTTAGAAAATTATAACGTTGTAAATTTTGTTATGTTTGGTAATTTATATTGTATATCAGTTATAGTCAGGTTTTATTGTACAGTTTCGTAACAAGAAAATTACTAGTAATTGTTAATTGTTGAGTTTAGTTTATCTAAAATATTCATGGTTACCAGTGTTATCAGTTTTTGGTCAAAGTTATCGCCATTGATAACTTGTATTAAAATTGAAGTTCTCGGAACAAGAGCCTTGTTTCAACTCTTAATGTTAAACAGTAAACATGTGCAGAAAGCATTAGATGTGTTTAAACAAGAACAAGTGTCTAAAAAGCAAACAATTATTTTCTATTAAATTGTAATAGCGAGGTTACTGCTTAAATCTTTTTAATTTTTAAACATCAAACATTTAGTTAAAACCAATTTACAGACCTGTTGTAAATTGATACATTTTTAACAGAAAACTAGTGGATCTTTTAAAGAAAAAAGCTAAAACTGGTTCAATTATTGTATGCTAAATGTCATATATACTGATTTTATCTAAACTGTGTCAATTAGATTAATTCCAACAGCAAACTAATATCAGTTTTACCTCTAATGCTTTCATATTAATTTGTATTTTACTTGAATGGATGAAATATCAAAATGGCTGTGACTACTACTATATGGATGTTATTAATTAGTTTGTAAGTTTTATATTATTGTTTAATGAGCTTGTATGTTTTGTATTTAAATAAACATATTTTTTACATAATTTGACAAGCTTTTCGATTTCCTGTGAACCTATTTTAATTTCTTACAAAGAATCAACAATATTTTATTCAGGATTTTAATTTAATTTAAATTCAGAGTTCAAGTGGTATGAGGGAAAACATGATACATTTTATAACAAAAGATTAAAATGGCTTTTATAAACTGGTATCAATATAATAATATACTAAAAATCTGTAAAAAGTAAAGACACGAGTAATAAATTATGAACAGTAAGTTTGAAATATTCATTTTGAGGGTTGGTAAGATCCATAAATATACTGTAATCACATAAGAATACCAATTACAGTACTAAAGAAATTTAATGGCACCTGTTTGATCATTAAGTGGAACATTACTACACATATATTTAAATTAAGACCAGATCAAGGTTGTTTACTTGACTTGAGCCATACTCAAGACCTTTAATAAAACTAATGCAAAACTAAGGTTAAAAATAAAATCCCCAACTTTTAAAGAGTAAATTTATTAAACTGCAAACAGTAGTAATAAGTTAACGTAACTAAAATAACGATATGTTTTATTTCAACAAATATATGAAGTTTTTTTATATTACATGGGTCGTGAGGCTAATATATAATATACAAATATAAAATAGTAGGAGAGTTAAAATAGAATCACTTTTTGAGAGACCACAGAGGATCAAGTGAACTCAACGGGTCCTTCGTCTCCTCCGGTTTTGTTCCACTGCAAGTATCTTCTGAAACAGAAGCAATTGTTTCTTACCAAGAGAGAATCTGTACAGTCTCTAGCATAAAGAGATGCAGTTCACTTGAGAGTTTCTTGTTTAAAACACTTCACCAGTGCAAAAAGCAAACCCGATTTCAGAAAACTTGTGTAAATATTAGTTAGTGTAGCTGTTGAGGAACTTGAAAGTTAAACCTCTGTACAAACCCCTTCTAACCCAAACCGCATTTAACGGAAACGACCAAAAGCTCATCCACTAAGCACAACTAGCCGTGTACTGCTTTCTGGTGAGTTGTTTTTGGTTGGTCTCACTTCAATGTCAAGACAAATGGATTGGAAAGTGATGTTTAGCAGGCTGGAATGGGCGAGGGCTTGGTCTTTAACCTTAACTGGCTTGTTTTTGGCATCCAGTATCTCTGTCTGAGACTGCTATTCAATATGTCACATTGTACTGTACTGTTACCTGAAATGATCTTCTCCCTTTCTTTTTATTACCAGAGATTCTACTGTTCAAAGTAACGTAATCTTAAAATCTTTAGTACAGCAGCTATAGAATCAACAAGAATCTTGCACAAACTTTTCTTGCCAGAGTGTTCATTCTTTGAAAACAAGCAGTGCAAACAATCGCAAAACTGCAACGGAGATAGTAGTGCAGACCAGCATTCAAAAGATTAAAACTGTTGACTTTACCCTGTCTCTACATTTTAGAAACATGTCTTTTTTTCAAATATAAATGCGACCTTGCAAGAGGAATTGATGTACACTCTTACGAAACCAGAGACAGGGAGAACTATCGAATTGGGAGACACAGAACGATGGTTCATGAACGTTTGCCCTCACAGGCTTTAGTTCAGTACATCAATAGACTTCCAAATTCGATTAAAAGTGCTACAGAGCCAAAGGCTTTCAAAGCTCGTCTAAAACCAGTTTTGGTTGCAGAAGCATTTTAAAGTTCAAACGAGTTTTTGACACACAATTGGGATATTGGAGAATAAGACTAACAGGGAAGGGTAGGACTGGAAAAATTCGAGTAAATGGGCATATTACGAAAGTAAGTTATGTATGTTTGAAAGGGATCAGATGTGGATGAATACAAAATTTTATATCAAATTGTAGACAACTGAGGTACATGCTTGTAAACATGTCAATTCAATAAAATATTTATATAAAAAAAATAGTACACAACTAATTTCTGAAGTTAATTAACCCATAATAATTATTAAGACTGATTAGGCCAAAAAAGTACATTTTTAAGCAAGTAATAATCATTATTTGTTAGTTGTTGTATAATCGAATCATGCAATTGCAACACCAGACTTATGTTGACTACTTTATTTACCAGAAGGCTTCTTCTCGGGGGAGCCCTGGGGTTGAGTCACATCCTTAGGGGGTCCGAGGAGGAAGTCCTGCGAGGGATGTCTAGTGTGAGACTTGGGCCTCTTGTCCTCTGGATCTGCTGCCAGATTCCCCTGGATCTGCTTGTCTCAACTTAACAACCAAATGGTGTCAGGATTCACACCCAAGAAAAGCTGGAAATTTAAAACTAAGGATTTAAAATATATTCAGTGAACAATGTTACAATGCCCAATTAATGGCTTCGCTTCTTATTGGAAATTCAACAAGTTTGAACACAAACAACCAATTTTTTATTTGTTGGGTGAGGTCTTCAGAAACGATGTTTCTATCTTCGGACCAAACACCAACTAAGTTTATTTATTGTTGACAATAATGTTTTAAAATGGTACAAAATTGTCAGAAGTGCCAAACGACTTCAAGGAACCAAATGTCAGTAAACTTTGGCTATTTACCATTCAGGCTGGTTAAAACTGGCTATCATCAGAATGTACAGTCAGATTTGGACTCAGAAAAAGCAGGACCCAACTCATTATTAGTTGCCAACAAAACTAGTACAGATATAGAAACACAAGTTCAAAATACAGCTTAAAACTAACCTCATTTGTTTTTTAAAACTCAATTCAACTTAACTCAAATCACTAAAACTTTACTCACAGCAACATAGAGTTTATTCTAGGTAGTTTAGTAGCTGATCAATTTAAAAAAAGAAGACAATTAAATTTGAGACCTCTGGATTGGACAACTGGCAAAATGCACAAGTAAACTTTACCCTAACATTTATGTAGCCTTTGAAAATACTCACGTTTCATAAGCAAGTCTTGGCCGTAGTAGAGGAGCAGTTGATAGGCGAACTTGAAGTGTTCCCTGTCTCGGAGTGGGTTCTTGCGCCAGGCCGCGATGTGTGCCGCCAGCACTACCAGATCAGGCAGCGTGCGCACCGTGTGTACGTGACACACTGCCGCTACTGCCAGCAGGAACAGACCACTGCGCCCCACACCACTCAGGCAGTGCACCACACACGGGCCACGACCACGCTGCTCACTACGCACTGACAGCGCCTCGGACACCAGGCCCAGGAACGGCCCAGGGGAGGAGGGGAACAGGCTGTAACATGTACCGGTGTCAAGGTGGAAGCGTTCAAACACCAAGGGGGTAGTTCTGTATTTTTATTTTTACCCCATGTCCTCTAGATTGATTTTCACAATTGGACCATACAATATCGTTATCCCAGATCCTCCAACTGGAAAACCGATGATATGGTGTGTGCACAAGTTGCAATTGAGAGAAATATTTATCTCTCGATGTTCATCTCTAAATGGTGCTATCCATATAATAGTTCTATTACCTGCCAGGCCACTCCAAGAACTGGAGATGCACCACAACTCGCGTGAGCCTGGTGTCGGTGACGTGTATGATTCTCTCGACCCAGTGTTTGCAAGGGTTGCAACTCTGCAGAGTCAGTCTCACCTTGTCCACCACCATCTCCACCCCTCTCTCCACCGGCCAGTACACACTGCCTTCCATCTGCCATAACACACAACATGACATCCTTCAGTCACAGTTCTCAGTGTCAAAGTCAAGAAGCTGTTGAAACAAGTAGAAAAATCACTGAAGGCACTCTAATGTATTGAGAACTGTAGGCCAAGAGTGAATATTAGTACATGTTGACCAACAAAGTTGATTTTTTCGCCTAACCTTTCATTAGACCTCAAAGTTGACTGTGAGGTTTTAAAATTTAAATGCACTTATTGTTATTTGTCTTTCAAAAACATTGGGTCCTGAAGTATTATAGAAGTTATTATTCTTATGAAAAATTCTTTTTCCTAAGAAAATCAAATCAAAACAATCAACCTCTGAGGTGAAGCCGACTTGACTTAACGTCATATGTTTCTAGTTTGCAACATATTTTGCGATTGGCCAATGTTATAGGTGGTTAATTTTACATAATTTAATGTCCAATAAGGTGCTTAGAGAAATAATAAACGATAATGCTTGATACAGGCCACAAGATGGATGTCCAGACTAGGTTGACATCAACGATTAAAGGCGTCCTATTTGTAGCAGGCCAAGAGGTAAATACTTTACTCTTGTGATTAAACAAGGTCTCCCAGTCATTTTTGGATCCAAGCAATGTTAGGACTAGGCTAGAAAAAGGTTTCGTTAGTTTAACCCTGCAGGAAATCTAGGCTAGGCCCAACCATTCTCGTTATGAGGTTTCTTTACCCCCTTTTGAAACAGCTCGTCACAATTTTGCAAACGTGCCTACAACTGAAAAGCAGACTCCAATTTACAGGACAGAACCAAACAAATAAAACTGAGCCATCCATTAAATTGAAATTTTATATTTATAATTTCAGTCACAGCAAATTGATCCAGAATAACAAAATAAACTTGCCCGCAGTTACGCCTGATGTTGCAGGACTCGATTGGTTTGCAGCAGAGCTCTTCGACCCATCTCTCCGTGTCTGTTCACTCTTTTGTCTTCAATATTTTAGTTTTACCTTTACGTACCTTAAATATGTTATCAGTAAATGGCAGGAAGAGGGTTAACAGAAATAAAATAATCAGACTCTCACCTCTGAATCGTTAAGCAGGCAAACAACAAGTTCAACTTGCTGTTCAAGAACCATTGTCCAGAAATCACCAAAGGTAGAGGCCAGAGGCAACTGCGTGACAATGAACTCTGGAAACTCTGAAGTCACATTCTGAAACCAAAGTAGCAATATTCTAACCAAATAAAATGAGACCTTTGTCAGTACATTGCAAAGAATCCATCAGTTTTTTGTTATTTGGCGCTTGTATACTTTGCATAGACCAAACTGGGGACAAAAATATTCCTGCCTGTCTGTCTGTAACGTTTTTAATGCATCTTGGACCGCTTATAACTCAAAATCCGCTGAAGCTATGGCAGTGAAACTTCATTTAAGGGTTATGCCCATCACGCGGTGTGTCTTTAACTAGATTTCATATCCATACAACACCCACAAAATAAATAGCAAAGGACCAAAGTGAAGATTTTTTAGGCGTTTTGGACAGCTTTTAAGTCAAAACTGGCTGAAAATATGGCAATGAAACTTTGTTTGAGGGTTAACAACATCCACAAAATAAATGGCAACACTTATAAGGAGAAGATGGTGAACTAACAGTCAAACTAAATGGTTTTCCAAGGATAAAATGATAGGAAACTAGTTTTTATTAATTTTAAATTTGCAATAATTTCTTAAAATATTTACACAGCTAATGTTAATAAAGCCCCGAGGCGAAGCGCGGGTACTCTCATTTAGCTAGTTTTAACGAAATGAGGTTCCATACAAATTGTTAGTAAAATTGAATCCAACTGTTTAGTTTAAAAATCAATAAACCTTTAATTACATTAACAATAAGAAATCAACATGCTTAAATGGTATTTGATTAATCAATAATCTCCATGTATATTAGACATACACATGAAAATGTTTGTTGGTTAACATCATGTTTTCCATGAAGTTTCATGGTTACAGTGTACTATAAACTATAGTTATACATGTTTTGATAAACTACTAAGGATCTAGATTTTGAAGTTATTAGCGCAAATAATAAAAGATATTGAAATTTTAAAACTCACATTTCTTTACTGAAATTTATCTCCATATTCTGTACCTCCGGTATTAAAACGAATACCCTAATCAGCACAGTAAACAGCTGACAGTGAGTAACTGATATACCTTGACGTAAGAAGCATTGATGTAGTCATCTTTAGTGGAAGGCAGTTCGACTCTGGAGTTATCGTAAGGCAAAATGTCTGGAAAGCGGTTCTTCACTGGATAGCACCTGGCTACGGAGATGCTGTGCTTCCCAACATCTTTTTCCTGAAATTAAATAAATTTTGTAGGTGTTTCAGTGTAAAAACATTTTGGGGTATTTGGAAACTGTAAGTTTTGTTTTTTCAACGAGAATTTAATCAGAAAACTAGAATGCTTACCAGTTTTCCCGAGCTGTAAAAGAGTTAAGTTTAACCATTATTTCCTAGGAAAGCGATGACAATTTTTAAGTTTTTGGTTTTTATGACCGTGTTTTATTTTTAATTTAATCACACTGGAGCAAACTTTAGAAAAACACTCTCGTGATTACATTAAAAACAAAAGTTCACCGTCATATGACAGCTGTAAAATGAAAGCCACTTAAAGTTTACCACTTCTTAGAAAACCATAGCTTTAGTAGATTATTGATTAACAAAATAATATAAACTAACACGCAGTAAACTAAAACATTACAAAGCTGCCGGTTGGCAACATGATCAAATTTTGAGCTGGGGAGTTAAAGTTACATCTTTGTACAAGATAACACGGTTTATATTGCCAGCTGATACATAAGCTTTTACATAATCATACAAAAGACAGATAATCTCTTATCTCACCTGTAAATCCAACAGCTCCTTCCACTTGATATCCAGTGGAGTTGGTCCATTCAGAGTTTTCACCACCAAACCTTCAACAAATTTCTCAAACTTCTCGACCTCTTGGACGAACTGGTTCAACACTTCTGGATCGTTAAAGGGATCTTTCAATAGAAACCTTTTGCTCTCGTCCAATGACTGAAAGAAAAATGGTCAAACCTTCAAAATGAGGATTTGTAGCTATATCAAAATAGCTTGGTAAAATAAAGATGAATTATAATTAATTAATTTCTGTTACAAATGTTTTAGTGAAACAAATTTTTCTTTTGTAACTGGCAATGCGTCTTGTGTGAAGTATTCCATAAAGAAGTAAAGGTACCAACCAAAATTACATCCAAGTATTAAATTTAAAAACATACAGCTGTATTCAACATTATTACGAAAGCCAATGTTTTTATAATATTACCAGAATTGGATAATGCTGAGTGCCCAGCATACAGGAAAAACGAAATTCAGATTTATCATATTTCCGGCTTTTTTTGGGTAACTTTTGTCAATTTCCCGGTTTTGGGGTTACAATTGGGTATTAGGCTTCAATTCACCTTTAAAGTTTATATTTACAAAACCGTTGAAGTGTTATTTTGTGAGTGTCTTAGATAATCCTGCCAAGTTTGAGTTTGTAAAAACTATTTATTGGATGGCAGCGATCGCTAGTATCCTGTTAACGTTAGCGACAAAAACCTACTTTTATTGACATTCGAGATGATATCTAGACTCCCGTTAGTGTCCTCGACCTAACCATGACTTCAACTGCTGATCACAACAACATCTAGACTCCCCTAAGCGCCCACGACAAAATCTCTACTTTCGTTACTGTTTACAACAATCTTCAGACTCCTGTTAGCGTTCGTGATGAAATCACAACTTTCGTTACAGTTTGTGACGATCTCTAGACTCTTGTTAGTGTCATGAACAAAATCGCTAAATTTGTTAGTATCTGATTTGAAATCATGCTGGCCTCTAGACTCCTCTTAGCATACGAGACAAAACCACGATTTTTATGTCATTTGTGATGATACCTAGACTACGTTTGTGAGGAAATCATAACTTTTGTTACCACCCTTCTCAAAATTGTCTGGTTTAGGGATAAAATTCCAGAATAACTCATGACTTTTTCTTGTAGATTGAACACTTCTGTATAATTCCCAGTTTTCCCGTATGCTGGACACCTTGAAAACGTTAAAATATTATATTATCCTACCTTCTTTGGGCTTGAGTCTACTGGCAAAGCCTGAGGAACAGGATTGGATTTTTCAGCAAGGGTGGTAGCAGCTAATCTCTCTTCTATGCCCCTAACTGCAGTAACTGAGTTGATCTGAGACTTGACTGGTGAATCAGAAGCTTTCTGTTGGGGCACCAGGGGGTCTTGACTCACAGAGAAATCCAATCCAGCCAATAAATCCACGTTGGACGATGTGGCTTTAGAGCCGATATTCATAATCTCCTGACTTGACGTAAGTTTTAAATCATAATGTGAAGATGACTGAACGTATGTCATCGGGCTCTGTGGGGTCACCGAGCCTTGCTGCGTAGAAACCTGGAGTGGTCTTGGAGACAACGCAGGAGACTCGACCGTTCCAGACGTGTACTGGGAGCCGTGAGGTTGTGAGTAGTAGTTGCCTTGTGTGTAGTTAGCCTGGTGTTCCTGACCTTCCCACCACTTAGTAGTACTGACGGAGCTGGTAGGCTGTCCTGCATGGGTGTAGTGTGAAGCCCCGGTCGCTGGAGTGTATTGCATCTCAGTCGCTTGAGAATAGTTTTGATACTGAGCATAATAGTTCTGCGGGATGTTTTTCCCATCGAAGCCACTCTGCCAAGGTTGAGGCCCGCTGTGGCTGCCCTGGTTATACTGATCGTTGTTCATATAGGCTGTATACATCTGGGGAGTGTAACTTGAATACTGTTGGTTTTGGGTGTCTTGACTGACTTGAGTTTGTGATGAATACCCGTAGTTGCTCGGATACTGAGCGTACCCTTGATTGTTCCCGTCTTGAGATGGAATGTTTGTCGAATAGGTGGTGCCAGTTTGACTGGAATAAACCGTATTGACGTCAGTTTGCTGACTGTTTGAATGTGATGAGATCGTAGATTGGTGTTGCAGAGAAATGTTAGGTTGTGAAAACGTTGAAACCGGTGTTGTGTATGCTTGTACAGAAGGATAAGAGGAACTTTGATGAATACTTGGAGTTGGGTAGTTACTAACTTGAGAAACTGTTGAGTAACCATGCTGTGGGCTAGCATTGTTGGAATAATCTTGCCCCTGGGGAATGTTTTGAGTTTGATAATTTTGTAACTGGGTGTTGTTGAGTTGTGGAACTCCCTGAACACTTCCAGGGTAGGGCATCTTGAGTAGAGTTGTTTTGTCCTTGAAGAGGATAGGTTGCATTTTGACTCTGAGCACTCTGTGCAAAATAGTTTGCGACAGGCTGGGTATTTTGATTGGGATAGTTTACAACCGATTGTCCACTTTGGGTTGGGTAGTTTGCAGCAGGTTGCCCACTTTGAGTTGGGTAGTTTGCAGCAGGTTGCCCACTTTGAGTTGGGTAGTTAGCAGTTGGTTGCCCACTTTGAGTTGGGTAGTTGGCAGCGGCAGGTTGTCCACTTTGAGTTGGGTAGTTTGCAGTTGGTTGCCCACTTTGAGTTGGGTAGTTTGCAGTTGGTTGCCCACTTTGAGTTGAGTAGTTTGCAGCTGGTTGGCCACTCTGACTTGGATAGTTAACATTTTGCCCATTCTGAGTGGTGTAATTAGTAGCAGGTTGTGCCCCTTGAGTTGAGTAGCCAGTATTATTATATTGCTGGGATGGAGTAGTGTATTGTTGTCCTGTGCCGTAAGAAGCAGGATTATATCCTTGAGGCACAGTTGCAGGAGCATTGTAAGCTTGATTAATCATTTTTGACGCGTTGTTCTTGTCGTACGATGTGGGTTGATAACTCCCTCCACCAGGGGAAGGAGCTGGAGACGGGTAGTTCCCCACGCCTTGCATTTGTGGACTAGGGGAATTGGCAGGATAGTTGGCTGGATTTGCCGCATTAGGAAGTTTGATTGAAGACTCGTTTGTAGGGTAATTTGCCTGCATGTGGTAGGGGGAGGAAGTGGAAGGATATTGTGAATACTGGTTCATATAAGCAGCATACTGCTCATTGTAAGCCTGCGGGTATTGGGAAGGATCGGTGTAAGCTTTGATTGGATTGTTTGAGTAGCTAGAAGAATAACCAGGATAAGATGGATCTGGTTTCAGATCTTGGGATGTCGTGGGTGGACAGGTTCCTTCCTGTCCCACAGGAGCTGGCCTCACACTTGGCACCCATGACTGGCTCGGATCGTAAGGTACAGACACATTGTCAGGATAAACAGATTTAGGAGAAGGAGATGGCACACTTCCCGAACTGTAGTAAAGTTCACTTCCAGGGGTTTGATTAGGAAAACTGGCTTTATCTTTCTTGTAACTTTCCAAGTAATCTTTTAGTTTTGGTGTGCTCATTTCTGGTGAATGCTCTTGTGAAATGACATTGTTTAAAGGCTTGACTTTTGAAGGTAAACTCTTGCAGTTCTTAGCCAAGATAGTGTCTCTTTCTTCTTGTTGGACCTTACAAGTTCCTTTCACTCGCTGAAGCAGTTTAGTGACGTTAGTTTCCAGTTTGGTAGAATTCTTGGCCTTTGTTTGTTTTGGCTATCAAGTCTTCGTAAGCATCGTAGGAAGAGATGAGAGCCGTCAGAGTGAGGTTTCGTTGCCGTATCAACTCCATGGTGGTTTTCCTTACTGGAGCGTATTGAGCATAGGCCTCAGTTAGTGCTCTGACAATATTTTCCTGAGCTGCTAAGTTTTGTTCTAAGAAGGTTACCTGAAAAAATTGTGTATAGCTAGAAATCCGTTGAAAATAACAAGTAACAGTTTTAAGTTTACTTATGTATGCCTTTGGATTTTATAAAATAACCTTATCCTTAATCCTATTGAACAGCTGTTGACTTCCACATTAAGTACAAAAGCTTTGAATATAATACAGTCAACTCCCGATTAACCGTAATCAGATTGACCGTTGCTTACCAAATGGAGAAAAATACAATGAAAAAAATACAATGCCATCCCTCACAAAACAGACTATTGAGCGTGACCTTAGTTTCTCTGCCTAACAGTCCAAAAATATCAATTCTTACCAGAATTACTCATGCTCTGACTAATTAGGCCTATTCAAGGTTTTGACAGTGGTATAAGAGGGCCTGAAGTGCGGTTGCAGGAGTTTTTTTGTTAAGATTATTTGACTGTTCTAAGAACGGTTGACCATTGATTGTGGTTGTAAACAAAAAAATCATTGTGTATTGGTGATATAAGTATTGTACGAAAAGATAACAATTACAGCATAGTCAACGGGGGGATGCCCCCACTTGAAAATAATCAAGACAACTAATTTAATCTAACAGTTATTACTTTTAGTAATCACTTCACTATCAACTAAAAATTATACACAAACATTTACTAATCATGCTTATATTTTATATTAGTTTTAAGGTTTGAAGGAAAAATGACATTTATGAAAACATATTTTATTCCTTTTGCAATAGAAATAAAAAACTAAATTTCATTCAAAGTAAACAAAAACCGAATACGCATTAAGACTAAATTTCATTCAAAGTAAACAAAACCCGAAACGCGTTAAGACCATTCAAAGTAAACAAAACCGAATAAGACTAATTTAACGAAACAGAATAAAATAACTATTGAACAGCGGTGTTGACCATACCAGCTCAGTGCGCGTTGTGTTGTGTAGGTGGTCGCCACGCTTTATTCGTTCAATAAGCTTAAAGCTGCTTTGAATATAATACAGTCTAACATTCTAAAAACTTGGAAATTCAAGTGAAAGTGTAAATGAAGATAGATTAACCGTGAATCATTACCAGATCGTGATTAAGCGAGTAGAGATCCTTCATTGGGAGTTGCAGATTGCAAAAGGAGCAAGCCTGTTGGTTGTTTTAAGGTAAGCAAGATTCAATCAAAATCAGTTCAAAAATCCTGGAGAGAAAAGCCCCATACAATGCCGCCATCTGGTCCTCACTAAAAAACAGAGTTTCTCAATGAGTATAGAAAAGCAGGAAGCACGGTAGCAGATTCGTTGTCCTCGGCACATACTAAAATGGTTGAGATGAATAGGAGGTATTTAAAATTCATTGAAAACATCCTACTTTGGAAAACAGACTAATCTTGCCTTAAGAGGACATGATGAGTACTGCCTCAGGGGAACTTTATTTAACTGAGTGGAGGAAGGTGAAATAGTGTGCCCCAAAATGAGATAATAGACATAAAAGTGAAATGCTTCAACAAACCAGAATACTCAATTATTTGTGATGAAACTACGGATATTTCAACCCGCAGCTTAGCATTTGCGATACATACTAAAATAGATGAATTGAAAGGTTTTGGGCCTGATGTTCAACTGGGAAAATTTACATCACACTATTAAACAGTATCTGCAGCAGTTGGGTATAAGCTTAAATAAAATGCACGGGCAGGCATATGATGGAGCTAGTGAGGGCAAATTCAAAGGTGTTGCCTTTCCAAAAGAAGAGCCTAAATGTACACACAATGCCCACTTGCTTGATCTGGCTGTTCAGAGATTTTGTGAAGAAATAAGACAGCTTCGAATTGCTTATCCATAGTAAATAACCTGAATCAGCAGGTTTTCAATATTTGAATCAATATGTAAGCAAAGCGGAGAAACAAAAATACACTCGAACTAGATGGACAGTTCGACACAAAGCAATCCATGTTTCCCCTTTGTGATGCATCATCTGAAGCTGATGGTCTAGCCAAACAAATTAGCACATTTGAATTTGTATTCAGTTTAAAACTATTACACAGCTGAGTGGATATACTTTCCAAAGAACAGAGTGAATCTCTTGACATTTCTAAGCTGAATCAGTCATTGACTGTTTAAAACTGAAATGATGATGGCTTTATTCAATGAGTCAGAAGAACTAACAAATATGGTATGAAAGGTTTGTCAGTTGAAAGGCCTTCACTACCACCACGCAAACGGAAGATTCCGAAAAACTTGAAGCTAGTAGTAGCTCTTCGCTGCATTTCATCAATCACCAGAACAGATCAAGACTGTACTTTGCTGCTTTAGACACAGTAATTGCTGCAATCCAAGAACTAAAATCAACTGCCCAGTTACTATTTAATTGGACCGAAATTGACAACAACGCTGTTATGGATCCAAAGTTTTATAACTTGTCTTTAAGTTTCTCTGTAAAGTTTTTCACTGTTATGCAAAGAACAATTTTGTCAAAACAGACAAAGCAACCACAAGAATAACGTTCCAAGAGTTGGCTGATTTTTTATTGAGAATGATGTGCACCAGATGTTTGGCAGTAGCACTTTCGTGGCCTATCACAACAGCAAGCGCAGAAAGATCGTTTTCTCGAAGGCTAAAGCAGCACCATGACAGAAGACCGCTTAAGTGGGCTTGCCCTGATGTCTATTGAGCAAGAATTGACGTCTGAATACATGAAAGATAAAAAACTAGATCTGTTAGTTGATTTTCAAATCTAGCCGATGCTAATGCCATTAGAACTAACGGTAGTTCTGCTTGCGTCCATGCATACACGTCAATACAGGTGTACTTTACGCTCTAAACTGTAAGAGTTTCCAGGGACCACCACTAACCAGACCCCTTGCCCCCCAAATTATTGCCTATATTACAGCATAAACACTAACAATACTTCTTCACCATCTTGTTGCCAATTTCTGGTTGCTGTGACCTGTCAAGAGTTTGACGCTAGCGCTCCTGACCGCTCAGTAGCTAACTAAAACCGTGTCCGACTGCACAGTGATAAAATACATGAGAACCAATGACTATATTCTACAGGCATCGCTCACTGGAATCTTTTATCCTCATTTTGAGTTGTTTACATCTTTATATACCTTACTGTACAATAATTTTGAGTTTTTGTTGATTAACCTTGATATTGCTTATCCGGGAAGCCTCAACCCGACTTTATCGCGCTTAATCAGGAATTGACTGTAATGAGAAATGAAGCTGTTGTTTAGTGGGAATCATGGATAACTATTACAGTTGGGTGCTGCAACAAGAACAAATGCAAGAACAAATAGACACTAAGAAAGTGTTGCCATTATTTTAAAGACCTTGACTTTTCCAGGTTTTTCAGACCATTTATTACATTTTCCGGTTGTCACAGTTCTTCCAGATCGGATTTTGATTTTAGACAAATTCTTGGGGACAAGAAAAAAGGAATAACTTATCAAAAAAGGCTTAAAACATTTTTAGGCCAATCAAATACACAACGGTCTCAATAATTTTTTCTCATGAACTTGTTTATATTGTTTTACTGCCAAGGATCTGTCTAAACTAAAATAAAAAACTGGATTTCTAGATATTTGTACATTTTTCCTGACAAATTCGCTTTTACTACTACAAACCACTTCTTAATTATTTCTCAACACATCTGCCAGTGACTCACATATTTGGCATGTTTCTGCATCTCCTGCTGGAACAGTGCGTCCAGGTTGTCTGCCTGGGTGGTGACCAGCTTGCCGGTAATGTCGTCTGTGCACACACTCTCCCTCAGCTGTGTTGCCAGCATGGCTCGCTGGTTACGCATCTCCGCCACTTTACTCACCAGTGTCTGCATCTCCTTCACCACCGGCTGTTCACTCACTAAGACACACGTTTAGGAAGACATTAAGTTAGGAGACAGAAATAATTTTGATAATGCTCTATGTAGGTTTTAAAAACAAGTTCCTTGAATTTAATTAAGAATGTCAAATTTGGACTTTGTTACCTCTGCAATAGAGGTCTAAACACTAGCCTACTCACAGTTGAGACTTTGCACAGTGGGTATCTGCTGAGCCAGCTGGGAGAGAGGCAGCTCCAGCAGCCGCAGGTTGGCAATGTGTTGTGTCATGGCCTTATGAAGGCTGTTGTTGCTTTCCGCCGCCTTGTTGTGTGCCTCCTCATACTTCTTCGCCTCTCTTGTCAGATCAGTAGCCACGATGCTCGTCGGCCGCTTCCCCATCACCTCCTGGTACTCTTTCTCTTCTTCTTCTTCATTCTGTGATGGGACATTGGTTAATTAAGTTGTGGTTTTCAGGTATTAGGTTAACTAAATTTATATCACTGGAATTGGTTAGCTCAGTGAGTAAAATTTTGCCAGCTATTTAAATAAAGATTATATTAAGAATCTCCTTAAAATAGGCTCTCAGATAGAAAAATAAAAACTGTACATATAGAGAGTAGACATTTTAACACAAAGGTACAGCTGTACCAGACTGGCAAAACCCCTGTAAAGCTGTAGGTAATAAATTAATATTTCAAGAGTAATTGTATCACTCAGTATCATTTTACATCTGCCTTTTAAGAGTGCTGATTCAATATAATTCTTTCTGTTCTACCTCAGAAAACTGCAACAAGCTAAAATACATAAAAAACTCAACAATTTCAACAAGAAAATCCATTTTTAAAAAGAACATTGGGAAGTTATGTTTGCTTGGTATTTGTAGCAGTGATTCCAAAACTTCTTGAAGGAAACTTTAACTAAGTAAACCCACCAAAGTAATACCTAAGAATATATTTCACGTAAAGGTATCCTTCTATTTTATTTCAGCGTCCATATCCTAACTGTTTGGGTACTCCTTACTTTCTCTTTACAATGCATTGCAGTGCCTTGCAGTAACAAACGTACTTGAAGTGTCTCAACTCAATAAAAACTCAGTAAAATTCAAACTGTGCACTGGGCTAACCTGAATGAGTTCCATGATTTCCTTGAGCATAGCGTCCACGTCCTGGTAGATGTCACTGAGCTTGTCCATGGACTCTATCAGCTGTTGAATTGCGTCCGGCTTAGCACTGAGTGCCGCACACCGATCCACTATATCCTACAACAAAACACAGGCTATTACGTATCCATCTACTAACACGACAAGCTCGTCAAACTGCCAATGAATGTGACCTTAATGGAGGACAGAGTAATTTTTAGGAAATAATATTTCAAAATTATTTTGGGATAGGCATTTTTTTCTGTTAAAAGTTATTACTGCATCCGGGAATCAAACCAGGGCCGATTTGGTACAAAGCACACACTACACCACTGAGCTATGGCCACCCACTGATGGAAAGTGGTGGGTCAAACTCAGTCTTTTGTGGACTTTTCCTGTACCGCAATCCTTGGCACATCCCGCTACGGCACGTTGCTTATAAGATGATGTCACTTATGTTTAATTTTTAAATATTTGAGCACCAAAAATAGCAAAAGTTGGTGAAATTCATGCTGGTTAATCGAGCAGACGCTAAAACTAATTTATGGAAAATAATTCCGCTGCCAAAGTAGTGCACTACTACCGAACACTGGTATGTAGTTAATACAGTTACCTGGGGCAGAATGTTGGGTTCAAGGTGTGCGTTGACACACTCCAGCTGCAAGGAGGACAGGAACGCCACCAACTCCTGGTCCCTCTCATCGATCATAGCTCCGATCCTACGCAGCAACTTCGCTTTCTCTTCACTGTACAAACAACATCAACCACATATAGTCTAACTCTTGTGTTTCAGATGCATTTCTTAAACTGAGTGTCCACTGAACCCTGAAAATAAAACATTTACCCTGGTTTGATTATTGTTCTTTAGCTTTTGAATACAGTCACCATCTCGTTAACTACACCCCTCGTCAGATCTTAAAATAAATTAAGATTTTGAACATGGCTGTTTAACTACACATCAAGCCTTGCTCTGTATTGTGTTTCTAAAAGACCAATGATTTGTTATTAAGTTCTCAATATTGTCGAGAGTTACCTGTACAGGGAAGAGGCTTCGTGAGCAATCATGGGCACCAGGCGAGAGAAGATGTCCGGCCCAGAGATGTCCGCGTCGTTGACACTGAACGGAATCCCCTTCACCAAGAGCTGCTCCCTTGATCTCCGGCAAGGTGTCCTTGTCTGGCACCTATTGTTAATGGAAATGTGTGATTAACCCTCTTCCGATCACATTCATACAGCTGCACCTGACAATAATGAACCTGATTTGTTTATAGTGCCGAGCATGCCTGACCCATCTCACCGTATCTGTTTACTCCTTTGTCTTCATTAATTTAGTTTCCCTTTATTTTCTTAAATATTTTATCAGTAAATTATATATGTATAAATGGGTTAATAATCATTACAACAATATCCTCTGTTCAACAGAATTACTCAGCCTGGAACTCTAACTATCCGTACTGTTTTGTTCAGTACATTGTTTTGAGCCAAAGAGACGACACGGGGAAACTGCCGCTCGGGCAATTAAATGCTTAGGGCAAAGAGAAGCTTAATATTTCATTTGAAAGAATACTTGGTTGTTTATTGGCTTTGCTGGTTCGACTGTTTTGGTACTATGAATAAAACATATTTTCTATGTCAGGATAAATTCATTATTGGTTATAGTTTGTTATTAAAATATGCATTTCCACTTTGAACTTTGAATTTGATAAGCAACTCTATTAGACTAAAATTACTTTTCTAATGAGATACAATGAATAAGTTTTATGGATTCTACGTTAGTTGTATGGGAGTTAAGCCAATATATCCACCCCTTCTTCCGAACTCTTAAAGTAAATTAATTCAAGTTGGAAAACAAACTGTCCAATAAACTTTTTATTTGCTGGGTGAGGCCTTTCAGAAACGATGTTTCTATCTTCAGGACCAAACACATTGGAAATAAATAAATAAAAATTTTATTGGACAGTTTGTTTTCCAACTTGAATTAATTGTAAAATATTCCAATAAGAAGCTATCTCCTAATGATGTTAAAAGTAAGTTTTTTGGTTTAACAAATTAAATTATTCTTCAACCTTGGCAAATCTTTGAGATCACTTTGAACTAAAACATTTACTTAAACACACCAACACATCAATGTACTCTCTAGATGTATGTCAAATGCAATTGAAACCTAGTTTACAAATTTTACCTCTTCGTGGTAGATAAACTCATTTTCATTCTTGGCTGCCTTTCGCTTTCCCTCTACCACATCCATTGTGAACGTCAAAGCTTCTTCTATCACCTGCATACCAAATCAGACTAGGTAGTTTCCTCATCTATTTCAACTTAATAACATTATAAAGCAGCAAAAATGAAAAAACAAAAAAATTAACCACGTCTAGATGTAATTGAATTGCTTGAATAATTCTGTTTGCTTATAATACACACTATATTGACTTGAAGCAATGTAACAGATTGCACTATTTTTATGATCTGACAAAGAATTGACCATAACATCGGGATTTGCATGATGTTTATCATCTGGATTGTTCCTGGCCCAGGATAAGTTTATAAGTACCCTTGTTCTTTACAAGTTACAAAAATATCATCATACATTCATTACTTTCTTGTCCCAATTTATTTGCAGTTCAGGTTCATCTTTAAAAACAACCTTCTTTAAATCAGTTCTATTAAAACTGAGTTATTGGCCCACAGAAACATAAGTTGATCAAGGAAAATGCAGCTAGTAACAATCAACTCAAAACAACAGTGTTTATAATAACAAACACAATTTATTTTTCAAAATCCAAACATGGCGACATGAAAATTTCTCAGCGTGGAATCACATTTCGATGTGGACGGCTTAGAAGAGCTTCTCACAGATGAAGAGGCCGGTTCTGTAGCCCAGGACTCCTCCGAACATGAGAGAGAACGCCAGACACATCATCTTGAACACTGAGGTCACGTTGCGACACGATTCCGGCTCCACCAACGCCATTTCTCACTCAATCAAGTTTCACGCTTTGCAAATCAAGACGACTGGGAATTTTAATTACAATGTCTGTCCTCTGGTTGGTACTGGGCAATTTTGTGTTTGTTTTGTTAGACTGTGGTTACTATGCAACTACAAATTCAACAATGTAATTAAGTTATCTGTGTATCAAAATATTGGTACCACTAGACCACAACACTTATAATGATCAAAAGTGATTAAATCTAAAGGTTTTTTAACAATCAATATTGATAATCGATTTTGGAATGAATTAGTATTTTTAGTATGTACATTTACCTAATAATACTTAACTTATTATAATAATATGATAATATTATTAAGTTCTTTAACCTTTATTAGAATTGATCAAAGCGATATTCGAGATTGCTTCAGTAATGTTTATTTTCCGTTGCAAGTGCAAACAAGGAAATCGTGATAAGATAAAAACATCTATTGTCTAGTTTCACATTTGTCTGCATCTTTAATTTAAAAGATATTTTTGTCAGTGATCCTAATAATTAATCTTGCTCTGAGTCTTCGAAATAATAAGAATTTTATTAAGATTAAAACCTACTGAAATTTAAATGTAAAAAAAGGTAAAATGAAGTTTGTTTTCATTTAATGAGGCTATTGACTAATATAGAGTCCTCCCACTCAGTCAGTTTTAACCTATATCTAAAATTACCTAGTCTACTCTAGATTACTAATCTTCCTACAAGTTGCATTCCGCCATAAGTTCTTAGCATTGTTCTAGCCCGCAATACTTGCCAAATATTGTCTTAGTCGGAGTGTGTGCCAAAAATTCAAAACCATTTTATTCCTGCAAATTTTACCAGCGGGAATAACAGTGACCTATTGAAACTAAGTTCCGGTTTTAGGATCTATTTGAAATTAGAAATACCTTGTATAGTATTTATAAAGAATTTTCTACATGACCTTCAGAAGATATTCTCTTCTATATATTTTCTTGACCATACAAGATATTCTAAATTCTATGACTCTTGTAAGGTTGCTGTTTGCCAGTTTTAAGCGTTAATTCCAAGCTTATTTCCAGTTTTTCCACAGTTGACTAAATTTGCAGCTTAGCTACGGTTTTCACAGTCAAGGGTCGACAACCTGGTTTATAAAATAGTGTTAAACTATAGTTTATAGTTCAGATCATGAGATCAGGTTAAAAAAACATTTTTGACAATTTACAAGGCTCACAATTGTATGATGTATCATCTTCTTACTATGTTTGTAAGAATTGTACAGCAAATAATTGTAGAGTTAAAAAAGTGTGGAAATATCATTATATAAACATTGGATTTTTGGAGCCTTTCATAAAAATCACAACGCAACCTAGAGTTGCGCTCGCTAAATTTCTCAAGGCAATTAAGACTAAAGCAAAGAGTTACAGTGGTCACCTCGGGAGGATGCTCCAGTCCCTTGGTGAGCTTGGTGGCTTCCACCAGCTTGTCGAAGGCTGCCTGGTAGTAGGCCATTCTCTCACCCATCTTCTGCTGCTCCTCGGACTGTTGACCCTGGTAGAGTAGAGCGATACATCCGTAGTACGTTTGCTTGAACTTCACGTACCGCTTCCAGTGCTGAAACAGTCAATTCTATGCTTGTGACCATCAGAATTATAAGGGAGGTGCAAATCTGTACACATTCCAGTGAGCGAATTGGTCCTACCCACATTTGGCCTAGGCTTAAGCAACCTTGCCCTTAGTAATATCCTTCCTACGTAATAGCCCAGCTTGTCGTTTAACGTAAAATTTGGAGTGTAATGTACGTTTATGCTCTGAGGACGTACGTGTACGTTTATGCTCTATGTTTCCTAAGCTTGTAATAGCCCAGTTCTTTAGTCTTAACATTTTTTAACACTTTGAAGCCTGACCCATTTTTTTTAAATGACAGTTTTCCGTCTTTTTTGTTTACTTTACTTATGCCATGACTTTCTCACTAGCCCTTTTTTCAATCTTTTATTGGAAATGTAATCAACCCCAATACAACAAAAACATGCCCTCCTCCTCTATACAAAGCAAAAAATAGCAAAACAGATGTTTTGAACCATCTATATTAATCTCACTTACGCCGACAACTTCCACCCATTCCGGTCACCGTTTATTTAGGTGGGCCCTCCCCATCACTAAACCACATGTAAGTGAGCTTAAAATGGATTGCTCCCGCTGCAGGATTCAAACCTGCGACAACCGCTAGACCTAAATCGCCAGCTCATCAGCTGATGCTTTAGATCACATAGCCATTTTCAATAAATGGTCCGAGCAGGACTCAGGCTTCAGCTTCAAAGTGTTAAACACCAAATCGGGGATTTACTTATCCTCCCCTCAAGACACAGTCACAAATTATAGTTGTGCATGGGACTACTTCTCAGCCCAATTTATTGGTTGAGTTTGGGTGGTGGTAAAAATGTACTAAGTCAAACTTACCAAGCCTACCCTTCCATTTGAAAATTCAAGCCAAAACTAAAGAACTGCAGTGATTATGCTTCAAATTTAAAATAACTCCCGCAGGCCAATCATGAAAACCAACATCAATCGGAATGTGTTTACCTTGAAGCGTTTGCTGCCCACAGTTTCTTGGATCGGCACATCGTCTGACTCTCCTTTCGACAAGGCGTTGAGAGCCATGCTGTAGTAATCTACAATCTGAGCTGCTACTGGCTGGCTGGAAACATCAGGATTATTAAGTACAGTAGTTTCAAACTCGTTAACAATCCCAGAGTATTGCCAATTAATGGATTTACTTATTCCGTAGTGACAAACTTATTGTGATTCATTAACTTAAATACATGTTTCAACTTTTGTATTTTTGGTTATTTGCACGGTTTTTAAAACATTGTTTTGTTACACTATGTTGTTTATAAATAGAATATTGTATAGTATTTTACCTTGAGGCCCTTGTAAGCAAAGACATTTTCATGTTTTCCTTTAATGAAAAGGTAAGTTTCTACCTGTGGGTCTACTTTCTCCTAGGTTAGCTTTCATATTAAAAGCTGCAAGACTTTGAAAACAATGTTTTAAGTTCAGACTTGAGCTTGTACAATGTTTCTCCTTATGATAATAAATTTAAGAATATCTTATCAATTGATCATAACTTTGTAGGAACAGCACCCCAAAAGATAAAAAACAGACCAGTTAAAGCTGCAGCATTTGAACGTTTAAAATTACTACAGACCTGTCATCCTTATGCAACTGAAGATCCTGTTTATCACTTACCGTAGTTAGAATAGGCAACCTCAGTTAAAACATAAATCAAACAGCTAGAAAGCTGTTGAGTAATAGGAGTTAGTGGTAACCTTACTCCTTAACCCATATGCCTATCGGGTCGTAACTTGACACAGCGTACAATTTTTTTTTATATATTCCAAAATTAATCTAAGTTTAATCAAGGAGCAGAGGCCTGCTCAGGGCCATCTACTGAATTAGTTACCATGATTTATACTAGGCTAGTGTTCAGCGTAAGATTTACCAGTGGACTGAGGCGAGAAGCTCCACTAGGTGTAAAGATGGCCGCATGATCTAAGCGCAGCTGGCGAGTTAGCAATTTAGATCCGCGAGGTTGTCACAGGTTGAATCCTGCAGCGGGAGCAATCACTTTATTAAACTCACTTACGTGTGGTTTAGTGATGGGGAGGGCCCACCTTAAATAAGCGGTGATTGTGACCTGGGTGGAAGTTGATGGCGTAAGAGTTTAATGCGGTTTTAATCGGATCACCTGTTTTGCTACTTTTTGCTTTGTATAGAGGAGGAGGACCACGTTTTGTTGTTTTTGCATTTATTACGTTCCCATAAGGATTGCAACTGAGGGCATGTAAGAAGTCACCGACATAAGAACCAAAAGGCATAAGTCACTAAAAAGTTCTGGGCATATATGGGTTGAATAGAAAATAAACTCATTTTAAATTTCAAAACCAATATTCAATGAATTTTAGGTGGACAAGGCATTTTAATAGCCAAGATATCATCACCAAGCCCCGTACACAATTTCCTTAAATATTAAATATTAAGATAAGTCTTATTCAACACACTGACCATTGATGGTGGCTTTGCGGTTGTCTGTCATGCTCTTCTCCAAGATGCACTCCTGCGCCTGAGCCAGACACACCTGGTACATAAACTGCATCAGGTCTGGCGACAAGTCCACACCGGCCGGCTGCGGGTAAGTGTCCTTTAAGTGCTGTAACAGCAACATCACAGTTCACACAACATTTCCATAGTTAGCAACAAAACACAAAGTTTCATAATGACAAGGGAGAATTTCTGAGTTTGAAATCTTATTGCAGACGTTTTTTGTAACGTTAGTGAACAAGAAGAACGAAGGCCTCGTTAAGGCTAACTCTCATCCAAAATGAAATTAACAGTGGTGATAATAACTTTCAGCATGAAATACTCACAGCATGGTGTTTAGGGGACTAAAAAAGGCCTCGAAACTTACAGTTTGTTAGGTATAGCATGGCCGGTGGTCTTGAGATTTCCTGCTGGCCGCTATAGCCCATCTCACTGGCCATGCTAAACCTGACGAACTGTAAGTAGTGTAAGACGCTTCATCCCTTCATTGACTGTGCATAATAGGAACTTTTATGCTTCTCTGTTACAGTTGGTTATCCACAGCTCCTAGCCAGCCAGCCAGGCAGTCAATTGGCAGTTGTTACTGACCATAAACAATTTTTGTTTCTTCAAGTTTTTGTGGATGTTTTCTAGGCTAGTTGTTAGTTTTTGTTGATATTGATATAGTAAAAAAACAAACACAAACGCACATTTACTAAGGCTAACGCATTTTATAATGGTTAGCGAGATGGTTAGGGTAGTGTTGTAGGTTACTTAGACTGGATCAGATTGCAGATCCTGAATCGTGTTCTTCTTGTTCACTAACGATGGAAAACATCGCAATAGTATTTCAACTAGCTTAACTTAAAAAAGCTCCTGCAGCCTGCAAAATAATTAGCCTACTTTGATAGAATTTCAACCATTTAACCATCGACGACTAATTGACTAATGGAAGGAGCCTCACCTGGAAGGCCCAAGCAGCACACTGGAAGTGAGTGCAGGCGAGTTTCAAACCTTCACTGGTAGTGCGGCTGTCGCCTGCGCCCAGCTGAGAGTGTAGCGCTCCGATGTTGTACAACACGGAAACCACTTCAAACCGGATATCGCAGTGTACAAACCATGTTGGCGTATGTGTCCCTCCTACAAACAACATACTGTGTGTTAAGTATGTAAGAGCCAAACCAACACTATTTATTTTTCAAGTAAACACAAACGATTTAATTTTAAGACATGTGGCAGTTAAATAAATTGACATGTAATCAAACATGCTCTTATTATCACTGATTGTTGAAGCTGAAAAACTGGATGCTACTTTTCCTTTAAGTATTTATAATAAGTGAGCACTTGTATATTTGGAACTTGCTTTTCTATCACTGCTATAATTATACTAAAAGGCAGCACTAACAAAGCAGGTTGAAATATTTACTAGTAGTAGACAGAACCACCGCTAGAATCAATCAAACCCAGTATTTCAGCAAAGCTAGTTGAAACCGATTGAAAACAGCTAATTGATTAGGCTATCCCTTCCCGGAGAACTTTTGTAAATGTTTGTTTTTTCTAATTACTTTTGTAAAAGGAAGGTACAAAGAGTTGTTCCTGTGGATACACAGTACAGTAAGGTAATAACATATTTTGGAATACCAGGTGAAATTAACAGCGGCAGCTCCGTCCTTGTCCATGGGGAAGCGACTTTGTAAGAAGTGCAATTGGCAGTAGTACTTCTTGAGAGCAGAGCAGCCAGTGACGTCGTTGGCAGGTCGCATCGCTGTAGCTCGCAGTGCTTCCAGCTTGTGAATCTCACCTGAGTAACTCTCTGGATCTTCATTGTAGAAGTCTCGTATGTACTGCAGACAAATAATGCATTACCCTAGTGTCCATCTTTTTCACTTCAGAAGATTAACAGGGTTATGAGTAATATATTTTAGAAAATACTTTGCCTCAATAAGTTAATAAGTCATTTATTGGCCTTAAAGAGTTTTATCTATCCACCTGTAGGATTTTGATGGTAGAATATGATGGACAAGTTCAGTATTTGCAATTTATATTTTTATAAAAAGGCAAAGTTAAGGTATTATGATTTTTTTCAGTAGCGTAACTAAGCCTTGGAGAGCCCCCCTACGCCAGATGACAGGGTGTGCCCCCCCACCAAACAAGATACGAATCAACGAAAACTCAGTTAAGCGACCTTTGTTTTGTTTTTTGATGTGTTAATTAACGGTGATAACGCGGTGAGCTACACAGTAGCATCTCTTTGTCAAGGTTACTGATCAAACGAGCGTAGACCTACTTTAACTACTGCAGTATAACCTAAGGAAATAAAAGTTAATTTTAAGTTTGACATGTGGTTTAATATTGTTAAATGATATTGTTTTAGTAGTTCCATAATATATTATACAGAAAGATTACACCTGATTTCGAACGAGTCGTTTAAGCTTGTCGATCCGCTATTCTCGTCGACACACTCACTAATCGGTAGTCCTACACCTTCACCTTTACTGGGCTTATTTGAAAAGTCAACAGGCTCTGGCCTCCGACTGAACTGTAGGTGTTGTAAACTTATTTTAGGAAGGGTTAATATTTTCTTGTTCTTCTTTTTTCCTTTTCCTGTTTTGAGCGCCACTTTCCTAGACATATCAAATCTGAACACTACAGCTACAGTAACTGCGACAACACTGACCACTGTGACAAGCACCGCAAAACAAAGTAAGAAATAGGTCAGGTCCACAGTGTCGCAGTGACAGTGTAGGCACTGTACAACTGTCGCGTGGGCGTCAGGGCAGGGTGGAGTGTGTGCCCGCTCAGTGCGCCCTGCGGTTGGTGGTTGAAAGAATCATTAGTGACCACCAGTGCACACGGCTCACGCCGCTCATAATACGATGTACAATACAGGGCTGAGGAGTGAGGTGACGCCTGACAGGCGATGGAGTATGGAGTCCTTGCTAGCTCAGATCCATAATTTCATTTCATTCAAACTCAACCATAAACTAATTATTTTTACTTATTATTTTGTTTTTTTTTTTCTTAAGTGTAGACTTCTTCGCTTAAATATGCAAATTAAATTTTTCATTCTGACTTTGATCACCGATGATTGTCAAGCTACATAACGCCCTGGACTGCTCGCCCCCCCCCGCCTGGAATGGCTCTTGAGGTTGTTATTTACGCCACTGCCTTTTTTGAACTTGTTTTGAACCCTTATCTAATTAATGTTTATAGAGCTTATTATTACCAAATTTCAAAACATAATTTGATTTTTCCAAGCCAATATCAATTGATGAACACAGGGAGAGTAAGAAGTACTCCAGGTGATGATACTCCAATATTTAAAAGGTTGTGTGTTTTAACACCAAACTGACACGATACCACCCAACCCTCCAAGTTTCAGTTTGATTCAGTAATCAAGAGCTATTATGATTTGTGATGAACAGATACCAGCCTCTGGATCCGTTCCTATTCTACCTCTTATACTATCTAGAGATGATAGTTTTCCTCAGTTTTAGCAACATCTGTGGCCTTGTTAAACAATGTGATTAGGCTATGCTTGGTGCGCAGTTTGGGGCTCCCTTGCATACAAAAATGTAGACGTATCTCAGACTGAGAGTTCAGGTTGGGGCTATTACAAAGAAACTCTGTACGATTTATATAGGGACTGAGGATTCTGCTAAGTGTTACAAAGACCCTGGTATCAGTACAAGTAGTGATCTTTGAAAATCAAACTACTGTACTTCTAAAGTTTGTAAAAAGCACTAGTGTGAAGCATAAATGTCCAATAATGTGACTGATAGTTTAACTGAATCCATTAACAATAAATTTTAAATGGGAAGAATTAATTGGTCCACTTGACCTAGTGTAGGTCAAGCCTACCCACACTACTTATAAACTCAACAGGCTGGGCAGTGTCATACATAGCTTCCGGGTATTACTACACACAATCATCCACAAAACGGAAACTTACATGTTTGATTTTATTGAAGTCAGTAGGTTGACGATCAGGGCTTACTTTCAATTCGAAGCATATCATAGGAAGTCGCGGCACGGCTTCCATCGCAAACTTATTTAAGCACAACCAATAATAAACTAATATAACCAGTAATTGAAAAAATATATACTGCTAATTTTATAAATACTTCTTAACACTGATAAATACTTTACAGCTATTACATCGTAATATACATTTATTTGCATTTGGGTAGGCACTCATTTCATTATTGCATTACACAAATTTCAGGTGACAAAAACTGACGAAACGAAATGGTCTGTCTGACAACTGACATTCAGTTGAGGCTACACTATCGACCCTTCACAAGAAAATACACACATATTATTACGAGGCATACTATACAAACATTAGTTACTTTGATTAATTGATTTGAAACCCTAACCACTCATCGATGGTATTTTAAGGTGATGATATTTCATAAAAATGCCTTAACCATTTCAAAACTGTTTATTATAAACATTAAGATAATAATAGTAAACAATATATAAAATGAAAAATTATGATACATAATGTAAACTTATAACTTGTAAACAAGTAAAAAAAGTAATTGTATAAAAATTGAAATTATTAGGATAGATGAAACCTTGATATATGTATCAAATAATAATACTTGACGCGTCAAATGATAATACTTTGTAAATTATTTACAAAACTATTTACAGAACTACTGTATTTATAAGATGGCGGTGGTACAAGCGGCTCCTCACCAATTTCCTCTAATAAATAGAGCGGCCTATTCTGAAGACACTTCTTCACTGCACTCTTAAACTGGGTTATCTTCAGTTCCAGGATGTTTTGCGGCAATGTGTTGTAGATGCCATTGACTTTAAATATACATTTAAATTCAATGTCAGATGCATAGTGCAGAATGGGGATAGGATTTTAATGTGGAGCTCAGTCGGCACCGGGGAATGTCCATGTCACAAGCTCTCCAAGTACTATGGGGGTGGAACTCATCCCTTCTGGTAAAGTTACTTAGGTTTTCCTTAAGAAGAACCAAAATGTTGAGAATATACTGGCTGTACACTGTGAGGATCCCCAGTTCCTTGAATAATGGTCTGCAATGAGCTCGTGGTGCAGAGAATGTAATAGCTCTCAATGCTCTTTTCTTTAATATAAGTACATCACGGACAGCTGAAGAATGCCCCACATGCAGTGTCAAACCATATGTTACAAGGCTCTGAAACAGGGCATATGGTAGACTGTTACCAGATAGGTCTTAGTAATGGTCTAATGAGGTTCTAAGCTTGATCCTCAACAAGAGTATACAACTCTGTAGAGCCTGACACGCACCCTCCCGATGTGATGATTCCAACTCAGCCTTGAATCTATCCAAAACCCCAAAATCTTAACGGTTTCGCCACACTTTAATGTGCACTGCAGAAGATACTGGGACTCTTCGTTAATTTTGAGACGATTTGAAGCAAACCATTCTTTGGCTCATTCCAGTAGAGAATCAGCCTCCTCTCGATGCTATTTCCCCTGACTATTAATGTGGTGTCATCAGCGAACAACAGAGTTGACCATCTAACCATAAGTCATTGATCATAATAGTAAACAGAAGTGGGCCAAGCACCGAGCCTTGCGGCACACCATGTAGAATATTTTCTGGGCTGACATGATTTTAAATGTACATTTAAAGTCAATGGCTGGAGACCAGATGGAGACACTTGTCTTCGATTTTCCAGATAGCTGCAAGTAGTACGAGGCGAAGTTAGGATGTACAAACAGCAGCTTTTCGATCTGTTGTCTTCAGTTATTAAAGAAATTCATTCTACCTATTGGACCCCACGTGGTAAGCTTGTCTTGTTTAACGAGGCAAAGTTAGGATTACAAAGTCCTCTCTAGTCACTACGACTAAACCTCAACTTATATCAGGTCTTATATCTTACCGCAAATCCACTTAACACAGTGTTTGTGGTAACTGCTGGGATCGAACCCGCGACTCACATACCGTTCCCCTAAGCTAACGTTTTCTTCTGTTATAAGTCGATGTATGGGTGGAAAAGTAGCTTTTGTGGCAGCAGATCTAGTGCGAGTATTCAGTAATGGTGGTTTTGTATTCCATTGGTTACAGGTACTTAATCTGGCAACTTGATGTAAACATGGGGTGTTATTTCTAAAAAATTCCCGAAGTATACAAATATCTCTGCATGTTTTTTTTATTGTATAGGTTACACAGGACTCAGGCGGCAACTCGAATCCCATACCCTTGATGGGACTGAAATGGAGCTTGATACTTTACCTCTTGTCATGTTGCATACATGTTTCACACGCTCTATCACAATTATTATCCTAAATATTCCACCAAGATATTCAGTGTTTGTGATTTCTTCTAGTTTTAGTAGTGGGAAATTGCTTGCAGCATGCTCCTTTTGTATAATAATAGGAATATAATTTGAGTTTGCTTTCGAGTGCAACACGGTCAGTGTTGCGCTGTCATGTCTAGCTAGTATACAAAAGAACCATAACCATTGATAAAGGCACAAAAAGATAATGCCATTGAAAACAACAAAAAACTGTAAGGCCACATTAAAAAATGGCATAACTATCCCGATTAGGAATAGATTTGTTCAGAAATATTATAAAATGCATGTGATGCTGAATTATCTCCAAATATTAATTTGCAGGCAAACAACAAAAAATAAACTTTTCGACTGTAATGTTTAAACACTTTTGTAAGACAACCTAAAAAAACAGTAAGGCTTGAAACAGAAAATTACCTACTAGTTTCAAGCAATAAAATTCATAATTCTAACTTGTAATAGAAAATGTAATGTTTTTGGTGGCGGTCCAAAATACAATTCCATGAGTCCAAAATACCATAATGGCGTGAGGGGGTGCAGAGGTCAGATGTTTCCCAGTTTGATTAATCCATTTCAATACTGGGCTTGGTTATCTTTTCAAAGTTGATAATATCCCAAACATCTTTGTTTTGTTCCTTAGTTCAGCAGTATTAGTTTGGGCCTAACTCTTCTAGATTGCATATCATATTCTATTTTGAACGTCAAGAACGTTTTTTTTATGTTCCCCACTACCACTTGTGAGGTACATCAGGTCATGGTTACCCTTACATGGATTTAAATACTCCCCACAGATCAAATTGTCAGTGATTACGAGGACCTCCGAGGACAAAGTTCAAGATTTGACAACAATTTTTTGAAATTAAATTTAAATGTAGGATTAAGTTGAGTTCAATTTGCCTACAGTCAGACTGTGCAAACAACAACAAAACAAACTAACACCAAAGATAATGTTATGGTAAGTAAGATGCACATAGATGACAAATGGCTGAGGCAGAAAACTTAAAATAGTTATGACAACCCAAGCACAAGTAGCGCTGCAAGGGAATTCTTTAGTCTTAAGTAGAGCCACTGACGCACACTCTGATTACAGTTACCCTTTGTAAAATGTAACTGATTAGTGATTACAGTTGCAAGTTAGCTAAAATAAAACCAATGTAACTGACCAGTTACCAGTTACTCTCTCTCGAGTTGAACGCGAAATCGAATCGTAACACGCATCAAACCAATGCCACATGTAAATGGCTTTCAAGGTTTAATTTCAGCAGTCTTATTTAAATTTGCATTACTTTAAGACAAGAGCCCCCTAATGTAATACATTTGGTATAATGTCAAAAAAAGACTCACATAATTTGAGTATTGAACTTTTAATGTTTTACAGTTTATCGTTATAAACAAATGCTTTAAAACCTGATTTTACAATTACGAAAAAAGTGCTCACTAAATTAAGTAAAACAGCTTTAAATAGTTAGATGCTCACCTGTAAAGAGATCCATTTAAAAAAAAAAAAACTATGTATAAGCTGTATTGCACAAACAAACAAACTGAAATATCTGTAAATTATGACTTTGAGTTTAAAGTACTAGTACTGTCAATGAAATAAAATGCAGTTTGGCGACAAGTGCATAAGAATGATGAGACGTGTCCCCGAACTGCTACATTAGTTTTGTTTTCATCCCTTGCTCATAGTTGAATTTAACCAGTTCCACAGAGAAACTAAATTACACAGAGGAAAGATATCCAAAACCACGTTATATGGGTAAAATTTGGATTTCGAAACAATCCAGGGAGCGCCGTTTTTTGGCTAATTTTCACATATAAAAAGTAACTTGTTACACGTAATCGTTGCTGCTAAATTGTAACGGTTACCATTTCAAATATAACGATTAGATTACAAAGTTACAGAAAAATGTAACATTTACAATTTTGTAATCGTTACTCCCAAGTGTACGATTCAGTCACATTTAAGTCATTCACATCATACAAACTTGAGCATGTGGTGCAGAGGAGGGAGAAAGACAGCAAGAGACGCCAGCGTTATCTAGCTTGACTGCTTGGGTTGGAGAACTATATATTTTGCAAGAGCAAAATAGGAAGAAAATATGTATTGCAGTAGAACCTCACTAAATCAACAGTCTGAGTAACTCGCCAGCCAATTAAAAAAAAACATGTGTTTTTTGCAGCAACAACAAGGAGTCTGCTTGGAGTGAGAAGGAGAAACATCAACTACATCAATTACTGTTCGTCAGGTTTAGCATGGCCGGTGAGATGGGCTATAGGGCCATAAGCAGCCAACAGGAAATCTCAAGGCCACCGGCCATGCTATACCTAACGAACTGTACACATTTTACTGTCTTGTATTTTAAATGTAATTCAATTGTAACACTGTACTCGTAATATAAATAATTTGTACTTAATTTATGAATAAAACTCAAGTCTGTAAGTTTATTCAACAAAACCACACTATTCCTAATAACTCGACAACCTCCAAATTCGACATCCTATAGGTCCACAAATAGTTGATTTAGTGAGGTTCTAATGTACCAACACAGTTAAGAGTATAAAATATTATTATATTTATCTTCATATCAAAGCTATTTACAATATTGAGAAAGTAACATCACTAAAACATCTATGTTTGCTTCTTATTAGCCTTATTTTGGTTTTCTTTGTTATTCTCTCTTCTTAATTTAACTTCTTTTCGAAAATTCCTTATGAAACATTGAAGGTCTCGAGTCTTTTCACACTCTTCCTTCAGTTTCTCCATG
The DNA here is from genome assembly GCA_018831715.1 of Matsumurasca onukii. Lineage (NCBI taxonomy): Eukaryota > Metazoa > Arthropoda > Insecta > Hemiptera > Cicadellidae > Matsumurasca > Matsumurasca onukii. The sequence goes on from CM032065.1 coordinate 18,778,545, forward strand.
TTGCGAAAATTGGGCTTATAATCTATAACTGGAACAAATGATAAAAGGCATTTAAAGGCTGGTTTTTAAGTTTACAAGTATGCGGTGAAAATAAATGTAACTTACACTTTGTATAGGTGGCTAAGAAGATTCTAGTTTCTGTCCCGACAAAATCATAATAAACTGTTTTCATGAACGATAATCTTCAGACTCTTAAGATCCATAGATGACAAAACACTCACATTCATTTGCCAACATCCACTCACGATTGTTATTGCCCTCTCCGTATGCTATGTTAAAACGTCTTTCATAATTTTCTGAGGCGCTCTCAGACTCCTATTGCCAACTTTAAGCCAGTTTTTGGGAGTGAATGGACTTACACTTTAATTGGATAGCAGAAACTGTTATTTAATACATTGTAGACTGACCGATTCTAAAGTTACCTAAAGCAGAACAAAGGCGACTGTACAATCACAACTTCGACTACCTTGTGAGTTTCTTTGGGGCTGAGTTTCTTCTATGCAAGCTAACATAATCAATTATTAATCCAAGTCTACTGATCAAATAAGCCTTAACTGGTTGCTTGAACTTAAATTAATCTGGACTATTGAAGTTTGAGATTATTTCCAAGAGAATACTTGAGGGGAAATCAGTTTGAGGCGAGTTTAAATTTTAAACATGGATATTGATTGATTCGGGTTGTGTACCTCTGGCAAAAGTTCTATGTGGGCTCTTGTCCAGTGGCTTAGATGAAATGATTATATGATGAAAGACTATTGGGGGACAGAATAGAATAGAGGATGTATAGACTATCACTAATGAACAAAAGCCTGGCAATTTCTGTTCGAATAACAAACAGAGATGGTACCTAACAGAAAAAAATATGCCGAAGTTGATCCAAGAAAACATTGGAAAAACTGAAGAACTGGTAATTCAATTTAAACACAGATTCCACACTCACTAGAAATGGATCATTTTTTAGACCAAGGATACGAAAAAGAAAAGGAAAAAAAACGAAAAAGAAAGGAAAAAAAGGTAGTGGTATTGATTGTTTCATACATTAATAGTCTTAACAATAAAATGGACTAAACCATTACCTTGAAATTTCAGCATAGACATTATAGTACTCCAGAACATGGAATGATCAAAACACACTACGTGAGACTATCTAATTACACTCTGGTAGCATCCTTTTGCAGAGAAGTTCATAGAAAAGGAAGTTGCTATTTACAAAAATCAAAAAAATCATAACAACTTTTGAAACTACAATATTAAGTGAAGAACTTATCTGTGAAACTGTAGCAATCAAAATAGAAATAAAGAAACACTTCTTATATATCTTTGGAATGTACCGCCCCCCTAGTTCAGCAATCAATGATGCATTAAGCGTAATAAATGATGCATTAAATATGATTCCTCAAAATAACTTAGGGATATGCATTTGATTAATGAGCGGTCAACGGTCTCGTAGAATCTAGGGAGAAAAGTCTGTTGAGGGACCTCCTGCTTTCATTTGATATACAGAGACTAGATATCCCTGCAACACGAACTACGTGTAACTCAAAAACATCTATCGATGTAATGTGTTTACAGATTTGAAATACAATGGTAAGTGTTGACATTGTAAATACAAGCTTATCAGACCATTTTGGTCATGTCCAATGAGTACACCAAAACTATTAAGTTACCTTTAAAATGTAAAGTATGTAAAGGAAAAATCAATAATTAAGTTTTACCAAAGTAGATCTTTTACAACCAAAAACTTAATGTATTTTAAGAACCTTATAACAATTCAAACCTGGGAGGATGAATGTGTTGCACCTTTGGTCAATGATGCCTACAATACATTTACAGATATTTTGACTGCTGATTGGAATATTAAACAAAACCTGTCCTTATAGACGATCATTCAAACAAATTAAAAGTATAAGCTCTTTAAGAGTTCTGCCGCTGATCACTCAGAAGCTGTTTACTTAATTGTTTTAAATGCAAACAATAATTTTATTAAAAGTGGTAGACAGGATCGTTTGGACATGGTCCCCTGAAATGTTGGCTGGTTGAGACTATGTTTGTAAAAAAAAAAAAGGATTATGATATCAAACTAAAGTCTCTAAGACGTATGGCAAATGAAAAACAAATAGTTAAAGCTTCTAACAAATGGTGGACTAAAGCCATATGGTTATCAACAGTGAACGGTTATAATTGATAATATCAAATGGCAGCTTAATATTTCTGGAAAAGTTATGATGGAGAACAAATTGCAAATCATTTTACTTTCTAGTGTTTACAACAATTAAGACACTTTAAGCTAACAATCTCCTAGACCTTCTAGTTACCTACAAAACGTTCCTTGTTATTAAATGGCCTAGAAAGCATTCTTATATCTTTTATACTTATGAAGAGATCAAACCATAAGTTTGTGTTAAGACATATCAGAAGTCGCTACATCAACTGGAGTTGACGACATATCCTCAGAGCTTTTAAAATTGTGTGATGAAGATGTTTATTTTCCTTTATTGGACATTATCCGCTTTTAAACAAATCTCTTAAACAAGGTGTTTTCCCCTCAGGCTAAAAATCTCTAAAGTTTACCCTAAACATCGTTCAAGGAGGAGATAAAAAAGAAACTAGTAATTTCAGACCCATTAGTACCAACAATCTACCAAAATAATAGAAAGTTGTCCTTAATAGACTTATTCAACATTTAAATAATCTCATGCCAGAGACAGTATGGTTTTATGAGGGAAATCCACAACAACAGCTCTAGTAGACCTCATAGAACCCGTTATATCATTAACAATATTGATGAGGGTATACGGTCACTAGCACTTTCAAACAAAGATCTTAGCAAAGTTTACATGGTGCCATCTTGTTTAAACTCGACACAATGGGAATTAAAGCTACAGCATTGAAATGGTTTAGAAGTTATCTTGATTTTTTAGATAGAAATCAAGTAGTTGAGATCAATACATTTTGTCCTTGTTTGAATAACTCGGGATATATCATGTCAGGTGAAGGTTCAATATCTGCACCTCTGAACATAAGTAGAAAGAGTCCCACAAGGATCCGTGTTGGGACCTATTTTGTACGTTTTATTTGTATCTGATTTCCGAAATATTTAGAAGATAGCTGTTCCTAATCATTATGCAGACGATACTGTTCTACTTACAGCTAACAAAAAAAAGACAGTTTAGAAATGGCTTTATATCAGTGGGCATGGCTCAGGATTATTGTTATAATAATGAATTAGCTTTCAAATTTTTCTATATTATCCAAAACCACACAAATGTCTTTCATTTTAAAGGGAAAACACAAGGACACCATTTCTTTCGACTTGTAATAGTAAATTCAAACAAATATTTGGACTTGTGATTGATGACAACCTTTCCTGGAACTCTCATGTGGACTTTATCTGCAAGCCTTGAAACTTGTAGAAACAATTATATATGTTTCAAACGAATTCAAAGCCACCACAGATAAAATGATGTTATGTTTTTGACAAAGTATTTATTAAAACTGGTTCTTTCTATCACTTTATTTGAATCTAGACTGAAATATGGCATCCTGCTTTGGGAATCTCGTCTAAAGCAATCTTAGTAGTTCAAAAGTCATACTACAAAACGTGCTTTGAAAGTAATGGTTGGTTTAAGTCCTCGTGAAAGTTGCAGACTAGTGTTCAAAAACTCCAACTGTTAACAGTAACTTCAATTTACATACTTGAAGTCATCATTTTAGATGTATGCTTCTTCAAATCAATCCAGTCGACTGCAAGATACTCATTCATTATCAAACTAGAAATCATTTTTTTTGATTATTTCTTGCCTGTCCATAGAACAGAACAGTTCTCCCCTAACATGGGATTGAAGCTACTTCAATAAACTGGTGTAGTGTAACCTTGTGAGTTTCTTTGGGGATAGTTTTACACTAAGAAAAGGCTTAAGAATGGCTAATTCAAGACCCCATCTACACTATCAAAGAATATGAAGAACGCTTCAAAGAAAATTGGATATGATATAACAAACCTATCTGCCATCATTTAACATTTTAAATTATCATTAGCCATACAGTACGTACTTAATAATTATTACATTTCTCAGTTCTAAGTTATGTAATAAATGATATTCTTCTTCTTCTGTAAGAACTTTGTGGCCTTCCATTAACTTAGCCGTAGCCAGTATGATTCTAGCCAGAAGACACTTAATTCTGGGTTTCCAGAAATAATACTAGTGCTAAAACAGGATTTTAATAGCTTGACTTGCTATTAAATCGGATACAGTTTCCAAATATTACATTGTGTTATTCCTTCCATTTGTCAAACTTTGAAATTCATTATTTGCCAAATACTTTTGAATACGACTAAAGAGTCACTTGTAAACACGCTTGGGTTCTATGTTCAATTGTTTCAATAATTTTAAGTTTTATTCCTTGAATTCTTAACTAATACTACTTTTCTTTTAACCTATAATTCGAGTCCAATAATATTATTTTAAACTATTAATATGAAATAATATTATTTTAAAACCCCTTTATCTTACGTTAGCAGTACTAATGTTTGATTATCAAATATGTTAAATAACGTGAAAAGAATCAACTTTTATTTAATCTTTTGATCATTGAGCTTTTGGGGTGGGTACGCTACACTAACAGCCGCAGGCGAAAACCAAAACTACCCTCCCTCCCCTCGGCAACAAGTGTGAGTTTGACAGCCCACGACAAACACGGTGGTTTAGTGGTTTATCTTGACGTTAGCAGTTGGCCCCTGTTTGTCACAGCGTGGGTTCGTACTAATGTTTGATTAGTATGTTAAACGCACTGAAGAGAAATTGTCATCAAAGCCTAAAGAATCATGGCACTTTTACTTTTATAAACCGAGCTTAGAGGAGGGATTCAATTGTGGGTGCACCGTACCAGAGAGAGTTTGATGTTACAGGGGACGATATACAAAAGGCTTTTGATTTAAAAATTGGATGTGCAGTATATTGAGGCGGTTGAAAAGTAGAAATCTGATATTTAAGAACTACTGGTTATTGCTACAATGATAACAACCTAGCGGAAAACCAACTAAACTCCCCTCCCTCCTGAAGTGGCAACTTAAGTTGAGATACCTTTAGCCTTCACGGCCAAACAGCCACACTCAAATTTATTAACCGGTGGTTTAGTGGTTATAGAAAATGACTTTTACTACAAAACAAATAACTTACTGATACAATTGGATGAAATTTACTGTTTTTAGATAATTAAAACAACATTTTTGATAAAAACTCCCCCCAAAAGGATACTTCCGGTTAGTCTAATTTTGCTGGCTAATAAACTTGACCGAGATATTTACATGATATCGTACCAAATTTCATGGAAATCGGACAAAACATGTGACCCGTAGAGAGTACACACACTATATACATATGTATATATATTTTGAAAAATTCTCAAAAGTGTTGTAAGGGTCAAGATTTGATGGTCTCGAGTCTGGGTTTTACCAAGCTGTCGGCATGAATATCTCATTTTTCCAAAGGAAAATTTGCTAATAGTTGGTAGAAAAGTGTATCAGTTTCTATTTTAATATAATAACACCAGCATAATGAATTTTCAACAATTAGTTTCATGATTCTAAAAGACCTTGGCGCGTCTGAGTTTGTAGGATTGATAGATATCTAAAGAAAGAAGCACCAATAATTACTCTGAAAGTTTCTGCACTCGTCCTCAGTCTTGAGCCTGACGTACTCCTGAGTCTGTGAAATGTGTTTTGCGGACGGGTTGAGAGAAAACACCACCAGTCCATCTGACTCAAACACATTGCACTGAAGATATCGCCTGTAGTACGACACACCTTTAAGCAACTCCAAGTTTTTCTGAGTGAAATTGGTCTTTTTCAAGTTAATCTCTGAAACAAATCATTAATTTGAAAACAACTACTACATAATTTTTGTTTAACCCCCAAGCCCTTTTTTTAAGAGTAGAGCTACACCTACGGAATTTGTCAAGGTATTAATCCATATCAGAATCTCACTACCACCTATGATCTCTCAAGGTGAACACAAACACCCAATTATACCTTTATTTATTCATTACAATTAATTAACAAATCATATTTGTTTACAAAACTAATAAAACAACTCAGTAAACACTGGTAATACTCGGTAAACACTGGTTGTAGAACATGTCGTAATTTAGACTGACAACTAAATTTGATCGCAAAACAACACCGATCAGATTTGAATTTTGTCTTTATCTTGAATAGACAGAATAAAGAAGACACAAGTGAAAAAGTCGAGAAATAATCAATTCAATGTTCTGTAAAAGTTTCAGTTCCAATGAGTTCTAAATAAATCCGCTAGAATGAAAAACTTATGGATTCTGATCAGTCACTACGGTAGAAGTCAGAATTTTGATCGTTTTTTGCGTCTGCTAAATCTTCAACAGTTGTATGAACGCAACTGCCGGTATCGTATGTCAAGCAATGATGGGGTGACTATAACATACCTGGTAGCATTTAAGTATAAATACTTCTGTAATTTAGTAATTCGAAGATGAATCTGAATTTTTAGTAAATCTTTGGTCCCGATAAGTTTGGATTAATAGGAAGTCTTTACTATACAAGTGGCTTGAAATTACTGTTGATAATTATTTCGATAGTAGGCCTACTTGGTACCCTACTGTGACCTGTAGAGACTAGCACTTTGTTTATAATTCACTAAAAAAGAAGTAAAACTGTCTGATGCTCCCAAAAATTGTTTCTTTAATCTTTGAGTCCAAAATATCTGTTCATTGCACAAAACCCTAACCTAGTTGGTTTTAATATTGCTGCTTTCTCCTTTAAGTGTAGTGGCTGAGCTTTAAAGATATTAGGAGAGAGAATCATTCACTTACCTTCCTTTAAAGAGTGCACTTGTGCTGCTAAGACTTTGAGTTCTCCATCATTTTTGAGTTCCTGAAGTCTTTCTATATTTTGCTGAAGAGCATGTTTTTCTTCACTAAGAACGAGTATTTGATTCTTAATTTTATCTGTTTCTTGTTTTTTAACACTTATATCATTTTGCATTTGTTCCCATTTCAACTTGATAGCCATTTTTTCATCTGCAACATAACATTCAATTTTGTGGTTTACACTGAATTGCAAATTGATAGAAGGATAAATTAACAACAAAGATGAGAATTCAAATTCCCAATACATAGTTTAGTTCATTCACAAATATTTTTCCATTTATTCAAATATTTTTAATAGGCATCACAACTAATTTGGAGGCAGTAGTGGAGCAGTTGTGGCAGGGGGGAGATTCTATCTATCAAATAACTTTTAAAAAAGTCAAAATTATAAATATAAAGTAGAAACTTGATAATTAGACACTCCCTGTTCATGGATAGACACCTTCCATGGTAACTAGGTACTAACAAAAAAGGCGGACAAAGAAAGATTTAGACATAATATTTTGTACAGTATTAAGAATGTATGCAAGCGCTTACTTTCCATAAATGGAGGCATTTTGATAGTTTTTATTGGAACTTAATTTCTGAATAGCCCTGGTACCCGATGCTTCCTGTTAACACTGTCCTTAGTAATGTTTCTAGTTAGTTAATACTTAACGGTTTGTGATTCAAACAACTTACCAGTTATTTTATGGTACAATTCATTGACTTCTGATATATGAGCTTCCTTTTGTTCAATAAGTTTATCCACCAGCTTAAAAATATTCTGTCTTTCTTCTGCAATCGGTTTGTCTACATCAAACAATGCAGTAACGACCATTGATTGAAACACCGAACTTTGAAACTGAAAACAAGAAATGCATAAATTCTTGGTACATTGACAACTTGGTAATGGAGTAATTTTGTTTGATACATGATTTTGATGATAAGCACTTTAAGACATAATGCCCCACAACCTCAGATCAACTGCAATCGGTTGCAAGTGAGTTGCAGAGGACTGAAACCGCTTTCAACTGATTGATCAATTTGTTTTATTTGATCATCTAGTTGTGTTTGGCAAATAAACGCCAAAAGAGACAATGCCCCCTTACACAGAATGCAATTAATTTATCAACTGTTATATCCTGAAGAAGTATTGACCTTAATTAATCTCCCAATACATTTTAGAAACTGCTATAAAAAAGTCCAGACATTTTTAAGAAGAACAGTGATATACACAATTATGAAACCAGGGGATAAAAACTAGTACATATTCCTAACATTTAATTATCACTAGCAAAAAGGGTTTGGTCTATAATGTACCAGTTTCTCTTTTCAGCTCAACGTTTTTATTATTATTATGTTGTTTCCTTTCTTGTAAAAGAGCATATGTGCCATTAACCCTTTGCAATCTCATTTTATTTATCAATTTTCACTAAAAGCCTATTGTATGGGTTGCCCCTGTCCCTGTAAGCAAAATTTTAGCAAAACCGCTATCTGGTACAGTGCATTACCAGTCATAGAACCACTCCTCTAAGCGCGGGGATTTAGCGTCTCCATAAGCTCAAAAAGTGCCACTCGCCGCCTCACTGGATTTGATGAGCCATTTTCTCTTCAGTGATCCTCAGCAGGTCATTGTGGCCTCCGCTCCCCGAATGATTCAATGACTAGCATTGCACTGTCCAGAAGCACCATTGAAACAGCAGGTGACACAGTCACTATAACCACTGGGATTGTCAACCGTAGTGTGAGCGTAGTCGTAGCTAACACATCAGAGACTGTTTCAACCGCAATCCACACTGGACATTCAAGCGTTCAAAGGGAAATAGCGTTTGTCGACCTACACTCGACTCGCGACCTCATATGGTTAATAAATAATTAAATTTAAGAGTATGCTAATGATTTATCTACAGGAGCGGGAATCGTACAACATCAATGACATGTAGAGGTAAAAAAAAAACAAATAAATAACGACAGAGGTGTGAACCCGCTTCCAGCTGAATCCAGACTAGTATAACAAGTAAATAACTAGCTGCACTTGGGTTATAGCAGACTAAATTTAGTCAAGTGAATAATGTATTAAGCTTGTTCCCTTCCTTCATGTAATGTATTATCCCTCGTTCGAGAACCCACGTTCACTGTCACTCATATGTGCACTGTACGCGCAGGCGCGCGGTTGGAACACTCCACATTACTCCGGAAGAATTAAAGACAGAGAATGCAAAAAGGTCGGTCCTTCTCACTAGCAAACAGGGCAGTGGTGAAGTGGAAAGGAGGGCTAAGTGCTCCTATACATAGGGCAATGTTAGTCTGTTAGTGAGGGGTACACAGTGGTGCCCTCGGGTGGAAATAGCTCTTATAATAACACATCCTTAATACATAAGTTAGGCTAAAGAGTTTCTATCAGACTAAGACTAACAATGTAGATCGTGTTCATACCAGCACTATAACAATAGTGCCTAGTTAGTAAGAAATTGTAGGCAACCCACAGCAAATATCCGGAAGGAGTAAAAATCCAGAAAATAAACTGTTCCCATTAACACATTGATATCTTTTAATTATACCAAAGGTGTAGGCCTATTGACTGGCTTTATTATCGCCCTAGATATATTTTACGCACAGTTTAACGCCGATAAAGACATGAATGGGATTCTTTATGCTCCTACTAAAAAGTAGGAAATGAAATATATATAAGGTACATGTACACTTATTAAGCTTTAACTTTTTGTAGGCTTCTTTTGTTTTCCATTGTTAAGTCAGTAATCATAGGTAAAAACAATTAACTTATCAAACGTACAACAACCTGTGGTTGATGTGAATCCATCTGTCTGATGGCCTTCATCCGACATAACTATTGATCGATACAGTCTTTTTCAAATTATTGTTAAGGTGAGAAACTAAGCCTACAATTTAACCACGACATGTATTTAAAATAATGGGGTATAGAATATTCTTTGACCTACGTCTTCAAAATTTAAATTGCAAGCTAGGCCTACGGGTTGGGTTTGAGTATGGGTTATTCACAAGCTATTTTTTATTGGGTCAGCCTTAAGAGTCCTTTCTAGACCTAATTTAAATTTTGGTGTTCTCCTCAACTTTGCGTAGTGTAAATGCAAATATGTGGGAAGGTTGGACTAAGCTTGACAATATTTTCGATAGCAGGATGATGATGTGAGCCTAGGTCTAAATATTTGTTTTACATATCGTGATATAATTGGTGACAAGGTCATTAATAGGTAGCCTATAAAATTTTATTCCTTTGAATGTAGGCAAATGACTTTAATCTAGAACTGATGAAGTGGGAAACCAAAATGTTACAATATCTTACTTACTTCGTCTTCCATTGCAAAATGCTGGCCTGCAACACCTCAACAAAATGTCTTGCCCACAGTGGAAAATATAAAGAGCAGTCAGATCTTGACGTTAACTAATATACTAGAAAATGTAACAAAATTCTTATAACTTGGCTGGACTCCAAAATATATACATAACCTGGATAATGTAATCAAAATTCAAAATATACTAAAGGAGAGCAGAGTAACAGACAAATTGACATTTCACATTAAACTAAAATTTAAACAAAACACATTGACCAATCATCAATAGTTTAACAAAGAGCAGTCAGATCTTGAACGATAACCTACATGCTTTACTAGAAAGCAAAGATTACAACAAAATTCTTATAACTTGGCTGGACTTCTCAAAATATATTGTAACTTATTTATAATGTAATCGTCCTTTATTTAAATATACTAGGAGAGCACTGTTTTTTATTGACTCGGCTTCTCACATTGTAAAATTTAAACTTATATATGTATTACTTGATTGTTTAATCAATTGAAGTCCATTATTATCAGATCTCAGAACTGTTTTATTGTAAAGTTGCTGGCTCTTGAAAGTCACATTGAGCTTTTCATGATATTGTAAACATGGTTTCTGATGGCAATAAAGCACTACTGATCATATAGTTTTCGTGAACGTCGGAGCACTGTGCCAGTTTGTCAAACAGCACATGAGCATTGACTTTAAATACAAAGTCAATGGTATGAGTAGCCATTCAATGATTCAATGATTAATTCTCAGCATTTTTTACAATATCAGAGACGACCTTCTGGTGTGTTTGTCTACAGTAGTCCTTGAAATCGGATTATTAATAACGTTGTTAATAATGTAGGCTTTTCTTGTTAACGTTGTTTTGTCTTTGTTGTTTTGTTTCACTTTCTTTTTTTCCTTGTCATATAAACAATTTATATTGTAACAAATGTGACAATATAAACGTATTGTATAGTATTGTATGGTCAAATGGTGAATAATTTTAATCCTTGCTAAATTTCGTGTTTTCGTATGCCGGAGTGTAGTGAACATTAGCGTTTGTTTAAACACATGTTACTTTTGTTATATATTTTTGTAATTGTGTAAAAGTTTCGTAAACAATGTTGTAAACATTCAATTGAGTAAATACAAATTGATTTCCGTTGAACTTATTTGATTTATTCATTAGGTATGTTTTTATACAAACACAATCCCACCATCCCTAGCCTCAATAATTTTTTTTTTTTTTTTTTTTTTTAGGGCTAGGTTTGTGCAATAATGTGCCTCCTAGTAATTGCCTCGCAGCCATTGGCTTATTGTGCACCCTCATTTACAGGAGACTACTCACCGTCAAACCCAAGATCCTTTGAAAACCTGTTAATCTTGGATAAATACTCTCCTGTTTGTACCCATCCTCCGTACAATAAGAACCCAGGGTTTGTTGTCTCCTTCTCAGCAGTGCCGGACAATTGAACATGACATGGTGAGCTGTTTCTTCTGCCTCACCACATTTCCTGCAGAGGATATCCTCGACTCTTATACCCATTCTCTGCAGGTGACCGCGGAACCCCAGTGTCCAGTGATAAAACCAACTACTCTTCGGAGTTCCACTCTGTTTAGACTTACAGCTTCTACTGTCAGGGCTTGGGATGGTCCACTTAACACCTTTTAGTTTGTCTGTTACCGTCTACGCTTGCAGTGTCTTTGGTGTTCACCTGTGACCCACTCCGCAACTGAGCGTGCTGAGCTGTGAGATGCAGCACGCTGGTTCCGGGCCAATGAGGGTGGTGCTGGCACCTATGCACATTTATCCGCACCTTCGTTCCCTTCGACCCATGTGTCTGGCACCCATAACAAATTAACCTTGTTGGCTTCTGCCAGTGTTTTAATTACCTTGTGGCATTCCCATACAGTTTGGAGACGTATTCCTGGCTGTCCAAGGCCAACAACGCCGCTCTACTGTCGAGTTAATGTAAATGACTTTGCCTCTATAGCCTCTACTTAATTACTTGCACATTCAGCAATGGCTGTCACCTCCGCCTGAAAGACAGTTGCCAGTTTGCTGAACTTATGCTTACGCTCAACTTGGGTCTGACCCTAGTACTCTGCTCCAGTCCCTCGTCCAGTTCTGGATCCATCCGTGTACCAGGTAAGGGCATTCCTCTCATGTAAGGAGGCTCCCCGACTCCACTCATCTCTACCAACAATACTGACCTTGTATGGCTTCTAGATCAGTGGTCCTTGTCATTCTGTCGGGGAGTCATTTCTAGGATATCTAGCTTAACATCGACTATCTAGAATGCTTACTTTTTTATGATAATGCCAATTACCACTGCACTGTAGTCTGTAGGCCGCCATCCTCGCTTCCCTTTGAGGAATATGTCCAGGGGAGGAATATTTAGCACTACCTCAGCAGCAGTAGACGTGCTTCTCATCGCACCCAGTATTCCAGACACACCATACGCTGAACCTTTGACAGGGTTGCTGCCTGCTGTTGTACTTTGGGCCACCACACGATAGAGCCATACGCTAGCATAGGTCAGTGACCTTAGTGTATAACCACTGACATCTCGGACGGAGACCCCAGGTGCACCCTACCATGCGTCTCACCATCAGGTGTGGTCTGAGACCGGTTGGTGATTTGTGTGAGTGCCTGTTCAGGTGAGTTTGTCGTCCAGTGTTATGCCTAGGTATGAACTCTCTACCCACCTGAATTCGTTGACCACCCAATATTGGACCGTTATCAAGGCTCCTCTTGTTCGTGAAGGGTACCATGACGTCTTCGAGGGTTGACAGACAGCCCCCCGTCACACCATCTCTCCACTATAGTAAGAGCCCTCTGCATGAGTTCTGCACAGGTCGTCTGGTGCTTACCTCTGATGAGAATAACAATATCGTCAGCATAGCCCTGAGCATACATACCTTGGTCATTTAGAGCCCAGAGGAGATCATCACAACGATGTTCCACAACATTGGCGACAGCACGACCCTGTGGGCATCTCGCTGGATTTGACCTCCCTTGTAACCCACACAAGGACGCTTGTGCTCGTCTACTACCTAACATATTTTTAATCCATCTTACAATGGTGGAGTTGACGCCTCTAGATATGAGCTTTGAAACTATCGACAAAGTTTAGTGTTGTCGAATTATCGAAGCACCAAGGCTTACTTGTATGCGATAGTTCAACGTCTTACCAAAGTGAGATACTATTTCAAACCACTCCTGTATGGTAGATATGCTGTGAAGTGTGATGGATAAGTCTGTTCAAACTCTGTCTTACCAAACTGTGACTTGAAACGGGAGTCCATCGTGAATTATCACTGCACAGTTTCCAAGATTTACCTTTCTGGTAGGCATGTTGATTTATGTGCAGAGGGTGGGAGACCAAGACACTATCTCTAATATACCTGTCCAGAACCTTCTCCATGGTTTTGGTGAAGGATGTTAAGCTTAATGGGTCTATAGGCCTTTGCAACTTCATGGAGGCTTTACCTGGCTTCGGTATAAATATAACCCTCGAGGTCCTCAAGATGAAGGGATGACACCTGTAGCTAAGCTTGTTCTAAATAGGCTAATGAGCCGTGGTATCACAAGATCCGCACTTTCCTGCAAAAGAGCTGGAAGAACCATCGACCTGGTGATTTGTAAGGTTGAAAAGAGTTTATTGCCCATTTATACCTTTAAAGTTAAGAACCTTCCTGGCACAGTCCCAGTCCTCCTTAGACGTTCTGCCTTTCGGTTCACGCCACAGCTTCGACTGCAACCGTATCCAGGGTTGGAAAGATCCCGGAAAGTGTGTTCTAAGTAAAACCTGAAGTGTTTCCTCGGGACTATTTGTATATGAGCCATCTTCCTTACGGATTGTGCCTAACTTTACTTGGGTTCGGGCCAAGATCTTGTTGAGCTTTGCACAGTCAGGTACTTTATCAATACTCGACAGAACTCCCTCCACGAGCTTTTCTTGACCCTTCTTACCTCCTTATTGCCTCTGTAAGTGCAGAAGTAGTTGTCAGTTTCTTGTACTCACCCACATTGTACAACCTGCGGACATGTCTTCTCAGGCTTCCAGGCCTGGTGTCCACCAACAGGCCTGCCTTCTCAGCTTCTACTTACCTCTGGACAGGCTTTGTGATATGACTCTGTTATGCCATGCTCAATGCATGCAGCCATCATACCAACCTCTTGCCCAGCATCTTGGTCCGATCTTACCAGATAGTCTTCTAGTTCCCTGCGGAACTTGCCCCAATCTTCCTCGGTTCTGTAAGTGTCTCTCTGTAGTGATGTGAACTTACCTTGAAGGAGATGTACATATGGTCCAACGCTGACGGATCATCCAAAACATGTCATGAACCTTGGTAGCAATGTGCCTAATTGGCCAATGTTATATCTAAGACCTCTTCCCTTTGCACCAGGTGACTTAAAAGCCTTGATTGAGGTATAACTAAGTCTGTCTCAGCTATAAAGTTAAGACACTCACTCGATAATTGACATCCTGCTCCCCACCTTTGTGGTGAGAGTTTGCGTCGCTGCCGATAATGATGTGTTTCTTATTTATGTGCTCTCCTCCACAATCCGCCTCATCTCTACATTGTCGGCGGAGGCTCCGAACATCATAAGGTAGGATCACAGATGCAAGCAAATTGTCATGTTTTTCCATCACCTGCTTGCATCTGTACTCTGTTACATTTATGTCCTGGAACAAAAGTGTGAGACATTTTAGGTGATCTTATATAGTTTTACATATGTAAAGCCCTAGGGTTGTTACTGCCGTTATCATAGATCAACTTACCTTTGGCAGTGCTCAGCAGTACCCATCCTCGGCCGCCAACGGTCCATGGTTCTTGGATAAGGACCACTCCTGTTGTCGGCCGGGATCTTCTGGCAGAGTACCGTGGCGCTCTGCTGTGATGGAAGGAGATTGACTGGAGCACTGCCGTCATCCTTTACTGGTCTTTAGGTCCAGCAGCTTGAAGGATATTCTCTCGCAGCCTACGAAAGGCGCATTCCAGGAGTACTCAGCTTCTTCAGGGAGTCTTCGTCGATGTGGAAGACCATTGGGGTTGAAAGGTGCCTCAATGATGGCCCAGTGGTCAGTTTCCAAATCGCTCTGGTTCTTTTGGGACATTTACCAGCTCCTTAGGTTCTCACCCCCACAGTCTTCGGGCCAAAGGTGGGGCAGTGACCACCATTTGACAGAGCCTTCGCAGGTCCAGTCTTCAGCTCAACCCCGTTGAGGGAGCTCAGCTCCTGGATCTGCCTCTCCAGCAAGTCTTCGTGGTTGCGTTGGCACAGCCCACCACCAGTGCACCTCCCTCACATGGCAGCTCTGATTGCTTCTCTTCGATGATCTTCACCTTCTACCTGTCAAGATGGCACCGACTCTCTGGTCGCTGAGACCACCAGTTTCCCTACATCATTCGTTGCAGATCTCTGGTCACCACTCCCGAATGATTGGTTCACCTGTTCCACTATTGAGAATTTTCCGTCACCCAGCAGGGAACCCCTTACAGAAAATGCATCCGGCCAGGTGACCTCCGATTCTATCGGGTTGATACTCCTCCGACTCCTCCCCTCCTCATTGCCGAGTCCCGGGCCGCCACCGGCTTAGCAGGTTAAAATTGGGTTTTGTTTATTTTATAGTGATGTAAAAGCCGTGCAAACCCATCTGTTGCCCATTACCGACCAAGGGACCTAATGGGGTGTTATCAACACTCTAAATCTGAAGGAGAAACCTTATGGAGTACTCTCATAAGAGTGACTCGATTTTCACTCTTTCATACTTAGAGTGATCGCAAACCGAGCGCGAAGCAAGGCAGGTGACCACGGCCCAACCTCAGCAACCAAGGGACCTAATAGGGTATTATTGGGCCCAGCTCGCAGCCGGTCGAGGAGTGCTACCTTATAAATGTACAAAATTGTCCCTGTCTTGAGTTGCCATGAAATTATACGTTGAACTTCTAGTAATATTTATCGTTAATAATTTGTGGAAATTTTAAAGTAACTATGGAAATAAAATACTTGATACTTGATGGCTTCATCTATGACAGGATTTCCCCGATTGATTGCGTCAATTTGTTTATTTTACTTAAATCAGTGGTACATCAACGATTTCCTTCAGGCTGTAGATTGGTATGTCTGCTTGTCAGCTAGTTTTCAGAGTAGATTTGAACTTTGTGTGATGCTATAATCTTTTTATGTTTGTATGGTAGGCTACAATACATATTAATTTTATTGGTGGTATAGAAACATGATTGTGTTCGCTAATACCATCTGGGTATATTTAAACTGTTTGCCCCTCTTAAGCTTATGGTTTCCTAAAAAGTTCACTGTTACATTATGGTCGTAATGTTGGCGGTGGTATGTAGTTGTGACAGGACGTAACACAATATTTATAATGGGTAAAATCAACTTTTTTACATGTTGTTTTTATTTAGTTGTTGATTTTTTATTATTACTGAATTTCTGGTGTCAAAGTTACAGAAGGTTCCCCTTTATGTACGTCAGAGTATTGTGGTATACTGTCCATAGACAGTCATAACTTTCAAGCTGAAGAAAAGAGGCATACAGTGTTCCAAACAACCAGAGGATGTTTAACTCACCCACAACTCGCTTTTGCATTATAAGCACATTGTAGCAGGAGCTAGGACTCCAGAGGAGCCATATAAGACACTTGACTATGGAACAATGAAATAAACGGAAAGCATTTAGAAGATAAGGCTGGGTGACTTCATTTTGTTTAGTTTAGTCCACAGACTGACTCTTAGTCTGGTTTGAGTCAAAGGTGAATTACTCTGCTTAATTTCTTACAAACATAGTTTATACGGCAGTCTGAAATGTAAGTAACCTTTTCACCTGCTTTTACAGTTGTACTACAATAATGTAATTGGCAATGTTTGATTGTTAAAATTAGTCTGAATGAATTTGGAAATCTGACCTCTCTAGCCAAGGCATCAAAGCTACCTGTGCGTCTGAAGACATAGAAGTAATGTACGAGAACTGAGAAAATTTTGTGTAAGTATAAAATCTTGTAAAAATGCTCAAAACTTGTTGGAGGGGTCACGATTGGTGTACGATCCAGGTCGGGGTTTTAACCATGCGGACGGCATCAATATCTTATTTTCCAAAGTAAGTCTCGATAAAAAAAAGAAACATTTTCTCCTTCTGGTTTTTTAAAATGGCATTTATTCAAGTTTCTAGGCTGAAACCTTTATCTTTATAGTTTAATACACAAGGATGACAAAACGTGGCAAATGTCTTTTTGATCATATTAGATAGGATTGGCTTTGGGGCTTTTCTGAGCATAAAACTTTATCAAAACTTTTCTGGCCAAAGTTTATCGTTTTCAGAAGAATCTGTTGGTGGCTACAACAGAGAAATGGAAAACTAGGGAGATGCTTTTAAGTGTGACCTCTCAAAACGCCCGTGATAAAACCACAGAAAAAGGTGAGGCCGAAGGGACCAGCAGATGAAATACCTGCATTAAAAGGTCAATTCTGAGTTGCGTTGAGGGTTACATCTAACCTGGGGCTTATGAGAGTTCTCTGCCAATTTGTTAAATATTGAAATGGACAGATAAGCTCTGACGCTCAAAAAGAAATATTGAATTGCCTCCTGGTTTTTTGGCAACAGTTGTTACTGCAGAAAGAGCTCATTGCCAAAGTCTTTCCAGCTGTCGTGAAAATAACTCATCAATCATCATGGCTTTGTCAAAGGCCTCTTTTGGCTCCAAAAATGATACTGTCAATAACCTCAACAGTACAATATTGGCAAATATTCCTGGTCAACAGTGTTCTAGAAAACCAAGCGGTCCACTACCCAGTCGAGTTTCTCAACACCTTAGAGCTTCCAGGCGTCCCTTCTCACAAACTGTTAGATGTTCTTAAGACCTTATTAAATTATTTACCAAGCCAGTTATGTGGAACAACCATTTTATTAGATTAACAAAACATCACTAACTACTTTGTTTACATTCTTTAAAACATTAATATAAAACATATGATTCATTATTAAGTATTAACACACAGATTAATAAACATTAAACTCATATGTAACATCCCCCTTTTCAAGTTAAAACAAAGTTCATATATAATCATTTAAATATTGGGGTCTTCTGGTTCTTCTTTCAGGACGTCTAGTTCGGTTGGGAATTATGTTGGGTTCTATGTCACGGACAGGTGGATTTACTTCTGTATCACTTTCCACTATATCATCATCCAGGGTTATCATTCTTCTTTTAGTTGTGGAATTATCATCTTGTGTCTTTATCAGGTGTTTTCTGTTTCTTACCAATATTCTTCCATTATTGTCTTGTACTCTGAATGCTCTTGGGTTTACATCGTTCTCTATTACTCTTCCTTTTGCCATGTGTTTGTTTTGAAGTTTCTTATTAGTACATCTTCACCTTTATTTATCAATGGTAATGGCTTTGAGTTTCTGTCATAATAGAACTTTTGTTTCTGCTGACGACATTCCAACTTTTTTACATTTTCAAACAGTTTTGCATTCAACACTTTAGTACTGGCAGGTAGTTTTTTTAGTCTTCTACTAAACATCATTTGTGCTGGAGATAATAAAATACCAGATATCGGGTGTTTCGATAGTCCATTAAACCAACGGAATAGTCTTTCTTTTCTTCTCTATTTGTTAAAAATCATTTTGACAATTCAACAGCAGATTCAGCCATCCGTTACTTTGTGGATATCTTGGGCTTACAAAAACATTTTCAAAATCCCATATCTTGGCAAAGTTTTTAAATTCATAACTATTGAATGGGCTGTTATCTGACACTAGTTTTCTGGCACAAATTGACTGAAAATAATTTTAAGTTTCGATGATTTCATTCACAGATTTATTCAGTATTTGTGGCGCTTCTATCCATTTTGAATAATAATCCACTACTACAAGGTAGTATTTGTTGTAAAATTCTAGGATATCAATTCCAATCTTTTCAAAGGGTCTGTTTGGTAACTCATGAGGTATCATTGGTTCTTTTTATTTGCGGGCCGGAACGTTTTGCATATTGAGCAGTTAAGCACTAAGTCTTCGATGTCTTTTGACATTCCTATCCAGAATAACAGTTCTCGGGCCTTGTTTTTACACTTTTCTACTCCTTGATGAGTTTCATGAATCAAATTGAGCATATTCTGTTTCATGCTGTTAGGAACCACTAATCTGTCTTGATACAGTAAAATATTGTTGATAGGTAATAGTTCATCTTTAAATTTAAAATATGGTCTTGCTTCTGGAGGCACTTGTTTGATTGTTTTCGGCCATCCATTCAGACATAAGTTCAAAACTTTACTCAAAACTTCATCTTCATGAGTTTCTTTTTGAAACTGTTCAACTCTTCTTTTACTCATGGGCAGTTGTTCATCTAAACTGTGAATTACATTTAGCATTTCTTCATCTTCTTCGACCTCTTCTTCAATGTAGGATCTAGATAAAGTATCAGCTACATACATTTTTGATCCTGGGACATAAACAATTTTAAAATCATACTTTAAAAGTTTTAATAACATTCTTTGCAGTCTTGAGGTTACCTTAGGAAGTGGTTTATTTATAATAGTCTCTAGAGGTTTATGATCACTTTGTACAATTACTTTTCGACCATATACAAAATAATGGTATTTTTCAAATGCAAATACAATTGCAAGAAGTTCTTTTTCTATTTGTGCAAAGTTCTGTTCATTTTTACTCAAACTTCTTGATACAAATGATACAGGTTGTGAACTCTGCAAACAAGCTCCCATTCCATCTTTACTACTATCTGCTTGAATAACAATTTCTTCTTTAGAGTTAAATACTTTAAGTACAGGTGCAGTGGTTAGCATTGATTTTATCTTATTAAATGAGTCATCATGTTCAAATGACCAGTGAAAGTCAACATTATTTTTAATCAGATTTCTCAAAGGGGCAGTCTTTTTTGAAATATTAGGCAAAAATTTACTTAAGTAGTTGATCATGCCTAGAAGTCTTCTAACTTCTTGCTTATTTCTCGGTATTTTCATTTCTTTAATAGCTCTTACATGACTAGGATCAGCTTTGACACCTTCTTTACTGATTATCATTCCTAGATATTTAATTTCATGCACCTAAACTGAAATTTTTCTTTGTTGAACTTAACATTATGAGTTGAAGCTCGTTTAACAATCTTTCTAAGTTTTCATCATGTTCTTTTCACTAGAACCACTAACAACAATGTCATCAAAGTATATTCCTACTCGGGTAAATCACCAAATAACTCATAGCATTTCTTTTGGAAAATTTCTGGGGCTGAATTTATTCAGGGAGTCTGTTAAATTTGAACCTCCCAAAGGTGTATTGAATGTACATAGTTTAGATGATTCTTCATCAAGTTGAATCTGCCAATATCCATCTTTACAATCTAGTTGAAAAACTTTCTTACCTTGAAGTCTATTTACAATTTCTTCAGTAGGCAGCATATAGTGTTCACGCTTAATTACACTATTTAGTTCTTTAGGATCCAAACATAATCTTAAACTACCATTTGGCTTTTGAACTATGACCAGACTTTGTACCCAGTCTGTTGGCTCATTCACTTTAGTTACAATACCTTGACTTTCCAAACTGGTGTGAGCTTAAGCTTACTCTGTACTGTGAGTGGCACTCTTCTTGGTGGATTGATTACAGAACACAATTTTCCTTTAGCTCAATGTGATATTTATTACCTGGCATTGATCCTAATCCTTCAAATACACTACTGTATTGCTCAATTACATCTTTTTTAGTACAGTTCAATTTTATTTCATTCATTCTTTTTATTAAGTTTAATTTTACATGCATTAAGTCCTAGCAAGGTTTAGCTTGTATGTCAACTATTAAAAATTCAATTACAACATTTTCAGAACTGTCTGTAGAACACGGTAAACTTATTTTACCTACAGGTTTCAATCTGTGGTTTCCATAGGACACTAGTATTGTTGAAGTTTTTTCGAGTTCATCTTTCGAAAACAACTCACCACATTCATTTAGAGGTAAGATGCTGGCTTCTGCTCCAGTATCAGTTTAAAGTTGATAGCTTTACTCTTGACCCTTATGTCTTGAGTCCAGGCAGTAGCTTTATCATTATCCTTATTAACAGTGTCTAGATACAACTCATTGTTAGACTTATTTTCATTCTCATTAGAAGTTACTTCATGCAAAGTTTTAGACGTTTGCTTAGCATTCTGAGTTAGTTTATTTTGAGTTTGACTTTTAAACCCATCTTTAGTTCTCTTACTTTGGCAACCAACTGGTGATTTTTTTAAATCCGCATTTGCATACCTTTCCATAAGCTGGACAATTGCCTTGAGAATGCACCGTTCCACACTTCTTACAATTATAAGTGTTTATATTATTATGTTTAGCTTGGGCAGTTGTCTTTAAGTTATTTGATGTGTTAGGTTTAGTTCTGACAGAGTCTACATTTGAGTCTTCTTTAATTAGTTTAATTTGTTTTTGGCTGGTCTCATTAGCCCTAACAAATTCAATGGCTTTCTTCAAACTTACATCTGGTTCTCTTAATAACCTTTCCTGAAGTAAGGTATCTCTTATTCCTAGCACAATTCTATCTCTTATTAAGCTTTCTGTCTGATTTTCAAATTCACAAGATGACGCAAGAGTTTAAGTGAAGTTAAATAGTTATCTATGCCCTGTCCTTCTGCCTGATTGCATGAAAAGAATTTAAATCTTTCAAATACAATATTTTTGTGTGGTTGGCAATACTTTTCAAACTCATTCATTACATCATTATAGTTTTCTTTACTTTTGTCACCTTCAAATTTAAATGTGTTAAAATATCAACTCCTTCATCTCCTATGAGATTTAGTAGAATAACAATTTTATACTTATCTTCCTTCTCGTCTTTTCTGAAGCCAAGAAAATTATTAAACTTTTGTTTCCATTTTTCCAGTTTTCAGCTAGGTTTCCTTGAAAGCTCATCTCATTTGGTTTTAAAAGACTCCATTAGGCTAATGGGTTTATAGCAAAATTAAAAACAATTACTTTTGATAAACAACTTTTAAACAATATTAAGTTCCATTTTAAGTGATACTAAACAAAACTGACACCATGTTAGATGTTCTTAAGACTTATTAAATTATTTACCAAACCAGTTATGTGGAACAACCATTTTATTAGATTAACAAAACATCACTAACTACTTTGTTTACATTCTTTAGTAAACATTAATATAAAACATATGATTCATTATTAAGTATTAACACAGATTAATAAACATTAAACTCATATGTAACAACACAAACTAGATAGAGTTGGGTCATGTTACTGCGGAACTTAGAAGCGCTTCGACTGTGTAATGGTACCAGACTTTTGGTGAAGGCGTTAAAGGATTAGACTATACATCGTTCTAACTGTGATGTGCAAAAGGGGATACTGTGCTCATTCCCAGAACAGCTAATATCCCATTTACTTTCAAACTTTTCATTTCCATTAAAATTTACTTGACACAAGATTAAATACTTACAAGTGGCTGGGCTGCATCTGGACAGCCAATATATTTCCCATGGTCAGCTGTACGTTGTGTGTTCTTGGGTGTCAAACAGCAACAATTTGTACATATTCCTCCTGATCTGAAGCTGTAAATATTGTTCACAAAGTACATAGTTTTGTAAGTGTTTGTTAGTGTACGCGTTCTTTTGTAGGTATTTGTAAGTTCAGTATAGTTTATAACGTTAAAACAATACCTATTTGAAACTTTCATTTATCATCAAACAGAGGATAACATAAAATGTATTTGTTTGTTCGTGCAAGAGCTGTTCAAAATGACGACCTTCGACACGGTAGCATAATTGGAAGAACTATCATTGATTGTAGAGATGTCAAATGCTTTTAAGCAAACTTAAATCAAAATATTCAACCAGTCCATTGTTTTTTGCGTTAGCTGAGCTGGAGGATGGCGAACAGGCCGATAAGACAATTACAAGAACATTTTTGAAAAGGGAATTAAACCACCCTAATAATAGTAGTTGTTAATAGTTCGTTGTAAAAGTTAAAATTTTGAAAAAATTGAACAATAACCATTTTAAGTTTAAAGTTAAATTAAATAACTATTTTTTCCTATTTAGAAATTAACGTTTTAAACTTTTTTTTACCAAAGTTTGTTGAGAATTGTTTTATTAGTTTGATGTCATAGTATTTTGAGGAAAATGAATCTACACAGATAGACGAACAACTGCCGTAGACCTTTGTTTATATAGTAAAATATATATTATTGTTTTGACCCAAGGAACATGTCTTAAAAAAATCTGTATGTCAGAGCCAGAGGGTTCACCGACATCAGACACCCTGTATATTTGATTATTTAATCATAAATCAACTATTTACACATTGTTGACCCGTTGGGTTTCATTTTTGTAGAAATACGACTGAATAGTACTTGAAACACAGAAACGTTTACATTTAAAGGATTTTAAACGTGTTATTGGTCTGAATTTGTAATGACTTTAAATTAAAATTTCATCGTCACCGCATGGTTACTGCATAATAATGTCGGTATTTCACCGGATGCTGGCGTTTACCTTATTACCCAAGTGAAAGGGTTGATAAACTGAAGGATTTTTGGGCTGATTACTGAACTATAATTCGACAATTATTGTTGCTTCCATATGTTCCCCTGATTCCATGCATTCATAACCTCAACAGCTAATTCAGTATGTAGACGATACCACAGTTAATATTATTTCAATTTAACGGAAAATCTAAAATTTGAAAAGTACACATCTATGCACAATTGTTTGAAAGTTTGTATCTTAAAGCAATTACTAAAACAGTTGTATTTTCAACTTGAAAGAGATAAATATGTGGTGCACCCAACTATAGTGATAAATAATCATTTGCTGGAAGAAGTTGAATCAACAAAATTTCTTGGCATTTACATACGAAGATAAAAATTTATCTTGGGGCAATGTATTAGTCATATAAACAAACCAATTTCCTCAGGAACTTTTTCTTCTTAGATACCTTTACCAGCATTATGAAGTCACTTATACTGGGAATGGCTTACTTTGGATAATTACAACCACATATTATAAATTATGGTATCTCATTTTGTGGGTTATATTATTCAGAACTTTTCAAACTCTAAGAATTTGTATTCTGTAAAAAGCTGGCAGAATAAGGCATTAACATTAGATTTAAAGGGATTCTTGTAGAGCAATATTTAAACTACTTCTCCAACAGCATTTCATGTAGTAACATTACATAAGCTATGTAGCAAGTAGCTGTAAATGTACTAATGAAAATAACCATATGACTGGTGTTGTGATAGTTTAGAATTTCTCAGACAAAAAACTAACAGAAAATACGTTTTATTTTCTGACCATAGACATATGTCAGATAGTAGTACTTGAAACTCTCAAGAGTAGCAGCACTATCCAGCAACTCATTGGACATAACTACGATCAGAACTAAAGGTGTCGGGATTACGATAATTTATTATTGATTGATAAATAAAAAAATAATAATAGTAAATAAAAATAGATACATTGATTTAAGACGCCGACCACTCAAAGAGGTTAATGGTGAGCGTGATGAGTGTTTTAATGGATAATGAATTACACACTAAGACCTATTGTTCCCCAGGTTGGGCCATTAATGAATAGCCCAAAGATCAACGTAATGGACCAGCGGCTTTAGGTGACTTCCAAACCACGAGAATGGCCATCGTGAAACATTTCTTACTGCAGCACGTTTAAGCAGAGCTGATTTGTAGTTAATTTATGGAAGTACTCACTGTACCAATGAGTTATGGCACCCCCAATTAATTAAACAAAGGTGCGGTCAACTAACTTAAAAATGCAGAGTACCTGGCGGCTATTTTGCTTTTTGTCCTATAAGAACAATGTAAAAAAAAGCATTTTCTTGAGAAACTTCACGCCCACAATTTTTATCGTGTTCAGTGACTTATCCAAGGCTTTTGATTGTGTTGATCATGAGGTTTTATTGAAAAAGTTGGAGCTTTATGGAATTTCAGGAAAACATCTTGATTGACTTAAATCATGTCTCTGTTCAAGGAAACAAAGGACTATTGTCAAAAAAATAATACTGTGTTTAAATCCGAATGGAAATAATTCAAGTTAGGCGTACCTCAGGGTTCTATTTTGGGACCGTTGCTGTTCATTACGGTTTACGTAAATGACTTACCAATAAACCTTAATTCCAATGTGTTGTATATGATGATACAACTGCTGTACTCAAATGTAAAACAGTTTTGAGCTATCTGAACATATTAAACAATCTCTTTATGATCTCTCTCATTGGTTTTCTTCAAATGGTCTAAAACTAAATTATAGTAAAATTCCATACACAACAAACTACAAAGAATAGTCTAAAATCAGTTTGGGGGATACAACCATACAAGATGAAGTAAAATTTTTGGGTACACAGTTGTTATTGACAATATTGTAATTGATAACAAATTTAGTTGTAAACCTTATTTAGAAAAATTAAGTAACAGATTAAGTTCTGCTGGTTATCAGATATTAATTTTGAGGGATGTTGTTGATGTAAAAGCAAGATTGATGGTATATTATGATTTTTTTATTCACTACTGCAGTATGGAATAATTCTGTGGAGAAATTCTTCTAATGAAAAAATAATTTTTAAACTTCAAAAAAGATATATAAGAACTATATTTTTTGTTAACTCAAGACATTCATGTAATTTATTTTTTTCTGATAATAGTATTTTAACACTGCCATGCTTGTATACTCGTATATAAAGTTGTTTAGTTTTATACATAGTAATCATGATTTGTTTCAAAATGAACAGCATTTGCATGTATATAGTACCAGATTTAGAAATAACTTGCAATATCTAATACATAGGCTAAAACTGTATGAACAAACACCTCAATATAATATGGGTTTTAAATTATATAATAAGCTGCCAAATTGTTTTAAATCTTTGTCTATAGCTAACTTCAAATTAAACTAAGATTGTTTTTGCTAGAAAAGTGTTACTATGAAGTTGTTGATTTTTAAATGATGCATTTTAAGTTAAACTGTGTACCAAATTTACTTTAGTATGATTTACTGACAAGCAATCTGTTAAAACATTTCATGTAAAAGAACGTTATGTTCCAATGAAGCTATTTTATTCTATTCTATCAGATCTGTTTAAAACGCGTTTTATTTGAAAGTTGACAATGTACTGTAGTGTCTCCACTGACCGCACGAAAATTTTATTAGTTTAATAGTAAAACCAAGAAATTAAAATACAACGTGTCTTCAATTTTTGGATTGATGTCACGGTATGACAAGTGAGAAAATAGAAATTCGGCTCAGCGGAGTCACTAACGTATTTAATGCACTTTAAAACAAAGTTTATTTCATACAAATCCGATAACAATTGTAAAGGCGTGAAGTGTCCTAAGAAAATGCATGTTTTTACATTGCTCTTACGGGGCCAAATTCAAGGTCACAGTCACTACTGCGCACTTTTAACACATGGCCATAGCTCATTGGTATAGTGTGTGCTTCACACCAAATTAGCCCGGGTTTGATTACCGGGCGCAGTGATAACTTTTCACGATGGCCACTCCCCGTGGTTCAGAAGTCACGCTAAGCCGTTGGTCCATTCCATTGGTCGTTGGGCTATTAATTAATAACCCAATCTGGGGAACAGTCGACCCTAGTTTGTAACAAGACCACACCTCATCATCCATCACAAACACTCATCACACTCACCCTTCATCCCATATTCACCTTAAAATACCCTCTAAGAGTAGTCGGTGTCTCAAATCAAAAGTAAAAAAGTATTATAAAGGTTTTGAGCCTACCAAACTTGTAACACAGTTTACTAGCATTGATGAAAGTTTATAGTATTTACATAGATTCAGGCGCTGTATAGTGTACACAGGATACATTCGGATATTATTATTGTTATTTAATTAAAAGAATGCACTGAGTAAATCATTACGGTATTGGTTAGTTCTGTGACTGAATTGCTGCTTTGCTCTTAACAGTTTGTTGTACAATATATAAGAACTTTTAACTTTTGCAAAGATTGAACCCCAATACTCCTTTTTATTATGTTATTCATCTTAGATAAAAGCATTGAGTTGAAATATTCATACAAATAAAATAATAATTGGCAAATAGAAAACAAGTATATTAAAATAATTGGTTCAGCCTATAAGGATTTTTACATTGAGATACAGCAAAGATGATGTATATTTCATACTATTTGAAATAATTCGACCATTTGTGGACCGAGAGGCGTCGAAGTATCTAGTAAGTATTTTACTATGTATACTTCTATGTATTTACTACTTATGTACACTAAGAAAAATAGAAAACCCAATTAAGGGCAAACAAATATCTGGTATATTCCTATGTTAATATAACATTTCACAACACTATTACGTTATTTGTTTCGGTAGTAAAATGTACTAGCTTTTAGGATTAAAATGACCTACGATTTAGGCAAGTTCCATTTGATAAC
This sequence comes from Matsumurasca onukii, assembly GCA_018831715.1. Lineage (NCBI taxonomy): Eukaryota > Metazoa > Arthropoda > Insecta > Hemiptera > Cicadellidae > Matsumurasca > Matsumurasca onukii. The sequence goes on from CM032065.1 coordinate 18,806,203, forward strand.
AAGAAAAGTTTCATACCTCTCAAAATGTTGTGTATTTAAACACAATAACCGGTAGACAAGTACATCAATTTGTATGTTACTGTAATAGAACCGGAATAATGAATTTTCAAGAATAAGTAATTTAAACCAGTTTACCTATTTGTGGACCGAGCTGTCAAACCATCCAGTACTAGTACATACGAGAGGTATAGACAATTCTTTTGTATAAATATAGTACTTTTGTTGTTGTATAATATATACTTTTGTTAAGGAACAACTAGAAAACAATAATAAAGGGCAAAAAATCCTGGAATATTCCTGGTCTTTATTAGTTTTTATATGTTTTCTTTCGCAAAAGTGTGTTTATTTGTTAAGAGTGGTTCGGAACTTACGTCATAAAAACCATAGATGAACGGATTGTTGCAGCTGAACTATTATGGAGTTATTTTATAGCTTACCTTAATGTATAGAGGTATTTTATGAAAAAGGCATTGACACATCACTATATACTGTTTAGCTAATGAGTAAAGTGTTACAAAGTATTACCTATACCCCAATTTCACCGTATACATCATTAATATATTTATATGTAATATCATTTGTAGTTTATCTATGGTAATATTAAGTCAACACGGTAGGTGTCGAACTGCTGTGTTATAAGGAGTGTCGACTTATCAAACTATCAACTTCCTACAGTATACACTTATTTATTAGGTTTGTTCTAGCCAAGGTGCAGTAATAGGAATATTGCGAACTAACAAGAAAGAAAGCTTGTCACCACAAATAATAATAATAATTTCTAATTGCATAATCTTTGGTGTAAAAAGATCTTGTAAGATTTTTTGTGTGAGAAAGCCAGATGGTTTCAATTAGTTTACACACACATTGCAACAAATAAACAAACATTGATTTGATTACTAATTTTGTTTATTTCTTAACTACAGTACGGTACTAAGCATAATATTGAAAAACTCAAAAGTGGCCAATTCTTTTTCTACTGCAACTGCATGAGAGAACTTATAATAATCTGTTATAATCAAGAAATTAATGACTCCGTACAAACCCAATGGAACGCAGAGGTTATGTTTGTTATTGTGACTGGTGGCGCCGAGTCCTAGTGGTGGCAGGCGCGGGAACCACAGCTCCAGCTGTCTGCCGGTTTCAATGAAGTCTGGCTCAGTTTGTGATGTTGCCCGTTTCACGACGTACCGAACGATGGATACCGCGTGCGAATCGCGTCCGAGGAAGTGTACCCTAGACCAAAACGATTGTGTCAGTTTGTTGGACATATTGATATCGTTTAACGCGCCGATCAATGAAGAACATGCCTGGGCCTTGTGTTTCCAATGTGCGAAGTGTTTCAAAAATGCCTTTGAAAGTGACAGGAACCTGTGCAAAGTTGTGTCGGATTTGGATCATGTGATTTTACATAGGGAAGGATATGTTCACCCAAACACTATATTCTCGGGAGAATCACCCCGGACCCAGCGGAAAATTCAGGTAAATAACATTAACGTATTTTGTGTTAGCGTCTCATGTTGATCGGCTCACAGCTGTTTGCTTATCACGCGACTGATAAGACAACAATTTATTATTTTGTGTTAAATACCTAGGCAGAATTGAGTGTTGCGTATACTGTAACTTGATCTATGTGGGTTAGTCAGTAGACGTTGCAGTGAACACAACACAAATCAATATCGTCGTCAGCTCAGCTGGTTGTCGCTCTATCGTCCACATTTTTCTTCTTGTTTGAATTTTTTAATGCATCTATTTGTTTTCTTTTCAAATATTCAAGGGGGAGTATTATTGTCCTTGTTAGATTTAGGAACAGGAATAGGAAACCGGTAGGAAATAAACACGACCAAAATGGGCAGCAAGCCCAGTAGGCACTCTTCTAGCCCTTTTGAGGTATGAATACCGTATCTAGCTAGTCAAGAAAAATATGTAATTTCAATAATTTGTCAACATACTAATCAGATGAAGTCAAATGGAACCTTTATCTTACAGCGTAGAGGATACATTTAACATGATAACAATCCTAATGCTTTATTACAGTAGCACGGTGACGCTAGGTAAAGGTTGAGGTTGAGTGGTAGAGAGGACTTTGTAGTCCTAAACTTCGCCTCGTTAAACAAGACAAACTTTTACATTTACATGTTTCGATACTTAGGCTAATTATCTTAGGTTACAACAGCTCCTTTAATCACATTAATTTGGTCTTAAAATCATATAAATTACCAATTTTTTATTTAAAAAAGGCTCCGTTGTTGGACGAATAAAATGTAATCATAATTACTAATTAGTAATCGAATTGTGTAAACCTGTTTTTATTTTTAATTTGGTTATGTAGTTTATTTAACAGCATCTTAGCTCAGACTTCATTTGGAAGAATTACAAATGGTATACTCGTATCTTGTCATGGTGTGCTCCTGCAGTTCACCTAGCCTATCACTGTAATGTTTAGTGGCTCAATAAATTTCATTTCTTGTTCAGGTAGTATCTGATGTTTTAGTCGTGATTATCGTTACCTGAACTTATTTTAGACTTCAATTTTGACTTACTGAAACCCTAACAAATATATAGAAGATGGTGTTAAAATATGCAAACATAAAAAAATAACTAGTTGAATATATTTATGTAATTGTTAGCTATGTATACCGCAGTTTTATTTTTGTTGTAAAAACATAAGGGGTTTTACAATGTTGCGACTTTGTAGGGAACGAACTTAAAAGCTACCCTATATAATTCTCGGAAGTAGCCGGTCGTGGTGAATGGTGCGTGGACGGGGGAGGGTAATTTATTGTACTCTTCCTCCCACGCACCTACGGCGTGGGAACCCCTATGGGCAGTCACCTGTGAGGAGCCAAGGGACGCCGTCAAAGGAAGTGACAGGTGTGAGGTCGAGTCAGGTGCGGTGTTGGGCCCCATAGGGTTTTTTGTGAGTCGTCAAATTGGTCCAGGTTGAATGGCTCGACGAATGACGTGGTAGAGTAAAGGAATCCAGCAGTAGTTGACGCTTTAGTACAGTATCAATGAGAATTGATACACAGCTGATACAGTGCTGTCAAATGTGATTCCAAGTATGAGACTTAATTATATAACTTAATTTATATATAACTTAATTATAGTACCTTGTCCTTTTTCTGGTGAGATACGGCGTAAATTTGGAAAATTGTTAAAATCACCGACTTTGCTACACGTAAATGCAATACATACACATACATAAATGCTTAATTTATAAATTATTGTCAGGACTCATAACTTAATTTAATTCAGAATGGTCCACATTATAGAAAACTTGAGCCGTAGTATTGGACTGAATTTAAAAAATTATCGAAATAAAACAAAAACCAATACTTAAAAGAATTTAAATTGCGAGGCCTTTCGATAGCAAGGCTATCATCATCGGGTATTGCCCGTTAAATTATTTATTTTTTAAAATTATTTCAAGTATTGGTTTTTGTTTTATTTCGATAACTTTGAAAGGTCCACATTATGTTGATCAGAACTGAACAAACAGTATCTTTTAAAAATAAAACCTTGGGTGAACCAAAAAGGTTGTTTGTGGTTAACCCAAAGGTTTTATTTTTAAATTATCATAAACCACACAAACTTAAAATCTAAAAATAAACAGCATCTATATTATTTTGTGAAATCACATTACTAAAGAGCAACGCGATTTGGATAAAAAAGGGTTTTAACCAAGGAAGACCAACACAATTTTAACACATTAAAACTCAAATTAAGGTCCACATAATATACTTTATTGAATTGATCCTCTGAAAATGCGTGTCATCCGAATTATGTTCTCGTTTACACACAGTTTTGGCAACTTCACAAGGAAATGGTCGTATCTCTGTGTTATACCAAAACAAACAAATACATAAATATATCGTATACTGTCAGTTTCTCGTGGCCTTGGCCTACTTACTTATGGTGAGGGGAGGTGGTTACGTACTGCAGTGTGCGCGGGGGTGAGGGACGAGAAGGGGTGGCAGATCGAACGTTGCCATAGAAACCGTAGATGCGACCTTGCCACATGCCACCCCCGCCCACCCCCAAACGTAACGTTCACTGCCCGACCCTTGACTACGATTTGTGGGTTGGTCGTCGGATCAACAGTTTGGATTGATTTAGGTTGGTTTCCACGAGAATGGTTGTACGTGTTTGCTTGTCAAGTTTGGAGCTAGAAATGTTCAAAGAGAGCCGGATCCTGGACTTGAAATTGTATTATTGTATTGCAAATAGATAGAAACTTGCTTTAATATGAAAACACTCACTGGGTCGTCGTGGCTAAAGGGGAGGGTCGCCTTTAACGAATAATCTAGGGACTAAAAGCTATGAATTTAGGTGGTGGACAGATTTAAAAGTTGAAAAATTAAAGTTAATTGAAGTAACCTGTTAAGATAATTTTAGTTAGAGTTTAAATTAAATTAAATACACTTCATAAGTTAATTGAGAGAATTTCCCAATTTGGGAAGTTTAATCTTGAATTTTAGTAGGTCTGTTAAATTGCCTGATGAACACAAGTAGAGTCCAGTTGGCGGGAAAAGAAATCAGATAAAATTAATTCATGTGAAATGTACGATTTCTTTCAGATTTTGTTGTAATAGGCCTATTTAATGTGCTGTACAAAATAATTTAAATTTACTTCCCCAAACTAGTGAGCAAGTATTACAGCACTACTTAATTATGTAAAAAGAAGCCCAAAAATGCATTATTACGCGTTTAAATGTGCAAGTCCCTTATTCTCGCTGGGAGTTTCATACCTCCCAAGGCCCAAGCTCCCCGGTAGTACCAGAAATATTCGACAATTGGCAAGGGAAGCACTGAATAGTTGAAAAAAAAATTCAATTTAGAAATTCGTTCGCTTCAGGTCCCTCAAAAAATAGTGACGCCCGTGTTGTCCACACATGCACTTATCAATACAAGTGTGCAAAGATCCTCTGAATTTTAAATAAAATGCACTAAATATTTGTCTAGGTCCTTGAGTAGGTCTATATACTTACTTAGGCTTAAATTCAATTACTTCTGACCGCGCTTACTCTTCTGTTTCCCCCCAAAGAAAATAATCGTTCACTGTTCAGTGGTGGTTTGTCTCACGATCCAAGATTCTGTCGGAAAATCACAGGCTGAAAGAACGAATCTCAAACAAAAGCCCCTCGTTAATTTCATATGCAAATGATGAGTTCCATCATTGAATCTGCGGTCTCGGATGTCGGATCCAGTGATTAGGGCGGAGCTGGTGTAGACGGTAGAACTGTAACCGGTAAGTTGTAGCGGGAAGTGATCTGAGTTCTGACCCACCAAGGTTGAAGTTGAGGAATTCAGCACCAGATCACCTTCAACTCTGATTATTCTGTCTCAAACTGGTCGAGAATCGCTTATTCCATCGTTTGACATAAGCTTAGATTGGGTGAAGTGATCTAGTTTCAAATTAATGCGAAGATAGACGAATAATTCCAACGATCTTCATCCTTAAAAGTTCTTCATCCTAATTTTCCAATAATTTGAAATTGTTGACGTTCCCCTGCTTCTATATTTTGGAAACATGTCCCTCTTTAAGGTCAGAGTGCGATATCTTAATGAGGAGTGTCATTCTTCATAATATAAAACCACAGGATACACAAATGGGTTAAAGAGTTCATGAACGTTTGCCTCAAAGGCAGGAGTTCAGTTTGTCAACAGGCTGCCAAATTCGATTAAGAGTGCCCCATCTCTGAACTATGACGTTTGTAATTCGTGTCAAAATGTATCTAATCGTAGGAGCATTCTGCAACACAGACGGGTTTATGGAACATGATTGGGAAAACGCACAACCAACCGACTAACTGTAGTGCTAAAGATCTCGATGTTAGAGTGAGTGCCAAATTTCAGTTTAAATAACTCATTTTGAAGTGGCAAACTTAAAATACATATAATCATGTTTCCTGCAATGATTTGTTTATTTCTGTTCGAATGGGGACTTAGGCTAACTTTATATCTTTTCTGATGGTATAGAAGCTGGAAGAAGTCTGCCTGTTTAGTCTATGCAGTAGACAGGTTACAAACAAGGTTGGTTGCATAAAACAAGTTTTAATCGTCATGAGAAGGGAATACATATTTCGGGTAGGCTTGATTTTAACTCTCCACATAAGTGAAAGAAAACTGCTCAAACTACCAAGTTTAGTATACTCGAAGCGAAAGTAGCACAGACCTTAGAAACTGGCTTATTTATTCCTACTCTATGTTCAAAGCGTCTTGGTAATGTTAATGTTAAAATGCAACAAGTTAAAACATTCTGAGCTACAGTTAACATATAAAGTTTATAGTTTGTGGGGATTCAACCATATAAACCTACGCCTACAGTCGTTATTACGAGTAAACAGTAAAGTATAATAGAAAACAGAGTATTGTTCAATGAATAATTTTTGAAACGCTAAGTGAAGATGAACACACGAGCATGAACATGAATTGAGTTTTAGGTTGAACAGATTGCGAACGGAAAGCTCCCTCGCAAAATAACATCTAAATATAGTCAAAGTAGAATCATCTCAAGCGAGAAACAACGAAGCGTTCACAGTTTGTGGAGAGGGGAGGGTTTCCCTTTAGAACTACCCTGATCATTGTGTACCAGATTTATTAAAAATATTAGCTAAATGGTTTTTAAATAAATCAAAGTTGTACTATGCTTCTGTGCTAATGAACTAGTCGCTAAATCATTGCGATAACGAGGAAGTATAATTAGGTACAAAACAGATTTACTGCGGTTTAAAGGCTATGCATGATTGGAACTTGTTTGTTAAAATGACCCTCTAGATTCAGCTGATAGTGTTATCTCTGGTGAGGGTCACCCTTGGACCTAGTCAAGAAAATTCTGAAAACATGAGTCAGACTGTCGTGTCCACTGACAAATTCAACAAACAAAGCATCTTCCCACTTCACAAACAGTTTCAGCAAGAAATCTTGATCAACTGGAATTAAAAAGCAAAATGTTTACAATTTTGTTAAAACTCAATTTGAAGATTCATAATGCCGGTGTAATTACATTAAAATAGAAAGAAACAAATTTTCTACAGGTTATTGTGTTTAAAACTACACATTAACCTACACTAGTGAACTTTTATAAACACAATAACAGGTAGAAAAGCCTATCTATTCCTAATTTAACTTCAATTTACAACAGTTTTGTTTTATACGTTACCAATAAAAAATAAAACTAACTTGCGTCATTATGAACCATCAGGCGGGATTGAAAATATAATCCTAGACTTTGTTAAAATCACAAAATTTCTCGGGCTCTGTTGACAGCCCGTATTGTGGGACGTCCATTAGGTTACATATGTAAGAAAACTTCTTATCGGACACTTATCGAGCTATCGCTGTACGCATGTCCTGAAAATAGCCTATTATGGCTTAATTAAAAGTCATTTATCATATGAGCTCAGGCTGATGCTGCTCTTCATTTTGCAGAAAAGGTCATTACAATAGTAGCAAAAACAACATTGGTTGAGTGACTATGCGGTAACGCTAGGTAAAGATCGAGGTTGAGTGGTAGTATTGACGCTTCTTTAAACAAGACAAATATTTTCACCCACGGTAATAAAAGTTAAGTAACCGAAACGTTGGCAGACACAGATGTGATTTGTCCACAAACGTGACTTCGGCAACCTCCACCAGTCCACTGACAACTGTATCACCTTTCACTGGCATGCTAGCTGCCCCTTGCTCAGCTCCGTGACTACATGATAACACTGCCCTCGCTGTAGACTTTAGTGTGGAGTGATTAGACAAGTGAATTAATAAGTTAGAAAAACAATATTTTTGGAAAATGTGATTAAGAAAACAATTAAGGATTGTACCAAGTTCCTCAAAAATAACTCAAAGAGGTTTTGAAATATTAATTGTTTTCAAAAGTTAACAAAAAGTTGGATTATGGATAAACTAAGCTGAAATCAAAAGAATGTTACAAGACATTTTCGACTTACTATTGTAAGTAGAATTCAGTTCAGCATAGCGCGCTACACATTTTTGTGTCATCCTGTATGTACCTTCGACAGTCCTTTTCTATTCAAGACCTCTTTTAGATATCCTCGAGTCTTGACTCGGCCAAGATACTCTTATTAAACATGGATTGCGAATAATCAAAGCTAGCCTACTTGAGGGAAGAGGTGGATGTAGCACAACGGTGCTCAGACGGCGGACAATTCATTAGCCGAGACATTTACATGGAGACCGGGCCGGACATTCCTGCCGGCTTGTCCAGTGTCCGCGGACTCGGACAGGACAGGTTGTGCTGGCATACAGTATAAGTGGATCGTACAGGTACGTTTTCTGCAAGGTACAGATACAAGAATAGGAGACTTCAATATTGTGGCATCGCCACTGCACTATATTCCCGCCAGTTTTACAGCTTGGGAGTGTATGAGTTTATCTGTATTCAGTGGATGTATTTAAACTTACAGAAGCCGCCTCAAATGGGATTCACTGGGGTCAGCCCACACTCTGTCGGCCGAGAGCTAAATTTCATGAAGTTTCAGAAATTAAAGCCTAATTTATTTTGTAGATGCTGAAGATGAAAAAATTTCTAGTTTACGAATAGTCCAATTCACTATACTCTATGTATTTTTTTTTCTACTGAAGATGAAAAAATTTCTAGTTTACGAATAGTCCAATTCACTATACTCTATGTATGCGAGAAACTGAAGGAAGCTCGAGTAGTTTGGAAAGAGGGTGGTACGTGCGGGAGGGTGTCACGGAATTCCGTGTTCGTGAGGGGTAGGCAGGGTGGTAGAGAGTGATGAGATGCCAAAATCAAACAGCAGAGGTCAACGTAAACTTATGGTTTCAGTGGAGACGCAAAAACAAACCAAACCTTTCCGACTGTATTCTTTGTTACCGTCCAAACATGTTTTTTTTAATGCCTTATTAGTTACCACTCGTTTTGTACAACTAATATTCTTTATATAAAGTAAAGTCCTGTAAGCACCTACCTCCTGTTTAATAGTGCTTTTCACGAGTTTGTCGCCATATAGGACGAAGCGTCGTAGAACAAAACGGTTTGCAGTGTTGAGCTTCCTAACAACTCCTAAATTTTATATACGAGTATATGCGACCTGTAGAGTGGCCACTCACGTACAAAGAGGCTAAATAGGTCGTATTTCATCCTATTTTCACGAAATTTAGTACACATTTATGCTATCAAAACTGTATTTATGATCCGATTAAACTTAGTATAAACATTTACGTCACCGTAAATCGTTAATGTCTGGTAATGTTTCAAAGACCACGTAGTCTCTCGTTACGCCCGTCAATAGAGTACGAAAGCTGAGGCTGACTGCTCTGGCCGAAAGGAGACTCCGAGCGTAGATACATAGAATAAGTAAAACAGTATGCTTATTCTATGGTAGATAAAAGTATAGTTGCAGTTAGCAAATTAGAGGAACACATCTCAAAGGAAATTCGTTTCTGTCATGCCTGTGGCGCTTTAGCCTTAGCTGCGTGTCGGCATGGGTGTAAACTGCAACTCTGCCAGTTGACACTTTGATCTTGAACGCCAGTACTGTGCTTGTGTGGTGTAGAGTATACCACATTGTTGCCGAGTGTGGATAGTGTGGATACTGTGCTCACATGCGTGACGAGTGGTGCACGTGCGTGGCCTGTACCACGTGACTCACATGCCCACAACTCAGTGCAGTATTGTAACTTTGCCACACAAGATCGGATGAGTGGTAGAGAGGACTTTGTAGTCCTAACTTTGCCCCGTAAAACAAGTCAAACTTTACTTTAGTTTGAAGTGTGTACCTTGACTCGTTTAGATGTCCATGGCTGTAGTTGTCGTGTTTGGTAGAGTTTTCACTCGGTTGGTCTATACATAACTAGTTTTTTTTTTCGAATTTCATAGTTTTATAGACTAGACTATATTTCAATCATCGCAAAACCAAAGACATCATATTGTTGTGAATCCACCTTCCATTTTTTATGATGGATTGAGTTTTGTTTCTATTCCCCGTATAGTTTTTTCAAAGAAGCTTTCACGTTCAAATGCGTTAAAAAATTTTGATTTTAAACATGTCTTAAAAATATTTTTGCTAGTGCTACTGGTTGATAGTTTTATGGCTTCGACCGACCTTCAAGTTTTGACGAGCCATGGTTTCACATTGGCAATTTAACAGTGGCTTAGCTTGTATTTACTACGATTTTAGGGATAGATCTGGCCTTACCTCGAGGGGTATCAAATGGATCGGAGCCCCCCTCCATGAGTGTCGACAAATATGTAAAAAATGCTCGTTTTATGCCCCTAGATATACCCAGTCGCAAATATTGCTTGGAGAAACCCTCTTTAGATGTTTAAATAGAACACAATTTGGAAATATTTCCTGGAAACTGTGTTTAAGAAAATACTTGATAAAAAAGAGGGATGTGAAGTTAGAACTCGAAAGTGATTTGAGGTCGGTCTGAACACACGCAGTGTGTGTGTGTGATATATCGACAGCAGGACTGCAGGTCCACGCCGTGTAAAGAGGCCGCTCTCAGGCAGTAAACCATAGGGAAACAAAGAGTCGTTGCGATACTGCAACTGCCGCTTATCACCTGACTTGACACAGTGTGTGTTGCTACTACTCACACACACACACACTCACCCAAGCCTATAGTGCACACTCTGCAGCCTCAAGTCAAGTCGGGTCAAACTTGAAAAGAAGTATTTTGTCAAAACGAAGTCTCTATGAGCCGTTAAGCCGATGGTCCTTGTATTTCCGTTGGTAATTGGGCTATTAATTAATGACCCATTCTAAGGAAGAGTCGGCCTTAGTTTGTAACAAGACTACACCTCATAACTCATTACTATCCCTCACCACATATTTGCTTTAAAATACCCTCATGAGAGTGGTCGGCATCTCAAATAGTGATTTAGTGAACACGCCGGAAATTCAGAGGTGCCTGTGAAAGAATTTTATACTGTGAAAATACAAAGCGGAGGCTAGTTGTATAATGATGATCGAATATTATCTTGGGTACGTTTTTGTGAAATCCAACACAACTTTAACACCGCAGAACGAAATACACGTTTCCGTGGGTACGTTTTTCCGTCTGGGCACGTTTTGGAATACATTCTATGCTGTACCCTTTATTAGCGAATTTTCTTATTTCCGAATTCGCTTTGTTAGCGAATTTCCTTATTCACGAATTCCCTTTATTAGCGAAAAATAGGATATTTATGCCGTCAGCTTGGTAAGACCCAAGCCCGGGACCATGGAATGAGCACCGATCCTGACCCCCGAGAACACGATTTGAGCGTTGTTTTAAACTTTATAGACTACATTTTTTATGTAAGTATCCACTCCACATTTTGACGTTTCTTTTTTGAATATATCGGTCAAGCCAGCAAAATTGGACTACCGTAAGTTTCCTTTTTGGAAGAGGAACCTTTTACCAAACAACTGTTTTAATGTTCTAAAAACAGTAACACGGCTGGTTCTCAAAAAAGCTATGTTTCGCTATAACAGCGGAATAAGTAGTCCGGTTTTATTGCAATGAATTTTCTCTTTGTAAAACTTAAAAGACCACTTAAGTCTGAGGCTGAAGGCCGAAACAAAGCTGTGAGTGTACCAAATGCTTATCTAATTGCTCATATAGTTGGTAGACCTGCATATGTAGGCCTGTAAGCGTCGTCGCGCTCGGCCGGCACGGCACGGTAGGTGAGGTAGGTCAGTGTATCGTCGGCGGGTTCAAGGTTGAGTGTGAACTACGACCACCGCTACGACGTCGTAATGTCGTAATTGCGTCAGATCTACTTGGGAGGTGGCTGCAACGAGCCATTGTCGAGCCCGGAGTGGGTCTAGGGCGAACGGATTATCTGTCTATTGAACGTGATGGAAGGGCGACCAGAGTGTAATTGGTCATTAGACGTGGCGGGCTCGTGAGTTTGGTACAATATAATTGAACAAATCGGTGTAAATGAAACGTGGTCACAAACGGAATTGCTTCGGAAGAAACTTGGGGGTAGATGGATTTTCTTGATCAAGTACGAATTTAGTAGTGGATCCAAGCGAGCTTGAACGTTCATTTTTAGCAAATTTCCGTAGGAAAATGCTATTCAGTTCTACTACTGTACAGAAAGAAGCACCGTAGAACAAAACGGAGAGCACTTTTGAGCTTTTCTACACCTCCTGGGACCATTGGCAAAACGTAGAATATATACTGTATTGTATATTTGAACGAAAAGATAAACGTGGAAGTACAGTACCCTGAATGAAATATATTCATACGTGACCTTTGAACAAGTTGCATTTTTTCTATTTCCACGATCACTTCTTTTTGTAAATCTCTATGGTAAGTACATTAATTAGCAAAATTAGTCCACTGGAAGTGACCTTTAGGGGGGGGGTTTCCTCCAAAAAATTGGGGTCAAAGCTCTGGTTTGTGCTGTGAAAAAATGATGGTAAAGCCTCTGTTGACTCATCCCACATTTAATTTCGGATCCAAAGTTTGACAGAACTAATCAAATGTTTTTAACTTCTGCTAATTTGCATAAACAGACCTATATAACGACTTATAAGACGAATACAGATTATTATTGTTAAATTTCCATTGTAGAAATGTATTTCGATCACTTCATATCAACCTAAGAATCAGATTGTCATGTAAGTATGCAACCCAGAAGATCGACGATCGTCAAATACCTTCACGTCTAACTTTTAGAAAGCGAAATTCAACCGCACCCAACCCTAAAGATCATCAATCCAATTCTATTTTCACGGTCCGAGCGGTGGCGTGGAGAGAAGGAATCATAGCGACGCATATTTGTCTACAGCGCAGCGAGCGAAAGCAGTAAGTGGGAAAGTAGGTGGGACTGCTTTGACACAGAATCGCAGAAGACATTGATTAGCGTGATAGATTCCTGTGTACGAGGTCAGGTGTAGACGTACACGTGCTTGTCTTTGTCACCGGCTACGGGAAAGTCTCTAAGGACTACTGTCTTGAAGACGTGTGGTTTTATTCAGAAATAAATAATTATACTTTGATTTTTCGGGTATTTTTTCGTTTGGTTGGCCTTAAAACGTTGCTTTTTTGCTTTGCATCTGTATCAAGTCATCCGATGGCGTAAAAGCCGCCATATTCCAGATAATGGTGCATCCTACTTTCATAAAACCTTCTATAGTTCTAACAGTAACACATTCAACCTAAACGGCTCAGCCAAACGCAGACATTTCAGAAAGTATAACTTTGCAACAGTTTGAATAGGATTTACAGTCAACTGGATAGGATAATGTTTAAACAGGCAAGAAGATTCACTGATTCAGCCTTGCTCCGCGAGAATTCGGCTAGGCTGGAAACGACACCTTATGAATCAATAGGCCAGTCAGTTAGAATCCATAAAAAAGTCTAAACATCCGATTTAGCGGGCCTGTGGACGTTGGAATCGTGCTCTGGCGCGGGTTTGATCCCCGCAGTCAACCACTAACAACTTACAAAGTTACTATGCGGTAACGCTAGGTAAAAGTTGAGATTTTAGGACTTTGTAGTCCTAAATTCGCCTCGTTAAACAAGTCAAACGTTGCCTTTTCTTACCCCAACATTTGAAAAGTCTACTTGGTGATTCAATTTGATAGTTTCAATCGTTCTTATTTAGATATACCGGTGGGTAGAAAAGTAACTAAGTAGTAAAATCATGTTATACATTCTGCAACATTACGAATTTCATGTTGGCAATAGTGTCATAATATTGAGTATTCAATAAGGTTTCCTTTGATTACTAATATTGGTTCGTCGTTATAAGGTTTTGCTAAAAACTGTCGTGGTTGGGCGGAATGTTTCCTGGACGTTGCCTGGGACGGCGTGAACGCCACGTATGGCCTGCAAGAAGCGCATGTTAACGTCGTGTGAATTCTTCCTATGGGGATTCTGTAAGGAAGAAGAGTACAATTGTGTAAGTCTAAACAATGGATAATTTAAAAACTCGCATTTAAGAAGATATTACCAGTATTGTAATTGACTTCCTTCAGAAAAGTGTTAATCTCCGGCTGTTTTGAGGATTTGGCGAACAACACAATGGCTTCGCGCGTGAAAATTAAAAACTATCTTTTATTTTGGGACTGTAATTTGGCGTCAGCGGCTCAGATAGTCTCACATCGGTGGACACTTCAGGCCATCACCTGCGTGGTTCGTGTTAAGTACAATTAATGACCCATTCTAAGGAAGAGTCGCCTTATAACAAGACTACACCCATAACTCATTACTAACTATCTTTTATTTTCTTATGTAGTTAATCGTATGTGTAAGGTATTTTAATAAGTTTAGATCATTATTGTAGGAACTATTACAATTCTTTTTGCCTAGTTACTTTTCAACCACCCTGTATATACAAGCAATAGACACATGACTCAGTTGAAAGGCTCTACAAAGTGGGCAAGTAGGCGGGGCGGGTCAGTGTTGACACAGAACCGCAGCGCAGAAGACATTAATTAACGTGATAGATTCCCTTGTATGGGGTCAGGTGCAGTCATACCCGGCCTCACTTTCGTGATTGCAGCCTTGACGACAAAAACACTGATTATCTCTCCGAGTTTTCTCTCATTCTACTTCCTAGATTCCTCGATTCCTCCTCTCTCCGATCTCGCATTCCCACTGTCACTTCTTCTACTCGCCGGTTTCTTCTTCGTCTGTTGATTCGATTTTCTCGTTCGGAATCGCTGTGGGATGAGTTTGATCCTGTTGGAAGTGGTAAGTCATTGAAGGCTGTGAGCTTGATGGTTCACTAAATCACTATTTGAGATGTCGACCACTCTCATAAGGGTATTTTAAGGCAAATATGTGGTGAAGGATGAGTGTGATGAGTGGTAGTAATGAGTTATGAGGTGTAGTCTTGTTACAAACTAAGGCCGACTCTTCCTTAGAATAGGTCGTTAAATAATAGCCCAATTACCAATGGAAATACAAGGACCAACGGCTTAACGTTACTTCCAAACCACGCAGGTGATGGTCTAATATGTCTAAACGATGGTGGGAGTTGATGCGGGTATCATCAGATGATCACTAAGACTATCTGAGCCGCTTTAGACCTATATCATCCTCAAAACCTGACCTCCATGAAGCTGGATTACAGGACCTCGCCACGAGTCCCAGTCAGTATGAGCTATATATGGAACAAGATGGTAGTATGTGCAATAGGATTTGTGCTGGTTTTGTTCCAAGAAGTCGGTAGAGATTGTTTTCGAAAAAAAAGATATACTTGCAACGTCAAAACATTGTGGTACTCTAGCCGGGCTGTTCGATAAACTCTCGTTTATGTGGCCTAGGATTATCAAGCCTTTGACCGGACCACGGTGTAAAACAAGTGTCTGTGAAATTATTGTGCGTTCACCGCACAGCCCATCAGGACGTGAAAAAGCAACCCATGAAACGTACTTTCCATCCTTGTTCGAGAAACTAGATACTCACAACTTTTGACCATCCATATTCTGTCAGCAGACTCCCTGGTAAGAGTTTCATTAGCAGTGTAATGATGTTTGGTGGCTGGCGCATGCGCGTAGGTAGACATATTGTGTTGTGACTCAGGTCATTACGTGTGATCATTACATCACGTAACATAGCGAACTGCATCTGGCTACGGGCCAGATTGCAACACAGTCCAACTACACGCCCATTCATGGTACCAAGTCAGATCTCCGTGTACAAATGTACGGTGCTGGTATACGTTGTGAAGTACACGTGTAATTTTGAAATAGGATCAAGAACATTTGCCTTACTGAAAAAGTGGAGGTGATTTGCAAGTTACTTTTTTTTATTACTAGTGAATTTCCATTGGAAATAGAGTTGTTAATTTCTATCGCCACAGAATAAAATGTTGTAGATAGAGCAAAACTGTTTGCAGTTTGGTATTAACGAAATTTGGTACCAATGTATTTTTTTGTAAATATACAA
Organism: Matsumurasca onukii; assembly: GCA_018831715.1. Taxonomy (NCBI): domain Eukaryota; kingdom Metazoa; phylum Arthropoda; class Insecta; order Hemiptera; family Cicadellidae; genus Matsumurasca; species Matsumurasca onukii. The sequence continues at coordinate 18,822,085 of CM032065.1, forward strand.
GTATGTACGTTTTCGAATAAGTTCACTAAGTTACACATTTATGGCCCCGCACCTAACATGTGTTTACAAAAATCAACATAATCCAATCAGCCAGACTAATCACTAAAACATTATTTGAGATGCCGACCACTCTAATGACGGTATTTTAAGGCAAATATGTGGTGAGGGATGAGTGGTAATAATGAGTTATGAGGTGTAGTCTTGTTACAAACTAAGGCCGACTCTCCCTTAGAATGGGTCATTAATTAATAGCGTAATGACCAATGGAAATACTCGTACAAGGACCAACAGGTTACCGTGACTTCCGAACCACGCAGGTGATGGTCTGATGTATCTAAACGATGGTGGGAGTTGATGCGGATATCATCAGATGATCACTGAGACTATTTGAGCTGCTTTAGACCTATATCATCCTCAAAACCTGACCTCCATGAAGCTGGATTACAGGACCACGCCACGAGTCCCAGTTTAAGCTGGCGGTGAAGAAATCTTTGTGAACACAAGTTAGGGGACAGTGTCACAAATGCGTTTAATTGAAATCGGGGAAAACCCCCCTCCAAAAAACACTTCCGGTGTAATTTTTACCCCATTGTAGGAAATTTGCTAGGATTCATGGTAGCCCGTGTTTCACGCGTCTACTAAGTTTATCAAGTCTATTTTTAATGTGCAGCTTATTTATTACACATGGATCTGTAGTCCGATACGTTTAACCAAACCTACGTTCATTTTTCGTTTAGAAAATTTGTCATCAACAATGTCTGAAATACTAAAGTTCTAAACAGTGACTTGGGTTTTACCATGGATAAACCTACTGATATTATGTAACCACATGTTACTAATAATGTTTATGAAAATTAAAATAAAGTATTACAGTTTTGAGAATGATGGATCACTTTAAATTTTATGCAATTAACAATTTTTATATTACTGTATTTACTAAATTGTAATAGTCCTACTACTAAAACATGCTCTCCAGTATCTTATTTTTTAAACGTAGGACGTAAATCATCCTTCTGTAATCTTAATGGTGGCCAAAGTCTCTATCCTAGTAAAGTTTATGTTTTACCCTGAACTCAGCTCTAGTAAAGTTTATGTTTTACCCTGAACTCCGCCTGATCTCTGGCATGAAACAACATCTCCGGAGACAATTCCGAATGCAAGTCTCACAGTGACAGTCTACATGTTTCTATGTGCGCTGGCAACGGCTCAGGAATGAACTGGGGCTCGATTAATCTCAACTCTTGAGGGCAATCTACATTCCTGTTCGTCCTGCGGCCTGCGTTGTGTAGGGCCAAGGCCGCCGTAGATCATAGGCTACCCCTCTGGTCACGTGACTGATCAGTTGTTCACGACACGTCATTTTAACGCGTTGTATTTGTCGAGGACGGTTTTCGGTGGGAACGCTCTATGTGCTTCTACGCCGGGATCCGAAACCCTGGCCTCCGATCGGAGGTTACTAGTAAAATGCAAGCTGATTGTGGTGGTTTCAGAAGAATTCAAACGTGCTTGACCGTGAACAATATGTATTTTGAGTTGAATTGTATTATTACTTACTTGACCGAACCTTGCGGTAAACATATGTCAGGCGATTGTTGGTGGTTTTCAACATTATATTGTTGGGTATGAGATGTTTGCCGTATCAATCATGTACTTACACGACTGGAAAGGTCACAGAATTTATGAAGTTCTTAAATTTTGATTGGGATAATTTTTATCAAGGTTTACACAGAGTAGAAGGTTATTACTCGTCGGGTCAACATTGACATTTCTCTGAAAATAGTTGTGGGTGATCGTACATAGAGTAATCAGCATACAACTTCACAGAAGCAAGTCTCTTTTATAATGTCTTTAAAGTTAATAGGGGTTTACCAAAGTAAAAAAGTCCTAACAAAATTTGCCGTCATTAAAAACAGGTTTTAAGTTAGTTGTAAAATACAAGCCTGAACAGAGATACGCCAACAACAAATTAGTACACAACTGAGGGCAACGTACAAGAGATATTACGTTTCCATTATCGCATGTTGTTTTATTTGACGTAGCCTGAAAACATGCGACATTAGGCAGAGAGTGGGTGGGCTGAGGAACTAGCCATCAGCCGCACTGCCTGCCGTGCCATCAGCCGCATCAGCTGACATTGCCGCAGGCGTGCGTCTTTGACCTCGGCAGTGCCGTGCCATCCGTCGCCAAGTGGCACGGCCCGTTGTGTGGTTTATAGTGGACGCATGGCTCCAAATTAGTTTTCAGTATTTCTGGGAAACGAGCTATGCAAATTACCGTACGCGTCGGTTTCATCAAAGATTATGTTATGGACATTACCTTTGGTTTCATCAACTGTTTTTTTTTACTCGCGACAGGATAAATGTTGCTACACATTCACATTAATTAAAAACGGCTGTGGATAAGCTAAAGTTTTCTAAGTTGAATTGAAATAATAATTCATTTTTAAATTAAACTGCTGTTTCCTACGTCCCCAGCCTTCGGCGTCAGATCTACGTAGTCTCTTACCCCGTGAGTTAGAAAATGTATAATAATTTTCGTTCACTAATGTTTTAAGCCTATTTTGTTTTTTTAAGAGTTTTTAAATGAACCACAAATGAAGGCTATTTGTACTTAAAAACACACAAAACAACTTGTTTGTTTTATAATGGGTAAGTTAACATATAACCTACTTTGATTACGATCCAAGGTACCTTTTGCAGAAATGGTACACAAAAACAAGTTCAATAAATAAACAAACCCATAACTAAAAGCATATTCCAGAACCAAGGTAGGAAACACTCGTGGTCTGGTTGCATGATACAGTCCAGTGTTTCCATCCAATGGATGGTTTAATGGTGCTCATCCGGAGACTGGACTATCATGTCTAGAGCACCAGTCTGTGGCTGAAGAGTGCAGGATGCACAGGATGCACCGGATAAGCAGGTTATGCAACCTGTGCTGTGCATCAGATGTGCATTGTGTGTGTGTGTGCTTCGTGGATAAGCATGTGGGCCAGGACCATCTTCCGGGGATGGAGAAAGTTTCCCGAATTGGTGTTTGAAAATTATTGTGGAAGTGGCACCATCCACAATAAGTGATTATAAGTGGCACCATCAGGGCAAAATATAAAACTTTGAAGTTTGACTGCTTCACGTTGCCTAATCTTATCGAAGGTATACCATCATCATGCATACACAGTAAATTTGCCCCTAGTGTATGGTGTAGCAATCAGTGCAGAGAATTCATCTTTTTTCTTATAAAATTAGTTCGGGTTCAGAAATTGTATTATAAACAGTCCCAGGTCAATTACAATCCATAGGAACTCTTTGTTGAGCAAAGTTGCATTCACTTTCTAAGATACATTCGTAGAACATTTTTTCCTCTTGATAAGGCCTTTAAGGATGTTCTGTAGTACTATAGCTACTAGTAAGTCTATTACTTTTCAATATTTAGAGCTATGCTTCAATATTTAGAGCGTTTCAATATCTTTCGTCGTTGTTATCTAACGAAGGCACTGGACCATATGTTATCAAACTACGAGTAATAAAAAAAAGGTAAAGTTAGTATTATTACACGAGGCGAAGCTAGGACTACAAAGTCCTCTCTACCACTCAACCTCGAAATGTCTAGACCAGCCTCAATTGTCATTTTCTTCTAATCCCTGCTGACGAAAATATACCTACTGTGTTCTAACTTACGAGCTGGAAAAGTCAAGACTATTTAGCTTGATCATTTTGAGACTTAGAACTCATAACTTGTCTTATTTTATGTCAGGTGTAATTATTTTACTGAACTTTAGGAGTGACCTGTTCTAAAATAATTCTGTACCTCATCTCCACACTTACAAAACCTAAAAGCACCAGTATTAATATGGGAACTTTTCAACATGTAAAATGTTTCCTGGCGTGTTTGAACCGGTTTCAAGTTTCGGTTAGCAATCAAATTTTGAAATATCACTTTTGAACGAAGAACCTTGACCTCGAAAGCATCTCGGGTGCAAGAGACTCCGAGCCTTGAGTCTCCTGACAATGAGACTGGCCAAGGTCCTGAGGGGAGGCGGGAGAGAGTAGGTGTGGTTTCCCGGAGGTCAGATATATTCTTCGCCATATACACTTTCTTGTATGTGTACGGCGGAAACGGCAAGTGTGAAGGATTGGTAAGTGGGTGGTCGTTTGTGTTGTCTTTCCCACCATCATCCAGCCATTCAAGTAGCTCGGGGGCAGATGTCTACCACCTTCAGTTTTACGGGATACATTTAATTTTATTAGGCGATTGTAAACGAAAAATAACGCATCCGCCTGAACACAGTAGCTGTTTGAAAAGGTTCTGAAATATCATTGATATTTGCGTACGCTTTGTGTTTGAAAGCCATGACGTGAGCGAGTAACTGTACTGAAGACTTATGTACAGTTTGGTCGACAGTGTCGAAACACAAAAGAATTGTGCTCGAGCAATTACCCAAGTTAAATTTGGAGGTAGTTGGTTGGCGGTTGGACCGCGTTGCTAGGCAACCGACCACTAACTGCAATCGTAGAGAGAGAGGGCTTTGATCCATCACTTAGACATGTGTCCTGTCTGTTCTTCAACGCTGTTTCTCTTTGCATACTTGAAATAAAACAAACGTGTTAAAAACACTTAGAATTTGGAACGAATTGAGATGTAGCTTGACCGTACGAAGACGCCCTGAGGTGTCCGGATATAGATAGTGGTTTGACGAAGTGTAGTGTTAGTAATGGTACGAAATGATGTGACTGGAGTATCAACCGTTGCGTGATAGCAACCCTGTATATTTACATCGATCCTCCTCACTCCCTCTCAACCTTTTCAAGGACTTGCCTTCTCTTAACTTTGACATTAAGGCGGACGTAATAACTGTCGAGATTCTTAATAACGTCCACTTGATATCTTATCAAACTCGCAGAACGGTAATTCTTTGTTTCAAGTTTGTTATTGACGATGGGACAATTTCTGAGTTTGAAATATTATTACGGACGTTTTCATCGTTGGTGAACCAGAGGTTTAATGACGTTTCGGGATCTGCAATTCGATCCCGTCTGCAGGCGAAAAGTACCCTAAATTCTAACACAAACATTATAAAATTAGCTAGCCTAGACAACAATACAACATGCACAAATACGTATTAAGAAAGGACCAGCAACCAGAGAAACTAACCACGTCCTCGGCCAGTGACAGCTGTCAACAGTCTGATAAGGTTAAGGATTACTTCTTAATTTTCGTACACATATTAGATACGGTGCTTAAATGTTTATTGCAAGTTAAACCGAAAGTGGATTATAAATACAGTTTTATGGCATAAAACCTCATTTTTTGGTGGAAACGCCCCTCCTCTCAAAAGAGCACTTCTGGTGTAAATTATCCTCCATTACAAGGAATTCGCTAGGATTCAAGTTAGGGCTTGTGGCTACATGTTTGCATGTGTGCAGCTTTATTGCTGCAGTAAAATGTGTACCCAAAACCCTGTTTTGTTTACTTTGACAGTAACCCACCGTGGAGGTTCCACTATCTCACAGATGCTTTGGTCAGCTGTTAATGCCAAGGTCATCGTCAGTCAGCTGTTATGCATTACTTTAACTACAGTGATGTAGTACTGTTTACATTTAACATCGCGTGACCTCTCACTGCGTCACTACGGCAAATCTTTAACAAACTACGCTAAAACACTGAACTTTGATTGCGTTAGTTTAACTGGCTGCAGAACTTTACTTCTCTAATTGTACTTTGGAACTTTGTCCGAAAACAACTAAATAGGATTGGATTGAACTGAATCTGGATGTTGGAATAGAACTGTTGTTTTGATGTCGTCACGTAAAAGTACCTAAGTGATTTCAAATGGAGATGACTAAGTTTGAAATACAATTTTACCATTTATTTTTTATTTATATATTATACAATTTTTTATTTATCTATTCTTAAAATGAAAAATAAAATATATATCTAAACTCCTTACAATTTAAGTAATTATAAAATTTAAAACCTCTTGCATAGCCTTTCAGTTTAAGATAATTGTACATGTACATCGACTATTACTATCGACAAACTTTTATGTGTATCTTAATGCACATAAGGAACGGCTGCTCTCGTTTGAAAAAGCTATAAACGTCTACTTGAATTTTTTAAGTAAGGGGACTTACCATTTCAATGTGTAAGTATGAATAAATATTTGAATTCTGCCCCCTGTCTCGTAATTTTTAGATCCTATAAATAAACTGAATTTGAAAATGTTACGCTCTTTTTATTGCGTTTAATAGTTTTTTTAACACTGACATTTATTGGAAGGTTCACCAAGAAAAACATTCACACTCAAAATGTAATCTACAAACTAAAACAATTTGAGGTAAAAAAGCGGAAGTTTGTTGGCAAAAAGGTGAACTGGGACAGTGTAAATGAAAGGTCTGTTGTTTCGTGGGAATCGTGTTACGTCGGAGAACCATTGATAAGTTAAGAGACTCAGTGGTCGGTCGTGCGTAGAGAAGCCTCTTTCATTCATCCACAGCACCGCTCCCCGTCCCCCACCTTGCCTACAGTACAGTCGCATACTCTGGCCTTGTCAAGGTGTAAGTGAAAATGGCAACATTGTTCAACAATTTTCTACCCTGGAGTTAGTCAATTATATCAATGAGAGCAGTTACCTAAGACAAAAAATCATATTAAATTTGGTTAACTTCAACTTCAATTTGCCGAACAAACATTATTTTGATTGGGACACTCGGAGAACATTTGCAACGCGTTCAACCCTTAAACTCGCTCTTAGAAAAGCTTTAAACCTTGCAAAAACTAATTTATTAGATGGCACTTATTTAAACGGGAAACACTCGTGACCGCAGCACTGATCTCGACTCTGAGGTTTCTAGGAAGAGCTTTCCACTGGGACTTTTTCCAACAATACATTTTAATAAACACGTTAAGAAGTGGGAGTATAGTAGACCGTCCTCAGGAGCTTTGGTTCCAAAATCTTTTAGTATGTAGTTTCTTTGATCCTAATTTTCTATGATTGGGACCTAGTGAAATTATCAAGCTTCTTTTAAAATTAGATCGTGGATTTTCTGCTAATAGCTCAAAGAGTTTCTCACCGCGAATCAGACATTTTCCTACGCAATAAATATATTTTTTATTTCCAGTTTTAATATTTTTAAGTCAGTTGTTAGGATTTGAAACTTCGGACTATTTTGTCCATGTAAGTTTTTGCTCTGAGTATTGTCAGTTTTAGACTTTAATACCTATGCACTTTACTTTGTGATTGTAGTGCTTCTATCAACGCAAATTTCAAACTTAGTTCATTGTTTCAGGTATGTGATCGGTGCTTCATGAGGCCAAGAATCATTTGTTTAGTAAGTATTACATACTGGCTATGTAAAATTGCCGCATAGGGAGAAAGGTAAGTAACATCGTATGTAAAGCTCAGGACTTCTCTGCATTCAAGAAGGCATGACGCACGCCAGGGAACTCCCGTACCTGGTTGAGCTCTGGACCCGACAACTACCTGAGGCCATACCATCGTGGTTCTAGATAGACATTATTAGTTTAACTGCTTTTCACACCTGCCTGAAGACCGACAGGATAATAGTAATAATACATTGTCATCGAAATCGTTAGTTTATTTAGTGAAATGGAGCTTTTGCATTAACTCACTATGTCGAAATTGCGTTCAAACTAACATAATAAAGATTCATTCTAATCCCACTCTACCCACGGCGTCAGTGAGCCAATTGGGTCTTTCAATTGTGTACCATAAACTCGTTTGGGCTGTATGTAACAAGCTTTCTTTTTGAACACTGTGAAATGTTTCAACAAATTTGGCAACAAAATGAGCTCCTGCCTGAAGGGCAAACGCTTAGAAACTCGGTTCTGTGTCACCCAGTTTGGTAGTTTTGTCTGCCTTTTGTTCAATAAGAGTGTATTACACAACCTGTTATGAAATTAAATTTTAAAATGAAAAAATATCGAAATTTTATAGGCAGAGTATGTTATTAATATCAGACTTCTAAACTCCATTGTAATTTTGATATAATTCTCAACCACAGTTTTAGTGGCTTAATATCATTCCAGAAAGATGGATGTTCGCCTCAGGTAGGTGTCCGGGCCCAGAGCTCAGCCTGACCACAGAGTAGAGGTGTGAAAGTGACATCAAGGTTGCCGGTTGACAGTTGCAGATCTCAGACTGCCATGACTTCCTCCGGCGGGGAACGTCCCTCTCACTCTCGCGCTTGTGTTGAGGAGACAGGAGTCACGCACCCCTCGGGCCCGAGTCATTAGATTCTGTCACTCACTTTCCTCCTCACACTTGACAGTTAACTCTTCTCTAAAGACAGAGGAAAAATGTGAGCCGGCGTAAGAGTTGCCAAACCCGCGAAAACATCGTGGAATGTGCATCGACTAACCTCTCTCGACCATCATAACCAGATTTTGAACTGTGTTTAACGAAATCGGTAGTAAACTTGTCAAGGGGGGTTTAAAGCACTAATTAATAAAAACTGTAACGAATTAATAAAGGATTTTAAGTCGTTATTTAGGTCTGGGTAATTGGATTTTGTTGGTTTTTGGGTTTAGTATGGTGACAAAGGCTTTTACCAAGCTCAATCAGAATGAGAACATAAATATAGTTTTATTGCATTAGAACTCAATGGGAGGAAGAACGCCTCCCCTAAAGGGCACTTCTATAGTTAGCCGATTATGCTGGTTAAAAGACTTATTTTATATACTGTATTAAAAAAACAAAACAACATTTGAACTGAACTTTGTGCAAATCGGACACAAGGGTCCAACAAGGGGTCTGAAGGGCATTTCCGGTGTAACTTTTACCCTGCTTTAGGAAATTCACCAGGATTCACGACAGCGCTTGTGGCCATGTTTAGTTATACTTCAGTCATCGGTCAGACTAGTCATAGTCATAGTCATTCTTTATTAGCATATAAATTTGTTACATAGTATATACATCCATTTATGTTCAAATATTTTGCTTCGTCAATGGTATTTACGTTAAATTAAATCTATAATTACCTGAATCAAAACAATGTTATATTTCAGTTATATATAAACACTTAAACACTTAGTTAAAACTTAAAAACTCCTTGACGGAGTAAAAGCAATGACGATGGAGAAAGGTTTTTACCGAACTTTGAATTTAGAGAAGGATTGTATGGATTACAGCTGGTCTGGCAGTTTGTTGAAGAACTTGATTCCTCGGTATATAGCGGTCCTTTCGTAGTGGGCGGTGTGATGGATTGGGAAGAACTACATCAGGGTGTTCTGAAAAAAAGGTGCCCATAAGTCAGGGCATGATTCCTCAAATCAAAAGAAGAAAAAAAGTTCTAATTAACATAGGTCTGAAAATGCTTAGTTACCAAGCTATACAGCGTGAAATATTTCGTCTGAATTTCAGTTCCCCTGCTGAAACGAAGCCCTACGGGTATTTGTTGGCTGTTAATTAAGATGTACAATTTAGCGTACTTTATGTAAAATGAACTGAAAAATTGACTAAAACCGTTTCCAGACCTGTAGCTACAGTAATTTTTAAGATATGTGACGAAATACGTGAAACTTGGTCCCGAAAAACAAGTTCCTTTAGCGTTTGAAGCAGATTTACTATGTTAAATGTTCAATAAACACAAAATATTTTTTACAGAACTTGTAGAAAATTTAATTTCGAAGAGAAAGATGTAAAATAAGTCTATAATAGACAAACACAACCTTTAAAAAATAATCCTTAATTACATATAAAACGCATGAAAAATAGACAAAATCTAAGGATTATTTTTTTAAAGGTTGCGTTGTCTATTATCTATTTTACATCTTTCTCTTCGAAATTAAATTTTCTGTTCTGTAAAAAATATTTTGTGTTTATTGAACATTTAACATAATAAATCTGCTTCAAACCTTAAAGGAACTTGTTTTCGGGACCAAGTTTCGCGTATTTCGTCACATATCTTAAAACTACTATAGCTACAGGTCTGGAAACGGTTTTAGTCAATTTTCAGTTCATTTTACATATAGCACGCTAAATTGTACGTCTTAATTAACAGCCAACTAATACCCGTAGGGCTTCGTTTCAGCAGGGGAACTGACATTCAGACGAAATCTTTCACCATGTATAACTTGGTAACTAAGCATTTTGGACTATGTTAATTAGAACTTTTTCTTCTTTTGATGTGAGGAATCATGCCCTGACTTATGGGCACCTTTTTTCAGAACACCCTGTATAATTGTTCATCGCCCGTCCTTTATTCCAAGGACATGTTACAATGTTATACAGTCGAATCCGCACACTCACAACACTGATTGTTTGCAACAGACTAGAGTATGGAGTAAGCACGCTTGATAAATGCGCTCTAAATGACTTAATGGACGGTATTTACTCGCTAATGCGTGGATTAGCGACAGACGCAGATTAAAAGCATCTGCGCCCGACTGCTAGGCTCATGCTGTCTATACAGGGTGTTTCGTAACGAATCTGCTGTAATACTCATTTTCATCAGCTTCTATTTTGTGCGAATTTTAAAATGGATAATGTAAACTACTGTTGAGATTTAACACTGATCTGATGATTTCTAACTGGAAAACGTGTCCGCTTAAACGCTTGCGCTCGGTGAGATAGTTGAAAGAAGGCCCGTTGTTTTGTTAGTTCTTACGTACGCGCTGTCGTGTTTTCCTTGTGCGGGTGAATTTAGGCTTTCTCTTAGGTGACCACTGAGGCGGCTTCTTTATGTTTTAAGGTTTGAAAAATAGTCTTTGACTAAATTTAAATGTAGGCAACTCATATTTTGTCGGTAAACTTTTAACATAATATTTTTTCAATTAAACAAATCTCATTTAGATAAGATATGAGAGTAGAAATACCTAAGTAAGATCTTAGACTATAACCAGTTTTCTCGGTCGAATACTTTAAAACATGGTTATTAACTTTAATTTTTTAATGTCATTATATTTTGGGCATGTTTAGTAGTAATCTATAAGTTAGTAATGTTAAAAGATTGAAACAGATTTAACGTGCCATTTTATCAGAAAGCATCTGAATAAAGTTGATCCACTCTGAAAGAGCACCGCGAGTACCAATTGAACGTAAGCAGGATTGAGCAATGCTCATTGAGGTCTCAGTGGGACTGGGTTGCTTAAAACCACCTAACCGCCATCTCGTGTATGAAATGCCAACCTCAACACTCAACATTCGGTTTCAACTGGGGCAAATGAAGTCGTACAACTGCAGAAAAACTTTGAGGTTAGGTCATAAACATCGTATGATAGGAGCCTTTCGCAATACGAGATCAGACATTGGCAAACACTAATCATCTTGACCTTTCTTACGACGTTTCATGTTTGTATCAGAAACTAAATTTAGTGTTGTTCTTCCAACAATGATGAACTTTGGTTGTCTTTCGTTGTATTGTTGAGAGTATGTGACCTAGTTGGAGCTGGTAGTTTAACTGTATGTGTCATAGTTGTGTTTCAATTTGTTAGCCTCTTTAAACCGATACGAGTGTTAATATTCTGACGTATTAGAGTATTTGAATGCAAACTGAGAAGAAATCCGGCTTTTGGGAGCATTTTATCCTATAAGGGAATCCTTAGGCTAGATTTTTACTAGAGAGGAATGTTTTTTTAACAATTAAAGTATACTTGCACTTTTCACAAAAGTTCTTCGCAACTCAACATTGGTAAACACTGCAGATTTGTTTAGAAACGCCCCTTTATAAGATCTATGGTTTTGATAACTTACTGTAACTTAAGCCACCGGCCACTCTAATGGTGTATTTTAAGTTGAAGTTGAATATATAATAATTAACGATGAGTGTTTCGGCGGTTGGTGAGGTGTGGGTTTGTTACAAATTAGTGCTGACTGTTCCTCAGATTTGGACGACCAATATTAGTGGACAGACGACTTAACAGACCTCCGAACCATATAGGTAGTGGTTGCCGTGAAAGTTGTTGCAGCGTGGGGCGTTCAACGCGCACACTATACCACTAAGCAATTGCGGCCTCCATTGGAAAGATAGTTAATATAAACTGCCATAAGAGTTTTTGAACTCAAAATGAAACAGTTTATTATCACCAAAATACGGTAGCCTGAAAGATCTGGAACCTGCGCCGTAAGTTAATACTACACCATAAAGGAATTTGAAGTTGATAGAAGGTTGAGGCCAAAAGTAAATCTCTTTGACGACCACGTCACCAGCTGATATCAAAGTAAGTACAGTACTATTGTTCAAGTAGCACTTTTTCTATACACTACAACTTATCCCAGCTGTGAGTTTGTCGATATTAAAACTCCCAACGTCTTATAATCCCAAACTAACAGTACTAATTCCTTAAAATCAAAACTACCTTCTTTGGGCACAGCGTAATTATGGTTATTTCACCGAGGTTAACGCTCATGAGGCAGTAACGGTTAGACGGTAGTTGCAATCATGAAGCTGAAGCAGGGGTCAGTCAGTGTGGATAGAGACATAGTGACCGCAGCCAGCGTAGCAATTCCCTGTGGTCACCTTTGAGTCGCCGACTGTACGGTAGCGTAGCAACTGGTCCATATAATCATCCCGTATATGAGTATCTACCCTCAACTGTTATTTGAGTGGTACCTGCTTTACGGTGAATGATGTGTGCAAGCTGAAAATCGCCTAGATTGCCTAATTATATTAGGTCAAGGAGCTTTTCCTTGAGCTAAAATAATCAAAGGCTTAAACAAATCAAAGAGTTGTTCCAGGGACAAATGTTCGAAACTCCCAACCTTTCTTTGATTTTGACTCTAAGAGTTATTTTGCAATTTACTCTCAGTTCTAACTCTCTAATTTTAAGACTCTAAGTTTTGCAAGGAGCTTTATCTTGACCTAAAGTAGTCAAAGGCATCAAATCAAAGAGTTGTTCCAGGGACAAATGTTCAAAACTCCCAACCTTGCTTTGGTTTTGACTCTAAGAGTTCTTTTGCAATTTACTTACAGGATACTTTGTACAAGGTTTTAATAAAGTCATGGTGCAGTTTCAAATTTCAATGTACTTAAATGAATATAAGGATCTAGGATGGCGCCACTGCAGGGGTAACTCGAACAGTTTCGCTTACATTAATTTACGTTTAGCTGTGTTAACTCTGCTATTTTGAATACACAAGAATTATTTGTTTTCATTGCAATCAACTTTTCTGACAAGAGTCATCCTGGATTAAAATTGCTATAGGAGCTATAAGCTAAAATTGCTTAAGAATAAACTTAACTCCAAATGATTTTTTGCGTGGAGATATATAAATAATTTAAACAGGAATCGTTCACTTAGGGCTACTAATATGAAAAAGGGTACAGTTACTCTGTTTTACTTGTTTTTGTTAATAAACAATTTAGTTTATTCTGAAACATTTAAAAGTAAGAACCATTCATGTGATATCTATATGACGAGGGAAATCATAGATGTTGGCGAACTTTTGGGCTGGTATGGACCATTGTTTAGATGTGTGAACTTATGGTAAACATTTCAAAATGTAAAAAAAACTTTTTAATATTAAGATTTAAAATTTTTACTTTATCTTTTGTAGTTGTTTTTATTTACCATACAAACCGCACCATTAGCTTATGAACATCATTAGTTTAGTACAGTATATTTATGCCAAGGGACGTGGTCACTGATGGTGGGATTGGCGTGTGTTGATGAGTTATGTAATGACAGCTGATTGAGTCAAGGTCGAGAGTGAGTGTGGGCAGATATGGGTTGACACTTATATAACAAATGTTTTGATACAAGTTTAAAGTTAATGAGTGAAACGATCGGTGTATTTCATGGAAAAGTGTTCGATCCCAAGAAGGTAAGACGTCTTAATGTTATTCCTAACTACATATACTCAATATTGGATTGGTGGTGGTGGTCCGGGCCTGGACGGCTACCTCTGTTCAAGATAGAACACTCGGCTCCGGCTAGAAAACTAGGATATACAGAACGCGAGAAACTCTCGAAAGACATCCTATAGTAGTATTGTAGACATTACTGGTTCTAGAGTAGCAGCCCAAACCCAAGGCTTGACCAGACCTATACATAGTATAAGTTGGAAATCATAGCGTTCTTCGGGAGCTACAACTTCCATGATTAAATACGACTTCAAGTCCACTCAAAGCTACTTTGAACTTTGCTCTATGACGTTTTTGTTAAAAGCCAAATGTTGTTCTGTATTTTCAACCAACCATGATGAACTTTGTCGCTTATAATACTAATTAGTGAAATACAGTGTAAATTAATAATTTGCATAGATACGGCATATAAAGCTGAATTATAGTATACCTTTGAGCCTGTGAAACTCCGCTGAAGTTAATTATAAGCCCTCGACCTTGTCGCGGCTGTGGAGTGGCGCTGACTCATCCAACGACCAAAAACACAGACCTCTCGTGAGACCGAAATGAATACTGCAATTATATTTACATTAGCGAAAAAATAGAGAAACACAACACCTTTCTGCAAATGATGAGACTTTTTCCGTTCCTAGCCCAATGTTGATGAACTTTACAGTTAGACTTAGACAAGTAACTTGCATTCATGTTTTTGTTTCCGAGAATAAAATTTAGATGCCCTTAATGTTCTGCTCTTCTAATAAGTTTTAATAAGTAAACTTAACGTTAATAAAAACAGACTTATACCAATTGGTAAAATTCAAGCGATTTAAATCATATTACACAGACAACAAACAATTTCAGTACGTGTATTCCGCACGTGTGTTTCGGGCAACATTTTGAATACAGTTTCAATAAAGGGATTAGGATTAGCACCGACTGTTTACGGCGCGGTATGATTCACACTTGCACGTAATCCGTATGTATATGCACGGCAGAAAACCGTGGGCCGTGCGGACCTTGAACGTGGGCAACATGCAGTGAGTGTGGAAACGCCCTTTCTCTGTGAAAATGTGAGTTTATGTAATGCGTTATTTTCAGGTGTGCTAGCATACACATTACACCCACAACAAAGAGCATATGGTAGCACTGCACTTGAATATAGTACATTTCAAGACTGGTTTTTGACAATGTATTTGCTTCGACGTTCTTGGCAGTAATCTAAGGTGGTGTTTTTACCATTTCTTCGGTCCTGGATCTATTCATGTACTTAAAGGGTTTTTGAAAACCAAGATTTACTTGTAGCGTGATTTATTTATTAATAAGTATAATGTATGGTTATTGTTAAATTTAGCTATCGCTCGCAAACAAGTCTTTTAATTATAATGGTGTAAAAATCAGTGCGTTAACCGATTGACATCACAGTGAACAACGGGTTTGCCAGAGGTTACAGTTTGAAGAGTAAGATCATCGTTATAGCATCAACCTTGATTCAAAAGGATGACTATTGGTTTTTTATGAGACTTTATTAAAAAATATCAGGTGTAGGTCCCAAAAAAAATGCGTAACTTCAAATAAAATTAAGAGATACAAAATTGACACAAAACACCTTTGACCGGTGACACGCCCTTGTGTGCCACTGCAACCAAAGGGTCCTAAGTGTTCTTAACATTGGCAGTACCTTCAGAGATCTCCTCTGACTTTCTTCTCGTACGGTACCTGATTACTATGATACACTCCCTGGTCGATTGATCGCCGCAGATGTATATGGCGGTCACGAGGTTCAGTTATCCTAAGTGGTCGCGAGTGAAGAGCCCTGGCTAAGTGGTGCGTAAGGCGTGGAGGTGTTGAGGCTATTGTGTTGTGGCGCTGTGAGCGTGCGAATCACTTGACCCGGCCATTGTAAGGCTGAAAATACACGAATGCGTGTCACTAGGTGAGGTGCAGGCCCTATCATTACCGGACAAACCAGTTTAATACCGCGCGCGCTGAGAGAAATGCTCAGGTGCCCCGGCCGTGGCCGTGGCTGGTGTGGGAGCAGTAATCCATGTCCGCAGAGTACCAGGAAGCACTGCAGAGTAAGGGATTGTCGTTGAAGTATAGTGGACAGTATTTGAATTTTTTAGTATTCATCTGGAGGGAAAATTAAAGTGTGGGTGGAGGTAGAGCTGCAAGGACATTTCAACCACTCCTTTTTAGCACCAAGCACATGAAAGGTTTTGCTTTATTTCCAAAAAACCGAGAAATCATATCTTGGAAAGCCAGAGATTCGGAAGCGTCGAGTTTTTTTTTTAAAGGACTACCTTTCAAGAATTCAAATGTAGACTGTTGTAGGGTGTAGGACTACATACGGGTGGAACTCAGAAGCCCTACTAGTTTACTCCAAGAAGAAAGTGGACTAGAGGAATCATGTGCAGATTACCGTCTTCTCATCTTTTACCGTCTACAACTATTTTCATAAGTTTTTAAGGCTTGTTCAATAAATATGTAACTTGCAGTTGAATTATCAGTTGTTTAACATTTTTGACCGTAAACTTTAAAATTATATGACCGTTAGCAGTTTAAAACTGCCAAGTAGATAGGACGACTAAGCCATTCAGCTGTAAGTACTTTAGTTGATAAGAACCATGTAAGTCCCAACAGTTTTGAGCAAAATGGGAACAAGGTCACTCACCACCACATTGCGTAACAGAGATCGACCCAGATCAGGTAGCTATGGACTGAGACCTTTTATGTTTATGTACTATTGTAACATTTCATAAATTTTCACTGCTTAACTAAAAGTCTAAATCTTATGTTTGGAAAATGTGATTTTGACGACTAAGCGTGGTCCTGTAATCCCTTCATGGCGGTCAGCTTTGAGAATGTATATAGAGTCTAGCGCCTAGTCTCAGTATAAATGTAGGCTTTCGTTTTACGTGGTTCTCATCGTTAGCGTCGCTAGTTTAAGTCATGGGCTATTCTCAATTAAACCCATTATAAGGAAAGTCGTCAAACTACACCCAACTCACTTTACCACTATCACACATCTAAGAAAAACATCTCAAAAGTGAAAGGGATGTAAGAATGAGTAACTAATCTCGATCTGATTTATTGTTATGTTTCGACCCACATCGTAGATGGTTAAATGCTATGATTTATACATTTAACTTTAAAATTATTATTATGAACCAACCAACTATTTGGGAATTGGGTTTTCAGTCTTTCAAATTTAAAACCCATTATGTAGCTCTTTACAAGCAGTCAAACTCTACATTAACTACAGTTGGGAATTCATTACAAACTAAAGTATGTTGATGAATTAAAGTTATTTAGCTAGTTATATTTTACTTGCAAATATATTTATAAAATAAACAATTTATTTATTTTATATGATTTGTTTGCAAATTCTCTAACACCTGGTGAAACTAAATTTGATAGAGAGCGCACGGTCGACAATGAAATTGAAAAAAATCGCTCATACTGTACGTTTTCAACGAAAACCACGTTTTCGACCAGTTAAACCCCACCGCAGGTTGGATTCGAGCCGAAACCCTGGGCCGAAACGCAATCATAACTCGGAGTTGCTCGGAAGTGGGTCGACAGCGGGTGTCCAGAGCCAGACTTTGTTTACAGTTATCGCACGGTGTGATGAGTGCAGGTCCAGCCAGACTCCGCGGTCATGGTCATGGTTATGGTGTCCGTAATCAATGTTGCCAACCTCGCCGCGCAAACACTGCACCACCTGCAGCCACGTAGCCTATAGTACGTACGTGCAGTGGTTAACATCGTTCAACGGACTACGGATACGTACAGGCAAACGTTGTTGTTGTGTGATTATTTTCTGTAAGTGTCATAATTTTTACATCATGTCAAATCGATTATGATGTTATCTAGGGCGGTTTGGAGCTACATTTTTTAAACTCTACTTTCAAAAGGGGTGGTCAGAGCACACAAACTATGTATTTTTACGGGTTCAAAATTTTGAATGGGACTCGTGGCGTGGTCCTGTAATCCAGCTTCATGGAGATCAGGTGTTGAGGATGATATAGGTTTAAAGCGGCTCAGATAGTCTAAGTGATCATCTGATGATACCCGCAACAACTCCCACCATAGTTTAGACATATCAGACCATCACCTGCGTGGTTTGGTAGTCACGTTAAGCTGTTGGTTCTTGTATTTCCATTGGTCATTGGGCTTTTAATTAATGATTTATTCTAAGGAAGAGTCGGCCCTAGTTTGTAACAAGACTACACCTCAAAACTCATTACTACCACTCATCACACCATCCTTCACCAGATATTTGCCTTAGAATACCCTCGTGAGAGTGTTTGGTATCTCAAATAGTGATTTATTGATATAGGTTTTTCTCGAAATAAGAGTAAAAATCAGCTTGTCATCCGCCTTAATACATTAAATTTTCATTTAAGAGTTTGAACCTTACAGTAACATAATTTAAAACGAAGGCGTTTGTTGGACTACAACCCACTAGAATCTCTACATTCTTTCGCAAATTTACGAATAATATTTTCCGCTCTTTCTGCGCACACCTATATTTTATTTTTGATGTACCAAACCTAGCTACGGTACACATTCGTAGAAACGTACAATTTGATGAATGATGAATAATTTTAACACGAATGTAACGTTGTGGACTTCTTAAGAATCAATACACAAGGTCTACATTAACAAGCCTACTTGATATATTGATAACGTCAATCCGCTCTGTGAAAGTGAATTACTCCTGCTTTGTCAGCATGATAGCTGGCAGACAGAGATGGAACGGATTACAATTCGGCCAAAGTACAACACAACAGTGACAGACAGAGCATAGCATTCCTTGTGTGCTTGGAATGTGAAGCTATAGAAGACAACAATGTCAGAGATGACCTTGCGGTCAAACTGTTATCACTGATAACCCGGCTGTGTACCAGACTGCATCGACAAGCACCGTTCAGTGCGCAAGCGTAAACAACAACACGGGCCTCAGCAAGGCTATGGCCAATGTGTTGCGGCCTAAAGGCCTCATATTATGTATGTTTTTACAAAATTAAACCAGACTGACACTCAGCTAAGCCCTACTGGCGTGAGTGAAGCGAATTACCTTTGCAATTTGTTACTCAAGTTCGCTACGCTCTACAGCACTTCTGTCTTTGACCTCAGCTTTTAGTGCTCGATTTAGCGTGCGTTAAGGTAATCTTATTTATTTTGTATTCAAATAAATCTCTAAGAAAATACAGTAACATATTATAGAAGCTTCTTATTGTAAAGCCATACCGCAATAGAGAAAAAATATGCCTTGGATTGAACCCTCAAGATGTATACGTGTGAAGGAAGCCAGGGCAAGCCAAGTCTTGGGGAGAACTGAAGCGCTGGCTGGTGATGGAGACGTGGGGAGAGTTCTTCTGGATGCCCTATGCTACCAACGGAGATAAAGGAAATAAGTGAAGTAAGTCAAGTCTTATTGTGACCTTGTGTAAGGCTGAAATTCTGAGCAAAGTTATATAATGATGCTTGAAGCTCAGTCAAGTAGACGGTAAAAGCATAATCACATTAAAACTATATTTAAATTAAAAGTTTGATGAAAAAAGAATTTTAAATATTAGATTGTAAACATTTAGTTTATGATTCGTATATCAGTGATGCCCATCGGGGGTTTCACCTCTTTGCACAGAAGATACTTACGCCGTCCACAGCACCACTAGACCACTAATGCGCTTTGTCCACTAATGGTGCCACAGTCTCTAGGATATGTTGATGATATCGCTTAGTGCCCGAGTCATTGCACTTATTACCACATCATTCCTGTGTGCAACACCTTCTCCTTCTCGCCGACCTTTCGCTCTCGGCGCTATTGTCTTCCTCCGGTGTCACTCTCTAGCTGCTCTCGTCTACTAGAGTGTTTAACCCTTGATCTCGCCGTTAAATGCAAGTCACTTCTGAATTATTGCCGAGTAGATTGGCGCAATTATCATTCAACTGACTCACGCTGTTGAGATGTTTTGCTTATCAGCGTGGTGATTTGAGTGAGATTATTTCTTTGGACGGAAGAGAAGTCCAGATGGCTTGAATAGTACATAAAGTAGCTTTGTAAAAAATCAAGAATAAACGCAAAGGAGATATTATGGTCAACCTTTAACTAATAGGCTGATTTGCTTTAACCAATCTCGGGGAAAAATTTGTTTGCATACGAACAGAATGACATCCTCTAACTTGAGTGTAAGAGAAATACAACTTCTTGAGGGTTTTGATACGCTTGAAACTCGAATTTCATGGTGAGATCAAGTAATTTCTCAATAATCTGAACCCTGCGTAAAATATCATCAATCGCGATTGATTCCTCGAATACAAGATTGACAAGAATCTAGTCCACGGTCACTGCACGATTACCACTGATTGCAGTTATGCTAAATTCAAGATTTGCATTTCCCGTCCGCCGAGTAGATATCAGCTGGCTAAACTCAATTCGCAAGAGTTAATGCTCAAGATGCTTATCAGGCTGGATCGCACGCAGCAGCATAGTCTACAGTTCTGCCGTTGAAGCGAGACCTGTCATTTTCCTGTTTAGAACACTAATCACGAAAGACGTGCTTCGTCGATTTCGTCTGTTTCTGATCACTATCTCCCCCTTTATCACCGTAGTTAGTCTGTTTTGTGCACACAAGAATGGAAAGTGCTTCTATTCAACTGTGGGAAACTCATTCCGAGTTTGTTAATTAGCTTGGGAAATCTCAAATGCTTATCATGCTCATGATTCTAAAACTCACGTATGACTTTCTTATTAAAGCTGGACGAATGAGAGACTAGGAAAGTTGGTATCAATGATTACAACTGAATCAATGACCTCGTGAAATTGTCGTATTTTAAATAATAAACATAATAATACACTTCTCACAATATTGTTGTGCGATGACCACATTGCTATCACTTGTGCCGTGAATCAATCGTCCAGATCCAAAACACGCTTTTTATTCTGCATTACAGAAAAGTTGATTTAGTTTTGTCACAGTCCAGTGTTGGGACTATTCTACATAATGAGTGGAAACCACGACAATGCAAGCGTAACGGAGTAGCATTCGTTTCAATCTCTAGTACGTAGATTTGGAAACTAAATCTCATTTTAGACAGTCTATTTTATAGGTATTTATACATACAGAGAACGCGATATTTTGAATATCTGTGATTTAAATAAAAGACTAAACCAGAGATCTAACGAATAAATCGTTTGGCATTCCTAATAAATCCTTCGTCAAATCTATCGATCGATCTCAAGATAACCCAATACACGTAGCGAACTGTGTGATAATCTACAGCGTTGATCGACGGGTTGTATGAGGGTCTTCAGATCCATTTCCAGTGTTCATGTATGTTTCCTCTTAACCTCCTGAAACAGTAACAAAGTCAAAATCTGTATTGCTGTTTACAATTTAACAATTACATGGCAAATGTGAATCTAATTTATTTCATGACACTTTGCATTTACGAAATTTTCCATTCAGACTTACAATATTGCATTCATACAACATGCAATCGCCAATTTATTCCACTTCCAGCTCAGGTGACCACCAGTTAAATTCCATATACTTGCCAACGTTGTAAAATGGCTAGGTCGTTAGACAAAGTTTAAGACGAGGTTTTAACGCCTGAAGGGGCGTTTTGACGGAATCTGGGAATCTGTGGATAAAATGGACACCTGCCTGTGAGGGCATAAACTACCATCCTGTGTCTTCTAGTTCGGTATTTTTCTCTGCTGCTGTCTCATTTTCATCTCTCGGCCCCTCGCCCGCGCAAATTTAGACAAGAAAAATTTGATGTGTCTCGAAGCAAACTCAATGTACGACGCAGAGTGTCTCGGCATGATTCCTCCACACGTCGCTGTCGGCCCGGTGATGTAAAGGCCAGTGTCAAGCTCACCTCTGCAACCAGTTTCCCCAGTTGGACTGCTGGTGGCGTGGGGATGAATTTATCGGTTCTTCAGCTCTTGTCACATCAGATAAGCTCCGTAGTTGGAGCCGTGCGGAGGAGCTCTACTTCTAAGAAACTCTGCTGCGGTGTCTACATTATATTTCATCGCAATTACACACGCTGGTCAGCACAAATGAACTGAATGCGGGCGAGTTGCTGGCTGAAATCAGCAGACGACCAATGACAGGTGTGTAGCAGCCTGTCCATTTGCTACACGTTGGTTGGTTGTGTTTACCTGGTTAGTGTATCTGATTGCTTTAAGCTAGTCCACTTTTTAACGTTCTAAGTCATGTCTTTGGTTGCTTTTTACCTCAAGACGGAACCAAAATAATACTTGAAAACATGTTATGTGCATATTTAGAAGTTTAAACAAATTTGATTTCAAATGCTGATAAAGAGAGCATTATTACCTTATACCACAGATTAACTATCACATTGTACTTTTCTGCTTCGTCGCAACCCTTTCAGGATAGATTGTGTCAATTGTAAACTCATATTATTTATAAACAATTTGCAAATTTAAAATGTTTATTACTTTGTGGCGGCCGATTCACACAATTTTCGATAAACTAAGCCCTCTATTCTTTAGCCATTTTTTGAGGACCTTATGGAAGTGTTCAACTATACTATCCTCACATATGCTTTTTGAAAACTAATTTTAATTATCATTTAAATACCAACTCTCTTAAAACCAAGGTCGTAGGTCCAGATTGACTCCATCAAAGTGCATTTCACCTCCCTTCTCATGCTGAGAATATGCGTTATTGTTCCACTAACCGACAGCATGCGCACGCAGCATATGTTCCTGTGAGATATTTTCCTCTCGCCTCTCCCGCGCACCACGACGCCGCCATATGGTAACTATATAAGTATCATGTACTGCGGCATACTTTCATAACTCACCGGTCGTGTCGGGAGCATGCGCAGCGAGCTTAGAAAGCCGACAACAACTAGCACATAACCATGGGAATGTGGAGTGCTGTGCGCGCGCGATAGTTTGGTGGTATTTGCCGTCCCCGTCCATCACTGTAAACGGCGTATGGGTGCCTTTCTCCAGGGTCTTCAGGCTATTGTTTGCGCTGAAACTAGTACATGTGCAAGTTGTGAAATTACGATCATGTGTTAAATTGTTCTGTGCTCAGATACAACGAGATTTCGTAAGCAGCATATTCTGAAACTCCTGAGCCAATATGAACGGTTACAAATAGACAAAGGGTTTATTCAAGGGGTTGGGTTTTAGTGACGAGTTTCATTTATATTCTACAAAAGGTACTCACAATTTATAAGTATAAATATTCATTCAGATTAAGCTTAAGGGTACGCTGTACGGGCGTCAAAACAGGACAATGTAGCCACAGAGCAGGTATCCTCCTTAAACGTAGCACCCCTCCTCTAAAAAAAGAAAAAAAAAGGTTTTCGAGAGGATGGAAACTACAAGCATTCGAGTCAACTATAGGCCTTTTAGTGGTTTTACAGGGTTAATTTGCTATCCAAAAAAGCTGCTCTTATATGTGATGATCTTCTGTATGTAGGCCCTACCATACATTCTATACGTGATGTCGAGCAGATTATGTCTACAGTATATGTATTGAAGCTATTGTTGTACATGCCACTTTTAAATAAGACATTTAAAGCTCTAAAAGCACTGAATTTTTTCATTTTTCACAGCAGATTTCCTTAAAATGGAGTTCGGGATATTGGCCCCTAAACCATGCTAAAGATGTATTGACCTTTAATTTAAAATTTTAAACTCAAGGTATCACTATTTATTTTTAACGGCAGCGTTTGTTAAGCTGTAACCCTCTTTATAGTCATTTTTTACCTCTGAAATGCGCAGTATTAAGGTTTTAGCAGTATGACGTCAGCATAATTCAGTCAAAATACGAAATTAGGAGTACCAAATATGTTACAATAGCACCTAACAAAACCTTTGACCACAGTATCCTGGTACAATTAAACAGTTAAAGACATTTTACGACGGCGTACAACAATAATGCAGTGCCAAATCCTGCATACCAACATAACAACAAAATAACAACTTGATATATACTGTCGGGATGCTGGTCTGATATTGGCTAATTATAGAGCAGTTGGCGGTTTGCTAGCTGGCGGCTACGGCGGCGGTGTTATATCATCTGGTGTGATATGGCTTCCTCGGTCTGATAAGTTCAAACTCCTCTCCTCTCTATCTGAACACAGACAGGGTAATGACAGGCTGCAGAACCTGACAGGCGTCTTGACCTTCACAGTTCACACTGCTTGTGGGTGGAACTGTTTATGCGTTGATCAACCAGGCTGGAACCTGCTCGTAGGTAGGATGTAGTAGTTCGTACAGTGTTTGATGGTGACTGGCCTGCTGAGTGTTTGATGTATAAATTAATCAAAGTGCATGAAAAATCCGACTTATTTGAAACTTGAGACAGCTGGTGTAATTGAGCACATAGAAGAGATGCTCCCGGCCCAGTATAGCTGTGCCGATGAGTATGTTCCATGTTCCTTGCAAGGGATATGTTCAACCCATGCATCATGATTTCTGGTTGTGGTAGATTGACGATTACAAAGAAACCTTGCAAGCCACTTTTGGGTTTAGAAAATATTTGGAGAATCTTCTTTCAATTGCCTTTAGGGATCTTCGTTATTCGAAGTGTGTTAATGCATGATCAACGAACCCTTTTATTACCCCATAAATGTTCTCTGTTTTGAAGTTAACAACCGTCTAACTGAGTCAGAGATTTGCGGGAGATTTAGATTCAGGACAGCACAACGTTAGAGAAATATCATAATTCTAGCTGGTAACCTTTCTTTGTGTGGAATTAGTAGGACCTATTATCTTTTGTCCTTTCAGTTTTCCTTTGTACTGTTTTCAAAGCAAATCGGTTTTAATATTGGCTATTGCGTCAACTGAACCTCTGTTCTGATATAATACCTTAAAAATTACATTTGTTCACCGCATAGACGATTACAGCAAAACCTCTCCAGTAGCACCCAAGCACGGTATCCCACACGGTCACGTGATATCTACGGATGACGTGACCTGACAGGGTGATGAGGCGTGACAGTGAGAGTGAAGGTGGTCGTGGTCACGTCCGTGACGTCACCGGACGTAATTAACCCTTCACACGTTCAAGTCGTGTGTGCAGATGTGAGGAGTGAAGTGCTGCTCTTCACTGATTGGTTATGAATGCTACATTTGTTCAATTGAACAGTGCTAATACTGTAGTTTCAGCAAACATCAAGTGGCGTAGTTAAAGCAGACATGATCTCTTCAAGGCAGTAATGCAAAACAATGTTTTAAGAAACCTTTAGTTAAGAAAGGCGTACATGAGCAAGATCGCTCAATCGGATGCGGCTTGAAATCACCCGAATTTGATTGGCACTTGAACTTTTAAAAAGCTATTTGACATTGTGCTAAAAAGGCTTTAGTGTGACCAAACAGGCACATTAATCGATAAGTTGGTTTAATCTTCTTTCGATGATTTTGTTAGAAACTATTTATGAAAAAGAAAAGAAGAAATTGGTGGAAAAGAAAGGAGACAAAACAAGAGATAGGAAAGAGAATACAAAGCGTATAAGGGAACATATTCTGTACTACGAAATACACTGAGAAAAAAAAATTAGCGAAAAGAACGTAACATTGTTGTTTAACTGAACACTGTGGACTAAATATACCACCAGATACAGAAAAACCGACGCCTTAATGCATCACCTGGAGCCATTTCCTGCGCCAAATGTCGACGACCACGATGACTGCGATGATAGTCAGGCTCTAGTAACCGCAAGTTTGACGTACTGTCTGTCAGTAACATGCTATGCTTGTGGTCCTGGTTTCATCATACAGAGTGGCCACTCGTACGTTCACCCCGCCGGGGTTACACAATGGGACACTTCCTGCAAACTGTACTATTTAACGATATACGCGTAAAAACATAGCCACAATCCTAGCGCGATTCCTGGCGAATTTCCAATAAGGAAGGTAATTTATCCGGAATAAATACGGTTTTATGAACATTTATGTCACGGAAACCAACATGCGTACCAAAAAAACTCATGTTGGTGGGGGTGCCCCCCCTCAAAAGGGCACTTCCGCTGAATTGATTCGCTGGTTACCAAACATAACCTAGATGTTTACAAAAGGGACATTTTAGCAAATTTCGTGAAGTTTGTACAAACTGCAGTATAACTGTTTGTATGGCATTATGCATACATACTCACGAACGGCCAGCTAACACGCAGAAAACCTGCCTAAGTTGGAACCGGAATAACAAATACAAAGTCCAAAGTTAGCGAGCTTATGAACAGTAACATACACACAAAGTGATCCTTCAAGTCACCTAACCGGCTGAACTGCTGAACGGATGAGACGTTCAGCGTCCTTAGTTTTTGCACAGTCGCCGTTCACCTTCCTGATCGCATGATTACATGATTACACTGGTTATGCAAAGCGCGCCCACTTGTCACTAATCACTAATCAGTAATCACTATTCACGGAGTTTACAGGACTGGCAGTGAATCTTGGCTTCCTCAATACTATGTTGGAAGATGATGTTTTTGGGTTTTTGAAACCGGATGGAAGTGCAGAAGTGCAGTGTGAAACAAGGCAGTAAGGGTGCGCATGACGGGGTCTAACTAATGATTGTAGTCTATGGGTGAAAAGAGTTACATGTTTGCGAACGGCAAGAGACTACGAAACCTCGTCCAACTTTAAACGAACGTATTTTAGTGTAGCTTTGCAACCGAACAAACACTGTTCTCAAAGTGATGATTTTCTGATGTGCCATAATTTTTACATGTTAGATGGATTATATATGAGGATTGGGTCACTTTTTTGAAATTCCATCTTTAAATAAGGGTTTTATACTTATATAAATACTGTTTTTGCACGTTTTCCATGGTTAATTGTCCTCAAAATCATGACAAAATTTGAAAAATTCGCCCCAAATCCGTCCGAAAGAATGTTTAATCTTTTATTTATAAAAACCTTTTACAAAAAAAAATTAAACCGACTTCAAAAAGTTTGAATTTTACAATTTAACCTCTAATAACGTTGTTTGTTGAACTGCGAAACCCTCTGCATTGTCAAATCTTTTCTGCTTGTACTACGCAACCTAACCTTTCTGTAAATGTTACACAATTTTACATAGGTGCTTTACTCGTACGTGGTTTTGTACAATCTTTGATACTGTTATATGATTGTCATTATCAATTTTATATTAGTTGTATATCTGCTGTGACTTATTAATACAGTACGCTAAATTTCATTGTAGTTTGAAGGAGATACAGTAGTTGTACCTCATCACACAACTTGCATATGACTTCGCATCAATATGGCAATAACAGAGGTTACTGAAGCGTTCAACCCCCTCCCCTTTCCACCCTCATACTACAAGTCAATATCACAACCCGGCGCTTAGTGTTGCTGGCCTATTCTTGGATTGTTGTTTCCTCACCATACTAGGTCACTAAGCTAACACGACAGTTGCTCGTTTATCTACAAGCAATTGTATTTATATTGCATAATTTAATATGTATGAATTCAATTCTCTCGGAAGAAATGCTTTCGTACGTAACAAATGAATGATTTGGTGTTTTATTTGAAACTTCTATTTGAATTTTTCAATTTATACAACGCGCTAGATAAATCAAACCAATTTTCTAAACTCAGTTGATTTTCAATCTACAGTTTGAAATCGGCGAAAACAAATTGCGTATTAACCGCTCAGCTGTTTGTTGATCACAAGATTGTGTAACCGGGTAATCAATTCAGTTCAATAGTTGCAATAACGTAGCTAATTTCACAGATAACCCAACTGCCCTTACAACGTGAACAGCGCGTGGTCACTTATCCACGTCGTCATGGGTCTTAGTTACGCAATTGATTATTGATTAGTTTAATTTGTTATATTTTTAATTTGTATAAAACAGAACAGCATTCATTGTTAAAGCTACTAAAAAATAACAACAATAGTTATACATATACAAATAATACAACAGTATAAAATAAATAAAAATAGTTGTACATGTTGTCCTTAAAAGGAGGGACTCCAACTCCGTCTTCAAAATCTGTGGATATTCTCCACTTCCTTTTGCTTCTCCTGAAGAACATACTGGTAGCTCTTTAAGTAGCACTGTCTACTGTACATTCAGCAACCACTCTGAGCAGGGTCTGGTCTAGCATTCCATCGACTGAAGTAACAGAGGGCGAATGAAGCGTTCTGTTGCATTCCATCGACTGAAGTAACCAGAGGGCGAATGAAGCGTTCCTAACTTCTGTTGCATTCCATCGACTGAAGTAACCAGAGGGGCGAATGAAGCGTTCCTAACTTCTGTTGCATTCCATCGACTGAAGTAACCAGAGGGGCGAATGAAGCGTAACTTCTGTTGCATTCCATCGACTGAAGTAACCAGAGGGCGAATGTTCCTAACTTCTGTTGCATTCCATCGACTGAAGTAACCAGAGGGCGAATGAAGCGTTCTAACTTCTGTTGCATTCCATCGACTGAAGTAACCAGAGGGGCGAATGAAGAATTCCATCGACTGAAGTAACCAGAGAGGCGAATGAAGCGTTCCTAACTTCTGTTGCATTCCATCGACTGAAGTAACCAGAGGGGCGAATGAAGCGTTCCTAACTTCTGTTGCATTCCATCGACTGAAGTAACCAGAGGGGCGAATGAAGCGTTCCTAACTTCTGTTGCTGCTTGGTATGTTCTTTTCTTCTTCCTTTCAGCATTCTCAAAATTTGTTTCCGTATTGAAGATTGGAGTAAGATGAAGCATCAGTGTCTATGACACGAACATCAAATAACATTATATTTCATGTTCAAGTAAATCAAGCTTAGGATTATTTGAACTTTTACCTGCTGAAGACCATAACAACATACATTTAACACAAAACATTTTAGTTCATTATACAGAAGTTTATTCAGTATTATTATTATTTCAGTATTGGAATAAGTTTGGTGGTGCTTAAACCACAACCTTAATTTGACTTGCAAAATTAGAATTTGGAACAATGCTGGCTAGCTGATAACCCTGCATGAATGAGCTAAGACCAACGATGATTTCGCATGTATAGAGTGAAAATTAAATAAATTAGTTATAGTTCCGCATTAATTTCAATGATCCTGATGAAATTGATTGCTCTTCATAACTGCTACCACTCGTCACCATGCAGGTGAGTTGGTTAGGCCAGCCGTTCAAAATGGAATGCAAGAGGTTCAGAGTTTACTGATAAGTCATGAATATACTTTCGCTGACAATGTCTGGAATATGGCGGCGGATTGTGTGGTGACATTTGGAGACAAATAAGTGATTTGGTGTCGGATCGTGGATAGAAAGTGTTACAGTGAACAATGCTCTGTTGTCGCTGGCACGAGGGATGGGGCGATGGCGTTTTGCAATTTCGCATGCAAATTGTAGCGGATTCACGCTAAACTAATGCAAGTCCTAGGCCCCCGGCCATGCGAGTGTTGGGGAAAGTCGACGTATACTCCCACGGCAGATAGTTTAGCTTATTCTGGACAAGAATCGCCGACAGGCTACTTTCGTCAAAGAATTTATTAGTTCTTGCACTTTTGGCTTTAGATCTAACTCTGTCCGTGTGGAGTCATTCAACGTTGTTCGTCTTCTTTCAAGTAGCTGAGTGGAAGATTTGTCTTTTGTAAAAGTCTTTTGAGGAATCTCCACACTACTGAAGTTCTACTCCGGACCACACTTTAGCAAACTAAAACACAAGGTGGAAAGGTACTGCTTTTTTAGTTCCGAATGCTGTGATGTAAATCAGGAGGAAATGCGATGAACATCTTGGTTCCACCTCGGCAAGTCCGCGGAGATGATTGGATTGTTTTCAACTCACTTTCTGCAGGACGTGTTAACAAGATGAAGGATCTTATCTGCCGGCCTTCACGTAACATCGACAACTCAACAGTTCGATTGTATTCTCACCCGGAGGAAATTTCCATCTTGTCTTTAGTTGAAGTTATGCAATAAGACAGGAAGGAACTGATTTTGTTGAAAACGAGTAAAGGTTGTCTGGTTGGAAATTGATCATTTAAAGCATCTTTTGATTTAGCGAAGTTGGAAAGTGTAAAGTGTAAACTTATAGAGTCATAAAGTAATGAGAATTGTATTTAATTCTAAAAGTTAAATTTATGCACAAAATGGAAACAAATAATTACAATACCTGAATCACAGTCATGTGTTACTTTTTCCAATACATGGCAATAGCTCTTCTTACTGTAGTACCAATGGACCAATGAATACCAATTCCTTTTGTATTTTGTCCTTCTAGGATAATTTGAGATTGAAATAAATCAAACCAATTTTGTGGAAACCGATTTGGAAAATTTGGTTCAAAACATGAAATTTATTTTCCAGTAAAGATATCGCATACAGAGTTATTTGAATACATAATTAAATCTGTGTAAGTATAGAGTGATTCGGCTTTCACACGCGTTGGTTTGGTGTTTGCTCTTGAGCCGCGAGACACCTGTCGTACAGTCACGCCTGGGTAGAGCGTGCACACATGACAGACAGACAGACAGATGAGATGAGAGATGAGAAAGTCTGGGAGTGTGCAAACTGATTATACTCTCAAGAGATGTGATGTCAAACCCAGTCTTTTAAAGAAAGTATTTGGACCCATTCTTCCCTAAAGTGACTTTTTACGTTTGCCCAATTTGCTTTTTAACGATACTTGTTTTATTTGCCAAGAGCTTTTATTCAGACCTGAGACATTCTTGAATGTGAGTTGAGCATCAGGAACACCTATGAAGTCGAGAAAGAGAACTGTTGTATGTTGTGGTGTTATGTTGTTGTGTGATGGATGGATTTGGCATTCATTGGCCAACGCAAGTTAAAAATATAAGTACTTTTTAAGCATCATTATAGGTGGACTTCCAATGAAACTTTAAGGCCTTAATCGACTCAGAGAATATAGTTGGACCCTGGGACTACTAGCAGAAAGCAGCAAATATAAACACACACTGTAAGCCGATGTTTGCATAGTTTCTGTAAGGTTTTGGTAAACATAGTTGATAATAGTTTTCGGTTGCGTCCTAGTGAATATTGTGAACATTAATACGCTGTTTATACTGTTTATGCTTTGTGATTGTCAACTGTACGGTGTTTTTTTTGTTTCAGGAGGGTCCAGGCTGCCCGGTCCTCCAGAACACAAGGTAAGACTCCAACCCAATATATCGTATATGAATAATTAAGAATTAAACAAAAAACCCTGCTGAATAATTTGAACATATTTCATAACACCTTACCAATTTGAGATCTAACAACAGTATGAATAAATAGCATATTACCCTAATCACATTGTTACATCCATCTTCTGTACTAAAAATGCACTAAAAAATTAGAGAAAAGACTCCAAACGGTTTTAGTTTGATTTTAACATAATACCACCTTTTCCGGGTGCTCTTGTTAGAAAAACCCCGTTTTGAATTAGCTCAACGATTTTAGTACTTTTGTATGTATTAATGGATAACACATTTTAATACATATGTACTTTAAATTTCAACAAAATTGAATTAAATGATTTGTTTTAAGATCATTAAAACGCTTTTGTTGGGAAGACTACTCTCCGAAAGTGGGGTTCCGCTATTTCGATTTTGCTAGCTAATAAACTTGACCGAACTTTTACGAAAATAACACTTGTACCAAATTTCTCGGATAAAAATGCGACCCGTAGAGAGCTCACACACACATATATACAACAACATATGTGTAAAACGTTTAAAAAAAGCTCAAAACGTGTTCTTGGGGTCAGGACCGGTGCTCACTTCACGGTCCCGGGTCTTGGATCTTACCACGCGGGCGACATGAATATATCATATTTCCAAAGGAAATTCGCTAAAAACCGAGCCATCAGCGTAATTAGAAATTGACAAACAGCCAGCGTTGTCTCTCCGCTGCGGCGCAATGACGAAGTGACAAAACAGCCCATTCTTCTGCGGAATAAAGCAAATTGCGCTATTGTCAGTGTGAACTATGATGTAAATGTAAGTAGGAGTCACCTTGGGTGCTGTGTACTGTGTACTGTGTACTGTGTACTGTGTACTGTGTACTGTGTACTGTGTAGTCGACCGTTGAGGCGTTGTCAGCTTTGCAAATCGTCCATGTAGTTACGCACAAGGTTTGTCGTCGCTAAATTGCCGACGATCAAACGCTCGTTCCTATGCAGTGAGTGAAGGCCGGTGTTTCCTACAATTGTGGAAATAAAAGTCCTTCAGGATAGGTAGGTTAGTTTTATTTCGTTCTCTGGGGAAGAGTTCAAAATGTTGACCCCCCTTCCCAGACGTAAAGCTTTGGATAAAATAAACAGTAACGTCGTAAATAAAATTTTCTTAGTTTTATTGACACGTGATTGTTATCAAAATTACAATTTATTATACATCCACGTTTACATTTTCCAGATTCAACTCCATTTTTCCCAACATAACCAAAGATAGAAACCGCCCTGGCACTATTTGGAGATGGAGAAAAGTCCTTGGTGTGTTACTGTAATTAATCTTTTGAGTAATTGATCCAAGAGCCACCACGTCAGCAAATGTAATAGTTTGAATACAATTTAGCGAAAAATATGGCTACAAATAGTTAAGATGTCACAAAAACAAAAAGCTTTCCTTGTTATTCAAAAAAGTTGTCATTTTATTCAAACCATAGGAAAACGTCAACTGCTTCAACTGGTTGAACAACCCTCAATTTGCTACAAATAGACACTCGTGGGTCAACCATAAAGACACAAGGTTCCATCCCCTTATCATCCCTGTAGCCGGGTAAACATTCTCAAAACAGGAAGAAACATATTTTGCTAAACGGAAAGGCGAGGCCTGACTGCTAACGAGCTACGATCAAATACTCGTTCCTCTGCAGCAACTGAAGGCCAGGTTTGTTTACAGCTGTTATTTAACGTCGTCTGCAATCAGCGTGAAATCACTCATCAGCTGTTTACACTTCTACCGATCAGCTGTTTAGCATATTCAATAATTGACATATGATTAGCACTGGTCTTTTCAACTGGTTCAGTTTGTTGCTTTTAATAAAGCGTGCCTGTTGGTAGGATTGTACCTATGCATTTTTCTAACGCTTTAAATTAAACTGCAATTAAGCCCATAGTAATCGCTCAAAAAAACTTTAAGTGAAACCTTCAAATGGAATAATTTGTTAAGTGTTATTCAATATAATAGGATTTTGCATTTCTGTTTAAAGTTTTCGAAATATTGCTTCAACTGTTCTTGGTTTGGTATTTTAAAAAATCGATCAAATAATGATTATTAAAGTCACATCTTACAAAACAACCCTATATGCACGAACTTCTGTCAAACATCTACTGTTCATTTGATTGAAAATTCTAGTAGACTTTTAAATAATTCGTAGTGTGCTCATCTTTCACTTAGCAAACCTTTTCAGAAAGCTTAAATCGAGTGCATAAACTTACCAGTTTTAAACTACTGTACACCGAGGAAAAGCATCGTGGTAAATTATGTTGATTTGCATACACTTAAACACCACACGGTACAGATGTTTCTGCAACCGTAGGTAAATAAATTGAAGAAATAACGCTGGGAAGTAAATGTCGTCCTGGCAGTAACAGTTTTTGTGGTCAGGTTAAGTAGTGGAGAGCACATACTTGTGTGAGAATGTCAAGGAGCATGTCCTCGGCGGAACGGTGGAACGGTGGAACGGTGGAACGGTGGAAGGAGAGGAGAGGACGAGGTGGAAGTGGTAGAATGTGATTGCAGTTTCCACGTACACCGAGGAAGCGTGTCGCTTACTGGAACCGAGATCACCGAGATGACATCTACAAACAGATTTACTTTCGGCAAACATTACGGGTTTTGAACATTCTACGACAGTTTTCTAACCTGCCAGTAGAAATTTAAAAAGGCTGTAAAGCATGTAGAAGAACGAAATGTTGTATTACACCGCAACAAGTGCGTCCCTATCGTCCTTCAGCTGCTCAATCTTAATTATTAACTGCATGATAAAGCCACGGAGAAGTTATATATAAAATCGGGCATGATCGCTTACTGCCGTTGGAAATAAAATATAAAAACACTCTTTAATATAGTTCTTACACACAAACACAAAACTTTAAAAACATAACAAGTCACTTGTTTAAAGGCTTATATTTCGGTTGTTTCGAACCTTTAACGGAGCCAAAACAGTTTTGACTCCTTATAATTTGTATACAAATTATTCGTTTCCTAGTTATTTAAATTTAAAAACTTTCAATAGCCACCATTTTGTAGAAAATAATTTTTTGTATGTTTATTTTATTTTATTTTAGGTTTTGGTTAGATTAACAAGTATGCAAAAATTTAAACAGAGTCGGCCAAATATTTTTGATGTATTAATTATTTAATTAAAAACACAACATGTCGGCTAGCGGGGAAACTAAGGACTTTGGACCCCATGTTATATTGTAAAATTTGTTTGTCTTAACCTAAGTAACAATTTTATATGAATTGTTCCAGAGAGTTCCGGGACACTCTGTATAATAACCAACTGGCCCTACCTTTGAAAAATAAAAAATCTTTAATATCTGGAGGTGTTTACTAACAACGACGGATAGCTAAGTATCGAATCGGATCGAAATTTAACAATCGAGACAAGGATGTATTGAAAAGAAGGGAAGAGAAGTTATCAAACTTCTCTCGAATAAAAGAGGTTTTTATGTATCGATTTTTTTTCTTTTGTAAAATCGAACAAATTGAAAGTATCCGCGTAAAAATATTTTAATGGTGCAAAGTTACACACATTCGGGAAAGCTTTTCATAGAAATGTATAAGCTTCTCATAACCCTCAAGTTGCTAGTCCTTCAAAACACATGACTTTGTTCAATTTTGTCATTCAACTCCCTCATAAAAAGAGAAGACAAGTAAACTCAGTCAATATGTTAAAACCCCTTGACGTGATCCAAAGACAGTTATGTCGATGGCCTTGAAGTGGAGTCCTTATACAGTGTTGTGATGAAATACGCATTGCAATAAAAGACAAAAGAGTGACACGCAGCATTCCTGTATATCGCTGAGATGCCAGTGTTGTTGGCGTGCGAGTAATTCTCCAGTAGCTTGTGGGGATTCTCAGAAGCTCAACTCCAAATTCAACAACTCCTCTTCGCACGACTCTTCCAAATCGAATTTCGGCAAGAGTTTCTGCCTGCTGGCTGCTCGGCTCGTCAACTAATGCTGTCCAAAAGAACTGTTTTGCATAATCGATTGGTGAATTGAAAAGGGAAGGTTTTAGAAAGGTTTAAAATCTCGAGTACTTTATCAGTCGATGAAAAGTCATTGATTGACTTTTTGTTTCAAAACAAACAAATTATCTAGTTTTAGTGATTTATTTCAAGTTAGCCTAAAGATGGAAACTATTCATTTTATGGTACAGAGTAAAGAAAATTACAGGATACATATTTTAAGATTACGATAAATTGACGTTCTATATAAACAATGAAATAACGAAATTGATTCCACTTTAAAATATTACAACAGTTGTACACTACAAAGCTTGGAATACATCCTCCCCACAGTTTTCAGCATGCGTGGTTCAGAGTCAAAACAAGAAAAGTGACAAAAGTTATCAAAAAAAAGTCAGTCTAGTCCATCTTGATGTTAACTGGATCCAGTCAATGTAAAAACATACTGTACGAGTACAATACCTTTTACAGTATAATAAAATATACTGTCAATGTTAAGACATCAATTTACTTAATTTAAAAATTAAACTTGCCAACTAAAATACTTAAATTATTTGTTCTTTTACATTTTAAAAACAGACATATTAAGCAAGCTAAATATTTGCTGTACAACGATTTAGATTCATAAAACCATTTATTTCTACGACTCTTCTTTTTATCGGTTTTCTAATACAGTTTTCTCCCGGTTTATATTAATTTAAATTACTTTGTTATTACATAATAATATATTACAATTAAATTTACTATAAGTTGAAAACCTTTGAAATGTTAAGCAGGGTATGAATATTGACCCGTACTCCCGTACCCGTATTGAGGCTATACTAACAGTATCAATGATGTTTTGTATGAGTATTTTTTATTTTATTTTAACAGACAGCCTGATTTCAAGTCTAAAAACTACCATAGAATGATTTTCCTTTTTAGTTCACATCAGTGATACGTTAGTAGCTTTTTATGCTGATACTTTGAGTCAAAATCTTCAACGCCATGGATGTTTTGCAACATCCCCGAAATTCTTCACCTGTAGGTTTTTACTAGGCTGTTTTCCAATGAAATTTCAATCGGGGGCAGTTCTATTCCGTCGGCCACACCGAGCAGGTGCTCTAATAGTGTAGAGATCATCAAGTTGCGATATACACTACTCAGCACGAGAGTGCAAAGTACACGTTAGCGTGGAGAGGTGAGCGGTACCACTTGACCACTTGAAGACGCGTAGATCGAGGTAATAAGGTGCAAAGGGCACGAGCACGAGTGAAATGAAAAGTAAACAGTGAAGGTATTGAGGGCAGGGTGCCGGGCCGGCTAGCGGTGCACGGAGCCCGCGGCACCTGCCCCCGCCCACCCGCTCGAGATAACAGAGATACCAGCAGGTGTTGCACCGGCAGGCAGCAGGTGACGTGAGTGAGGAGGTGGCACTGTGGGCGGTTTATAAGTGAAAATATTGTGGAATTATAGATTGTTTAAAAGCAAACATTAATTTGCTTTAATACTATTAAAATGAGTCGTACTAAAAGAAAATGACGTAACAAGGAGCAACTCTCTTCTGAATATTGTAGACAATTTACGGTCTAATAAATTTGGTTTGCAACAAAGCAGTGATCGGTATTTTACGGCCGTTATTTGATGGTCGAACTTCTGTTTTTATTGTAATAATCAAATGTGAGTGTTTCCCTAGAGAACGGTGGCCGCTTTCATATTATGATTCCATTAAAAACAAAAGACAGATGGAAAAAACTGCTGTAGTTGGCTTCTTTCTGCCCCACTCAGCCGCGAAAGCAATGAAGTGGGGAGTTTTATCTCCCCTTCTACCTATAAATGATATTACCGCATTACTTACTATTTACCATAGCCACTTAAACAAACATGCAGGTGGTTCTGGCAGGGGTCGACTCTTGACCTGCCCCCTCAGACTCTTTGGGCGGAACCTCCTGCATTGTATTGTACGAACACTTCCGGAAGTTGAAGCCAGTTGGTACAGCGCCAGACTTTTGGCCCACATTTTAGCATTGCCTATTGAAATACATTCGGCACAAATTTTTAACATCCTCCAAAATACTGTGTATCACCACACAATCCAGTCAAATCTCCCTAGATTGGGTTTTCAGCATACTATGTTGAGACTTGCGATATTAACAAGCCTCCAGTATGTTACCCAATCTGAAAATGTGGTTCAAACGACCCACTTTATTCATGGGGTCAAAGTATTGGCGATTCAATGGACCAAATTAATGGGATTTGCCGACCGAGTGAGTCTCCTGTCAGCTGTGAATTGTTAGCTGGGTTAACAGTCAATTCCTCACTTTTCTACACTTTTCATAAATATACACCTTTTGAGTTCTTGTACTTTATTTTTCTGTCTAGTTAAAAGCATTCCAAAAAATAAAATTATAAAACTTTCATGTGCCTTAATTTTTTTAAATACAAGTGTATTTGATTAAGTCATTTAGTACCTTAAGATAGTATTTAGATTCTTTGATAACGTATGTTTTGTTACAACTTCGTAGGTTTACGAAAAATGTCATCGTTGCTGTTGGTCAAGTGTGTAAATTTTACTTAAATCATCATTCTATTAGTCGTAACCATGAACAATCATTGCGTAAACCCAAAATTACAACACAAGTAGTACTTTTGTACGTTTAAAATACGTGCTTATCGAATTATTGTAATATTACTGACCACAGTGCGATTTGTCTGTTACTTTTCTGACATAACTGAAGCAGACGCTCACCACTCGTACAGTATTTTGGTTGTTAAATTGATTATTAGCGAAGTTATTTTGGAAAGATTAGCTATTCATGCTGTCAACATGGTAAGACCCAGTCTCGGGACTATGAAACGGGCACCGACCCTGAACCACAGAACACGTTTTGAGTATTTTAAAAAGCTTTATATACATACAGTATATAAATGTGTTTGTGAGAGGTTGCATTTTTGTTTAACTTTAATAATGTTTTTAATGTAAAAAATTTTTTCGTACGGTACTCGGTCAAGTTTGTTAACCAGCAAACTGGAATACCAAAAGTCGACTTTTGGAGGAGAGTTTGAACCAAAAATGGGTTAAATTATCTAAAAACAGTAAAATTAATCAAATTTTAATGTTTGCAGTAAAAATGTAACTGGATACAATAATTGAAGAATGAAGGATGTCCGAAGTCCGAAGCGAGACTGTGAACATCAAAAATTAGGGTAGTGTTAAGAAAATTCGCTACATTCACGCCAGTGGGGCTTTAGCGCTTAGCCGCGTGTCGACCTGGATTATTTTATATTTTTTGTTATTTCCTCTGAATGCTCAATAGTTACATTTGTGTTAGAAACTACGCTTGAGGTTTCAACACTATGGGACCTCCAATAACGACTAACTAGTCTGGGAAAGACTTGAAGACAAAGTTGAAGAACAAGGAAAGTTGAACTTGGGAGGTGTCGGGTGGTGATGCATGTGGTCGTGGATGGGATCAGAGGGTGTCAGTGGGCGACAGTGCTCATGGTCAAGGGCGCCACCGACTCACCGCCCATATTGTCGCCCAACTCAGCTGGCATGCCAGCCGATTGTTTCTGTAAACGGATATTTATTGCGTGTGAGGGTGGGAATTCAGAGATATCCCGATTGGTGTGGGGCGTTTCGAGTTTTATTATGTGAGTTACAAGCCAATCGCGTTTCTCATTTTTTTGTTACTGTGAATTCTATGTAAGTTTATTTGCCATGAAGAAAGTTGTTCTTATATTTATTTGAATATTTCAATTGTATCCCGTAGTTCTAAAGGTTCTACTAACTACCTGTAAACAAATCTGGACTATCAAATCAACTGTTTGTAAAAAAAATAAAACTGTACCGGTAGTGCTATGGTTGAAGACATTAATTTGACCAATAGTGGCCATGACCTTGAATTGCTTCCCATAAGAACAATGCAAACATGAATTTCCTTGGGATACCTCGCACTTACAGTTACGATCGAATTTGTATGAAATAAAGTTAAAACACATTACTTTTTTAGTGGATCCGCTTAGCCAAATTTCCATTTTTCATTTAAAAAATCGTGAGATCAACCCTTAAATTAAAGAAACTTAGAATTTGATTTTTTTATTTTACTTGTAAACGAATGTAAACTGAAAACAAAATAAAAAAAGCGGTTTGCGGAGTCATTGCAGTACATTGTTAGCAATCAATAAAAACCTCATTCAAAAAGGTCCGATGAAAATTGCCAGGTGTCCCAAGAAAATGGTCGTTTTTAAATTGCTCTTATGAGGGAAAAAACAAAATGGCCGACAGGTACTGTACATTCTTAAAAACATAGTTTGTGGCTACTAGTCGCCTATGTTTTAGGTTTGGCTCTTCAGCTAAATTATTGTTATATTTATTGAAATTTTCATTTTCATTTTCTCTTGGTGTATTTGGTGTAGCGGAATTCGTATCTAGTATAATTAAATTAAAATTACTTTTATTCAACAGTGCATATTTTAATAATAAAGTTAAAAGAAAATATTACACAACTTTGGGTGCTACAACCAGATTAGCTATTTAATAATAAACAATTACATCCAAGCAAAAAATTAAAATTATGTTGCAGAATACATCACACTATAAATCTTCTCTTGTAGCTTCATATTCTCGAGTGCGTCCGACCCGACCCGACCGCACAATTATGACTGAGTAGTGAGTGCGCCTTTCTACAATAAACTGCTAACTGCTGTGATGCTGTGGACCTAGTGTGGCTAATGGCTACTAACAGTCGGCCAGTGTCTACAGTTAACACACTCGTCGTCCAGTTAACACTCTGTCCGGCCACTCAGTTAACGCGCGAGTCTCGGAGGACTTCAACTTTCGTCGCAAGAATGTGCGACATCTGATATCTGCCGGTCCGGCGATAGTTGAAACTATTTTAATATCGCTCCGATGATTCGGCCGCTTTCAAACCTTACTGTTGGTCCGGCGAGCTTTTAGTTGATCAAGATATTTTGCTTGACTTTACTACTACTGGTGCTGGGGTCTACTAAAAGAGGAATAACATGTGAAACTTTTAAGTACGAACGTTGGCCTTCACAGGCAGGAACTCGTTTTGTCAACAGGTTGCCAAATTCTATCCGAGTATCAGAGCACTTTGGCATTTGAACTCGCCTCTAAAAACTTGTTGATCGCACAAGACTTTCATAGCTTAGACTAGTTGGGAGACACAGAACGGCAGTTTATGAACGTTTACCTTCTCAGGTAGGAGTTCAACTCGTCAACAGGTTGCCAAATTCGATCAAAAGTGCCCCAGAGCTTAAGGCTTTTAAAACTCGTATAAAAGAGGTTTTGGCCGCAGAAGAATTTTATAATACAGACGAGTTTATGGGACATGACTGGGAAAACGCGGAACACAATGAGGTTTAGAGTGGTTCAATTTGAATGAATGCCAAAAATGTATGTCTGATTCGGATTTCAACGGTGGAATGTGTGTAAAATTGAAGATTTTTAAATTACAGTAATTTGACGATTGAATAACTTGTTTACTAAATCACTAAATCACTATTTGAGATGCCGACTACTCTCATGAGGATATTTTAAGGCAAATATGTGGTGAAGGATGAGTGTGATGAGTGGTAGTAATGTGTTATGAGGTGTAGTCTTATTACAAACTAAGGTCGACTCTTCCTTAGATGGGTCATTAATTAATTGCCCAATGACCAATGGAAATACAAGGACCAACGGCTTAACGTGACTTCCGAACCACGCAGGTGATGGTCTGTTATGTCTAAACGATGGTGGGAGTTGATGCGGGTATCATCAGATGATCACTGAGACTACCTGAGCTGCTTTAGACCTATATCATCCTCAAAACCTGACCTCCATGAAGCTGTATTACAGGACCACGCCACGAGTCCCAGTCAATGTTGACTGTCATGTTTTTTCAATGTTGACGCAATAAACAATTTATTTATTTATTTAGTTACTTCATGGTACGCGTATGTAGGATGTAGGACACTCAAACGTACGAACAGTCTGTGAGTTGGGCTGTTGGTGGAACTATTCGAATTGATGAAGCGTGAATTAAAATGTTGTATGTTTGAAAGAGTCAGAGTGAATTATTAAACAACAATGTTAATCATTCAATATGGCACTTTTCTTTGTGAATGATGCACTTTCGTTTTGATCTTAAAACTATAATATTAGCAATAAGTTTTGAATACAATAGGTTCAAACACAAAA
Organism: Matsumurasca onukii; assembly: GCA_018831715.1. Taxonomy (NCBI): domain Eukaryota; kingdom Metazoa; phylum Arthropoda; class Insecta; order Hemiptera; family Cicadellidae; genus Matsumurasca; species Matsumurasca onukii. Next base: position 18,863,212 of record CM032065.1, read on the forward strand.
TATTTCAAGACTTTTGAGTCTCTCTGTATAACACAGTGGTATTACCAGTTGTACTGATGTACTCAACCACCCACTATCCCAAAGAGAGTGCAAAAAATTCATTGACTTGTAATTCAAATAACAAAATAAAATAAAATAACTAATATTTTGTTCTTTCTTCTCAAGGGTTGGATGCCAATCGGCTCATATATTCTTCTACACACAGTAAATAAAAAAGCAAGTGAAAAAATTGGCTTATATTTCGCTACTTTTTTGCTTCTTCATAGCCTAATATTTAGTTATAAAATATATACGAGTCTTTTAAATTGTTCCCGAGTCTGGGCGCCCATGGAGTAGAAGAGTTATTTACTCGCCTCTGCGCTGAAGAGTAGTGACCGCGCGTCGATGTCACCTGCACGGCACGGCACGGCGCGTATCTTATCACGTGCGCAGTGCGCAGTGCGCAGAGGCAGGTAACGGTGGAAGTCAAGTCCGTTGCATAATTAGTGCTGAAGCGGCTAATGCGCGGCTCACGCGTCGCCATTAACTCCGCGGCCACCCGCACCGTTGCGCTACAATAATTAGCAAACATTTGTCACAGAATAAAGCTGCACATTTTTGTAACTGCAGTATGGCAAACGGTTCCAATTTGGCGTGGAATTTTCAAGACCAAAAAAGTGCCGTTGTGGACCGCCGTATATGATAAAGAGCCTTACTATCTTTAATTTTGTAGGGCTTGCCAGTAACGTTCATAATTTGTCAGCAAAAACATAAAATTGAAAACTATATTGCCCTGTGTCGGTCACCAGGCCAGCGATGTTTGGTGTCGCCGGAGCCCCGAAGCTCACGAACCGCCGGCGACGTGAGGGATCGGTGAGTGATCGGTCGGCTGAGTGTTGGCTGATCAGGGGTTTGTAATGAGCCAATCAGTGTTATTGGGCGCACCCCTTCCATCGGTCTCCGGGGTGAACTGGCTCACGACTTCGTGACCACATTCACAATGCCAGGGATACATTTTTTGTTTAGAAACAGTAGTTATAGCCTCCGGTTCAATTCTTACGGTTAAGTCTCTCAATATAAGTTAAAATTTCACTTTAACGACAGATACTGTATTTAATTCCTCTGTTCAAGGCAAACCCTCTTCTAAATCCTGCCACAGATAGGTTCTTAGCCCTCGTATGGCAAAAAATAAAGTTTAAGCTTTGCAAACTGGAAGTTTTAGGCTATTCGGGAATACATATGTTAACTCGGTATAGATCTGTTGATAATGGCTGAATACGTTATTTGATGAAACATTTGGGGGGTTCTGAAGCATTTCGATCAAAATCCGCCTGGCTACGTCCTTGACACTGCTGGTCCAACTTTACTACGTCAATAGACCGCCTTTGTAAAAGTCGTATCAGGATATAGAGATATGTTCCTATATTTAAGTCGCACCACATGAAACGTATTGCATTAAAATGTAAACATTAAACACTGCAAATGCGTAGAATATAGTATTCCCTTATCAAATGCCAGAACAAGCTGTTGAAACTGGAATAAACGTTGGACAAGCAGGTGACGGAGACGGTGTGAGGTCCACGCATGCGCGGTAGAGTAGCTGCGCACTGCTTCGGCGCGACCGCGCATTGTTCTCTCCCCGAGCTGTTAATGACTTCTCCACTTGCCTCTTCATTTCTGTCTTGAGTCTGTAATTAGAACAACGGCCCCTTGGGAGGTCCGGGCTCTTGACAAATTGTAGTGACGTTTCCCAGGAGCTGACACCCGAGAAGAGAAGTTAGGCGAGTGGAAATACCATTGAACTTCCAAAGCATGTGACCAATGACAAGCTGCAAGGGAGAAAGATTGCACATACATCCATTGCGCAATGATTTTTACGTAGTGAGAACCGCAATTTATAAATGCCCCTACCATCCCCGCCCAAAAGATGCTTTCAGTGTAAATTATTCCCCCGTTACAGAATATTCGCTAGGAGTCACGGCAGCGCTTGTGGCATCATGTCGCCTAGTTTTGTAACTTTACGTGATGAGCAATGCTCACGTGAGTTGGTTTGTTATTACTCTGATCATTGATCGCTGAACTTTTATACGTTGTGGTTAAGAGTTTACAAACAGTGGACATCGTTTCAACCACAGCCTTGAACAGCAGATATTGACCACTGTTTCTGCAACTCATTATTAGACAAGGTTTAATAGTATAACCAAAGATTATGTTATGGTAGGTAGACAGTGCGTAGATGCCACATGGCTGAAGGCAGAGAAGTCTACATAGTTGCGGCAGCCCAAGCACAATTTGTGCGCTGAGTGCTGCTATATCTCGCCGTATTTCTCCATGTTCCGCTCCACATGCTCGACATTGTCCGATGTCAATGACTTAAATGCAACCAAATCGTGCGATTTTTGGGAACGAACTAATTGCGCGTGTGACAGTACTCTATTTGAGAATTTCCTCGCTGCGCTATCTGTGCTTGGGCTGCCGCAACTATGTAGATTGTTCTGCCTCAGCCGTTCGGCACCTATGCGCTATCTACCTACCATAACATAATTGGTAAAATTAAGAAACACTCTCTGTCCTATGTAACCTTACATGTATTTCGTACGGTATTGTTTTCTGTAACTCGTCCTTTTCATTTTGAATCCATGGAATGGCTATTTATTTTCTTATGTTATATGTCTGATATTAGTGTCACTTGATTCAGTTTCTTATTAAGAGCTACGGTTGATTTCATTTCCTACCCCTAGACTACAATGCTATTTCGGAACAGTCTTGTACATATGTCAGACAAAACGAACACTTGATAAATGATCACCCGTGCTAAACAGCTAGAGAAGAGAAGCGAGAATCGATACTGTTGGAACACTAACCGATTGTAAGGTTTCTTTGCGATCAGTAGACAGTTGTTGCATCGCTTATCAAGTATCACACCATTACATCCGTACATCACAGCTTGAACAACATATCTATCAATATCGCATAACCTCCGGTGACGTCTGTATGATCGATATTCAATACGTTACGAGATTGATGATACTCTGATGTAATGGGTTTGAGTAAGTAGTGTTATATTTCGGTTGAAATTCATTGAGTAATCAAGTGACTTTATGTTTGACTTTTTATTATTAAAATGACAATAATTTGAAATTAAAAAAAACTAGGATTTTCTTGATACAAACTTTGAATGCAGGTGTTATGTTGGATTTATTTTGATGCAATTGTGATATTCCGGAATAGTTGACTAATATACTGTTGATTAGAAAATGAGAGTAGGTGGAGTTTTGGATCAAATAAAATCCATTCAAGGTTAAAAATGTGAATTTGTAGGCCAAATCATACTACGTCTTATATTTCATACCGCTGTCGGTTTAGTTCTAAAATTATTAACCTTGTATCTAATAGTTGTAGACAAAACATAATATTCCAATATATATGCCTAGCTTATTTTCTTTATACTCGTACTTCGATATGGGAACGCTTGCAAAGCGTGTCTTAGACCCTAAAATTATTTCGTTTTTTGAATAACCTAGTTATATGTGAATGTGGTAAATAAGAGATTAAATATGTTCCTTTCAATTTAAGGCTAATATTTTTGCTCGTGGTTACTTAAAGGAAAAAATAAATTTGTTTCATACGAGGCCTACACAGTTAGGACTATCTCTATCAACAAATATACCGCGTAGTCAATTGCCAGAATTGTTAGTATTGGCTGCGGTATTGATCCCACGCCACCGGAGTGATAAGCTGCGGAGTCGTGAGGAACTACTTCAGAAAATCCTTGAGTATTATACGGTGAATAAGTGTGTAAATGAAAATTGAATTCAAGTGTCCAGAATGTTAGAGAAGACTGTACGACATTCAAGTCATACGAAATAACTTCAGTGATCCTCCACCGCTATTAACTTTACGTAACGTGACTTTAATCCTCTCAGCTGTAGAGCTGTGATGGCCCTGATGACGCACAGTAGCTGGCGAAATGTTAGCGAGTTGTCGCGTGACGCAAGGCACCAGATGGGACCGCAGTGACGACCACCGGCGTGGACCCGGGACCGAAGAGTTACTGCTCATATTTCACCGGTCCACCACACCACGAGATTCGGAGAAAGACAGGCATCGCACGTCGTAACTGTGAACGTGTTGAGCGCGATGAGTTGCATAGTCATGTGACTGGGAGGGGTAACTACCAGAGGTACGGGCGCAGAACGTTAGTTAAGTAGCTAATTGTCAATCACAAGCCTCTCGGTTAAGGTCATAAGAACGGTTGATGCGGAAAATGTTTCGGGAAAACCTAACTTGGATCTTCGTGACGTTTCATTCGATAAGAACCTAACACGTTTGTTAATCCAAACACATTTTACAAAAAGTTGGTACCTTTATAGATTGTATAATACTTCCCTGAGAAAACCCTGCATACTCCTCCCACATTTTAAATCTAGTTAAACTCAATTGAACAGTTTATAAGTGCTATACACGTGTAAATAAAGAGACAGAAGGCTGCCGCCAGCGAATAAGAAAGGCAGACGACAATGGACCCGTAAACATCGCTAACAGAGGACGATGAGGCGACGTAAAGTATTGTGTTACCGAAGCCAAGGTTGTGTTTTGTGTCACTGCGATCGCATAACGTTGCGCAAACTGCCACATAAACGTTAATGGACGATAAATTCACAAGTTCAGAGAAAAGGAACAGTTTTACTCTCCGGGGATTCTCTAACAGGTCCTTCTTGTATGAAGTATTTTGCTATCTCTCTTTGTGTTCAGTTTTGCATGAAAAACTACGGAAAAATGCACACATTTTAACCATTATTGCTTACCATTATGTCCGTTAATACCACTAGGTCGTTGTTTAGTGGCATGAATACAGGGCAGAAGCGCGCTTAACGACTTTCTATGCGGTTTATAACGTTTATCTAGAGAAATGTACTTGAACTGGAGAAATGAAGCGCCTTGAACTTGTGGGACAAGTGTACTCCGAGGGTCAACGATATGGCTCTTGGGATTAATGTACCCCAAGGGTCCACCAGACGACCTGCGCTGTTTATACGTTTTGTCCACGGAAAGCCTTGAACTCCTGGAACTGGTGTACCCCACTGGTCAACCATACAAGTATTGGGACTGGTGTACCCAAAGGGTCAACCATACAAGTCCTGGGACTGGTTTACCCCAAGGGTCAACCATACGACCTGCGCTGTTTATATACGTGTTGTCAAAGGAAAGGCAAGGAAAGCCTTGAACTCCTGAGACTGGCGTACCCCAAGGGTCAGCTATACGACCTGCGCTGTTTATACGTGTTGTCCACGACACGGACTTGGAGACGGCGTGACTGACAGGCCACTAAAGAGTGCACGTCCACTGCGGAACATGTGTGCTTTGTTTGCTAATAGGCGTGACAAGTGCGCTCCGTGCCCCCGACAAAATATCCCCGTGTTCACAACACCTTCGCTCTCACGCTCGCCACGTCACTCGCTGCCAGGTGGACCCGTCATTAGGCAAGAAACATGTGATCGCAATGGGTGATCAAACCGTGTGCCATAGGTAAACCGAAAAACGGCATGGTGGAAGTACCGGAGTTATTTCACCACTTATTCTACTCTGAGGTCATAATACTATTACGGCTGTTTCCACAGTTTTTGTGAACAAGAACACGACGTTTTGGTATCTGGAATCTGACCCCGTCTTCAGATAAAAACAGTTCATTTCCTAATGTTTGTGTTATTCTTTTAGGTTACTTTCCACATAAAGACGGGGTTAGATTCCCGAAACGTGTTATAGTTTACTAGAAAAATATAGAAAGCGTCCGTATTAATATTCTAACCTCAGAAATTCTACCATCCAGGCCCTAAACACATTACTTCGCCAAACCTTTTTGATTTCGTCGTATACAAGGTCCACTTAAATATCAAGCCATGGAAGCAACATTTCACCTTTCCCAATGCAAATCACTCACTGAACCCTACTGATAATTTGCCCCAACCTTCTCCTTTCTCCATAGAAACAATCACATCCTCCCGCTTCCTAACAATACAAGGCCGTTCTCCAATTATGCATTTATTCGATCGCTCTCCGAAATTCACTCTCCCTTCAAGTGAAAGGATGTTTGCAATTGTAAATATTAATAAATCAGTCTACGTTGTATTAATATGTATTGCGATTTTCTTCGGGTCGGCTTTTACAATGTTTATGAATGTGATTTCTATTATAGCCCACTCGTATAGATTAGGGGAGGAGTGATAACAGAAAGTGCTATAGAAAGGGAGTTAACTTTGAATGTTTAACGGCAACATTCACTCTATAGTTGTGGCTGGACCGGTTCTTATCGATGGTTGTCTTGTATGTACAATAAGTGGAGATCTCAATTGTAGAATTTATGTCGGTTAAACACAGTGTGTGGGTTCGCAGATCGAGTCCCTATTCTTCGGATTGCCAAGCCGATGCTTGATATGAGCTTAATTCATCCTGTACACCACTTATTACTTGCCATGCAATCGCCAAACATTTACTAGTGAAAAACAATCTTTGGAGGTAATCAGTGATTTTCACTTTAGCACAATTCACGTAGAAAGAATCTAGTACGTTTTGGAAATTGACGATTTCAAACTTTGGGCTCTGAATATGAACAACTTTAGTGTTTTTAACAAGCATATACAGGGTGAGTTTTAAATGTCCTCCCCCACCTTGCCTTTTGAAAAAGGAAACAAAATCCTTTGGGGAATGTTTAAAGGATTCTGAAGTTTGTTTTGACGTACTTTGGGTCACCCCACTTAAAAACCGGGTTGGAGAGCCCCCAACAAATCTTTAAACACAACCCCACTTTGAGACACCTCAAAAGAAAGGGAATTTTAATACAAACTCAACAACGCAAAAAACATTTTATCTTGACTCGTTTTTTCTATAATACCTTTTTAAGGATTGCAACAAATCAACTTTAAAATTCCATACAATTTTTTAAAATCTTTTGATGGACCATTATAACCATATAACATAACCTCATAAGGATTTTTCTTTACTGCCTTAAAAAACTGTTTTATGTGAAATGTTACATTTTAAACCTGATTTCTTGTTATCTTTAAATAAATGTTACAAAAAAAACGAGTCAAGATAAAAATATTTTCTTTGCGTCGTTGAATTTGTATTAAAATTCTATTTCTTCTGAGGTTCCAAAAAGGGGAGGTTTGTTTTTAAAAATGTTGGGCCCTCCGGTTTTCGGGTGGGGGTGGGGATGACGCAAAGTACGTCAGAATCCTATAAAAGTATTCCCCAAAGGGTTTAATTTTTTCCTTTTTCAAAAGTAAAGGTGGGGGGCATTTAAAACTCACCCTGTATAGTGTTTCAACTTACATTGTGGAAAACACACCAAATAGAATTTAAAGCAAAGGTCAAACAGATTTAGCAACACACAAACTACACAACGTAACTCTGGTTTAAGAACAATTAATCACGTTAGGTTCCATAATGTAACTGTGCTGAAGGATATTTGATGCAACATCTGCTGTCTTTAGATTGCAAAATTTATGACTAGTTCCGCATCATACAAGAGATAAATCTTCCTGAACAATATTGGATTCGTCATATTCGATTTAAGATTTAGCTTTATCGGTTTTGAGCTTGGCAATATAAATACGTTTTTAAATAGCGAAGTTGATATTATGCACAATATGAACCAGCTGTTTTACATCGAAGTTTTTATAACTTAGAGTTCATTACACTTTACCTGAATAAACCGATGGTTTAGTCTAACCGAGGTTTATTGTTGTTTTTGGACAAAAGCTTTGCTTAATTGGAAAACGTTCCGATCCCAATCAACTAACTTCTGAACCAGACTGACGCCGAACACTGGCATTGTAATGTAGGCTGGATTCCACACTTATTTTATACGTGTAATAATTGATTAAACCCAGTACTTTAATTTGTATTTTAGGTGACAATTTATTTAGACTTAATAGATGGGCATAAATAAGTAGTGTGGGGACACCGATAAATTTCAAAGGGCTGTTTGTTTGATACCTTTAAATATACCTCATATAAATTATTATACCTTTCAATACCTTATATATATATAGATATATCATTATTGAAAAAGCAAACACCATTGATGAGAAGAAAACCTCATAAAGGTTATTACATTTTAATTGTATTTATTGTTTATTGACACCTGTATCTATGAGTGCACGCCTACTATACAAGGTGTTTCATAAGTCCATGATGGACAGCTGAAAACTTTCAAACGCGATTCGACACATGGTATAAAGTTTAAGTAACTTGTTCGTGAAACGGGGGTTTGGAAGGCAAGTACGAAATTTCTTCCGATAATCCCTAGCTTTCAGTCCCTTTTTTAAAAAGACTATTACAATACCAAACTAACAATACCATACAAAGATTTCCAACAGCGTTTTGTGATGCCCATAAACCCAAGGTTAAGTAACACATTAAAATTCCTTTTGCGTAGACAGTACACACAAAAAAAATCGTGCACACAGTTGTAGACCTTTGGCAGATAACCGAGAACGGGGCTTGGTGGAAATGTTTTCGAGTGTAACATTGGTTTTATAGTTTTATCGTCTTCTATCGAAGATAATATAGTAGGTTCTCAATATGAGTTCTCCTTAGAAATGCCAAAAAATATTCCATTACGTCAAAAATACCTAACTACACAAAGTACTTAAATATACCCTATTGACATCACGTGCCAAGCCGCATTTGAATGTTTTGACCGTTCAAAAGTTATGGTACGCACGGTGTCATGTTTCTGTTGACCGACAAGTAATGGTGTGTGATGGTCTAGAGTTGTAATATGCGAATGAATGGGAGATAGTGAATGTAAATTCGAAATATCTTAATAAAATTTCGATAGAAGTACGAAAGGAAAATTTTACTTAATAAAATGGCTATGGCATTTCATGTAAAAACTGCTCATGCAATAAAAAATAGTTATTTATTTATGGTGTGCAGGTGGTGGCAGGACTGGGCCTAGTGGTGTTCAAAGCCCTGGACTTCGGCCTGGAGGAGGAGGAGGAGCGACATCTTCACCCGGAGCTGGACCAGCTGCTGCAGGACATGACGAGAAGTGGTCAGTCACACTTACGTGTATCAGTAGTATTAGCAGCATAGTATATTCATAATATACTTACGTGACAGATTTGTGGTTTAGCGGGAAATTAGCGCGTCTCACGTGAGATCTCGTAGTTGAAAATAGGAATGCCTGCAATCTAAAAGGAAAGGTAAATTACTAACCAGTCGCTGTAAGTTGATATTTTCAATTGGTAACGATGCGAGTTTCTCCCTCAAGACCTTTAAACTAGAACAAACCCCAGGACATAAGGTCGACGCCATAAATTTTCCATCTCTTAATAATTTAAAGACATATTATTAAATGAGCCTTGTCTAAAAGGAGTTGGTGTGCGTTAAGTTTGTTTCGCGTTGTGGGCTTATTGTTGTTTGAATTCTGAATTAGGGATGTAAGAAAGTATATTTTAGCTAGCCAAAAAACTTACTACAAATGGTCTGATGATTAAACCCGACTAAAATTATGCATTCCTAACAAAAGCTACATTTCTATAAATCAAAATAAACAAGGAATATAAAGTTCATTTTTAACCTATTAAGTTTTAAAATAGCGATCAAAGATGGCTTAACATAACAATGAACAATCTAATATGTTTCTAATGATCAGTAAAAACCGAAATGATTTTAAAGAACAATCATTACAATGACCCGGGGGCTTAGCAACAAAATACAATACTCTTCCACCACTTTGTTTTTTGAAAATATTTGTGTCTGTGCAGACTGTAAATTAAAGCTGGGAAAGCAGATGTTATTATGAGTTGGGAAAAGAGCCTACTTGTGTTTGTGTAGTGTTTATGTTGAGTCGTAAAGCTGGTGCAAGGCACACAGGAAGTGTTTAAAGCTCAAACCCAGCTATCTGCAGTTCATTGTACGGGTTTAATTTAGGGCAGAGATAGCAGAGGTACGAGTATAAACACCTGGCCCTGGCGTGGAGCGCTGTGCATTGTGGCAGTTCTTTGTGAAATATTATCATCCAGCAAAGCAACAGGATTATTGTCCTCTTTTCGAGAGTAATGTCAACGACTCGCTGGTTTTTACGAGCTTAATGAAATGATAACCTTTTTACAAGCTTTGGTCTTTGTCACAAAGAAAACGGGTTGAGAAGGTGTAGATGAAAATGTTATTTATATCTAAAAATATCACTGAATCAATCTAAAATGGATTTTAACAAAAGGTCTAATTACTAGAAGCGTGTAAGTGGAAATCTAAGGTTGTTTAGACTACTTTTTAACTTACTTTACTTTTTTAAGACTACTGTCCCAAAACTAACGATATTTCAGTCTGAGTATGCTCATCGTCAGAACTCGACGTTGGTCAACATCCTGAGTCCTCCAAAGAAAAGTACGGGCTTTCCTTTCAAACACGTTTAGTTTTCTGCTGAAAATGTAAACCACCTTGTTTAAGTGTTTTCTAAATTCCGTACAAAACCTTTAACAAAAGAAAAGATGGGCTAATTTTGTGCATTGAAACGGCAAGTATTACGAAAACCCTTGTGTAAACTCTATTCAACTTTCATTCTTTTGGTTTAGATGGACCTATTAGTTGAGAGTAGTTCTACCGTGAACAGTTTGACGAAATATTTTCAATCGGAACATCCGGCGCAGTGAGAAGAACAACGTGTGACTGTGTGACAATTACGTGGCAATGATGTGACGTGAATGTGTGTGTGATGGTGGCGGCACTGTGTCCGGGATGTGGGAGCTACTGGAGCCAAGTTCCGGCAGAGAGGAGCAGGGCGGCAGTGCCAACTGCCGGTAGTAGTGTACCCTTCATAACAAGGACTATACTATATCAAAACATGTACAGATATCACAGATTCTGCATCGGTATGAGTAGATACGATTTGACGTTTCATAGGTTTAATTTCTCTCTAGAACAACAATGTAGTGTGTGGTCTCCGATGTTTGATATCGTACAAACTGTGGCCACCTCGTCATGGCCATGGTCAGGACCACCACCTAGAAAGGAAGAGGAATGCCATTTTTGTGAATACGCGCTTAACTTAAAAGATTTATCGGGAGAAACCCTCAGCCCCTTTGTAAGTTTCTTTTACAGAGTAAAAATGATCATCCCCACTAAATGTTTCCCCCATGACCCAATTGTTGATGCCGGCCCGATTCCGTGGACCTTTTAGACGTCGGTGTCAATTTAAATTGCTTAGGAAGTTTGAGCAAAGCACTCAGCCTTTCAAGTATATTGGCACTTCAAACTCGATTAGCTCTGCAGCCCAGCAATTCAAGTTGATATTATTTGGAATCCATTGTTAAATGAAATCCGCATCTAACCTGAAAACATTGAACTATTGCGGAAAATGGAGATTTGAAGATCCAGAGGTTTAGTTTTATGTTTTTTAAAACGTTTTTTGCTATAGTTTACCATTAAAACACCTGAAACACAATGTAATCTTGATATAAATATTTCATGTCATTTATTATGAGAAGCAATGCAATACAATAAACATAGATCATGTGAAATACAGAAAAAGTACTCATCTTCTCTTTGTTAAAAAAGTCATATTTACAGTAATATATTTGGCAATTTTCAAAATAAAATTCAGATTCAAATTAGACATAGGTAAGTCGTAAAGGACACATACGTTTTGAAGATCACGAGTTTTTAATAATGACAATCCGCGATTGGTCACGGTTAATACCACGTGGTTTTTAAATCAGGACAAGCGGTTAGTTCTTGTGAACCCGATACTTTTTGGATTCCAGTTTTTGTCGCCATGATGCTCTTAAAGGCATGGTAGTAGTTCTACGTCAAGTAGAGAAAGAACAGTACTTGCATTTCTTCAGCGTAACAAGAACAATCAGAGTCAATCACCGCAATAAAGAACAAGAGTGGTCCCATCTCATCTGCATCTGGTGTGATGATATCAACGCCTCGCCTCGTCAACACGATTTATCTTGTGAATCCAATTGTCTGGTGAAACCTAACCATTAAACCCAATCAATCAGTTGCTGTGAGTACTTAGAAAAGGAGCCAAGAGCAAATTTTACTTTACTCTTTTCTCCCTGGCCATTTTTAGCAGAGATTTTACTTACGCCTAAGTCCTCATTACTAATTAGAGATCAGCTTTTGGTACTGTGATTGGCTGAAACCTCTTAATCGGTGGATTTGAGTGAGTTGTTTTCAAAACTGAATCACTTTTTTTTTAAAGGAATGAATTAAGGGTAGAGAATTCCTCTCAGCATAGACTTCGACCCTAAACAGGTTTCTTAGTTTAAAAGCAAACCGTATTAAACTGACGTAGATTTTCATGACTAATCAGATGGTATTGTATTGAAATCCGCTGTATCCCTCTGAATTAAACTTAAATAGTTAATTTTTTTTTGCAAAGTTGTGTTCAAATTTGTTTTCATGCAACAATGGAAATGGTTTAGCTCGCATATTAGTTTGGATGACATCACATTTAAACATTCTCTTAAATTCCTGGTCGGTTAAAAAGATCCAAGCCAAGGTTTTATAGTTCAATAGTTGGAGAACTAGTTTGAATTCTTCAAACAGGATTTTCAACTGTTGCATTGTGAGTTCTACATGATTCACGTATACCTTTTCGTGTTATGTGTCAATGATCTCGTTTTATAGCCAATTACTAAAGAAATTTGAAGACAAAATATTTTGACCGGAATGGGGTTTGATCCCGGGTATCTCGCTTGCCGGGCGATTATGCTGATCACTACACATCAAGCAAGAGACCCTGGTTCAAGTCCCGGTTCAGTCCCAACATTTTGTCTTAAAATTTCTTTAGTATTAAATTGATACACAGCACGATCTTTCGACTAAGATGTCATGGTAACCTTGTGAATCAGTCTCAGCATTATAACACTCACTGGTTTTATTAGTATTTTGTCTCTTAATCTCGTCTCTTGAAGTTTGCAATAGCCTACGTTTAGTTACCACGGTATAAATCTTAAGAATGATGGATACCAGTGTAACATTGGCATTGTAGAAGCAATTAGAACGGGACCGTCGTCAAATACAATTTGCAATCAGTTGGATCAATACGACTCAACTTATTTCTCAAGCATGAAATCCTCTTATTTTACTCTACAACTAGAGTGCTGTCACTCGATCATACCTAGATTTGTCACCTGTCTCGGCGGACTCCATAATTCATCAGGTGTCAATTACCAGCGGTTGCGGTATAGTGTAAACTACAGTACATTGAACTACACTAGCGCCGCCTGTTAGTGTGTAAACACACTAATTAGCCCTGCGGTACAGTTGTGTGCAACGTTGTTCACACTAATGAATCTGTGGAGGTCTCGGTCACGGGAACTTTGTTAGTGTGCTGAGCTGTTAGAGGTAACTGTTTCGCGTGATTTGGCGGGTAAAATAAAATTAAACGATATTCGAGATTAATTTGTCGGTAAATGTAGATGTTTCTGAATCTATCACGCACTTGTCGTTTTACAAGAATAGAATTATAGATGAAATATCCTAGCACGTTTACTTAATTTTCCATCTTCTACCTTGTGGGTTCAACGTTTAACTAAAATTAGATGTTTTTTGGTTGTCTAAAACGACTCTCTACTACACGCAAACACACATATATTCCTAATAGGGTTTAGCATTTGACTCAGAAGGTTTAAAAAGCTCAAAAATGCGAAAGGTTTTGTTGTGCGTGGCGATAGACATTAATAGTTTATGTTACGAATATATGGAGATTCGCTAACTAGAAATACTGACAACTGTAATCATTCGCTAATTGTATTTTATAACAAAACACAAAAGCTGACGAGAAGAAATGCTATTAAAATAGCTTAAATAAACCTTCTAAACATCGAGACAAAACGAGAAACTTGTTTCACTACATCTAGCACACTACATGTAGCAAAACCAATATTGAAACCGAAAGTCGTAAAATGAAGTGACATTTGTTTGGATTGCTCTACGATTACGTTCCTAGATCGAGGACTCGGGTAGTGAGTTTGCACTTTTACTCGAGTACGTGGTATATCTTGTAGATCTATGAAAGTTTTGTTTTCCAACAAGATTGCTCTCTCGCTAATAAGGTTCCGTTTCTCAATCTTCTCCCAGAGATGTTCTTCTGAACAAACAGTCTTGAGTTTAGTGTCTTGGCTCTAGAAGTTTCTTTGGATCACACAGGTATTTTTTATCACCATTATAACCAACAATTGCAGGTTTTTTTCAGGGGTGAATTGTTAGTAAACTTGGTACGAAGCGTAGGGTTCTACACTATTAAGACTTTTATATCAACTGATTCATGACTGCAACGTCTGTATGTTTGTGAGTGAGTATTGATTCAACCTTTTAATTTTTACATTGTTTTATATTTTTAATCTAAATCCGTCTTTCTACTTAAAAGTTAGGTTTCTACTGCTCACATCACAGTCATTTTTGGTTTGACTACTGGTGACGTTGTGTCTCAGTTTTGCGTACTTAGAGATCGATTTCTTATTATACATGTTCTGAGTTAATCTAAAGACGGTTATCATCCATTGGCAACGTATTTCGTTTGCGATAGTCCTGCCTCATGGATAACTTCTTGTCTCGCGGCTTTGTTATTCAAACCCACACATGTAGCACGGTTGATGGAAACTGGTCGATGATTGATTCAATGTTTACACAAACGCCCCCGTGACGCAGGAGGTCCAGGACATCTCCTCGCAGGAGGTACGAGTCTGGAGGTCCATGATCTATCTAGCTTCGACCGTAGCCGGAACTAAAGCCGCCCACTACGCTTGTTGATGTAGCTAATGTATGGTTGGACACTGTAGTGTTATGGAATGGACATGATCATTCATGGTGAAGTTGAGGCTATGAAGTCTTCTCTTCTATTTCACCTGTTACGGAGTCTCATGCAGGGCTGTCGTTACCTTCCTTCTTGATGGGAACAATTTAAAAGCGTAAATTCATTCTCTAAAGTGTTTACAACTCACTGACCATGTGGTGTCACCTTTATTACGATAAGAAAAAGTGTTAAACAAGAATTTTAAACAATTACACGAATTCGTCACAGCTACGCTTTTTATTCAATGTTATTGAATCCACAATTGTTTATAATCGGTTTAGTATTCACGAGTAAACCTAAGCACCGTCCAATCATTCATGTAGTGTCATTCATCGAGTATCTACATGAATACGAGTTCTTGATGTTTCGTTTAAGGCTCAAGCATAATGTTAATCATGTTGTTTTATCATATCTGACAATGTAAAAAACTATTCACTCAGTCTTTTCTGACCGTTCTTGTATTAGCTAGAAACTCAAAAAATAAGGTCTTTACAAAAAAAAAAAAAAACAAATCAACTACGGTTTTTAGTGATGTTAACGTCGCCAACTAGACCTAGTCGTTTATTTATTTATTTAATTTACATGCTGTAAAACAGATTAAATCCAATTAAATTACAGCAGTACATACATATTATATTACACTTTGTAGTGGAGATAACCATATATCGAAAATGTAATAGTATATGAGGCATTGAACCATCTTGTATAATTCATATTTTAATAAAACACTTAACTGTGGAACCATCGCAAATATAAATAAATTTACACATAATTATGGACTTATGGAAAAACAGACTAGTTGTAAACATTAATCATAATGTAGACATACAGATAGTCGTTGCATATTTACGTTCAGTTTCTCCTCTACGTTCGGGTGGCAACCACACGGAGCACTCGTGAACTCGTGTGATGTACCGGTCCGCTCGTAGTCTCCGTGTAGACGTACCTCCGTGTCGGCGAGAAGAAAGAACTCATGACTCGTGGTGAAGATCCTTGAACAGAACGTGACACTTGACCCAGGTCAGGATTAACAATGCCTCTGTGTCCTTCTTCCATCCACGGCCTTCGTCCTCTGAGGATTTATTTCATTGTTTGAACTGCTTGGGAGAAATTATAACGATTACTAGTTTTAGTGAGTAGGGAAAGGAAGTACGTGCTAAGAAAGTTATGACGGATACTACCATTTAGTTTTCGGTATGCTGGTGGTATGTAGTTGACTGGGACTCGTGGCGTGGTCCTGTAATCCAGCTTCATGGAGGTCAGGTTTTGAGGATGATATAGTTCTAAAGCGGCTCAGATAGTCTCAGTGATCATCTGATGATACCCGCATCAACTCCCACCATCGTTTAGACATATCAGACCATCACCTGCGTGGTTCGGAAGTCACGTTAAGCCGTTGGTCCTTGTATTGCCATTGGTCATTGGGCATTAATTAATGACCCATTCTAAAGAAGAGTCGGCCTTAGTTTGTAACAAGACTACACCTCATAACTCATTACTACTACTCATCACACTCATCCTTCACCATATATTTGCCTTAAAACACCCTCATGAGAGTGGTCAGCATCTCAAATAGTGATTTAGTGATCGTTCAAGAACGATCAGTTTGGAATAATCAGTGGCGGATCGTTTGATATCGCGCGCGAAACGGGAGCTCACCACTCTGGGCAGGTTCGATCCCCGAAGTTATCACTAACAATGTGTATAGTTACTGTACGGTGACGCTAGTTAAAGGTCGAGTTTGGTGGTAGAGAGGACGTCGAAGTCCTAACCTCTTCTCGCTAAACAAGACAAACACTACTTTTTTTGCTTGATTTAGAAGGGATATTATAACTTGAGTTAATCCGAGAGAAAACCTCAGTAGTATAACTTCTTAACATTTTAAGCGAACCAATGTATCAGCAGGTAACTGACTTAATTCTCGTCGTTAAATTAAAGGCGATCCAAGTCTAATCAACTTTCCAAATATCGATTAGAGCGCAACGCCAACTCTATGTTCATGCCTCCAGCAAACATGGTACATAGATCAGCTCTTCCGCAGTATTTCATGGCGCTGTTTCATAAATATACATGAATCAGCGTGCAGACTAGTTACCAACATTAAACGATGAAATAGCGAGGAAAGTGCGAACGGTGGTTGGTAGGACTGGTTCCTGTTGGTTCATTTGATCGATGAGCTCCCGAGGTCCTGGAAGAAACCAAGTGCCGATGATCGAGTGGTTTTCACTCCCAACAAGAGCTTGAGATTGCTTTATTTGTTGAGGTTTGCTTGGCGGATCTTAGCTGGGCCAATGTTGATCTATTTATTCAAAACTCAATTTATACATCGTGTTTTAATTGTAGAATTTGAATTGAAGGTCCATAATTTTTAATTAAGTTTCGTTGGAAATGTGATAAGTGCTTTTCCCCGACAGAAGGTAGGTAGTTTAGCGTTGAAAATGTAAACTTAACTTGTCTTCGATTGATGTTGTGTATTTATAATGGCTTTTCGTATTAAACTTTGGAATGCGAAAAGTCTAAACAAAATTAAAAAAGGAAATATTGTTACTCGAGGGAACAAATGGCGTTTGATAGATAACCTTTTGGATGAGTTGTTATAGAAGATACAAACTAATTTTTGAGATTAAAAAACACGTTTTCCAACCGGTTTATTTTCATAAATATCAATAGTTACGTTATTAGTACAAGCTCTTTTAAATAAAACTTTCCTCCACAGAGAAATAGTTTTTGCTAGCGTATTCCTAGAATGTAGGCTTTTAAACTAATATGTTTTTGGAACCTCATAGTGTACAAAGAGTCCATAGAACAAGTAAAAGATTCCCCGATTGAGTAACAGTGTTTGTGAAAGAATCATTACACGCACGATAGCAACGGAATGCGTGACATCCCCCAATATTTCCCAAACACTTTTCAAGACATTCAACAAAGTCATCATCATATGCTCAATATAGCGACTTCAAGCAAATGCAACATGTCATTTCCCTACGGAGATTTTGTAATAACGTAGTTACTGAGTGAAGTGCCTGGGCGGGTTTGTTTAAGGCGCGGCTATACTACACCGTCACGTCACGTCACGTCACGTCACGTCACTGCCGGAATTGTATGCTCCCTGTGTAATCAAATGGAACCGGCTATACTACACCGTCACGTCACGTCACGTCACGTCACTGCCGGAATTCTAGCGTACGCATTTTGAGGCATGGAATGACGGCGGTGGACGTGACGTGACGTGACGTGACGGTGTAGTATAGCCACCCTCACCGTCAAGCAACGTCCAGCGTATCATAGAATTGATGAAACTCGCCAAAATCGATGCAACTAGGACTTTCCGAGAGGGTAGGAACCGGTTTCAAGGCACAAGGATGTGTAAAAAGACATTAGTATATTTTTCCTAGTTTATTTCGTTGTAATTACTGTTAATCGTGTGATTTAATAGTTGTTTTAATTCATTAGTTCATTTTTCCTAGTCTACTTCGTAGTAATTATTGTAAATCGGTGTAAGTTTTGATTATACTTTGTGTTATAACTCATTAGTTTGTTTAACCTAGTCTATTGTGTTATTACCTACTAAACAATTTGTCATGTTAAATAAACAAAAATAAAAAAGAAAATTGTGGGTAATTTTTTTAATTGCGTTTTTAATAATAAACTTTTTTAAGACGAAAAATATTGTAATTATTACTATACCTTAAACAGACCGCTAGTTTTTCTTGAGTAGAAATAGGTGTCCGAAAGCGGGCATGTTTTCTCTTTATTTTTGTATATTAATATTTTGGAACAGGAAACACCAACTTTTGCCTCCGCAGATACATTAAGAATTAAATTTGTATATAATGAAAGAGAGTTTCAGCTGTTAGCTGTTTATAGGCTTCACCAATTCACGGTAAATATTTTCGTAAATGAATTGCATGATTATTTGCAAAAAGTAGAGAATAAACGTAGCTTTTATAACTTGTTGATTCTGGGGGATTTAAACGCATATATTTGATGTGCAGAAAACAATGCCGATATAGATAATTATAAAATATCAATGCCTTGTCTTGGTTTAGAATCTCTAGTTAATGAACCGACCAGAGTAACTAATTTATCTAAAACTTGCATTGATCACGTATTTGTAAGATTTTTAAACAAGAAGGA
Organism: Matsumurasca onukii; assembly: GCA_018831715.1. Taxonomy (NCBI): domain Eukaryota; kingdom Metazoa; phylum Arthropoda; class Insecta; order Hemiptera; family Cicadellidae; genus Matsumurasca; species Matsumurasca onukii. The sequence continues at coordinate 18,882,146 of CM032065.1, forward strand.
AATTGATTGTGTAACAGAAGTCTTCAAACGAAATTACCGACCATTATACAGTTCTAGTTAGGCTGGGTGTGGAGGTCGGTGCGGGCGGGGGAGGGGACGGTCAAACAGCTGACAGGAAATTTTAGGATATAATTAGTTTATTTGTATGCTCCTGAGCTCTTTCTTTACATTTGTTTAATATTATTATGATGGAACCCCTAATCGGACAAAATTGTCCTAGGGGCCCTATTTTTTCTTTGTACTTTGTAACCTCTACTGAGTATTGTATCACTGTAACGGATGAGAATTGTGTTTATGTATAGTGTACACCATTGTAATTCACCATGTACAAATAAAGAATTTATTATTATTATTATGTGAGACACTATCAAATTGTGAAGTTCACAAAATGTTTCGTAGTCCATTCGGAAGTACTCGAAGAACCTTTCTTCAGTACTTGACGGGACGTGACGTGACGTGACGTGACGTGACGTGACGGTGTAGTATAGCCGCGCCTTTATCGAGTGCCTCTGGACTCCCACGACCACCATGTCAAGAAGCGGTGGCGCTCGCTGATGGAGCTTGCAAATTGCTTTACATCAGCCCACGTCCAACGCTTTGCGCTGGCGATCTATGCAAGGGGAATTTCGTTGATAATTTTGTCATAATTATGCAATCTTGGCAGGTGCAGAAATTGGATTCCGAATGTATTCTGTGTTCTCGAGGTTTTTGAACTTTGTTGGCGAGTTAAGATGATGAAGAAGTCTGGAAGTGTAATTTCTCTAGCCGTTGATTAAGATTTTCAGTAAACGCAAAGCTTGAGAAAAAGGACCCATTTATATTACTGTAAAATATAATAATCAATGCTATATCTTTAGGTGAAGGCAGCAGCAGTAAAAGGCATGTAGAAGTCATTAGTGGTAGCTGAAAATGCAGTTTAGGGTTCTATACTTTAGTGAATCATGAATATTGAATAACTGAAGATATTCATTGAATAGCAGGAGTGGTAATTGACGGATCAATGTACTTTTAGTGGAATTAAATCAAATTTGCTGCTGTTTATGGACAAGACATGCGGGATACACCGCTTAAGCATTCAAGCAATCTGTTGTGATCTCCATTCGGTTGAAAAACAGATCTACAGTGGATAGCCGCGTGCAAGTTAGTCGATCTACTGGAAAAGGTCATGATCTCGGCGAGGTAAAAATAACGAAGTAGAGTAATCACAATGATAGCCGAGCGGGATCAAGCGTCGATAGAGTGGCTTGAACCGTGACCTTCACACTTAACAGCTGTAGTGCACATGTAATAATCTAGAGCGCGGATAACTTTCCAATCTAAAGCTCGTATTGCAATTTGTCTAGAACTAATTCCACTTTCACAGGTGGACTTGCCACGGAGGAATAATCAGTATGTACCACAGCATAGAATAATGAGTGAAAGTGCAGCCTTGTCTAGGTAGGTAAGGTTAATCGCCATCTTTATTGTTATTGTATTTCATTAGTTGTGGCGGGCGCCGGCGGGAGCGCGCGTGTCGCCTTGCCGTGATTCTGACGTTATTTCACCAGCGTTTCGTGAACTGTTCGTGCCGTAGAGTGTAGAGGATTAGCGATGTTTGATGTCTTGTTTGAGGAGACGGGTTGGATAATCTTGGCGGTAATGCTGTCGACACGACCGTAACTATCGGATCTTAAACTGATGTAGTTTATGTTTAGTACGCTTCGTTTAACAGTTTGTTAGTTTTGTCATTATTATTTAAGTATAGATCAAGTTGGACCAGGCTAAGTATAATAAGGCTGGCTTGAAGATTGGGGTTTTCTTTGTTGCCCAGACTTTTTTTTTCTTTCTAATTTGCTTAAAAAGTTAAGCAGGTGTTGAATTAAATCATGACACCTCAACGTTCACTGGGACTTTAGGTGGTAACGCGTATGGATGTTATTTGATAGTTGATGTCATTTATACTTTAATTTATGTATATGTTATGTATTATGGGTAAAATAAAAGTATTGTTGTTAATAAAGATTCCTTTGCCCAGACTTGTTTCATTCTTACGTGAATTCGACTAGTTTTCTATCATCAGTTCAAGCTACTTACTCCTCTCCTTTTGACCACGTTTATGTTACCAACTTTTCAAAAAACTTGTTGTCTAAGTATGTTTCCATCATAAATGTCCGTGTTTGTGGAATTTCTGAAACTGTTTAATTTTCTTTTACTGCCGCAATACATTAAACTGTTTCTACTTTTGCCTTTCTTCCTGTTACATAACATTCTAAAATTCGCTTTGTTAGTCTAGAAGGTAAAACACCGCACATGACCAAACAGTTGAGGATATCTTCTGGGATTGGGAAAGAATGGGGACATTTCCTAATTGGTACCTTGATGATGTCAAGTAGGGATCAGAGGTCACGTGACATATCCTGTGACGTCACGACTGTTGTGACGTAACGGTGCAACGTTGCATTCTGCGAGCATTGGCTTTCTTTAACGGTTGAAGTCAACAGTAGGAACTCTCAGATTGATATTTATCTGTGGTTATCCACTTCTTCGGTTACCTAAACAAAACTACATGCTCATAAACATTTAACGTTGCTGGATAAGTGTTTTAATTGGGAAGTTCTCGTCAAGTTCCTGTATTGTTCGTCGTTAGGGAACTTTATTCTATTGAGTTTAACGAAACATTGCATTTTGACAATTTTTATATGGACGGTATTTATGACGCATCGGTCCAAAGTAATTGCTTTGCATAGTTGTCCTATACGTGCAATACATATGTTTTCTAGCAGGAGATCCCAAACTTTTACTGAATTACAGATACCTGCTGACCAATTTTAAATTCGACTTAGGATAGGATCGATTACTACAATGATACATCACCAAAGTTTTGTATCGGATGGTTTTATAGCTTTGATGATAGATTTCCTTTGATCATGAAAGAAAGGCATGATGTTTATATTTAAAAGCCGTATGTTTTTCTAGTGACATGTCAATCATCATAGTAATAATTTAACTAATATTATGTGTAAAGGTGTTTTTAAATCAATTATGATTATCTATAACACTTTTGTCTATCCAGTCTTGCGCCAAACCATTCAATTTTTTCAATGCCAGAGAGGTCTTTCCTTATCAACCCAAAGTCAACAAAGAACTTTCTCTTAATTGTTGTGCTCTTGGGCATAGAGAGTATAGCGTTGATAAAACGGCACCTTGCACTTGCGTCGGAGAAACCAGACATGTTGAACAAGCTGTAGTTGGCAACAGTGGGCGTGATCAGCTGGCGACTGTGATAATTGGCAACCCTGTCTCAGTCCGAGTGTTAAGTGCGCAAGTGCACGATGGCTGATAAGCGGATGATATGAGAGGGCAGTAAACATCTCGCTATCACTATCCTGGAGGCGGTGACGTGTTTAGCTGTAGGGATGCTGGTAAATATGATATCTGTAAAGTTTCAGTGTATGAAGATTTTGCATTTTCTAAGTTTATACTGCATATCCAAGCACTTTCCTGCAGGGCTAAGAGGATGATTTTTCCTGTGATCAGTAAGGTGATATAAGGGACTTATTATATTTTCTACTTATCTTAAAAGTTAGTATTTAGACTTGCTAGCTTGGTTTTAAGCCATCCAAGGAGATTTTTCACAAAGGATAATGAATTGATTACTGTTCCAACAAAATTAGCTAGCTTATCGCCTTCAAAACCTCAACCTTCAACAAAAAACACCAGAGGAGAAGCAAAAATACCTCACAGACAACAAGCTACTCGCAATCACAGTAACATCTGACACCGTAAATCTTGTAATTATTTTCACCTATCCGCAAAACATTTACACCTTACATCATCATGGTAATCGGCGTTCAACTACTCATCTGACAAGGTGAAAGCATGTGCCTGATCACCGGCCGGGAGTTATCACCCGTTGCAGCGTTACAGCATGCTGCAGTGCTGCAGATGATAGAAACATCCTGCGACTCCGCCCTCTCGCATCCTTCTCCGTTAATCCTGCAGGATAATTGCTACCAGCAGCAGCAGTTGGCGTAATTGTAGACCGGATTGTTTATTGTTGTGTTCAACAGCTCGTAACTGCATACTGTATCGAGTGCAGTTAGGTACAGATTTGCGCAGAATTGATGGGTGTGATAAGAGGATTTGGGGTTGGAAAAACGTTCCTTGTGTAAAATGGTGTTATTATTAATAGTAAAGTTAAAGTTTTTCTTGTTTAACGAGGTGAAGTTAGGACTACAAAGTCTTCTCTAGCACTCAATCTCGACCTTTACCTAGCGTCACCGTATAGTCACATCACAAATTGTAAGTGGTGACTGAGGGGATCGAACCCGCGCCACCGGAGTGGTGAGCCCCGGAGTCGCGCGCGATACCAATCAGCCACGGATCCGCTCACGGAAATCGTCTCGTGTTTAAAGCGTTGCTTTGTAAATTTTTGATCTACGATTTCATTTCTCAACAAATTTTACATGGATTATATTTTCAAAATACAATCTACTGTTTGTAAAGAGTTCAAATTCCACATACTCGTAGATAACTACTTACAGTTTTCGTTACTTAGATTAATCCCAGTGACTTTCAATTCATCCCACCTTTATTCTTTAAGACTCATTCATAGTTATCATTAATGGCCAGGGGCTAGTTTGACATTCCTTTGGCATGTGACTCTTCAACGTCTTCCAATGTACCATATAGGAACTCATCGTACCCACACGGGGATGAAGATTACAGCATTCTACTAGATCTGAGGATTTCTAACAAAATCGATATCCATCATTACTTCGAAGTACTAGTGCATCATCTACGAACATTTGTTGGAGAGGCACGTTAGATATACTTGCTTTGGCCGAACGAGTCTTGTGTGCTAAGTGAAGATCGCGACAGTGAAATCACCCCGCTTCTTGTTAGTGAGTGGAGATGTGGAGATGACCATGATGATGTTATGTGTGTTGTACAATGCGGCAGCGGAGGCCGAGGTCATGACCACTTTCCCGGCAAAGTGAAGGTGATGGTGAACTATGCACCATCTCACACGCATAGTTCTGGAGAAACCCATCCGAGTGCCTTCCGGAGTTCTGTAAGTACAGCGATTACCTTATACGGACGAGTAGATGTACGGGCGATTAATGATGTGAATATGCTGGGACCTTGTTGGGTGTTAATGGCGAACGGTTAAGGTAGATCCAGGTTATAAAAAAAACTGAAGGATCCTCTACAGAACAATAACGTTGAAGGTTTGAGTTCTCGAATAACTTCCTTCAGACTAATCAAGATGGGGATTATTCACTCTAATAATTAAAATGCATAAATGAAACCGAAGTGCTAGAAAAGAATAAAGGGAATATGTCAGTGACACGAAAATAACACAGGTTGAATGCAATGTGAGCTTTTGAACAAAAAGAAATTTGATGGAAACAAGTTAGTATAACACATACGCTATTTATTACTAAAGAAATTTGAAGACAAAAATGTTTAAACCGAACCGGGACTTGAACCCGGATCTCTCGCTTCCCGGGCGATTATGCTGACCACTACAAAATCAGGCCCAATTATTTATGCCTTCAAATTTAGAGAAGTCTACATACGCTATTTAACTATTTATTTTGAAGAAGTGAATAATGAATTAAAATTGAACAAAGTCGTTGCTTACTAAACCAGAAAATCTCTGATTAACCTGAAACACATACATCATTATAAAACTACATTATATATTTTATGAATTAGAAATCCTCAACATTAAAACACCGTACTAACCCACCAGCCTAGCCATGACAATACCAGTTTCTGCCACATCATCACTAACCCCTATCTGTTTGTTCGACGCAAACTTTACCTAGAAAACGCGTGGGAGTCTGTCGTACAAAACTGTTTCTGATTGGTTAGCGCTCTGTGTTGAGCCAATCACGGCCCATTGTAACGCAGAGTCACCGCTCGTAATGTCTACGGTCGTGCCACAATCACAATATGCACTTGTGGCTATTGTGCAACCCGGCCCTGTAACTAGGTGAGGCTGCAGATGTCCGATGTGCTGGTAATCGTGAGAAGTGAAGCTGAGAGGTCCGGTGCTCTAGTTCCACTAGTCGTCATTCTCTGTGATTTCTGGAGACCTTTGTGAACTCTGCCAAGCAAGTGTTAAAGGCAGATGTTGGTTTATCTCCGTATTTAGCTGATGGATTTATTTATTTTAAGCTTCCCAACGTCTACTGAGTAAAGTGGCAAAAATCGTCGTTTAATTTTATATGTAAATATTTATACTCTCCCACCTTCCCTCCATCGTTAGTAGAAATTCTCTAGGATTCACGGTAGCGCTTGTGGCTTCGCGTCGGCTATTTTAAGTAACCTTGGATTTGTTTGACACGAAAGACTAAGATATACTGAAGTTATCACATCACTCGATGAAAATTGGTTTTCGGTAAATCTTGGTAGTCAACATGAAGGTCATATATTTATTTAGCTTCAAATACAAGCTGTTGTTGAAACAAACATTCGGAAAATATATTTTTTTTATTTTGAGCCGTTTACGTGTTCCAAAGGAAATTACGTTTGATAACTTCTTTGCTCAAGATCTGAGCAAATTAAGCAAGTTTATTAGCATTTTCATAATACCTCGTACTGGAAAGTATAAAAGTACACAATAAGTAGTGTTTTGACGAAGTCAGACAAAGTAAAATCTTTATCCATCTTGCAAAGTCCTTTCATCCCCGAAATAGCTCGATAGTACGCCACAACGAAAATTACAGTCGTGAACCTTTATAACACAGATCAAGCTAATGCCAAGCAATGGCAGTAAACAACAAACTATCAGCTGGCTTATTAATAACGTCATTACCAGCTGATTACTGACATAACTGGCGGCCAGCTGATGCTGATAGCCGGTAATGCGAGTGTAATACACTGAGCTAGGCCGTGTAACCCGTGTCAGAGCTAGGGAAATGGGCACAACACCCTACATGGTCTTGGTGTGAGTTATTACTGTGGAGCCGCCGCGGGAACGCTCTTCACACGCAGAATTGCTTGTTTTTGTTTCCATTCTTTGCGGTAAACTTTGCGAATTCCTAGCAGAAAATTATAGACTTCTGGGTGTCAAAGTGTAATAAGTTTGGCCTAGTCGAGGCTATGTACTACAAAATCTCTTCGAAGACATATTTTAGAAATTCTTGTTGAAATAAGTTATTATTAAACATTATTAGTGGTTTGGGAAAGTACAGCAGTTACACACATCGCAGATCTTTAATTAAACGTTAAGTTCGCCAAGTTGCCGGCGGCCTGATAGAACGGCCGCGGGACCCGCTCTGGGCGCCGCTTATAACATGGAGTAAAAACTGCAAACGATGTTTTTTGATGTTTGTACTTGAATCAATATTATTTTTCACTGCAGCTAGTGAAGTTGCTGAATATAAACTCTAAAAGGTGTACTTTCACCCAAAAATATAAATTATCAACTATGCTGATTAAACATTGATTTTTTAAATAAGAATTTAGAACTTGTAACGTCGTAATAAATATTTCGTTTGACAAGGAAGCTTTACATTTTTGCTTTTAAATGAATTAATGGCTCTATGCTTTCAATGAAAGACTTTTCAAATTTTAGTACTTAATCCAATAATATTGTTTGCTAAATTTTCCACATCAAATTTAAATCCATATTAATTTCCTATCCCGGATCCGGCCACCTTTTAGATGTAACAAAAAAGAATTATTTTTAAAAGAACAATTTTGAAAGGAATTCCTGGCGAGATATGAAAAGTTAAAAGGTTAAATACTTGTGGTGGTCATAATAATTGTTCTTTTGAAATTGATATAATCATTTAGTTTTTAATCGTTAACATATTTTGTCTCTAATAACACAACGAGTCGTTTCTGTAGTTTTTACGTCTCACCACGCGCCGAAAGGAGGCTCTCTTGGCGTTAAATACACAAAACGTCCCATAACCTTGACTTCGTATGTATTCAAACCTAAAGATGGAAATTCGATGTGCTGTAGAATCTGTCAAAATGAAAACACCACTGAGTTGTGTCAGATCGCACGACTAGATAAGGAGAGAAGTATGGACCAAGTGTGTGTGGTCAATGGCAGAGACAGTAGGTAGCGAATAATGGCCCATAACAGCGAACAGTCCACGACCAAGAGTCATTCTGTAGATTGATCTGAACAAACCTGCTCCGACCGACAGAACACGTCGCCAGAGATGATGTCCTGTCTGGGGTATTGGAGGAACTGTAGAGAAACAGAAGCCAACATGTATAGGACTATGTTGCACGAGGTAGATGGCGCATAGATGCCGAATTGCTGAGGCAAGAAAATCAACATAGTTCCGGCAGCCCGAGCACAGATAGCGCTGCTGTCTCTCATTATCATTCTCCCCCCTCGGTACCACATGCTCGAGTTTGTCTTATGTTGATGGCTTTCGCTTAAACGTGACCAAATTGTGCAACTTTCAAACCGGAATTAAGCGTGGATTTTGTTTGAAATTTCTGCAAATTTACTAAAAACAACGTACACAGTTTTAATAAAACAAAATGGTGAATTAAAGTTACATTTTGTATCAACTTACAAAGTAATTATTATTCATTAAATATATTATTATACCCTTTGATGTTAAAAGTGTTTTACTGTCATAAGATACCTATGCGAGAATTGTATTGTTCATTTCCCTTCCGAAAATATCACGTATACATTTTACTGTACCTGTGATTTACGTATAAGCTCTACTTAAATAATATTTTCAAATCTAAGAGGTGACATTCAATTAATTGGAATTGTGAATAGTGTGTGCAAAAGTTCCCACGTTTTGGTGAGCTAAAAATTGGTAAACAATCACTATCGCGGAAAGTGTATTGTTATATTTACTTCGAAAACACACAACATAAATAAAATCGATAATAGAAAAAGAAATACAGAATAAAAGAACTACTGTAAAGAACTGAATATCATTACTGTATTTACCACACAGGTAAATGTGTAATTTATGCACAGGAGGCACTTTCGTTCCACTTCATTAGAAGGAGTGACCAGGCAGACTTCAAACTCGTGTTTGTTTTTCTAATGGGTCGAAACTTCCACAGAGTTGAAAAAGAAGAGCTTCTCTTGTTTACTCCTACACGGTGACTTTCCTTTTGAATTCTTCTTCCTTCGTGTGGGTTCCCGGATTTGTCTTTTACATTTAGAATCCATTTTGTTTAGTGTTTTCTCTCATCTTATCGCTGAGCTTTTTGAATATAAATATTATTTATTGATAGCTGAAGACTATTTTTTCTACTAGATTAACTTTGAACTTGACCTCCAAACAGTTTTATTACTATACGGTTCATGCTGTATAATCCTCTCACCCGCTAACTGCACAATGACACCGTTATATCTTCTTTGACTGCGACATAAGTTGTTATACGTAATGAGGGCTTTGACAGGCGTAATAACTTGATAATTTTATTGATTTAAGATACTGACCACTAAAGAGACTATTGATTGAAGAGTAAGTGTGATGAGCGTTTTGATGGGTGAGGTGTAGTCTTATTACAAACTATGACTCACAGTTCTCCAGATTAATAGCCCAACAACCTATAGAAAGAAAAGAACCGACGGCGTAACCTGACTTCCGCACAGTGGGGAATACGATAGAATTTCATTTGTATTAATGGTTCTCGAATATAATAATTTAAGTATGAAATTAAAACCAAGTCCTCTATTACTCGTGGGTATAGAGCCTATAGTATACCTACAGGGTGTTTTTTTTTTAAGAAACCCAACTTTCAAACTACCGTATAGTAAGTCATTCCTTACGAGCGCTATATGGTCATAAATTATGTCATTGGTTGGTTCACTTCAATATATATCAGATGGTATGTATTGTTGCAGTAATATGGTGGTTTTTAATTTCTAATTTGATGTTATTGTGAAATAAACGCAATCATGACTTTTAGCAAAGATCAAAGCGTGTTTGTTGTTGAAGAATAATTGAGATTAAGATAATTTATTTTGTCAAGAGGTGTTTGAAATGAAGTTTGCAGGCACAAGAAGGTTATTTGCTATTGTTGTTTCAAAATTTCAAAAAAGTTTTTAAAAGAACTGATTTTCTAAGCTAACCCTAACATCCTCTATCTTCTTCATTCAGTACAGTCCGCATTCTGTTATGTTTTCTGTTTCCTATAGAACCTGTTTCGTTAAAAACTAACAAATCTGTGATTTTTAGATTTGTTTGGAATACTAACACCTGTAAACTTGAATTACTTACCATAGTTTGAAAATTGGGTTGCGTTTTATAAAAAACACCCTGTATATTTAGCCAACTAATAATTTAACATAACCACATATATAGATCGTCACCATGAGGTAGATTTGAAATTCCTGAAAGTGACCTACTCCTCTCGAAACCCTCACCCGACGTGAACGCAGCCTTTCTTCCCACAAATATCAGGAAATTCGAAATCGCCTCCTCGGAAAGAACGCGTACAAAATACTCTAATAACGTGTTGTAGGAGAAACTGACTGAGGATGCATTAAACTGAGGTAATGTAAGGCTCAAATTGCCCACGACAAGGGCGCAAACAACACTTTCTCCGGTGCCGGGGTTTGGAGATCACGTCAACCGCTCCGGTGCATGCTGGGAACGTACAATTACATGTGGCAACACTCAACATTGATGGTTACATCTTCACTTATCGGCGGAGATTACATCTTCACGGCAAACCCTAGATACGCCCCTTCCCTTACCTCGAGTGTATCCACACGGTCAGATATTGTAGGCCTTAACACAAAACACGAAGATGTTGAAAGGTCGGCCGTAGCAGAATACATATACACATACGCGGTAGAACATGACAAAGCCTAAGTATTGGCAAAATCACACCATTACCCGAGAGCTATCAGAGAAACTATTGAAATACTCGTAATCAAAATAATAATAACTTCAACAAAAAAGACAGCATTAAACTTACAAGAAGAACTTTCAGCCCTTTTCGATAGTGACAAAGCCAATGAGAACATCTACAGTTGGCATCCCTGCTTCAATGAACGGTTGGAAGCCGTGTGACCAATAGGATAGCAGACAGAACTTATCTCAGTTTCAGGCCACAATGACTGAAGGTGGTACTCCACAGTTTTACCGAAATATTTAAAGCTAGTTATAATGTTTTGACGTGGTTTGATTATAGATATTATTGCTGTCTTGTTAGAATTTAGACGTGTTTTTTAAAATGTGAAATTAGCTGTATTGAAGAGAGGTTTGCCAATTTTACTCATCTTTATGTATCACTTGTTTTAACAAGAATGATCGTTCTTTTTATCGTTCGCAACCTCTACAAGATATGTGTTATACCTCAATTAAGACAGTTCGATTAAGTTAACGGATCAAGTTGAATTAACTGATTTTAAATGAAGTTCGCAAAGTTTTGTGCGGTATTTCTTGAACATTCGTAGTGGAAAGGTGGTATTACCTCACAAGTAAAAACCATAGAAGAGCTTCAGGTTTGGCTAGAATAAGTTAGGCTACGTTTGATTAGGTTAGGCCTTTAGCAGTTCTTTAAAAATTTGAATATCTCAATTTTAATACCGTATAGTATGATTTAGATACTACGAAGCTATAAACTCATTTTAAGAGTTTTGTGGATTTACTACGAGCTGAAATTTCGACAGCGTTTAATTATACAGACCACTTTTGACAATCAAATAATTTGATTACGACCACCAAGTCAGATACTGTAGTTATATAACAGCACCAAGCCTTCATTCCAAGCCAGGGACTCGGTACATAGCTGCTGGAGTACGGCCTGGCAACATTCCAAGACAAAGAGGATGTAAACAGTTTCTTTTAGCAAATTAAATGTAGAAAATGACGCAACGTTGGAGAACAGCTTTGCGATGACTTTTACGTAACAAATAAGCTACGCAAGATTGGCAGAAATCTGACATTGTTTTCATGGTGGTTTGCAGTAGTCAGGTTGACAGTTAACTTAATAATGATGACAAAATGTATATATATATATATATAGTCTAAGAAAGTTTTATTTTATATTGGTTCTGATCCACGGTTCTAAAAAAATAGTGTTAGCGATTTTAAAAAGGTACCCTAACATAAAATTGTAGTCAGCTACTTATTATACTGTATATTTTTACTTCAACACGAAGTAAGTATTCGTCCAATTAAATTACATTTATCATTCACCTTTCAATAAAATTATTAATTACACCATTGAAATGCATAATAACGAACTCCGAATCTCATCAACCCGGTGGACAGGGACCAATCATTGCAGTCGCCTGACGATTGACTAAGCGACAATTAAGCGTTAACGTAAGGTAAGGGTCGAAACTGAGTGGGAGAGAGGAATTTGTAGACCTACCTTTGCCTCGTTACATAATACAAAACTTTTTATTAATTCACAATCCAAAAGGTTCCCAAACATGCTGCTTCATCAAAAATGTATATTTTATACATAGATATTAAATCATTATCTTATAACAAAGTTACCATTAAAATTATATTTTACCTTAGTCGAAGTAGTAAGATAGTTTTGAGGCTATATGCACAGGATGCAGAAGTGAATAGTTATAACTAATATTTAACAAAGTAATTGTATATATGTCTAATATAAAAACATAGTAGTTAATGTTCGTTAACGAGCTTAGTTGCGAAATTTCAGATAAAAAGGGCAAAGATTTACAAACCATAAATTGACCAAATACAGAAATAATATTACAATTAAAGCACCATAATACTACGTTCTTTCAATAGTTACCTGCATATTATTAGGATCCTACGGAAGTAACTGCTGCACCTAGGGACTGGTGAGGAGGTGGTGGACTGCAGCAGCTGATAGTAGCCTACTATAGGATAGGATAGTGAGTAGACTCAGGATAGTAGATGAGGTCCGCCGCGGAGTGTTGGCGCCGGTAACGAGATGACGTCTTTTGAAAAACCCTCGGCTGGTAGGACTCCTTGCAGGTAGGGGAATAAGTAAGGCACCTAAACCTGGCCACGCGTAAATTTTAATTTCGCCCCCTTTATAAAACATTTTCATTATTATTACGCGGCAGGACAGGGATGGGGAGTATTAAATGGTAAATAATTATAACGTGGGCCGAGTGTAAATTTTAATTAAACCCCTCCCTTTTATGAAAAAACATTAATTATTATTACGCGGCCGCCTAGGGATGGGGAGTTTAAAATGGTAAATAATTATAACGAGGGCCGTATGCAAATTTTAATTAAACCCTCCCTTTTATGAAAAACATTAATTATTATTACGCGGCCGCCTAGGGATGGGGAGTTTAAAATAGTAAATAATTATAACGAGGGCCGAATGCAAATTTTAATTAACCCCTCCCTTTTATGAAAAAACATAATTATTATTACGCGGCCGCCTAGGGATGGGGAGTTTAAAATTGTAAATAATTATAACGAGGGCCGGATGCAAATTTAATTAAACCCCTCCCTTTTATGAAAAAACATTAATTATTATTACGCGGCCGCCTACGGATGGGCAGCGTGGTATACCACCGGCCGCCACTGCAGCCCCAACGTGGTATACCACCGGCCGCCACTGCAGCCCCAGCGTGGTATACCACCGGCCGCCACTGCAGCCCCAGCGTGGTATACCACCGGCCGCCACTGCAGCCCCAGCGTGGTATACCACCGGCCGCCACTGCAGCCCCAGCGTGGTATACCACCGGCCGCCACTGCAGCCCCAGCGTGGTATACCACCGGCCGCCACTGCAGCCCCAGCGTGGTATACCACCGGCCGCCACTGCAGCCCCAGCGTGGTATACCACCGGCCGCCACTGCAGCCCCAGCGTGGTATACCACCGGCCGCCACTGCAGCCCCAGCGTGGTATACCACCGGCCGCCACTGCAGCCCCAGCGTGGTATACCACCGGCCGCCACTGCAGCCCCAGCGTGGTATACCACCGGCCGCCACTGCAGCCCCAGCGTGGTATACCACCGGCCGCCACTGCAGCCCCAGCGTGGTATACCACCGGCCGCCACTGCAGCCCCAGCGTGGTATACCCCCCCGCGGCCGCCTACGGATGGGGAGTTTAAAATGGTAAATAAATATAACGAGGGCCGTATGCCAATTTTAATTAAACCCCTCCCTTTTATGAAAAAACATTAATTATTATTACGCGGCCGCCTAGGGATGGGGAGTTTAAACTATTAAATAATCTAACGTGGGCCCGGGGGGATATAAAGTTCGTACATATTTTCCCTACTCGCGGGTCAAAACGGTATCGATGTGGGATTTAATAATTGGATCTCCTATGGCATCGTCCTTGTTTCTCCAGGCCGCCGGCATCAACCTGAGTATACGTTTAGGTTTTAGAATAAAGTCCCTTCGTCTGCAAATCTTTGCCCATCCTTTTATCTGATAAATTCGTCAACCACAGTATTTGGATTTTCAGTTGTTACGCTTTAATTTTTCTGCTTAAATATAAATAAATGTTTAACTCCAATTAACAAAAACATCCTGACTTAAGCACCTTCACTTAAAAATGTTCTGGAAAATTCAACTATTCTGATTTCTTATTACATCAACGTATAACAAACAAATACAATACATACGCATTTATAGTGAAAGCTTATTAAGAGTAAAGTTTATTTGAAAAGCCAAGCCTTGGCTCGGTGACAAACATACAAAGTATTTACATATTTTGAATAACTTTTAGAAATTCAAAATAATGTTTACGTTTTAAAGTCTTATAATAGCCAATAGCAGTCTGGACCATTGTTAAAAGCCTAACTATGAATTAAAAAAAACATCGTTAAAAGCGTTATAAAGGCGTTCTACGTCTGATTTAGTGAATTATTTTAATGAACATTATTGTAATACAACAAACTCATTGAGTCCCAACCCTGACTGTGTCAAAGCACTTCATCTTATGAATAAATACATGTTTCAAAAACAAATTTCTAATATTTAGAACCTACGACAAAAGAAGAAATATATGATAAGAGTAAATTGATTAAAATATTTACCGTCGTCAGACTGAGATGGAATTCCTATAAATATGATAAATTAATCCCTTAACATCAATAAACCGTATGTATGTTTTATACCCAACTTCTGTCTAAAACTTCGGGTTTCCCCCGATTTGTTAAAAATCAATGTTATAAAACCTATAGTAAAAATTAAAAATGTTGACCCGATCAAAAGTTTTATACCAATTTCAATTCTGCTATGTTTTTTTAAATGCTTGAAAAACATTAAAGAATTTCAGATTAATCAATATCGACTGCACAATGATGGAAAAATTTGGATTTTGGACAAGTAAATCTATTTTGGATGCCATATTATCACGATTAATGGGTTCCATTATTCCGAAGTTTTGAAAAACTATATTGAACTACATTTTGACCATACAAGTTTTTGATAGCTTTTGATTGCCTAAACCATGGGATATAATTTCCTAAATTAGAAACTTTGAAACTCAAAGTACATGAAACAATTGAAATTTTAAAAGTTTTAAAAACCAGGTGCAACTTCTGACCACAGAAAATAAAGTTACAAATTAAATTAGAAACAAACTTCAAAAAGTATTTCTCCGGGGTCTATATTGGGGCCAGTGATGTTTACTTTGTATGTGGCTGATTTACCGTCAGTGTCATTTTTGATTTTTAACTGAAAGTTTTATCAATAAGTACGCATGTCAATACCTCAGTTATTAAAACTAGTAGTGAACAAGAAGATAACTATAGAAGATTAAAAGTACTTTTTTAGAATTAACCAATAAAATTGGTTTTCAGTGAGCGGATTGATGCTTGATATGAATACAAAACTGTTACATTTTCAAAACTAAAACGCCAAAGAGACTAAAATGGAAATGATTAATATTGGAAGAGAACCTGCAATATAAAGTGAGGTTGAAAGTTCCGTAGTAATTGTTAACACAGTTGATTAAAAACCTAATTTGAACAATAAAATGAAAAGATTTTGAAAAAGACTATTGTTATACTTTAAGAATTTTGTTAAATTTAAGTCCTGAGGCTCTAATTTCTTATATTCAAAGCGTTTCGGTCTACTGTTCATCTGCATCGTTTCAATCTTCAGTCAATCATCAAAGGTTAAAGTTAAAAAACAATGGTCAGAATAATTAACAAGTCAAAATCAAGGGAGCCCATTTATGAACTACATACGAATCAAAAATATTCACGCGATATGCAATTGAGCATTTACTAATTCAGCCATCAATAATAAAGACAAAATTGATAGTAAATTTGATACAAGTTGCAATGCGAGAAGAATGGAAATTATAAAACATCCTGCCAATACGATGAAATCTTTTCAAAATTCTTCGTTGAACATGACAAGTAAAATTAAAAATACATTACAAAATAAATATTAAATTGTTTTAGAAAAATATAAGAATATACAACTGTTTAAAAATATAGTATCAATGTCTCCACTTCTAGGTTTGAAGTAGAAATGAAGGAAGGGAACAGAAATAATAAAATTAGGCCTTGTCAATGTAAGGTTGTTTGTGGAAGTATTTTGTTTATTGGCATTTTTTTGCAAATGATAATGTACATGTTTTGTTGTACATATCTCAAGCTTAATTTTTAATTACCTACACCTACTTTTGATGTTTTTGGCAATTAAGTTACTTTTTACTGGTAACACTTATGTATTGTTTGGAGTCTCTATGGCCATGCAATAATAGTTAAATAATTGTTTTTGAAAAAGTGTAACAGAAAAATCACCCTAAGCTTGGAAACTGTACATTTAACTTAATTTTAACATCACTGATAAAAAATAACCTACTTGGGTAACTTGCATTTTACCTATTTTCAACTTATATTTATTGTTAATATATTAAATTGTTTTCGGGGAGCGCGGCAATTTTGCTGTTCTCGAGCTCCTGTATTGTATTCGTGAATTTTATCACCGTTAAGGATGGAATCATATATTTTAATATTGTAATACATTAGGGATTTCATAAATGTTCAATTTAGAGAGAGTTAAAATTATGAATGATCGGAAGTAAGGTTTACATGACGTTTGTGTAAATACCCTGCCATAGTTGTAAATTTATTTCGGTTTAATACATCCTCATTTAAATTATGGAATTGCTTTATGGGGAGCGTGTTCTAAGCAGAGGTTTATGCGCCTTTATATACTTCAGGAAAAGGGTGTACGAATCGTATCTAAAGCTAGATTTCGAGAGCCTTGTAGAGAAATTTTTAAAACACTTAACATTTTAGCACTACCTTGTATGTACATTTTTGAAGCAGTTGTTCTATGTCTGACTAAATGTAATTTAGAAACTGGAGCTAACTTTCATGTACATAATATAAGGTATTCTAATGTATTGAGAAATAATTATCACAGGCTTCGGGTTTATGACCAACTTCCTTGTCAAGCTGGAGTTAAATTATATAACAAACTGCCTGAAAACATAAAAACTGAACCTAATTTAAGTATTTTCAAACGAAAATTAAAATCATATTTAATTAATAAATCATTTTACAGTGTGGGTCAATTTATGCATGACAATCAACGTAATATGATTGGATTTAATATTTTAACTTACAATATTACACCTCAACTCGGCCTGTCCCGGTACCATAGGTTTTATCACATTTTTATCTTTTTGTTATGTTAATGATTAGTTATAGTTTGTTTGTTTTTGTTTTTATAGTCAACACAATTAATTTTTGTGAAATGACTAATAAATTGTTATTGTTATTGTTAAATTCCCTATTTTGTAGGCGTAATATTCGTAAAAACTCTGTGCGAGACGCAGATCCTGGCAGGACGAGTCTGTATCTAAGTCTTAATTCAGGAAAGACGTAAAAACTAACGGTAAAAGAAAGATTCCATGGATTGTGGATCTTCGTATTATTGAACAAGACAAAGGTAGGTCTACAAACCCCTCTCTCCCACTCAGCCTCGACCCTTACCTTACGTTACCACTTAGTCACTTGACATTTGACTGTCGCTTAGTGAATCGTCAGACTGCAAGATTCGGGGTGTCGAGTAATACGGGTTCGTTATTATGCATTTCAATGGTGTAATTAATTATTTGCGTTTGAAAAGTGAATGGTAAAGGTAACTTAACTGAATAAATACTTACTTCGTGTTGAGGTAAAAATGTACAGTATAATAAGTAGCTGACTACAATTTTAAATAAGGATACCTGTTAAAAAGCGCTAGTAGTTAAAATAGTGTTTGAACTACTAGCGTATATCAGTTAGAAGCAATATAAAATGAAACTTTTCCTAGACTAGATCAAAGGTGTTCTTATAGTTATTAAATTATACTTAGGTTATACTGTAGATCCTTCTATGGCCAAAACTGGAAGGTAAGAATAGTTCTTGAAGGAACACAACTGGGAATATAAATCATTTTTATAATTATTAACTGAACGGACTGAATACTGCACAACCCCCATGAAAACAATGTCAGATTTCTGCCAATCTTACCTAATAAACATCAAATATACTAATTTCTACTTATACTTTGACCCCATTACTCATCAAAGCTCTCATCACACTAACACTTCAGATGCGTCAAGTATCAAATAAGATTAACCTATCTTCCCCCAGTCAGGATCTGACTGGTACCTTTACCTGTAACTTATACTGCGGCACAGCGAAGAGAGATCATTTCTAAAGCTAAGTAGGCTTTCCACTAGTCCTTTCTATGGATCAATAAAGGGAAAACTGGAGGTGCGCTAAAAACATTCACTCTTGAGTAAATTAGCAAAAGAGACTCTTAAGAGGGAATCAGCATTATAAGTTACCTCCGGTTTGGATATAGAAGACCTCTGTAAAGAAGTTCGGGGACGCCTGGTCCTCACGTTTGAACAAGGATAAAAACCCAACCCCCCAATCTGGTCGAGGGCCAAATCAGCCACCCAAGCATGATCCCTTCCTTACCCTGCTCGAAATCCCACTTCATTGGCTAGCACAGTTTGGCCAGCTAAATCCTTTTTGGCTCACGGCCCATATGGTCAAGAAAATTGTCCAACAAAAGACAAAACTACAACGGCTACAAAGTAAACAACGATGGTTCAGTACTCACGAACCCCCCGGTGGGCCAAGCTGGATCATCCGTGAGTGTCCTTCTTGCGTGTCTTCAGGAGAAACTGTGCGAAGTACCATCACACTGGCGTAGGAAACATGATAATGACGTAATAGGTAGTAGACGACGAAGGCATGTACTCGTATGTTGCTTCTCAACACTTTTGGCCGCAGACACCTTCATATTCTTCTAACAGGTTGGCTCTTCTTGTTTCCAGAACATCCGAACGTGTTTCTGCAACCTAAAAAAGTAAACATATTTCGTTAAAGTAAGAAAAATTCAAAATCCATGCGGGTAACTCTTCACCAGTTTACAATCAGAACTTTATTGGCATTGCTTAAGTTTAACAGGAATCAATATTGGCACATTTAATATAAACGTTTTTCAGTTAATTTAATCTGTAATATCACAAGAGATGGAACGTTTCCCTTTAACATTCACGTTGGCTCTGATTTTTTTGTCAAACTGTAACCTACATATTCCCCTCAGTCAGTATCTGTCTGGTTAGTACCTACTCAGATTACTTTATACTGGGGTACATCAAAAAAGAGTTGTTCACACAAATACTGGGCAGCTTTGTAGTTGTCCAGATGTTGAGCACGCTCCGTTTCCCACCATGGGAGGTTGGATCAGATATCATTTTATGGGGATGCGGCAGCAGGGTAGACCGCGACTTCAGGAGAGGCTTGCCATAATCTTGGGGGGAACAGTCCCCGAGTGTTGGCAAGGCTCTCCATGTCTTGGGGGTTAGAGTCCCCTAAGTGCTTGTCAGCCGAACCCAGTCCCATTCCTCTCCTGAATCCAGACTTCTTTTCATTCCAGTGGTAGCGCAATATGCCCAACAGACGAGGCAGACGTGCATAATGGTAACCAGTCCCTGACCACTTGATCCCCTCAATCTAACATCTAACCTACATATTATACTTGATGTTATCATAAATTATACGGATGTTGCAAAATATACTGTAAATATGATCTTACTTGTGAACTTCCTCGAGAAACTCATTTGTCCGCTCCAATGTCCAACATCTTCAGCAAGGGCGGTCCAGTTTTTCTGATAACGTTCTTCTTTGAAAAGAAATATCTGCCGATTTGATCCTGTAGTATCCTTTATGTCGCCACAAAACTCGAAGGTCGAGAAAATAGAAGAAATGTGAACATTTAAGGATCAGAAAAGTATAAGTGATGTCTTTTAAAATTAAAATTGGGTTTAATTCAAAACTATGTTACCTAGCAACATTAAATAAATCAAATCCGATTGTTGGCATTTTAAGGTACATTTTACAGAAGACTAGTTATTGTTATTATATTGACTTTTTTATCTGTTCATTTCCTTTTAGTATAGTATGGAATGGAGGAAAAATACAATGATGCTGATATTTATACTAATGAAGGTTACAAACCTAAGAGTGTACTTTTATAGAAGTCATGGAAACAAAGGAAATTCGACGCTGTTCATCCAAATAAAATAAAAGTTGTGTCAGGAGTTAAATGTTACTTTTGCACATATTTATGTTAAGTTAGTTAACCAGAAAAATTGGTTTACCAGATGTGGTCTTTGGTAAGGGAAAAGGGCGGTTTTCCCTAAACAGTTTTTAAGCATAATTATAAAAGATGTATTTTTAATCCGATTTCAAGAAAACTTGTTACACACATTTATAACGTACCTGGTATGTGTACCAACAATCAACAAACTATGTTTAGACAGACAAAAAGACAGGGACAAATCTATTTTCAGCCGCCATCTTGGTCTGGCTGAGCGGTTTTTGTTGGTTTGGTTTTTACATGGTGTGTAAGGTACCATATACGTTTGTACTAAGTTTAAATGAAATCGGTTCATAATTACAGTGTTTATTTTTACCCCGTTATAGAAAATTTACAGGGTTCATCGTAGCGCATGTGGCTACGCGTAGGCTATGTCTGTCATCCAAAACCTTTCCAAGAATTTGTAAGATCGTATTTCCTAAATTTGCAGCCGGGTGTCGGTTCGTAGGTCGTGACGGGGCCAGTGCCGGCGGCCCGTGGCCAGCAGACCATAGCGCATGCGCGAACTGGGAGTGGACTGATGATGGAGGCGCTAAAGCGCTGATGTCACGAAATTGACATGAATTGTGCCCGGCCGACCTTATAAATTGTAAATCTCATGTCGGATTGGTCTGGGAGAACGGGACTTGCCGTTTTGATGGGCTTGAACTTGAGCCTAGGGCGGTGTGCGTGTCGGATGCAAAACCGCGGCGATCATTGTGGAGTTTGTTGGATCCAATTTAGCTCTGATGAATTCTGAAGACGGGGGTTTTCAAGTTGAAGACTAGTTTATAGTTCAGTCAATTGTTGAAAAGTATGTAAGTTAGGAGCTGGCTATATAGTGTTAGTAATACAATAAAAACACAGTTTGTAAAAAAATGTACACCTTTAGGTCAAGGTACATAAGCATTAGATCTGCTGCTCAGACCTATGGTAGTATACATCATTTCGCTGCTTGTTATTTTGTTGTGATTCTTTTTTAAAACTTTGCAGGTTTTGAGCGGCATAACGTGATGAGCATTGATGAGCAGCATTGCGTGATCAGTGTTAAGAACAATAATATTAATGGCGTATACAACTGTGTGTGTCACAGTGTCCTTGCACTTCTATTGTAGATAACACCCAATCTTAATGCACACATCAATTGTGTTAGCTGCTTGTGCCTTCATTACGGGCGGTTCCCAGGACGGTAGCGAGCCCGCGGCGCAGGTATTTGCAAACAATGCGGCAGCCTTGTGTAATTGGGCTGCTGGGAAGACTCCTGTGTGAACGAGCAAGGTCACGGTCCGTGGCGCCCCTCACCACGCGCCCGCGGATCGGCATCATCCGCGCTTGTCAGTCGGGAACGTCCAGGAGTTCAACTTTGTCCCTGTTTGTAGCGCACAAAGTCAAGCCTAAGCCAACCTCGTCAAGATGATTTAGGTGATCAAATGTTAGTCATTGTACCTTGTCACCTGGTGACGAGCGTGAAGCTCTCTTCTGGGAGAGTTAAGAAAAAGAAACTCAAACTATATCCCCCGCGTTTAAAAAGAGGAAGAATTAGCACAACATATATAGCGTGTATTAAAACCATATGACTCATTATCACGCATTCTCAAGAACTACTTGAAGCGATGCTCGAACAAAATGTAATACCATAAGAGGTTGCGACACACACTCTTATGAAACCAGAGGCAAGGACAACTACCGAACTGGGAGACACAGGACGGTAGTTCATGAACGCTTACCTTCTCAGGCAGGTGTTCAGCTCATCAACAGATTACCAAATTCGTTTAAAAACGCAAAAGTGCCCAAGGCATTCAAGGCTCGTCTAAAAATGTGTTGTCCACTCAAGCTTTTTATAACATAGACGAGTTTATGGCGTTTAACTGGGAGACCTGGTAATTGGCTGACCTACTAGGGACTAGAGTGGGATAATTCGAATGAATGAGAGAGAGAGAGATTGGAAAAATTGTATGTATAAAAGGGACTTAGATGTGAGAGTAAATGGAAAATTTTAGTTCAATAAACTTTTTTTGACAATTGCCATACATTGTGAGATGTTTTTGCAATAAAAATTTATTTATTTATATTTATTTATTTAACCTGTGAACTTCGTATCCCCAGTGACGTGCGCGACCACCTCAGCCGGTGGTGGTGAACACTAGAGAAGAAGCAGGTTCCTAAATGATGAGATTATTTATTGTAGTGACTTAAATTTGTGAAATTCATAACTAATTATTTGTGTATATATCTCCAAAGACTGAAATTTCCTGAACCCTGTATCAAACCCGTTCAACGTTTTCTCAAGCTATAAGATATTAATTAATTTCTATATATACAAGCATTCGCAATATGTCTTAGCTGTATAAATTATTAACATCAAAAATGTTATGATTCTGTTTAGGCTTTGCTTTTAGAATTATAATTATTGGACTACCTACAGAGTGACCTTGCCGTACCATTTCTCAAGTAGCCCGTTTCACCTAGTTTCCCGTTGACTGATTCTGTGATTGTTTCGTCAACCGAATCAACACTAATCTTCATCGAGTCTGTAGTCTCTGTCTAGCTAGTATAACAATATACTGTATCTGGATTATTAAACGCAAAATAAAGGCAAATTTGTTTTGGTTTATATCCAATTCGAGTCAAAACATGATCTAAAATAAGAATTGAATAAATCAATGTTTTTAACGTTGTTTAATGTATTAAATACATCTAATGTAATGTGTATTTATTACATTAGAGCGGACCCGTGGTGGATTGGAACCGCTTGCGACTCCGAAGCTTATCACTCCGGTGGCGCGGGTTCGATCCCCGCAGTCCCAACTTACAATTTGTACTGTGGTGACGCCAGGTTAAGGTCGAGGTTGAGTGGTAGAGAGGACTTTATAGTCCTAACTTCGCCTCGTTAAACAGGACAAATATGTTACCTTTTTTATTCTCGTATGCAATCTCCACTAGCAAAAAGACTACAATGAGCGGTAACACTGAGACTCATAGCCTTCTGATATTCTGATATTCTACAATTTTTGACTCAAAGACATTGGTACCTTGAGTTAACAAAATATATGATTATTTCAACAGTATTATACTCTAAGACATAGTTTTTCTCATTTGAAAATTCCCATTTAAATCTGACAGCTCTAATGTTACCGCATTGAGCGACTCGGTGGCGAAGAAAGTCAGCAGTTCAGCGAGGAACGGAATTAGAGCTAATTCCAGAAAGTTCAAAAGGTTGATGTGTAAATTAGTTGGAGAGATGTCAAGGTTGACCTAGTTGGGTGAAAGTTCAAACTTCTGTGCTTTACTTGAACTTTGCGGGCCGAGTCGTGTCTCATCCTTATTTATCGGTTCTTCTGTAGTTCTGATACAACTTTAGACGTCCTTTATTGGATTTTACACTTTTGGTTTGTCTTCTCCGAACTAAGAACCTTTGGTATTTTCGAAGTAAGAAAGGCTAACACGATATACACCAATTTGAAATACTTGCTAGTAAATTATTTGTTACGAAATACAATAAATTTGAAAGGGTTTATTTACTAAATGCAAAAGAATGAAAGGAAAAGGTATACCTAACTGTTTGCTCAAAACCTTTTATATATACCCAATATAATTAATTTCTATGTTAAGGTTACAAATTCAAAAACTCCACGTTTATATGGTTTTACTGATATTTTCTTAATTGTGGATGTTAAGGTATACAGTTCACAACAAACGAGGAGGTGTGACCACTGCCGTAGTCCTCTTCCACTTAAAAGAATTTAACACACTCATAGAAGAGAACTTTACGTCAGCAATAAACAGTGTACAGGATGTCAAAAGAACGAATTTTATGTAATCAAGACAAACATAACGAATGATTTACGTTCTAATGGTTTCACGCGATAAAACCCTCGGCAACACTCGAAGAAGACGGGTTGTTGGTTTCAACAACAATGTGTGTTGTGGTTTGTACGGACGCACTAATGATCGTACCCGAGTTACCTTGACCTAGTGTAGTGAGTCCAGTCAGTCTGTCAGGAGCAGATCATGGAACACGGACAGTCGAAGAGAGCACCGGCAATCATCGTGAAAGTGATCCAGGTTATGTAAACACTCGTCTTGGTACGCTACGCACTCACTCTGTGGGCAGTGCTACTTTTTACCCTAACGTTGCTGGTCCTTTGTTTGAAATTGGCTTTTGACGATGGTAGAATTTCCGAGGTTGAAATGTTAGTTGGCGTACGTTTTCCATAGTGTTTAATGGACTAAAATGACACAACGTTTCGGGATCTGAATTCTGATACACTTTTGTGATTTTTCGTCCGCTGATTCCAGCAGGCCAGCCAGTTAGTCGGTAGGGAGGTGTCACTGACCGTGAACGTGCTTGGTTTATCTAATTGTTTTTGTTTTAATTTCTTAACGTTTTTGTGCATTTTGTATTGTTATCCAAGCTAGTTTTAAAATTAAATAAACTCAGGATAAAACGCACAAATAATAAGAGAGAAAATTCATGTTGTTTGGTGGTGGGCGACTGGATTTCTTTTAGGAGCTTATTACTTAATGTGCTCTGTTATGTTTTCCGTAACTTTTCACCTGAAGATGAGATTAGATCCCGAAACGTCGTGTTTGTTTTTCACTTAAAAACTATCGAAACCGTCCGCAATAATATTTCTACCTCGTAACGCGTTAGTTTAGCGACGCAGTTATAGCTTTTGAGGTCATCGTTGGTCCTATCTATGTACGATGTGATGTGTACATAATGCACTTGAGCTTGACAATACAGAGCTCAACCAGACGTACACAAAGTGTAGACACTTACACTTGCGGGTCAAGTGCCGGGGAAAGTGTTGAGGAAGATGATATCTCAACAATGCCAGTGTCAGGATCAGATCAAGGGTCATGCGGAGGAAAGTGAGCAGTTCCTTTCCTGGAGGTTTCGCAAGTTGAGATCATCACGGATAAACACTTGTAGCTGGAAACATTCTCGCTTTATATGAAAGGCCCTTAATTTTAATAAGGCTATACGACATTGGAAAATATTCTGAAAGTCATCGTGCTGAAAGTAATCTCCACATATTTTACTGAAGATTACTTTTGTTGTTCAATAGTCATTTATGAGTATATCAGCATTAATTATGTCAAAATCGTCGAGGAATTTCAAAGTTATTCAACGCCGTTTTGCCTTTCATTAACAAGTTACAAAACATTTTTTAATTGACTTTTAATAGGTTATAGAATAATAGGATACGAAAGAAATTTGAATTATTATCAAATATTTGGAAATTCGATCACCCTTGTACGTACAATCCACATTGTTTCTGAGGGTTATGCATTTCACAGTAAGTTCCAACTGTAAACCACTACGGTATGATACCAATAAACTGTATCATTTGAGTGGTGTTAAGTGTCTAATTAACGCGTTTATCTCGATAAAATTCATTTTACGGTTGATACAACTTGTCATCAAATAGACTGTTTTAACAAATATAGTGGATATTTTGCACCGGTTTGTTGACTGTGTTTTGCATTTTCCACTACTTGTTCTCATTCGCATTATGTCAGCGGGTTTTATAAATTGAAATAAGTTTGGCTCTCATTTTGTGCTTCAAAACAAACAAAAGCCGTGTTGTAAGATAATATTATTGTTTTAGAAGTCAGACGAGCTATTTGACTAATATAACCATTCAATTCTTGTTCGAACTATCACGTCAAATCGTTGAAAAGTTTACCTTCGTACTCGTGTTTATATGTTGCAGAAGTTTATGCGTGTCTTATCAATAATTCTAGCCTACATCGCCGAATGGAAAGTGTTTTGTGTTTCTCAACATTTGCACGGCTTATCTGTAAATAGCCACATTACTCACAACTTGTTATTGTTCATATCTGATACAGTAGCTCAAGGCCACGGTGAATCATTCAAGTGTGTTTCACTTGTTTACCTGGCATTCTCCTTCAAAAATATAAATATTCTAAATCAGCAGAGCCAAGTTATCTACTCAAATGTCGACTCAAAATTTCAAAATGTCCCTTCTGTATCGGGAGTTGAACATATTAATTTGATTATAAACAGTTAGAACGTACAAGCTGGAAATTAACATCAATAACTGCCTATTTTATTGACGTTTGTTTTTTATTTCAACAACTTAGTTCATCGTTTAAGCTAGGGGTTTTAAGAAGCAGTGCTCTGTTACGTCCATAAGGTAACGGTGAACTTTCTATGACGGAGAGCGTAACCGTTTCCATATTATTGCACTAAAACAAATTTATCCTGGTGTTACGGCCGTAAAACAACTGTTACTGCGTTTTCTAGGAATTCAAAGTTTTATGAACGATTAATATAACCGTTCCATTGAAAATAGAAAGCAAACCCTGAATAAGCTTTTACATTTCTGGTCATAGTTCTCTGGTGCAACCTATCAAAACTTTACAAATTATCATGTCCATTAATTTTTGGCCTTTTTCCACCTTGGCATTTGCTATAGTTGTAAATAAAATAGCCTATTTATTAAGCAGATCACCCATATTTTATTTTGTACTTGCGTCTATTTACACATCTTCAGGCCCAGTGTGTGTTGTACTCGAGTAGTTTTATCCTCCATGGCGCGCTCTGCGCACATTGCTCTATGTAAATGCAGCTGTTATCTGCCATGGAGAATGTTTATCACCAGACTGTTTCATTACTCCATGCTCACTATCTGGCCAATTAATCTACACATTAAGTCCCTCATTAGTCCACAGTCTAGGACTGGGTTTACAGCCGTTGTGGATGAACCGAGCACAGCCGTTGTTAGGTTGTAAGGCTTAAGGGAGTTTTACTTTCTAGTATTTATGCCCCCGGAGTGAAAGTAATGATATACAAGGGTAATAAAGCGGTTGGAAAATCTTCTGTGGGTTATTAATACGGTTTAATTGCTTCGGGAGGGTGCCGCGCGAGGCAAGGACAATAGAGTTTGGTTATGTAAGCGTTGAAGTGCCCGTGTAGTGATTTGTCCACGCAAACGATTAGAATTTGCAAACGGTGTAGTTATAGTGTAACATATCAATCACAACAAAGTTGAGATGAAATCGCGAAGAAAACATCACTGAAAACACTGAAAACACAAATGATACCTTATACCTCTTCTAGTTTTTACCGTAGGGTCAGTGGTTCTATTAGAATGATAATGTAAAGTTTAATAATTTTCCGCCAATTCTAATTTATATTTTGAAAAGTTGTCAGATTTGAAACTAAATTGAGTTCGGATCGTACTTGCGGCAGGAAAAAATTAGTTTTTATGCACCAGGCACCAGCTGATTTGGCTTACCATTTTACTCCATGTGTCTTATGGGACATAGCGTCTCTTTACACCTCTGCCTTCACTAGTGGTTATTTTTCTAAGAATAATAGGGGTCTCACATATCACTGAGTATTTGAAAAGATTATTAGCAAAAACCTGTAGAACCTCGCACTATTTATATATTTTTAGTGTTGTGCAAACATCCAAAACACTCTGTTGTCCCTCAGGTCTCCTGTTTTCATGGTAGACGCTATGTATATATATATATATTCAAGATTGGCGGGAATACAAATCAAATGCTTCAGTGTACGACCTTTTACTATCAAAGTACGATTAACAAACTCAGGTTCACTCATGTCCACCACCGGCTGAGTTTGAATGGTTGGGAATTGAATCTATTGTTGCAGGAGGAGATATCAGATGCAGGAGGAAAACAATGTTTGTGCCGCGGAGAAAGTAACATTCAATTTGTCAAGAATTAGTTTCTCCCATGAGGAACAAAAACCCTATGTACTACTGAGCCGGGCGAGGAGGAAAAGTGGACTCGTCCGTACGATTGAGCTGTGTTGTTTGATTATACAGATATTGCTATTGCTTTCATATTAGGCTATATAGGTTCAGTGAAATGAAAACCAGGCCGACGTGGACACAAGCGTCGCTGGCGCGAGTGAAGCGAATTTCCTTTACAATTCGCTACTCTATGTCGATAATTGTAACTTTGCGAAAACTCCCTTCCAAAAGAGGAGTTCCGGTTCACACCGCGTCAAAACGTAATAATAATTAGTTTAAAACATTTCGGTGGGTGTCGCTGTGGGGTCGTGTTCAGTCACTGAAATATTTCTAACTAATTATTACGATTTTTTCGACGTGGTGTGAACTAAAAGAGCCAGATTATAGTTGTGATTAGAGCCATCATGAGAGTTACATTTAGCCACGTATTAAATAATACTAACTAAGAATGAAAGATATTTGTTCCTAAAGTTATACTTTGTAATATTCTGAACCATAAAACGGCACTAAAGCAGGGGATCAACAGCCAATTACGAAGAAGTGGAGAGGAACTAGATCAGCCGCGGAGGTTTTATCAGCTGCGCAATCTCTGAACTGTCAGACAGCTGGAGGAACTGCGACTGCAACTCCGCTCCCTTCAATTAAAGAGACAAGACAAGAGGAAGGAGATAGTATTGTTGATGAAGAAGAATGCGGCGAAGAAGCGAGATAGTCAGTGGAATCCAGGGCCTGCTCACACGGTGCAGAGTACCTGGGGAGTTCAGGTGCTACTGGAAAAATTTCAATAACATAAGAATACCACATCGTTCATCATCTTCATCAGTTCACTTGGTGGCCTGAATGCTACTGGCATGATAGTGTGCTGGACAAGTGTAGACAGAAGTGACTTTACTGTAGACAGAAGATGGCTGAGTGATACATATGATTTGCATATAAGTGAGGGGAAGAATGCAGCAGTGCACAATCTTCAGTTGCATCTTCATCTGCAGTAGTTCAGTTGGTGGTCTGGGTGTTACTGGCATGCCAGTGTGCTGGACAAGGCAGTGTAAACGTACCTTTAGTGTAGACAGAAGATGGCTGAGTGATACATATGATTTGCATATAAGTGAGGGAAGAATGCAGCAGTGCACAATCTTCAGTTGCATCTGCATCTTTCATCTTGAGTAGCTCAGTAGGTGGCCTGGTTACATATTCAACAGTCTGAATGTCATCATTAATGCAACTTGTTGTCATTATCTCTACCAGTGTTTAATGTGCTGGCTCCACCGATCGTGGCTCTTAATTTTTAAATAATTCATTTGACCATAGTTCTTATAACTTAGCTACTTTTCCCTAACTAACTTATAACAGTCAACAGCCTTGTGGTTGCCATGACAGGAAAGAGCAGCGCTGAAATATATTTCCAAGCTAGCAAACACTGTTTATTTGGGATTCACTTGATTCGCTGGATTAGCTGCATTGCCAGTGTCAAACTCGTGTGCAGTGGGCTTGTTCAAAGTCAAGCTGTTGGACTGCAAGTGTTTGTGGGAATGTTCTCACTCGACAATGGAGTCTCATGCTCTCTCCACATCCGCCATCCGCTCATCACACCCACTTCACCACAATCATGCCGGCGATAGTGGTTCATTTAATAAAGATAATGATTGAACTATGCTTCGATTTCGTGAGGGTGATCAACTCAGTGCATTGTAATAATTAATTGTCCGTTAAAGTTTACTTTGCATCTGTGCATATATTTGATTAGATTTGTTGCATGATTTTAGAAAAATGTTATTCGATTTTCACAGAAAAGATCGCAAGTAATTTTTTGTTGGAAAACTCCTAGTCCGCCGTAATTAGCAGCAACAGTACGACAAATTCCTTGTTACAAATTCAATCGATTTTCAATTCATTAAAATTGTAAAGGTACTGATTTTGGTATTGTTTCTTTTTTTTAGTGTTCAGTAAAATCTGTGCATCCCGTATTTGAACAATCGTGATGTTATAAGTTTCAAGAAGGGACCGTAAGGACTGTCGTTCAAGACCTTTCTAGCTTGAAACAAAATGGTCTGGAATTTAGCCAACGACTCGTCTTGAGTTTCAGCTCTGGCGATTCCTTTAGACACAGCTTTTATCAAGTAAAGGCTCAACACGACCATCGATGCCTCTATTTCAATAACAAAGATAAATCGTCTCGAAGCTCTGAATAGAAAGCAGAAGAATGCAGGTACAAGTACAACGTGGCGGAGAAATGGACAAGGTGAAGGTCTCGTGGAACAAACATCAGCTTTATCTTCATCTATCTTCTCGTCTTCACGCTGGCGGTTGTAACCGGTCATAAACCGCACTGTTACTAATCCCTCCACACGATCCCGGCTCTTGCTTTATCAGCTGTTTCATCTCTTCCTGGCTCTATCACGTGGGAATGTAATTGTTTCTCTGTGCTTGCCTTGCTCTCAGCTGTTTTGTGGCCGATTGAGCCATTATGTAGTTGGTTAATGTCGCCTGCGTTTATGGGAGTTGAAGGAGTTAGTTGTGTGTCGACTGCAATAGGAGGGAAATTAATTAGGTGTTTTGTTTTATGACGGTTTGCCTTACTCGGAACGATACCGTAATCTCAATGATATTTCACCATCAACAATAATTAGAATATTTACAAACTTTGGAATTTAATTAATACTCGTACATTTCCTAGAAGTTTGAATGGCTGTTGACTCTTCATTATTACAGGGTCAAGGGTACAATACATTGCCTTCCAAACAATATTTGATTAGATTTCGTCATACGAAATCTTAGGGTATCACAAGAGGTTTCAGTTCAGGTAGATTGAAATGATTTGAATAAGAGAACCTCTACGTGAAAGAGCGAAGCGTTGGGTAACAGTTGTAACATCTAAAGTCCATTAGCTCATTGCAGCATTTTGAAATTGATATAACAATATTGAATCTAAAATTAAAAATGTATGAACATCTTGCCTTTGTGAACCTTTTCTATAATAAGTTCTAAGATAAGAAGATAAGATATTAAGCATATGTTTCCAGAAATGTTCTTTACTTTGGTGTTTTCTGTTTCAGGCCTGAGGCAGATGCAACATGCGGAGACGGATGACGAGGGCATTGAGAGAGACTCGGGCGACAGCGAGGATGATCTCAATCTCTACACATCCCTGGACCAAGTCCTACAGGTATGATCACAAAGTTCTCTAATTACAACCTGATTCCATATCCATTAAAGCGAAGATTTTGTTTGTAGACTCCAGGTCCGGCTAACTATACCTGTTGAAGACATGTCCTTGCTAAAAACCCCTTCACGCCTTGGCTCCGAGATCAATCTCGGGCCCAGAGCTCAACCAGATTCATGCTGAGCACAGCAGTCTGACCTGCTTCCGGAATCAGTTACTGGAATCCCAGGACACCCAGGACCCTTACTAATGATAGGAATTAAATACGTTCTGGATATTTTCCAGTAAGTCAATTACAAAACTGGATGTTACGTCGAAATGTGTTGTCGAGTTTTAAGCAATCAGTGTTTTGGATACAAAGTGTTCTTAGTTTCATATAGGATTATCTCAATAGATTTTGTAAAAATGTAGTCAAATATCTTTTAAACTTAGATAAATAACGAATTTTACCTAATCACATTAATTTTAGGAGTTTTTTAAGGGAAATTGGCACTAGATAACGAGGTTTAATCACAAAAAATGTTGGCTTACTTAACAGCTTTGCCACAAACTAAACACTTCATAACGTTTATCCATAGCTTGAAAGCAAAGCTTTACTGAAAACACTACAACTCTCATGTCTTACGTCCTACGACTTCATGTTTCACTCATAGGCTTGATTAACATACACACAGATTAAGTTGACATTGATGTGTTTCTGGTGTGTTGGCAGTACTGCGGGAAGCACGTGCCACATCCGGCCGAGGCTCACTACCGTGCCGTGTGTCGCGCTCTGGTGGCAGAGGCGCTGGAACTCTCCTCCTTCCTGGACAAGGTGTCGGAGGGCAAAGTCAAGACTGAAACCGTGTCTGCCTGCACGGACCTGCAAGGCTTACACGTTGCCGATTGGGTGAGTTGGAATAACGGACTAAAATAATAATTAAAAAAACGTCAACATAAACAGTAAGGTACTTTTATGACTTTAAATACTAGTGTGCTTTACCGGGTTCAACATTCTGGAGAAGGTCATTGGTGATAGCTGGGTGGAAAGGATTTTCACAGGCTCTTTTGTCACTTGATTGTGAAGAAGAAAATAAAACGGAACGTTATTTAAACATGTCTTACTTCGCCTTGTTAAAAGTTTTTAACCTTTCAAAATAATGACATCATTAAAATTAATGATATCCACCCAACCAAACAATTTTACGACGTTAAATGTTTTCAAGGGAGGATCACTGTCACTACGTTTCGTTCTTTCAGATTCGTGTTCCTTCTTTTCGTGTCCAAAATATACACTTAATAAACGTACGAAAATATACCCCAGGTCGTCGAAAATAAGTGGATAGCATACTCATATATCAAGTCAACATTGCTACGCACATGATTATCAAAACTCTAGCGACCTTGACGTCCGGCCGGAGGTCGGTGTGACAAGGGGTGGGGATTCAATCAAAGCTATAAAGCGAAGAATGTGATGGCCCAAGGGTTCGTGGTGTCAAGACAATGCGAGCTGAGGACCAGTCACTTTCATCACCAAAGGCTGACCCAAGCGCTCACAAAAGCAGCGTTGAGGAGGTAAAGAGAGAAAAAGTTCATTAGATAGAAAAAGTCGATGAATTGCCCCTTGGACTAATCGTCAAATTAGTTTCACTTGGTTAGAAAAAATAAAATGATGCGAGTGCTGTTCACTCATCACTTTTTCATAGCGAAGATTTTGAATAGAAACTACATCAGTCGTTGAAAGACTTTTAAAAGACATCAATTTATCTGACAGATAGAACTGGAAATCGAATCAAGAGTGATGGACGACAAATGTGCTATAACTCAACGCCATGATTAATGGAAACTCTTTTCCCTCTTCAAAGCGTTTCCTTGTGAACCATTCTTCAAATTTATTTTATTTGATCCAAGCGATGTCCGAAAGTGTTGTTTGACATCAGTTAAAAGCGTTTAAAATATTCTCTTTTTTCCATTGGTTTAGTTTGTTTACTTTTCATTTACACATATCCTCGACCAACCCGATACGTGCTCAGTTTTCTCCGCCTCCTGAAGGTTCTAAATTCATGTGAAGTCCACTGAGAGCGTCTAGTTTCTATTGTCTGTGTTATGTCCGTATATTTTCTATTTGATTTGGTTGAACATTGATATGCATATTAACCTAAAAATGCTCATCCTTGGTTTATTTGACACTTTTGCTTTTCCCCTCTCGTTTGCGAGTTCTTAACGATACATTGCAATAAAGTACCGCATCGAATTGCAAGTATATTACTTATTTTTCATTTAGACTTTGAGAAAACGTTTATGTGCAAAACGAAGCCCAGTCATTAGAGTCCATCTCGCTTGTTCCAGTCTGGCTGTTAGCCAACTATTGATATTCTGAAAGTTCAATCTGAAGAGTGCAAATTATTTACACTAACTTATTGTTAATGAGTCAATGTTTTTTGTTTCGTTATGGACATGTTTTTAACGATTAATACTGAAAACCTCTCGAAATCGTCGTTTCCAAAAATGAACCCCTGATTTATGGAAAGATCCGTGCTACAGAATGTGCAGCCGATGTCGAACCATAAACGCAGACCTGTAAAATACGGTTGGGGAATTCTGCAAGTTTATGGTCGCGTGTTACATACAAAGTTCCGTGATGGAGGACCGCTTTCTACAATGGAGTCTGTCTGCCAAAACCGGAGACCGGAGCACCCCGTGGAGAGGACAGTGTCTGGAGCAACGAGTCCGCTTTCCTGCATCTGGCAGGTTTTAATGTTTGCAGATGATTTGACAATTATTGCCCATTTCATGTCCTTTACAGTATATACAAGCATACTAATGATGCGACTTTAATACGCCAAGCCTCTACTTGGATGAGTTGCTTAGAGAGGTTAAACGTTTTTTAGGTTGAGAGGTGCAATGATTTTAGAAAATTGATGGAGTGAAAATAGACTTGCTGCTACTTGAATTTAGCGGGAGATGGTGGAACGTAGCGTTACGTAAAAGAAGAGATCAAAGAATTTGTACTTACTAAACCAGTGAAAATTTGACGTTTACAAGATTTTAGCTTATTAACTGTAATACGTCCAAATCTCTAAAATCTTGAAAGTTCCGCTAATTATTCAGCGATAACTTTTAAACTTTTTGTTCGGAACACTCTTATCATTTTAGAACAACGTAATTTAATAGGATTGAAAATTTTGGTAACACGAAAACCGTGGTGTACAAAGAGGTTTACCAAACTGGACGTCACAGAAGGATATTTTAGAAAAGTTGAAAGCAACGTACGTGCTATTGACGGATTTTAAAGATTTAAAATCCTGGTCCTGATTTGGCTAGGCAACCTTTGTTTTTATTTAATTCTGTGCCTGAGTTTTAATAGCATCAACTATCAGTCAAATAGCACGTGAGGGTAGAAACACCCCCATGTGTAATCTCGGACTATTAATTTGTCCCTCCTACGGATAACAAAAAAACTAGGTGTTTTAATTTCAGCCAAAGCTAAAACGCCCATCATGCGGGTGAAAACTCCAAAGCTCGCAGGTGGTGGTCGCGAAACCAAAGAGAACGTCTGATTCACAATCAGAGAGCATTGTTGTTCTAATCAGATCCACAGCTGATTGTTGCTCTGTTATCAGCACAGCACTCAGCACTCAGCTGTTCAGTTAGATCAACGCCGCGGTCTCGGCGGAGTAGACAATGCAATCAAACACCAACACTGTTGTAGCTCTCTCGACTCCCAAAAGCGTGAAGATGCATATCTCCACTCTTCCGCGCAGATTCGTTGCTTAATTTGATGGCGCAAGTTTGTGTACCGACGTGGGAGAGTGATTGGTCTACTCAAACTTTCTTAAATCACTGATTGATAAATATTCGCATTGTGTCTATAAACTATGCACAAGTCATTAGTTCTGTACGGTGTGAACATTTTGAAAAATCAAATTCTAACTTTAAAAAAATTAATTTTGTTATCACCTCTAGAGTTTGTAGCTCTTGTACTAAATCGTCAGGAAACTCTTCTGAACTCATATGTTTATTTACTCAACAATAACAAAGTATGTTCACAGTCACTCGTGCGCGGTTTGTTTATAGGGAGTACACGGACTGAAGGTGTTGTGGAATGTTACTTACTGTGATCCTCGCCCACGCCGTCTCAAGGATGGGGAGGGGTCGTCGTCAGGGGATAGCTTAATCTTCTTCCTGTCTTCTGGGAAGAGGAGTTTTAGCTTAATTTAGTATAGGTGGCAGGGAGCAATCGCTTTGGTGTTCTTCAAAATATTCTTTAAGTGAATAGTAAATGCGATTTTGCAGATAGAGTTTCAGTGAGTTTTTGAATTTGTTCAGGTCTTCTATTTCCTTCAGTTTTTTTCGGGAGGAAGTTTAGGGCTCCAGCATATTCCGGGTCTGATTCTGATTTTGTTAGTCTATGTTGCGTGGATTGGAAATTATTTTGTTTCTTGTATTGTAGTTATGGAGGTTTTCTGTGGACAGTTGTTTATATTCCCGTGGTTCGGAAGTCACGTTAAGCCGTTGGTCGTTGGGCTATTAATTAATGACCCAATCTTAAGAACAGTCGGCCTTAGTGTGTAACAAGACTACACCTCATCATCCATCAAAAACACCCATCACACTCACCCTTCATTCCATATTCACCTTAAACTACCCTTTTGAAGTGGTCGGTGTCTTAAATCAAAGTACCAAAGTATTCAATTACATATTGTTTAAAGGATTAGAGTGAGAAAAAAGTTAAACTTTTCGTTGTTTGTTTGCAAAGGGCAATATTTGCAATCGCATAAAGAAAGCAACAGTGTAATTGAGACGTTTGCAAAGTCAACTTTCGTTTAGCAAGCGGTGTGACAAAGACAGATGAGTTGTGTAAGAGAGTTGGCTGTTGAACAGATGATCAATTCTATCATTGACACCCACTTTCCACGTCTGACAGTTGATATGTCCTGCCCACCCCCGGCCCAGCCTGGCCACTCAAGAAGAAGGAATACACGAGGTTCATGAGAAAAATGTATTATCATATCGCCTTTTATGGTTATTAGTCAATTAGTTCGCCCTTTTGACATATTGCCTTTTTTATGTTGTAGAGATTACTTGTGTAAAATGTTTGGTAGCTCGTAAAGTGCATGGTGCGTATAAACAAAGTGGCACGTTTCTGTCCAACAACTGCTTAAAAGGGTCCAATGTATTTAGGGGTCATATCTAAAAACTGCAAAAGAATTTGTTCGTGAGTTTATACACACGAAATTGTACCTTTCATGTGAAAAAAATTTATGTAAATATGTTTTATAATGCCTTGTAAAACGAGTAGAAACACTTAAGTGATCAGATTCAACAATAACTATCCCAAAAGCAGCAAACGATGAACGAGATTTTGTCTAACAATAAATAAACGAAAGTCTTTGAGAGACGTGGAGAACTACTTTATATTCCAGGTTCATAGTTCCTACAGAAAGTTAGATGAAGATTTTTTCAATATATATCTTTGGATTAAATAAATTCAAGTATTTGCGTCATGAAATGCCAACATTCCTCAAGATCGTAGTTGGCTTAAGATTTATAGTAAGTTTGAGTTGGTAGCGAAGCATGCTCGAGGAAGTGGTCTGGACTCGACAATGGTGAGCAGTCTGAACAGTTTATGCTGTAATGCTGGAGTAAAGGATGAGGAAACCACAAGGCACAAGTCATGCCGCTTTGTGACCAAACCACGCAGAACCGCTCCGGGATTGGGATGATTGGAACATTGCACAACACCCATCGGGCAAATTTAGCTGATTTCACCTCCCTGCAGCTGATCCGCATTTCTAGCTTATTGCAGTTATGTTAGAAATGATTATATTAGCGAGGTTCCCTTATTTATTACATTCTCAAATAGAGAGGATGATAGAAACTGAGTGCTGAGTTAATACGAATACTTCAAATGCAAAAAAAAACCGTCTGAATTATGACATGAGTGCAAAGACGAATG
Organism: Matsumurasca onukii; assembly: GCA_018831715.1. Lineage (NCBI taxonomy): Eukaryota > Metazoa > Arthropoda > Insecta > Hemiptera > Cicadellidae > Matsumurasca > Matsumurasca onukii. Next base: position 18,919,509 of record CM032065.1, read on the forward strand.
CCGTGTAGTACCTTTTTCAAGCACTCAAAACTTTACTCTTCCCTCATTATTTTAATTATATGATTATAAAATAACAATTTTATTGTTATTAATTTTAAAAGGTTCAAACTTCAAACAATATACAGGGTGAGTTTTAATAGTCCCTCTCCCACCACTTTAACTTTTGAAAAAGGAAAATTTGAAATCCTTTTAGGGAATGTTTTATAGGGTCTTGAAGTGTTTTGACGTACTTTGTGTCACTTACCCCCACCCAAAACCGGGGGAGGGATCTCCCTTTTTTAATACAAACCCCTCTTGTGGCACCGCAAAAGTAAATTAATTTCAACACAAGTTCAACGACGCAAAAGAAGTTATTTTAATTAGTTATTTTTTAATCCCACTTAAAGAGGTGCCACAAGAGAGGGTAGGCTACGTATTTAAAGAAATTGGAAGGGCTTTCCCCGGTTTTCAGTGGGGTTGGGTGACGCAAAGTACATCAAAACATACTTCAGGACCCTATAAAACATTCCCTGAAGGGGTTTTCAAAATTATTCCTGTTTAAAAAGTTAAGGTGGAAGGGTTTAAAACTCACCTTGACACAATTGTTAGAAAAACATTATAGTTTGTATGACCTTTACGACATTGTTGATTCATTTTCCAAACCCTTAACAATTTGGGGCAGGTTTCCCCAAAAGTATGTTAAACTATTTTACTTTACCCATTAGAGCCTAGAGTTGCCACTGTTCACAGAACCTATGGACACTATGCTCCAGCCACTCTATCAGCTCGTGTGCAACACTCATGTCAAGTATTTGGGCTGACACGTAATCAACTAAATGTATTACAAACAACGAGTATAAATCTACTAGTGTTGGGTTTCCCAACGTTTTACTGGCTTGGTTTGAGGTAGTCACCACTACCGAGTGGTTGGCTAACCTGAATGTTTGATGTTGGCAAATTCACTAAATTATTGGACACTTTATTTTGATTTGAGACACCGACCACTCCTAGAGGGTATTTTAAGTTGAATATGGAGTGATGGTGAGTGTGATGAGTGTGTTTGATGGATGATGAGAATTGTTACAAACTAGGGCTGACTATTCCCTAGATTGGGTCATTAATTGATGGCCCAACGACCAATTGAATGGACCAACGGCTTAACGTGACTTCCGAACCACGGGAAGTGGACATCGAGTCAAATCGAACGGGCTGATTTGGTGAATGTTTCATGGGATTCGCTTCAAACGTCAATCCATAGAGTTACTAATATTCAAATCGTGCATATTCTATGTAATGAAAAACTAATAATCTTTAATATATTATATAGTTACTATATGCCACACAAAATACAAATATTAAATGAAATATTCCTTGTGCGGTTCACAAATTTTGACAGTGGTTGACGTAGAACAATATATTTGTGATATATATAGGCCTAGAATTAGAAACTATGTGCTTGTGCTTAACATTGCTCGTTCAATTTGTTCCTGTGCGACAGGCCTCCTCTCGTGACGGTTTATTGTAATTTGTATACCCGGTTTAAATTAAGAAAACCGAAATCTTGACTCAACTTGAGTTTAAATAATTGTCGTTTCAGCTAGTATAGTTCTAATGGGTGATGGTGTTAAAGACCCTTACGGTCCACCTATGCCCCGAATATAAACCGAGATGACTTCACTAATGTTGCCATATGCTGTTGCTAACAAGCCAGGTGCTGCAGCTAGATAACTAGCAGTGATTACGCAGATGACGCATTGTATTGTGATGCTGATAGGTGGTGCTAATGCGCGAGTGGCTGATAATTGCGCTAAGTAGCGTGCAGTTAGCGGTCACCATGACCAGCTACGCTAACTCAAGCGCACAACGAACTGTAGACTGTAGTCACAAGACCGGCAATTCTGGGGTTTATTTAGGGTTGAAACAAACGAGTTTGCGTACTCTAGGACTGTTTGAGAAAATTATGCAAAACCGTTGTCGTAGATAAAAAATAATAAGGGTCCACTGAGGACCCTTGAGGGGCTTTACAAATTAATCTCCTGATCGGACATCTGAAATATTTGAAATATATTTATGTTTTAAAGTGCACTGTTCTAAGCTCAAAGCTTTCAAAATTAGACAACAGTTCATGTTAATTATAAATAAACTTATTATAAAACAACCATAACAACCTTATGTGTACACCCTTTGTGCTCGCTTCTCCGGGCCTTGGTTACGGGTCTTGTTAGTACGGGCTGGCGAAAAGCCGGCTGTCTTTCTTTTAGAAAGGGCAGCGTCTGTGTTAGCGTCCAGCCCTGGAACGCTTGAGTGCCTTGGTCCGGGGATGTTAGTTCAACTGTTTTTATTGCTATTTATATTGTTGTAATCTATTACGTTATATCGTTGAAGTATTTAGTTTCCACATTTATATGATAATACAAATTTGATGATCCGTCTGTTATGTTTTTAGTCGCGTCATTAATATTAAGTTGTAAACATATACATTATTTTACTATGGTATTTATTTATTTTATTGGCTGTTACTGTGGTGCTAAAATGTGTGTTACTGTCGCTAGTGATTATTCAAGATGGTTTATATTCGTAAATGATTATACTGTTATATTTTTAATGCTACATTGTAACTGGGCATTGCCTGTAATGTAATGCAATGTTGAATAAACTAATTTTATACACAATGGGACGCCACAAGCCACAACACTTTTCTTCTATTTTAGTTTGGTAGTTCACTTTGCTTAAAGTTTTACTGCATCAACAGAAGAAAACATCTTGGAACTTCAAATAATCTAATCAAAAGAGGCCTAGTCTAAAATTTCGTAAGCAGCAAGCCATAACCTCAATTAAGTCAATTGTTGGTTCTTATAAAACAGTTAAACAAATTGGGCTAAATCTAAACTATTTAAACTCGAAACGGAGAAACCGGGCCTACATGGTTTTTAATAAACAAATTTCACACTAACAAATAATAATACATAGATGTTTACAATTCAAGTTAATTTGAAACAAAGGTTTAAACTAACAAAATAATGAAAGATGAACAAAAATTAGTATTTCAACAGAAGGTTAATACATCTAATTATTTAAAAAGAACGTTAATAATTTGTATTTCAAATATTACCTGGAATTAATAATTAATCTTTATTCACGAAGGAACCGAATTAATAGCTTTGATTACTTTTAGAAACCAAACATACCACTCAGTTAACTATATTTAATGAGAATGAAACCAGTAATTACGTCTCATGACAATCGTTAGCTGACAGTTGAATTAACGAATGTCACTTTCAATTACCCTTGCTCGTTACAGCTTCTACTGTTATGACGCTATTAAACCGGACGACTGTGTGTTGACTGGTCAGCTGACTGCAGGACAGTGAAGGGAGAGGGAAAGTAGTGTCAAAGCCAGCTGACCCCGAGATGAACAGAACAGCTGTTTAAGCACCAGTCAGCTGATTACGGTTGTCACTTTGTCGTGATATGTCAATTTAACATGTTAATTACCTGAATATCTTCTTTCAGGTACTAACTTATCGTGGGATAGATATTTTGAAGTAATACAATTGGAGATTATAACGTTCAGAGGAGTTTCTGAAGTATTTGTATCGTTGATAATTTTACATCCTCTTTTTAATAAAAATAGTAGTGGAAAGTGTCGTGTTTGTTTTACGTCTCTAAAAAATCAATTCCTTTGATGGAACTGGGCAGCCCATTTCTTCACGTTTAAAACTTTTACTTCATTTAATAACTTTTAAAAATCCTCTCTTAGTAAGTGCTTACACTCTGAAAGGAATGTTCATGCACAATTTCAAGTCTCTAGGCCTCGTAGTTTTGGCTTAACGATGATGAGTGAGTGAGTCAGTCAGGACAAAGCCTTTTAAGCATGAAACGACATCTGCCTATTTTTCCACGTAGGTAACCGAAAGACTGCTTTGTAGTCAGAAGTTTTCCTTTTTGTAACAAATACCAACAATACGAGTATATTAATTCAAAGCATTCATTTAGTTGTGTTTTGTGCTAACTTCGTTTAACATAATGAACACATTTAAATAGTTAACGGTCTTATTTTTTAAACTTTAAACTTTACCCAGAGAAACCTGGATTCCTCACTCATAACGGACTTTTAATCTAACATTTCATTTACTTTTCTCAGCTGTCTCCACCATCACCCAACTGGGCTAGAACTGGTACCGTCCTTCATATGACGCGGGGAAAGTAAACATAACAAGCTGTGAGTCTAGCTGTCGACAAGAATGAATTATGCAAAATATTCAATTAGAAAATATCAAATTAACCGCGCAAACTCGGATTGTTTTGAAGGCTAAGAAGAAAGCACCGAGCTAAAGGTCAAACGCGTTGAAGTTTTGCATACAGGTTTAAATTATTCTAATTATGCATAAATGAATTTGCAAATGTGCGTGCTGCTGTAGGTTTCACTTATTGAATTTTTAATTGTAAATATACGGGTATTTTTAGTTATAGTTTCAATTTTATATTGAATGCAACTCAACAGTGCATAACATAAAAACATATAAGTTGAACACTACCTGAGCAAAATATCGTACTTGTAGATATCGTCGTGCAGACTAGATTTCAGAATATAAAATTGTTGAAGCCACAATTGGTTATTTTGGAAACATTTGGGGTTTTTAGGTAAACAAAGATCTCTTAAGGGGAAGTGACCTTCTATATTTTGAAATTATGAGCAGGAAGGGCTACCGAACTGAGAGACACAGAAGTTGTTCAAGAATGTTTGCTTTTAAACAGAAAGTTGAACATCTGTTTTAGGTAAACAAAGATCTCTTACAGGAAGACCTTCAAACTGTTTGTCAAGAATGTTTGTCAACAGGAATTCAGTTTGTCAACATACTTCCAAATTCGATTAGGAGTGCACTGATAACCAAGGCCTTAAAACTTGTCTCAAAACCATTTCCATTGGGATAGTATTTAGCCCAGACGAGTTCATAGCACACGACGCAAACCTACCTGACCACCGGGAACAAGTCAACCACGTGCTACCGTGGAATGATTCGAGTGAACGTTGTGTGACGGACACAAATGTATTTGAAGGCATAAATAGTTGGGCTGGACGGTGTAGTGGTCAGCATAGTAGCCCGGTAAGAGAGAGAGAGACCCGGGTTCAAGTCCCAGTTCGGTTCAAACATTTTGTCTTTTGTGTCAAGTTCATTTAGTATTATATTAGCTACAAGCTGAGAGTACCCGCGCCTGTTTTCTTAACAACTTTGTGTACATTTTAATAAGACTGAAAATTTATAAAATTTAAAGTAAACAAAAATGTGGCCTTTACATCCTTAGAAAACCCATTTAGTTTGCCTGTTAGTTCACCATCTTCTCTTTATAAGACGTGTTGGCTAACTTTATAACCATTAACCAAAAACCGATAGTTTCATTTCAATGTAGAGACAAACGGAAACAAAATAAGTGTTTATCGGTGTTTAGCTACCTTGTGAGAGTCATAGCAACCCCGCCATTTCGGCGTTTTCTACATATAAAAGCCAAATACCACACACTGAATCACTCATCAGCCCACGGCTCAAACTACTTGGTGGATTGTCTTGACAATTTGGACACACATTTCTTTTATGCTCTAGTCGCGCACTAAGAAAGGATTTGGAAAAGTTTTAATTTTCAGGTGTTTAAAGGGGTTAAAGTACGAAAAAATACCCATAAGCAATGCATAAGGAAAAAGTCTTAACGGCATTTAGGTTAATTCTATAAATTCTATATTCTTTTTAGGGTATCTTTATATAATTTTATAAAACCAAATACCACTCATTGACTCATCAGCCAACATCCTTGGACTACTCTAGAGGCGCACTAAGAAAGGATTTGTAAAAATTTTGATTTCAATAACCCGTAGCGAAGCACGGGTAGGGTAGCTAGTTTATTAATAAAGTTCGTAATAGTGGTGGAGTTCAATTATCGAATGGTTTATCTCGTACCTTTCCGGTCACTTAGAAAACTCTCCAGAAGTAAAAAAAAGTAAAGTTTGTCTTGTTTAACGAGGCGAAGTTAGGACTACAAAGTCCTCTCTACCACTCAACCTCGACCTTTACCTAGCGTCACCATATTAGTCACATTACAAAAACTAATGTAAGTGGTGACTGCGGGGATCGATCCCGCGCCATTGGAGTGATGATCTCCGGAGTCGCGTGCGATACCAATCCGCCACGGATCCGCTGAAGTGGCCGGAAAGTTCGGAGATAAACAATATTACAAAAGTTGGCTAGTTGATTGTTTGGTTGGTTGGAATGTAGGTTCACTGACTTGGCACGCGTGACGTTGCGTTGCCAAGACACGCGGTTGTCTGTTGGTAGATCTGCTCGCCGTGGCACGACTGCCAAATTATCTCAAGGCTTTGTTCAGCTTTGCCCAACCCTCTGTGATCGCTCATCTCTCCCACGCTCTTGTCGAGAGTTGCAGCAGCCACAGAGAAAGTGATCATTCACTGATTGTGGATCACCGGGCAGTAGAGGGTTGACATTTGCTCAACGTTGCCATTTTAAAGGGACGTCAAAAGATAACGATGAAGTCTGACAGATAACTGTAGTCTACGGGCGTTAAAGATCTATATGCTTGCTGGCGGCCAGGAACAAGGGCTCTTTGGTTCAAGTTGAACGAGTGGTTTTACAAACCATACGGCTGTGTTAGAAGTGGAAACAATAACAAAGTTTCCAAAAGACAAACGTAGAGCTTGGAAACCGAATTTGACACTATACAAAAAATACTATACTTATCCATCCAGCCGCAATTGTTCGAGTTACGTTGTAAATATGTTATATGGTTATTACTGTATTGTTGTATGCGAAAAAGAAACAATAAATCATTCATTCATTCATCCATTTTATATTACTTTTCCGACATTAGGAATCGCTCTGTCAGAGACAGTATGTCATCAACAGCTAGTTGAAGAGCCACATTGTTGAAATTCCACTTTTAAATGGGGTTTCAGAGCTCTAAAAGGCCTTTTTCACATATTTCAAAGTGGACTTTTCTAAACATAAAATTAGAATTTGAAAAATCCGCTTCGAATTGGCCCTCTAAATATATTAACCTTTCATTTAAATCTATCAGTGTCACTTTCTTTGTAACAGTGGCCTTTTGATGGACAGCAACCATCGACATCTTCACATTTTAATCCCGTATTTTGCAGCTTTGATGTTAGGAAATGTTGCACGTTATAAGCTTACAGTTGGCGTCGTCAGGTTTAGCATGGCCGGTGAGATGGGCTATAGGGCCATAAGCGGCGCCAGCAGGAAATCTCAAGGCCACCGGCCATGCTATACCTAACGAACTGTAAGTCGTTTACTACCATTAATTGCCATTATTCTGAAGTTCTGTCTTAATATAACATTACTAGATCGTTGATTTAATACTCACTATCGACTGTATAAAGTTAACGTATATTTACAGCAACAGTTCTTAGAGAGAAAAAGCGCCCAAAGATAGTTTAAACCAACGCTTCGTAATTTTAACTGGTAAAACTGCACACTTTGTATCAACCTCTCCGTTTTCAACGTTTTCACTGATTAGTGAACCTGTCTGAATTAGTATTATTAGCAATTATGTACCCCATATTGTAAACTGTACTCGAAGGAAACACTCGTAAGCATTATTAAAGCGGAGTGCTCTCGAACAGCCCTGAGTAGATGTTAGTGATAGGCCTGCCAGGGAGATAAGTTGAAGAACCTCCCTGTCCCTCCACCCGCGCCCACCCCGCGACAGTAACTGAATATTCTCCATCTCCGTTGCTCTCGTCTCCAGAGAGTTGATTATGTCGAACCACTTGTGAAATTGGTTCCACCAAACTATCAATTGATTGAGTGCTTTCCATCAATAATATTAGAGTTATAAGGTCATAAGGTCACTGACAACTAAGTCACTGGTCATAAGGTCATAAAGAGTTTTTCACTTAATGGCATAAGGTACTTTAAAACTAGAGTACTGATTTACTGTGCGTTTCTTTCAGTAAAATAGTGAAGATTTAACTGTAAAGACTAGAACGAGAACATAGAACGAATATGTTAGGTGTTTTTTTAACGAAGCAGAGGGCTTAACTCATTTGAATGTTTCGTAATTGTCTTCGATGAAATAGAAAAAGGTTCACTTACTACAAGTATGAGGTTGGTGCTTAAAATTTGAACTTTGAAGTGCTTTGAATTTGTAGGATTATTTGAAGAGTCAAAGAATGTAACGATTGTAAAAAGATAACAAAGGTGCATTAACCAATAATTAAAAACATCTTTGACTCAAGCTCATATTTTTTGTAATGTAACAACATAACAAACAAAAAATAACAAATAATTAAATTCCGAACCTTTAACAACAAATTATTTTCTATGTAGACCCAGTGTAGGACCATCTAGTAAAAAGATTTACCTTTGTGTGGTGCCTCTTGTCCGTTAAGAAGAAACCAACATCTGTAGGATCAAGAGGCACCACACAAAGGTACATCTTTTTATATTATTTCCCGTGCAAAACCATAAACCGATATATTGATGAACTCTCAGCATGATTTACCATTTACCGATGGTTAACAGAACGGTGTATTTACACTTAACGTCTGGTCATATTTCATCGGCAAGTTACGAGCCTGTCACGAAATATCACTTGGCTAGATTGATGCTCGTGTGTCCATGAAAGGGTTTACTGCGAGGGAATGTAGCACAGTGCGCTCTGGCTAGTGGGAGTGGTTGTGCCGCAAGCACGTGCTAGAGCTGGTGGAGGCCAAGGGATATAACAGGAGATGAATAATTGTGATAGTTGGATGTCGAAGGGTTACAGGTACCAATCCTCCTATGTCACCGAGGTTTTGTCTGATTTCTTTAAAAATTCTAGGAAATGCATTACTCTTTTGCTGTATTGATAAGTTTACAATATTAGTGTCATCATCCGCCAAAAGCGTTAATGATCATATTTATGTTATGTCAGTACCGAGGATGACCACAGGTTGTAGGACCATAGGTTTATAGGTCACTTGTTTAAAAGGTGACATTGAATGAAAGAAATCACCCTTTTCTAGCGACAATTCTAAATGTTCTATTGGGGGTTTGCATATAGAATGAAAATATGGGAGAAAAATACGCATGGAAAATGAAGAGTGAGGGAAGAAATAATTTGGGGTTGTATTATCCGGGGCTTTACTCAAAACATTGTTTAGCAAGGATGACGGTTATAACAGTTGATCCGATAGCCTTTCCTCTATGAACTTTGGGTGTTGTGTTGTCCATCAGTTTCATACTTTAGTTTTCTTATAATCTCCAAAATGAGTACTTAGATATTTTCCGACAAGAGGAGAGTTTCTGACCTTTCTTTCAAGGAAGGACTTGAACTAATAGACCGGCAGTGAACTTTAACCATATTTTAAAACTTAGTGTTACACTTCTCAAGAATTTAAAATTAGTTCGTTAACACTAACCGATTGTAAAGTTGGCAGCGTATCTATTTCTTAACTAGATCGTGAAACAAGGATGTACTGACGCTTCTTTGTGTCAAACGCAACAACGTAATCCCATGTGTGTGTCCACTGTGAGTGATTATATTCTACACTTCCTTCTATGAAATTATATGGACTATGAAAGGACAATATTCAATTAGATACTGAACTCAGTCCCTACCATTCATGGTCCAGAAACTCGCTGACTTCATAGAAGGATGGTCTAGAGAACTTTTAGTTGCCTTTGAATGAGTTGATGTTAGGTTCTTGTTTAAGGAAGAGCATTAAAAGTCGCACTCCACACTGCAGAAGAATAGAAGATGGATAGAAAAGGTTGTCCGGTGTCTTGGTATTGGGAGATTGCTTCTGTTACGTAAATTGAGATTGGGATTTACTGAGGTATAGGGAACATGGAAGGGTTTTTGACGAAAGTTAATGTATCTAGGATGTAAATTGACGGAAGTGTTGATTTTGTGACTTCGGAACAACTCTCTACAATGATCACGACTCTTAAATGGAAAATTGTTCGTATTGCTCTTTTGAATGATAAAAGCTGTCCTGGACGAACTGACACCCCAAAGAGGAGTGCCACACGCCAGATGTGGAACGACGATTAGTTTAAAAGTATATTGACATACGTAATGAGGGAATTTATTCTTGACCTACCGTTCTGTGTCTCCCGGTTCGGTAACGCTCCCTGTCCTTAGTTTCATAAGAGTGAATGTCACAATATTCGTGGGCCAATTCCACACTTGTTCAGGAGAATAACCTAGCCTACTATAGCCCGACAATGTGCAGCCAGGTGTCGGTGAATGGTCTAGCGTGAGTAGCGTGTACCACTGCCTCGGCCATGCTAATGCTCTGTGTCTGTCTCTAGCCTAACCTGAGGATATGGAGAACGTTACAAGTAGGTACATATATCTCAGTGCACGCTCACCCACTGGCCCACTTCCCCACCCCACCATTCCCTGCTGCATCTGCATCAGCTGCATGGCCCATCCTTGATGTCGCACAGCTGATTTAGTGTCCACCTTCAACTTGTGTGCAATCACCTGACGTAGAATCTAGGCCGCAGAGTAATACGAGATTTATTTAAATGCTGAGCTTGTCGGGTATATGGCCTTGTGTAATGAGGAGAAACTTTAAGGGGATATTTTGTCTAACTATTCTTGGTTGTTAATAGGATATTTGCTCAGAGAAACTTTTATTTGTCATTAGATATTTTTTAACCCTAGCTTGTTTTGGAACCACACAGCTTGACTTACCTTGTATACCTCTATATGTTTCTGCATTGTTTTTGTTTTCAAATTTTGAATTACCACATAAATAAATCACCTTAAAATGCTTCTAAACAAATTAGAATTTAATGTAAATTAGTCTCAAATCATCTAGTGAGTGTGAATGTGTGTTTTGTATTTATTATAGTATAGTTGGTCGTAACGTTCGTAAATGATTCGATTGTTTTATTTTTGATTTTGCTTCCTTGTTTTACTTTTACGTTGCTTAACTAAACCATTTTAATTCCGCTTCCCTTTACGATATAGGCTAGTCAATGGGATATTTTAGGATTTTATTACTGTACTTACTACTTTTGTTCTTGTTCATACAATTTTAAGCTACGTATTATCAAGATAATTATTAAGCAAGGTAAGCATCAACTAAAGTTGCACAGAAGCAAACTCAACCCATTTGGTACACTGACGTTGTCACAGGTAAAATTGCATTGAATCGTGTTTAATTTTTTAAGTGTTTCTCCAGGCCAGCTAGAGCAAAATTTATTTACACTAGTGCTTTATTTACTTTAGCTGTATTGGTTATAAACCATTGCGGTTTGACGTCAGTGATCAGTGTTCTTATTTCTATTTACCTTGTGAAATATAACGCTTTAATTGTATACAGTCCCACGTCCATCAGGTCCGCCCCTGCACGGTATGGTTCCTGACACACATTGTAATCAAAATGCGCACAATCGTGAGTTTGCAAACAGAAAGATCAACGTCAAACATTTAATCAGCACTTCCGACTGTTGCTAGAGTTGATCGTGTTTGTTTTCAGTTTAATTTACGGTTGTCCTCCCACAAATATTTTCAAGACCGCTGACTCAAAGGCCAACCTTCCCACTTTTCAGTCAACGTCATATAAGTGCGTATACTTTGTAATATTTGACCTTTAACCGTTATTTTGTGAATTTCAGAGAACGTAAAAGATTAACTTTTAATTGAAGAAATTATTTTTTTTAAATCATAACTTTAGAGAACGTAAATTTATATAAGTTTTTATGATTCATAGATTTTTATTTTGTGATTGTCTTGAGATTTTAAAACATTTTACTTCGATGTTAATTAATTACATTTGTAGGAAACTGTTTCAAAGAATTCCCAGAGGCTGCCGTGCAGGGAACTCTCAAATGCAAGACCATTTAGACTGCTTTGTAAGAGTTACTTGGAAAATTTAAGAGACAACCATTTTGAGGAGGGCAACTAATCATGTGAATAACATTTGCGTTACGGGTGTACAATTGCTAAAATTACCACATTATTAAATATTAAGTTTAGTTTTAGAATACCGTATATAAACCGGTCATCACCACAAAGCAGGGGTATAAGTCGAAATTCAAGAGCAGTCGCGCGACTAGGAAATGCTTGTCCACAAGCATTGTAGGAGGTTTCCTTTTTGTTCTGAATAGTTTGAACTTCTTAACGAGCTATGATGTATTTCCAACTAATGTATTTGAAACTTACAATCATGCCATGCCTGTAAGTTGGCGTGAAGATTATTTCACACTGTAGATATTTACCAAAACCAACTAATGAATGTTCTAAACAGTTGACCGCTCTCACCTAATATTGGTCAAAATGTAGCGGATAAACTGAACAATTTTGAGAGATCGTCGAATTTTCTAGATCAGCTTTATCGTACATAAAGTGACCCGTACACTTGAAAGTGAGCTATGCTTGTTTGAGTCATGTTTGAGTGAGCTATGTTTGAGTGAGCCATGTTTGAGTGAGCTATGTTTGAAAGGGCCATGTTTGTGTGAGCTATGTTTGAGTGAGCTATGTTTAAGTGAGCTATGCTTGAGTGAGCTATGTTTGAGTGAGCTATGTTTGAGCGAGCTATGTTTGAGTGAGCCATGTTTGAGTGAGCCACGTTTGTGTGAGCTATGTTTGAGTGAGCTATGTTTGAGTGAGCCATGTTTGAGTGAGCCAGTGAGTGAGCTATGCCATGTTTGAGTGAGCTATGTTTGAGTGAGCCATGTTTGAGTGAGCTATGGTGAGCTGGAGATGAGGTCGATCTGTTCTACTTCCTCAACAGCCGCCTCCATAACCCTGACAATAACCTGTTTATTACCATCCTCTTCCTCGAGTGTGCAGTTGAGTAGACACCTGACACTGCATTCTTCGCCACGATACACGACACTAAAATATTGTTATTGGTGTTTTCATGAGTCCGGTTTTCTAAAATATCAGAACCAAAGAACTTTCATTGTTGAACAATACAATAAAGTAAGGGTCAAGTATTTTTCAAAGACTTGGTGTAAAAAGAGTGGGAACGCGTTAATTATACTTCTCTTTGTACGTTTTGGAAACTATTCTTTGAAGAATCTTCTCAATGATTCCCTATCATATTAATTGCACGCAGGTGATAAAAAAGCGTGAATCTCTTGTAATTCATATTAACACAAATGCAGTTACAATTCCAAGTAATTCAAAATGTGTTTAACAAAATTGTAAATCACTTAGTTGAAACCTTAAACTTAATTGAATTTAATAGCTGTTTGAAATCCAGCTATTGAATGATAGTTCATCATGACAGTTGACCAAGAGACCTAGTGACACTGTGACAAATAGCGCTGCACTTCTTTACTCAGGGGCTTCTTCTTGTATGGCTTTGTTTGCCACAATACAATGCATTCCATTCATGTTTGCTTATCTACAACTGATCGCGTTGGGGAACCAGAAATCTTTCTTTTATTTGCATGGCTGTTCAATATTTACACTGTAAAATTTGAATTTTACAAACACACTGAACGTCAAACCCTATAAAGTACTGCCAAATTAAGTTCCTTTGTAGTTTTCATTTCAAATTTTCCATCTTAGCTGGCAAGAATCAGTTTTGCAAAGGTTAGAAGTTTAAAAGTTAATCCCAACTGGTTTAGAAAACTCCATAATGTACCAAAATCGTACGCCCTATCAGTTGTGATCAATTTTCGTTGTATCTTCAATTGACGCCGTGCAATGCTAATTTCAAACAACCACAGCAAAACTAACTCCTCCAGAGATGGGTTCTCCTCTGGAGATGTGTTTGAGGAAGGTTCAGTCGCCCACCTGATCAGTGATGGGGCGGTGGAATGTGGAGGCGACCGGTCGCCAAGTGACGGCGAGAGTGGAAGTGGGTTACTCGGCCTAGAAACGTCATTCATAGACACTGTTGAATGAGTCCCCTCAACAAGTGAGATAAGGCATCGACAATCAACACCATAGTGGGATGATACAGCAGTCAATAGTAGGTGGTGTGATCTGTCCTGACGTTTTTTACATTAGAAAGTATAAAAAATTTTGAGCAGGCTACAGAACGGTGGACATATTTTGTACAAGGTAATCCAAAAAAGGTACATTTTTAACGATAAGTATGTATTTTATTATCTGTACAAAACTGACTTTATCTTAAAACTAAATGCTCGACACTCGATTTCCGCCATTGAGTATGACATATTCCAACGTCTTATGCTTTGACAACCATTACCGCATTTGAGTATGACTTAACAAGCCATTCCGATCCAGTTAAAACGTATGCAACCATTGAGTACACCGATGATGGCCTGAAATTCCTCGAAAGTACAGTAGATATCCATTAAAACTGAAACATGTCATGTTTTGCTTCAGATTTTTAATAATCTGAGTTGATGGCCTGAAAGCTCCTCGATAAAACAAGATGGTTGGAAACATGAAATATGTCATATTCAATGGCAGAAAACACGTCGAACATTTAGCTTTAAGATAAAGACAGCTTTGGGACCTATAGCTAATAAATAAAATACTTACCATAAAATGACATGTACCTTTTTTGGGCCACACTGTATAAATGGCCAACAATATTGCAAGCTATGACTAAATCTGACTTGTTACAACTTCAACCTCAAGACAGCTGGTGCGCACAAACGCTACTTATACAGGGTAAAGATTACACCAGAAGTGCTCTTTTAACCCCTTTTTGGCCGATATTGTCGTGAATAAATCTGACTCAAACCACACCAAACTTAAACAGCATACTCACAAATTAAAACATTCAAAAAAGCACACCATACACAAAGTTACAGAATCCCCTGAGAGCTATTTATTACAGCCCTAGTCTTGAAAGTCCTGTTTAACTCCCAGGGTCAACAATAAATTTAGTGTTTTCAACATTAACTTTTGGTATTTGGGTGAGTTTGTTTTTAAATATAATGTTGGTTCCAATGTTTAATTTTAATGCGCTTCCTTAGGTCCTGAGTGAATATATTTGGTGAAAACTAATTGAATTTCTGAAAGACCTTTCTTGGCTAACCATGATTTTAAGTTACGCATACAGCACACATGGTTTACGACTACTTATCACACAGGCAGCCAGCAGCCATGATTGTGATCAAGTATATCCAGTACTATTCTCTATCGCTCTCCTATACAGGTCAATGTTATCGCCTGTACTTGACTGGCCACTGGCGTTGCTGTAATGGAACTTGACCTTCCGCGCAAGCGCATTACAACTTCACGTTCTTGCGGTTAGCCGTGTGGAGTGTTCTAGTTTTTCTAGCCTCAGTGTCTGTTGTTGCCGGACCTGTGGACCTCTGGTCTTGAAGGGCACGTGACTTATAGAGAGTGACGCTAGAGGATACGTAGCGCTTGGTATCGCGCGCGATATCCGGAGATCATCACTCTGAGTGGCGCAGGTTCGATCCCCGCAGCCACCGTTTACAATTTTTAAAGTTACATTAGGTGACGCTAGGGAAGGTCGAGGTTGAGTGGTAGAGAGGACTTCGTAGTCCTATAACTTCGACTCGTAAAACACGACAAACTTTACTTTGTACCTTTACATTTGCGAGTAAGATCAGAGTTACGAGTACGTTAAGTATAATTTTAGTATTTTCATAGTAAACAATAAATTAAATATTATAATTTTTAAAACTTGGGCCGGATGGTGTAGTGGTCAGCATAACCACCCGGCAAACGAGAGACTCGGGTTCAAGTCCCGGTTCGGCCCAAAACATTTTTGTATTCAAATTTTCTTTAGTGATAAATTAGCTATTTAGCGTTTATACAAATTAAGATCCATAATAAGTCATTTGACATAGTATTTAAATTTTGTTTGTAATATTTCCAGCTTGTTACTATTTGACAGTGACATGTTTCGGATAAACATTCAGATTTAAGTACTTCTCTATCTAAATAGTTGGGCCGGATGGCGTAGTGGTCAATTTATTATTGATAAATAGTCTATTGAAAGGTATTTTCCAGAGACTAGTCAAACAGTTTGGTAAAATTGGAAAGGCTAGTCATTCTTCTTTGAGCAGTTGAAATGTTTTAGGCTCATTTCAATCCAAATTAATTGAGTAAATCCCGTTATTACAGTGACCTTTAGTAAATCTCCACCGCCCGGTGATCAAATTTGTAAAGTTTAACAAAAGAATGCAACATTATGACTTTCTAAAAGGTTTTGGTTTTAATATGTTAGTGACACAGTAGTGTTGAAATTCAAGTACTGTAGGCCTAGCGGGTGTGAAGGTGAAGATGACTGTTCACAGTTTACCGCTGTGGTCACCGCGGTAATTGGCTGGATGTGGTTCCCGAGACTTGATAGCTGATAGTGGCGTAGCACTGGACACAGGCATTCTTGGCTGCGGTCATTTCACACGCTTCCCACTCGCCAGGCCTACTCTAGTGATCATCCCGAGGTGTAAATAACACCGACCGCTTGTACACTACATTTGGCGGATCTTAGAGCTAAATTTGTATGAATTCTAATTATTAAGTTACTTTCAAAACTTTTTGAGAAACTGGAAAGAGAACCCAGTTTGAAAGACATTTTATAACTGTTGATTGAATCCCGGACTTTACGTGCTGGATGAGCAACTATGTGGCCCACCAAAGCTTGCCTTTAAACTTAGTAGTATTTAATCTAAATTATTTTGTCTACCTAACTATAGACACTATCTATGAAATTTTCTTGAGTCAAATTTGAAAATAGGGTTTCTATGATCTCATTAATTTAAACAGTTTGAAAACTTCCAGGGTTCCTATCGCTGCAAGATCTGATTTAATTTGAGAACCAAAGACTACTAGTAGATCTACAAAACCTCAAAGGCTATGCAAGTTTGTAGAGGCATGTAATAAGAAACAATTTTGTTACTAAGGTTTGGATACCTTAATAAGATGTTAAATCACTTCAAACTATTGTACTTAAAACAGTTTGTTTATATGTTAATAGACGTGCTGAATCATTACCAGAAACTCAGAGGGTGGTTGTACAAAGAAGATTTTTGAGCTACTCGGATCTCAAAAAGTACTTAGGAGTAAGAATATATTAGCGGATCCGTGGCGGATTGGTATCGCACGTGACTCCGGAGCTCATCACTTCGGTGGCGCAGGTTCAATCCCCGCAGTCACCACTTACATTTGTAATGTGATTAATACGGTGACGCTAGGTAAAGGTCAAGGTTGAGTGGTAGAGAGGACTCTGCAGTCCTAACTTCGCCTCGTTAAACAAGACAAACTTTACCTTTTTTATATTCCCAGTTGGCAGTGCACTCATTCTAACACGTAACCTTTGACACCTACCATGGTGACGCCAGCGGCCAGTTCTGAACTGTCAGGTCACCATTGTTGACCGTATCTCAGCTTCCATCTGCTCGCACGTCTCGGCCAGACATCACTATCAATGAATCGCCAGTACGAGACAGTGTACAGTATATATATGAACATGTAGCTGCGTGATCACATTCACACCTAGATCAGCTGATCAGGTCACACGATCTTGCCAACTTTGGAACACAAACACATTTCGCAACACTCTGCATTGTATAAGATGTGACCTCTACACAGCCGTGCTCTGGTCGCACATCTGGGGCAGTTTATGTAGGTGCTTTGTTCAGGCGACTCCTTACTTTTTTAAAAGGTCAAAAATTGTTTAAAATACGAACCTAAAATTAATAAATTAATAAATTGTTTATTGCAAAACATTTCACAATGTATGGCAATCGTCAGCCAAGTTAATTGAACTAAAATCTTCCATTCACTCTCACATCTAAGTCCCTTTTATACATACAATTTGTCCAATCTCTCTCTCTCTCATTCATTCACATTATTCCACTCTAGTCCCTAGTAGGTCAGCCAATTACCAAATCTCCCAGTTAAACGCCATAAACCTGTCTATGTTATAAAACGCTTGAGTGGACAACACATTTTTTAGACGAGCTTTGAATGCCTTGGGCACTTTTTAAACGAATTTGGTAATCTGCAGATGAACACCTGCCTGAGAAGGTAAGCGTTCATGAACTACCGTCCTGTGTCTCCCAGATCGGTAGTTGCCCCTGCCTCTGTTTTCATAAGAGTGTGTGTCGCAACCTCTTATGGTATTACATTATGATTTGAATAAGAGACATGTTTCTAGACTGTAGAGGCAAGGGAGTGTCAACAGCTTGAGGTCTTTGAATGTTTGCCTGCACGACTCTCTCCAGCGCAATTTTACGATGGTTCGAACTGCTTGTTTTTGAAGGATGAAAATTCTTGAAAAGCTTGCGTTTGCGCAACCTCCCCACAAAGTCAATCCGTAAGATAGACTTGTCCTACATCTAGATTTTGTTGAGGATTTCTCAATTATGTCACTATCACGTATTTTAACAGTTAAAATTATGCAGAGGTATATTATATGAGGTTCGTTTTCCAAGGAAACAACTCTAGATTGAACTCTTGTCTTGGATGCCATGTGAAATCTCCAACTTCTAAGGACAGAGAAGTAATAACTTAACTAAAAGTTATGAATAATATCCAAAAATGAAATGAATTAATGTAGTTCTTCCAATTTACCTTGAAAATGGAATTTACCACTGTTGTTAGTCAAATAGTGTATCAAAAGCGTCACATGCCCGAAGTTGCGAAATCGTGATAAAACTTCAATTTCTCTGCGCCAAGCACCATCAACAGTTCCGCTGATAACATTTGCTGACCCAGATGTAAATGTGTTCACCTATATACACTACAGTTGGTACATATCTACCATCTGGCCTGTACTCTGTGTCTTGTCTTCAGTCGTGCTGCTGCTCTCTGCTAACTTGTTCACTTCCCTCGCTCCCGGCCAGCACGCGCTCGCTACCCATCCACCCATCCACCTCTTTATCTCGTCATTTGTAGGTTATTGGGACTAGCGAGCTTCCCCCGTCTGTGCACGATGTGTAATGATTTCTCGTGTTTAATATCCTAAGATGTATTATCAGTTGTGAAAGTTTATCTTTGGAAGACAGTTTGGAGGTCGCGGGAAGTTACAATGTTGTGCGAAAGTTGTAAAAAGCATAAGAGTGGTTATGGATCTCAGCAAAACATTTTCAATTTTGGCGAAAATTTAAACATGAATTGAGGCACAGGTCACCAGGGCTGTGCTTTTTTAACCTTTTTACCGGTTCGTATTAGCTGGTTTAGCCGGTTAATTGGCCCCTGCTGTTCAATAGTTCAAAATAGTTTTGGTTTTTAGAAAAATAATTCCAGCCTTTGACTAGATGCGGATTTTTTTTTCATCATCCTTCTTGCAAACTAACATCACGTAAATCAAAACATAGTATCTTTTCTCATCATACAATTCATTGTTCACGATATTCCTTTCTATTATGAGTCTTCTTCGTCACTAGAGTAGAACAACCAAAAAAACTAAAACTCTAAATATTGAACGTTTACTATTTAAAAGTGCCTTTTCGTTGAAAAAGCTTTTAATACCAAGCCTAAACACTGTTTCCACGAGAAACTAAACGCCAAAAATAAGTTTAGTTATATGTATTTTTATCAGATTTTGTCCGGACATATGCATGAGTTCAGCAGAGATAACCAAAACCGTTTCCATGTGTGTGGTGACTGGTGATGTGAAACGGTTGCCAAGATGTCGTACATCTGTTAGCCGCTTGATACATTGCCGACCTTGATCTTATGTCCCGATTCCATTCCCCACAGTCTCTGTCTATCCTTATTACTCTTTGTCCGCTTTTGGTCACTAAGACTCAAAGTGTAATTGGAGTTTGATTTATGTTCGGACCTTGATCTTACGATTCTACACTGTTACGTTCGTTTTAAGTGTTTTGAGATTTTCTACATTCACAATCGGCAATGTTTGAGTGTCTCTTTGAATTCATATTTTTATCAAATTTCTTTTGGAAAAATGAGATTCTTATGCCGTTCTCATGGTGAGACCCAGATCTGGGACCGAAAATGTGCACCACCGATCCTGACCCCCAGAACTCGTTTCAAAGTGGTGGTCCAAAAAGCTATTTTTCGCTGTAACAGTGAAATGTGTGGTCCGATTTTACTGAAATTAAAATGTGATTTCCTTTCATATGAAGTATACGTCCAATAAAAAAGCGAGGCAGTGCGCGCAGCGAAAGGTCTCGTAACGCCCGTGATCATACAGGAGGCCAATCTGAGGTCGAAGGTCGAAGGCTGTGAGCGCTGAAAGTCTCGTAAGTATCGGGCCGAAAAGTGTGAGCGCTGGTCTCGTAACGCCCGTGATCACACAGGAGGCCAATCTCAGGCCGAAGGTCGAAGCGAGGCTGTGAGCGCAGTGAAAGGTCTCGTAACGCCCGTGATCACACAGGAGGCCAATCTCAGGCCGAAGGTCGAAGCGAGGCTGTGAGCGCAGTGAAAGTCTCGTAACGCCCGTGATCACACAGGAGGCCAATCTCAGGCCGAAGGTCGAAGCAGCTGTGAGGCGCAGTGAAGTCTCGTAACGCCCGTGATCACACAGGAGAGCCAATCTCAGGCCGAAGGTCGAAGCGAGGCTGTGAGCGTAGCGAATTAGAGTAACAAATTTCAAAGGAAATTCGATTCACTCATGCCAGCAGTGCTTCAGCGTTTATTTGCGTGTCGGCCTGGTTTGTTTTTATATAACACGGCAAACCGTTAATACTATTGGGTAGATGAAATTAATGTGTAGTTGTGGCTATCATGAGTAGACTATTTGCAAGAACAAAGTCACCAAAATGCTGAAACCTTGAAGACTAGTCTTTAAGCCACAGTTGACTATTATAGCTTGGTACATACCAAATGTTTTATGTCCAGCTTGGCTTTTTCGTCACGGTCGTTTCATTTTCCCTCGGAAGCTACTCTCCGTGTCTTGATAATTACTGTTCAGCTAGTTGGTTTAATTGTTTTAATGGGATGTCAACTCATGAGAAATAGTTAAACAACAATGACTAGAAATAACACTGCGTATTTTTTGTTTATTAACTTGAAGAATTTCTCATTGACTAATTAAATTACCAGTACTGTTGTATACCTAGACCAGAGGCTGTTATAATCTGTACATAGCTTAGCACTTTGGCCTCTGTTAAAAGTTTGTTGTTGACGATGTATTAATATATGGGTAAAAATTAACTTAATGCAAACCATTAGAAAATTAGCTAATCTAAAATAATCAACGCAAGCTGACCAAAAAACACAACCAAAGGTCGTGTGTGTTTGTTTTATTTCCCCAAATAAAATCGTAAATCACTAGTCTAGAAAATAATACAACATGTACAAAACCGTAAGAAAATCAAACTAAACACGACCACAGCTGGTGACAGCTACCAACCGACTGACCTGCTGGCCGGACAGGAGCAGCGGACGACCAATCACATATGCGAATCAGAACGCTCTTCGGAGTATAATACTACTTGTACGAGAAACGTGAACTCCAGCTTTAAAATCGCATGAACATGACATATATACAGCAGTAGTACATCAAAAGTTCGTAGACTTCACTCTCGCACACACTCGTGGTTGAGGTCGAGGAACCTGGTGTGCGCATGCGAGTATGTGTGTGTGTTGTGTGCTCAGTGTATCGAGTTGCTGACACCTGGAGTTGCTGGACCGCAAACCCAAGGAAGCGAGTGGCAGAGCTTGTTTACATTTTTGGACACGTGGTTTTACATTGGTTTGTACATCAACGTTGCAGCCGAGTGTAAAATGATTAAATTATGAACACAGTTTTTGAAGTTGATTTTTAACCTATAACACGCATTTTTAACCCTTTCAACCTGGGATTATTTTGTGACAAAACTGCTTTTACACTTTACCTGCATGTATTTTATAAACGTACAAAAATTAAAATTTTTACACTGTTTAAAAATTTTTCTTGATGCTGTTAAGGGGATTAATTACTTCAGTAATTTTTCTCAAAACATGCTTTCGTAGTCCCCCGTTTTGGACGCTATTTTGTAGTGATTAGAACAGTTTTTTCCATGTTCTCAAAGGTTGTCACTAGGTCTATTTTTAGAGTGTATTTTATTTTTTTCACAAGCAGTGTTTGCCTTTTATGTATAAGGAACATAGAGCCACGCCTACCCTATCTACAAACCCGCATTTGCTCGTTTGGTAAATGAAGTCGGAAACAGAGGACTACGAAACCATTGGTCACTTTTTGAGTGAGCGGAGCCAAGTTGGAATACCACTACTACCATTTCTCTTGACTGGTAAGGTCAGCGGCACGCGTGACTCTTTAAAGAACTGAGCCATATAAGGCAACCCTACTAAAGCCGATTTTTAAAAAAAGAGAAGATAAACTTGGATTTCCACCAAGGGGGTTGACCCCTCGTCCAATGGAGAGAAATAATCAATTCTCCGCTATTTCTAGAGTAAACCTGGGTTCTAGCTTTGTCCAATCCTCTGAATCTTTCAACTATGTTCCATTTTGTATTGCGTAGAGACTTGATTTCATCCTTTCCCCTTCAGTCATTTACTACTGGTTAAGCAAAACAAACAAAGCTATTCTCATAACTGTACCGAAAATGTATTACCTAAATAAGAATAAATCAAGAATGACAAACACAGTCGAACTGGAACTATACTGCGTGTTTTCTCCTGAGAAAGTGTTGTGTTGTATTGGTAACGGCAAGACGGCGCCGGCGGTGAATGTGGTACGTGAGTGTCGTGCGGGCCTTGCCGCTGTAGATTTGCAGGCGCTCCGCTACAAGTACAGTATCTGATCGTTACCTCCACGTCCCTTCTTCATAATGCATGATTTCATCACACCGATAGCAATTATGTTCGTGTTTGTACAGAAGAATATTGTGTACACTGTAGTAAGTGTAGTTTATTGAACTGTGTTATTATAAATATTATTGCAAATCTTTAGTTGTTGTATTATTGGAACACTTCGATGTATGTTCAAATTACCGGTGGTCATAAGAAGTGTAAATAAATCATAAAATGGCGCCAAAAGTACCATTTCTTGTCAAACTTGCTGTCTGTGTTGGGATTTCACCAGGTAATTTCAATATACCAAACGACTCATTCGATTAAATTGAATTTTAGTATACTTAGAAACGTAGTTTACATTTGTGAAAATATTAAGTTTTGTAACTATTTTTTAATAGCGGTTACATTTGGCACCCATGGTTGATGATGTTTTACACCACTTTTGATCAAAGTAACACATTCCAAAGGTTTTCGTTTTGTTGGACTGTTTTTTATTTCTACGCTAGTAATTTCTTTTTAACCAAATCATTATGAGATGCATTTGTTTCACGGTTTTGTCAATGGTTATGGTTGCAGGCGAGACTGTGGGTGCAAGTGATACGCGAGCTGAGGCACGGTGTGCAGCTGAAGAAAGTGTCGTACTCACACACTCCTATCGAGTACGAGCTGACGCCGTACGAGATCCTGATGGACGACATACGCAGTCGCAGGTACAAGCTGAACAAGGTCATGGTCAACGGCAACATCCCCCGGCAGGTGCGGAAGGACGCGCACGCCGTCATCCTGGAGTTCATCCGCTCCAGGCCGCCCCTGCGCAAGGTAAGCCATCGCCCTGCTACGCCATAAGTACCTATTTTATTGCATGAAAGTGTACATGAAATGCATCGCAACCTTTGACGGTTTTACAGTTCGTCATGTTTAGCATGGCCGGTGAAATGGGCTATAGGGCCATAAGCGGCCATCAGGAAATCTCAAGGCCACCAGCCATGCTATACCTAACGAACTGTATGTAGAGTGACTTTCTGTACGTTTTTCCCAAATTAAAACTTTTTGATTCACACGCATACATTTTGTATGTCTGGGTGGTTGATAAGTGTCATAACTGAGAGCTCAAACACAGCGAAAATTGAATTTACGACAGTTTACCTTCAAACGGATCTACCAGCGAAACCGTCAGCGGTGGGAAAAAGTGTTAAATACAAAAGTTGTTAGAAATTTATTATACTCGAACAATTGTCATCGGATCAAAGATTTTAGCAAGTGCTTTGCCGATGTGATGCAAAATATCGGCCAAGGGCAGATTTGCAGACGCCTTAATGTCAGAGCCTTAAAAAAAGACATTTTTCAGATTTTTCCCGAAGGTTTCACACCAAGAGTTTTAAAAAGAGAGTATATGGTTGGAAGTAGCATGCATGTTTTTGAAAAATGTTTACACCGAAACATTTGTTGTCATCGTGTGGTTTTCCTTTAGTGGAAAACTATTTAGTAAGTGCATAGGTCAATCGTGTTTACGAGTATAAATGTCTTTTATTTCATAAAACACAGGAAAATGCAAATTGTTTACTCAAATATTAGTCTCACTTCTTTTTATTATTCCTGGACCAGTTACATGTGTATTAAACTTTCGCGATTCTCTTACAAGCACACATTGTATAACAATTTTAAATGTCCTTGACAAACTTGACACGTTTTAGAGTAATTCGACTTAAGAAATAATAATTTAATATTGTCCAATAGTTTTTCAATATTGGAACCAATCAAATTAATATCGTGCGACTATGGCAAGATTACATCGACCCTGACACCGTGGCTACTGTAAAAGGCGAGCTGATAAAGTAGGTCCTGATTTAGCAAAGACTAGAGAGTGAGTGGGACCTTGAATTGCTGAGCTATTTATAACCGAATCAGCTGACCACCTGTTCGATTGCTGATTATCTTCCTCACAGTTGTTTACCACAGATTCCAGATAAAGTACTTTTATATACAGCAAGACAAAAGTTATTTTTAAAACTAGTGAATTAGCTTAATTATGTTGTACGGTGGTTAACTTGTCTCACCGCTATTGGTTCGTTGTTATTTTCTAATATTGTGTCGTATGTTTTTGGGTTCTACTGACTTATCTTCTGCATACTGCACAATACACAGTATAATAGATATTTTAGTAGTCTTCTAAGCGGTCTCTAGCAAATTTATTAGCTGAAATATTCAAAATTACACGTCTCAATGCCCACCCTAATTGGCATGCTGTTTTCAAAGCTATGCAAAATTAGAAGTCGTGGAATATTTTAATCGAGGTCTATTATCCATTCCGAGATATGAAAGTGAGTGTTTCCAAGGTCGATTTGGATGGAAGGACGTGGTCGCTGCCGTTAACCCAAATCTGGCCAAAAACTGCGCGGACCCGCCCCGAAATCTTGGCACTGGGGCGTATAATTACCGAGCTAGACCAGCGCGCCTAGCGGAGAAAACACCAACTGCATCCATCTGCATAACTCGACCTAGGACAGCTGATTAACATAATCACCACAGATTATAGTTGTAGCAGCTGTTGACAAAATGGCAGCGGTCGCTTCTGTGTTGAGCTTCCAGTGAAAGTGCGAACTTTGACCTGGTCATTTAGTTGTAATCAGGTAGATGGTAGAAAACTCGAGTTGCATAAGTTTGTAGTTTGCTTTTATGGTATAAGTTAATAAGTCAGGCTTAGTTAGTTTGATGGTGACTTCTTTCGTGATATAAGAAGTTGGGATTTGGGTTTTGAAGTTTACTGGTTGATTTGTGAAAATTAAAACGAGCAGTGTTTTAGGACGATACTGTCCAACCCCACCCTGCTAAATATTGCATTATTAAAAAATAAATAAAGAAGTGCTACCCTGCCTTTTGCCTTTTAGGGCTACATATAGGCTAACTGCTTCTACCCAGCTTCGGCGTCCAACCCCTCTAATCCCTAGGTATTTACACGCGCCCCTTGCAGTTTGCGTGCTTGCTAACTACGTTTACGTTAACCCATTTTTATACATGTTTGTAAAAATGAGTGTTAAATTATGTACTAGCTGTAAATTTATCATGTCCATGTTTGAACTCTTATGACAATGAGTGCAATATCTAATACTTAGCAGTTTTCCTCTGAAAGAACGATTATGTAGCCCTTCCAACTTTTATACTGTGTGTTGGTTGTAAAGTTTGTCTTGTTTAACGAAATGAAGTTAGGACTACAAAGTCCTCTCTACCACTCAACCTCGACCTTTACCTAGCGTCACTGTATAGTCACATTACAAATTGTAAGTGGTGACTGCGGGGATCGAACCCGCGCCACCGGAGTGATGAGCTCCGGAGTCGCGTGCGATACCAATCTGCCACGGATCCGCTTGTATGTTATATAACCATGTCAAATTCATGGATGATGGGCTAAGATAATGCTAACCCACTGTGACTATTATTACGGCACATTTTACAGAATTATGGAATACGTTGACGAGTTGAACTATTGCCTGTTGGCTACCGTTCTGGGACTCACGGGTCGGTAGTGACCCTGTATCAAGTTATAGAAGATACTTTTGATACTTTTGCTTTTAGACACCGATCCTTAGAGGGTATTTTATGGTGAATATAGAATGATGGTGAGTGTGACGAGGGTTTTGATAGATGCTGAGATGTAGTCTTGTTACAAACTAGGGCCGTGTGTTCCCCAGATTGGGTCATTAATTAATAGCCCAACGACCAATGGAATGGCTGAGTTCCCAACTACGGGTTACACCTTATAAAATCACATTTCCCTTTAAAACAAAGACACATTTCTAAGATGTCTTGTGGAATGCTGGATCAACAGTAGCTTCATTACTCTAGTGTTTGAAACAATGTCAAGCCAGACAACGTTAGCGAAAGTGGAGATGGAACGTGAAGCCGTTGACCACTCCATATAAACAGCTGAGCACCTAACTGAAGCTGAACACAGTGGTGGGTAGGCAATATAGGCACTTAACATCCATAGTAGGCTAAGCCGAGAAACCCGTAGTAAAGCGAGGTTTACGGTCATACCACGTCGAACAAACCTACGGCGTTTTCTATTAACTATGGAAAGCACGATTAAAAGTTCACATATAGTTGGCTAGACGACTTTCTATAAGCCTGTAGTAAGTCAAAGTTATTGTTGTGACGGGTGACTATAGTGTGCGCACTGTATCCGGACCTAGCCGTACAGTACGATAGGTTAATTTGTCCCATTTAGATTAGCAACAAAATGTTTGCTTTTGCTGTTGAACAGGCGAGTGAAAAATACATGAAGTCAATATTTCAGCGGTAACGCTATGATTTTTACGGCCCTTAATATTGTGGTTAATTTTGTTTTAAATCATTCACACGGAAGGGTCGCCGCCGGACACTTCCATATGATTACATTGAAACCAAAGGTGTATTGTCATGTTACGGGGCTTCCTGCCTTCCTAGGAAACAGCTGTGAGAGCGATGGAAATAGACATGTGTTTTATAAAACATAAAATTGCATCGGTGAGTATGCCATTAAAGCATACCTAAAACTCACTTTGTAAAAAAGTTAAATTAAATATCCATCTGAAACTACATGAAAATCAGCATTACTCGAGCATTCATCTATGAGATGGTAGGAAATAAGAATCCTACTTACAACGTTGAAAACATTAGTTTTTACGTTAGTACATAACTGTATACAGGGTTTCCCATAAATAAAGTGCCAGACTCTAGGAAAAGGTTAGCGAACGGTGAGTTTTACGATACAAAGTAAAGAATACCGTATTGTAGTAAATTGTATTACCTATCTATTGATACCAAAGTCAAACAAATCGATTAAGAATCAACAAAGTTACAGTGGATACCGTGGCAAACATCAAGATAATAAGGTGTAAAGTTGTCTGTTTTCAGCCAGAGTTTCCCCTAAAGCTTCGTCATTTCCCAATAGATTTTTATGACATTGGAGTCAATAGATAAGTGTAACACTAAAAACGCCTTAAAACTACCATAAAATAGCCACTGTTTTAAAATGATAAATTGGATCATCCTGGTAATACGAGACATTACCAGGATGATCCAATTATCAAACTAAGGCACATTATGTTAAGTTTGAGTCAAATCCGACAAATGGTGTGGGAGATAATAAATAATTAGTGAAAAGTATAAAATGGCAAATATCTGGTTAACTAAGCGTTTTGGAAAAGTGTTTATTCTTGATTTTCTCTTTCTTTTGATCCATATAACATATTCCCAGAGTCTGGCACTTTACTTATGGGACACCCTGTATAACTAGTTTTGTTTTTTATACTGTCATACAACTTTGAAGAAGGTTCACAAGTTTCTTAAGAGAGTGCACGAACCGAGTAAACCCTTCCTGGAAGGTACATTAAAATCATTATCCCTAGTTTCAAAAGCCATAAGAACACGTGCGCGATCCCTTGACACCTAGCAGACTTCACGTGTAGAGTTAATTTGGACGGCCAAGATGTAACGTTAGAGCTATAACCCAGGTTGTAGGCGGGCTATAAAACCAAGATTGGCCTCGCCGAATGGACACGTTTCTGGATTTTATTAGGAATTCCAGGGTTACGCCTTGTGATGACAAGGCCAAAGGGCTTTCTAGAGGAAAAGTTGTGTAAGTTATTACGTTATGAATTTCGGGATTATAGTTCTGCAGTTTATTCCGAATAGGCCTCTGGTATGTGGTTTACTTTCACGTTATGTAAGGCAGGTTTCGTTTGATGTGAGTGTTTGGTTGGTCAAAGTTTGAGGATTATTTACTCAGACGAAATGGCACGAGGATTATTATTAAGTAACTGTTCAAAAAGAGTGACTATGTTCCACAAACAATAGAGCTCATTATTTGTTTCTAATTTTAGAAAGCACTATTTTAGATGCCGACCACTCTCATGAGGGTATTTTAAGGCAAATATGTAGTGAAGGATGAGCGTGATGAGTGGTAGTAATGGGTTAAGAGGTGTAGTTTTGTTACAAACTGTAAGACCGACTCTTCCTTAGAATGGGTCATTAATTAATAACCCAATGACCAATGGAAATACAAGGACCAACGGCTTAACGTGACTTCCGAGTCAAGCAGGTGATGGTCTGATTTGCCTAAACGATGGTGAGAGTTGATGCGGGTATCATCAGATGATCACTGAGACTATCTGAGCCTCTTTAGAACTATATCATCCTCAAAACCTGACCTCCATGAAGCTGGATTACAGGACCACGCCACGAGTCCCAGTCAAGAAGCTATACAAGAATGATTAAACCATAGTTAGCAGTTAGAAGAAGATTTGCGTTGGACAATTTAGGAAGTCCACCAATACAAAGATGCCGAAGCTCACTTTCTGACTCACGTATGGGTTGATAAATTCAAATTCAAATCTTGGTTTAGAATATAGGCGTATTGTACAGTGTATAGGCACACGTGGCTAACTTCAATGGTTAAACATAGCAAGTGTTAGTCTGTGGTGTGACAAAAGAGGTCGTGTCTGGTGACCGAATCCTGAACAATGGGAGGATATGTTTCTTAACCGAGGCCTACTCACTTACACCTACTATATACGTTCACTCTTACTTACTTACTCACTCACTCACCACTGTATCGCCATAGATGTATACACTCAGTTGAAAGTAAGAACTTTATATCTGCTTAAACCTTCAAACATTTCCTGAATCCGTAAGGCCTTCACGCTTAGTTTCATGAAAGTGTTAGCGAGGGTGGACGCGTAAAGGGCCTTATTGGCGTACTGTATTTTGATTAAGGACTTGGTTGAAAACACTTAGTAGACGAACAGTTCGATGGACTTGTTAAGCAGGTCAGTCATAGGTGGTGATAAACATTATGTTTCAACGGGTCACTCTACGAGTATGTTGAAATGATCATCTGTCTTCAATTGTACTCCTAGAAATGGTTTTTGACATAAATTAATCAGGGAAATTACTTTCTAGCCCTGTAGTTAAATCATCTCTGTATCTGTAAAACTGAGTTAAAACACAATACTGAGTCTTGCTTTGGTTCAAAATAATGTTAGCAATATTCGGGCGTAGAGAACGTGGTTTCAAAACATAATGAATCATTAAAGAATCCCCCTCTTCCCTGTTCGAAACATAACATTTACCCGCTTAAACTCTTGCATGCGCTCGTTTTGTTAGGTTACGTCAGTTGCACGACTAGTTGTATTGCTAAGATGGACTCGGATGTTGAAGTTGTGTTGCTTGTTACAGGCCAGTGACAGGAAGCTACCCCCGAAGCCGTGTCGCACCGCCACCCCTCGCGACAGGCTGCTGGAGTCCATCAAGCAGGGCCATGCCAAGCTGAGACCCACGCTCAGTCCTCTCAAGAAGAAAGGTGAGCTCTCAACCCTCAGTCAAGCATGGTGGTGGGGAATAATAGTGCTTATAAACTGGTAAAAGCGCCAGGTATCAATTAGACCTATCCCGTATAGGGAGCTGGTAATCCCCGAGGTGTAATGTGTCCTCCAAGGGTGCTTATTTACCATCAACAACGTGAAAGTTTTTAGACTTAAAGTGTTTTTGTACACACACAGGGATATAGCATTTTACTTCATTTTTATAAAACTGTTTACTGTGCTACACTTTGTGTTGACCTATTTTAAAATGCATTTGTGGATCACCTAAGGCCTTAACAGTTGAAGCATACTGGATAAGTTTTGGTGAAATCTCAACGTTCGTTATAGCATTTTGCTGACCCGTAAACTCAAAATTATTTGCAACATAATTTAATTTGTATCTGTTACTCTTACTTTCCCAGGTTGATTTAGCAACCTAGCCTAACTTATCAAGATAAATCCCCAAAAAAATATAATTGCCTGGGCTTTTTCAACAGCTATGTCCTCTTCGGCCATAGTTATCGATCGCGAGGTTTGGTTTTGGTATTGTTAGTTTTCAAATCGTCTTAGAAGAAGTCTGTGCGCCCTGTGTATAAAGGTGGAGACTACAGATTACTTAGAGACCTCTGGATTTTCTGTGGTGGAGAGACTAGAAGCTCAACACATTATCGCCCGAATGCGAATGCTTCAACAATTTCTAAGAATGCGGTCATACTAGAAGCAAGCGCAAGTAAATGTGATCCATACAGTCCTGCCACTTCTATTAGTCGAGATGGAGCTTTCAAATGATAAAGATGTAAATTTAGGGAATCATGCTTTAAAAGTGTTTAATGTTAAGCAAGGAAATTGATAGAGAGGAGTGGCTCAATTAGTTTTATTGGACTGACCTTTTCTGCAGTTCTGGGCTTAATACTAATCCCAAAATTATACCATAGCTAATTTTAAATTCTTTTGAGCTCGAACTAGCTACTTGAACATTTTGAACACTTCGCCTTCTTGAAAAAGAATGGCAGTAGCTCAAAAATGAATTTCCTGATATATTTCCCATTTTTTAATAAAATATGAGTCTACCAGGAATAATTAACCGATGAGCTAATCCATTTTACGATAAATATCCTAAACATCCAGAAAATAAATACAATTTCCGTATCTTATAGGCTACTCTTGTATGTAACTAACTCCACGTGTCTGGGTGCGTGTGCACGGCGAGGAGTGGAGGTTCCGTGACAGCGACTGTTGGAAACGAAAGCTTTGTTCCTTGAAAAGCAAAGAGATTTGTCCGAGAGTCCTTGAATAAGTGAGCTGAGGGGTGATTACCCGCCTCTCCGCGACCTCTGGCGGCGAAAGTGTGAACTTGACTTGACGTAACTTCCGAACCACCCGGTAATGTGCAGGTTCAAGGTCACTCGCTCAGGCTCATCTCACGGCGTCATTAGCTTTGATGAAGTCGACGTTTGAGCTCTGAACTTTCTCCGGGGGCTCATTTTGCGTTTTGGAATTTTATTCGGATGAGTTGATGAATATGTGGAATACGTTTTGTAGTTAGCTATTTTCATATTATGTTTCATAATTCGTTATTTTCATAATGTCAAATTTCTCACGCTCTCCTATGTTTGTACGAAGTGAAAACTTGATCACGCTGCAGTTATTAAAATAAAATTTATACACAGTTTCATCAACTTAGATAGCGTTTAAATCGTCCAGAAATTTTGAAAGCCTATCTTGAATATTGGTTAACACAAACAAAACTAAATTGTCTGAAATCTCTACAAAAGACACTTGAGTTCATGTCTATGTTCAGCAATGATTACATTCAACTGTAGACATTATAATATAGGTTAAATATATTTGTTTATACCGGGTGTAGGGTCTACCAAGACTCTAAAACCCCGAGTATTGCTTTTAACGAAACAAAATACAGTACATAAACTAGAATTTCCGTCAATAGTCATAAAACCAAGCAACTTCGTCTTCTAGCCCACATGGAGCCAGTAGAACACTTTTTATAAGGGAGTATTAAAAAGAATTTTTACTATGAAGTAAGTTTGAAGTTGAAAGGAAATAGGAACTGATGACTTCCACTATATTTAATAGAATTAGAACGGACCTACTAAGTTCAGGTTTGCGGCATTGTTTTGTTCTAAGTGAGGCGTTTAGTTCGATACGAAACATAATCTGTCGTCTTGCAAAAAGATATTTGTTTCAAAAGAGGATTTTCTGAAACTCAAACATTCTCCGTAACGCCTATGGTCGCCCATGTGATCACGTGGTTCTACTTTGATTTCTTCAATTGTTTGATTGCAAACCACACATACTCTTACAACACTATTCTCTTCCAGCCAGTTCACTCACACTGGACGAGTTTTAAAAATAAATATAATCTTTGATCAAACCAACCTTTTTAAGAACACAATACAAGCCCAACAATTCACATCGTATAGAAAAGTAGTGTACCCACTTGGAAGGTCCAAGAATAATAGGTTACTTCTTTACTCGAATGCTATGTCTACTTTGGGAAAGTGCCTTCAAAACAGCGCCTGCTATACAACAGTTCAACTGTTGTGTATAATACTGAGAGGTATTAGCAGGCGTTCGGTAAAAATCTACAACGCAGTTTTGTAAAATATTGTAAGACGACTGTTACATAGGTACTAGCCCATATTTTTATATTTTTGTGTAATGGCTATAGCTTTATGTTATTAATTACTATTGTAGTTAAACTATTAATTTAGTTAATAAATTATGAACATTTACTCTTTTTTGTATGTTTTAGACATTTTGGTTCTTGATTTCAAAATTAAACAAGCGAAAGTTGACGTTTCAACTCAAACAGATTCTTCTCCAAATCCTGAATACTGAGGCTTCTTCACAAATTTCAATGTCCATTGAAAATACAGCAAATAAACTATATTAATCAAACACATGTTGTATAATTTTTAATGTTTATATTTAATTATTAATGTTTATCAGAGCTAATTTTATCTATTTACACCATGTAGTGATGCATATGGCTGGGTTTTGGTTTTTATAAGTAAGCCCTACTTAATGCAAAATCGGTTCCATAATATTTAACATAATAAAAATCAATATTGACATACAACTCTATGAATACAAGGCCAGTAAAAAGTAGTTATTTAGTAGAAATTTATAAACAAATTTAAGCTTTTTTAGGCAAATCTAGGGCATAGAGCCATTTTGTGTGTGTAGAATTTTAAAGTGTGTTGACGAAGCTTGAGATGGCAAATGTTCATAAACTACCGTTCTGGGTCGCCCAGTTCGGTAGTCTTTTCTGCCTCGAGTTTAGTAGGAGTGCTTGTCGATGTGTTTTGGTTCTTTCGAGATCGCACCTTCCAAAGATAAAAAGATTTGTTTTGAAATCTAGAATGAGAGCAGTGTCAAAAGGTTGAATGCTGGTTTGCATGACTCTACATGCTGCAATCGCTCTAACTGCATTTAGAGAATGAACAGTTAGAAAAGATGTGTGTTTTTGCAACCTTCCGGTCACAGCCAATCTGTAAGATAAGACATAAGTATGAGTATATTATGCCATAATATACCGTCACCAGTGCCTGGATTAGGAACTTATACATATGTAGTTCATCAGTATACTGGATGTTAAAAACCTGGGTATACAGTACAGTCCACACAGCGAGTAAGGTGTAACCGATATACAGTACAGTACAGGTCGGATCAGCTGTATGAATAATGCAGACAGGCCCGACTCACAGATAGTGGATTCGTAGATTTATAGCGTTTAGCCACGAACCCCTGCCGCATACATTGCATTCCAGGTTGATAATACCTTACCCCGCATGCATGTACATTGTACAGGGTGTTCACAAAATAATGTTGCATTTTGGGAGGTGATTTAGTGGGTTTTAATATAAAGAAACTCAAGTATGATTTTTTTGAAAACGCTTCGTTTGCCAGATTGCCGCAATATTGTTTTTCGCAAATAATTTGTTATCTCTTAAACCACTCAACCGAATTCCATCAAACTCGGTACACCTTCGGACCTAGAAAGAAACCGTTTGCTAAAATTTTCCAGCATGATCAAATATTTATATTCACAATGGTGGCCTTTTCATTATTTCTTTGACATTCGTGATCAAAAAATCATACATCGTGTTTAGTGCAGGCAATTTACTTGGGTGTTTGGCGGTGCCTTGGTTTGTTAGAGACCCAGCCACGATGTATAGGTAGGTTAGGAATCCTTAGATTTTGCATTGAGTTACGAGATTTATTAAAGACCTATTATTTAGAACATCACTTCTTGTTAATAATTTGTGTATTAAAGCAAACTTTTAATTTTGTGTAAGTAGTTAAAAGATGTTGTGTGGACCTGATGATAAAGGCTTTGTTTTTGAAAAGGCCTTGTCCTATTAAAGGTTCTTAAATGTTGGTTCTTTGATATTACAAAGTTATTTTCATTATAATTAAAAATACGAGTATGTCTTTCACATGAATGTATTGCAACATTTTAGACCTTTGAAGCACCCTATAATTTTTTGCGTGTTGGGTTTTGACTATAACTTTGGCTTAATGATATCACAATTACAAAAATATTGCTTAGTTGTAGTTTTTTGTCTTACAAATAACATTTTTAAAACTGCTCAGTGTTACCTTATTAATAGTTAATTTTTGTGTGTCTTAGTGCCAATGTTCGACATCACAAACAGTTCTATAACAAATACAATGGGATTATTGCACAGTTTGATCAGAGATGAACTACAAACTAACTGCAGATTGCTCTCCGTTACACACAGCGCTGCACAGCTGTGAAACAGGCTCAACTTTTGCTGTAGGCACCAACAAGTCTTTGAATACCTCTTTTCACTCAATACAGTAGTTAAAATTGTAAACACAGATAATTATTGTTCGCCTATGTTTTAACTCATTTAAAAGCTTTATGAACTTAGGCTTATGTAACGTCTTGTCTTGCTTGATTCAAAATTTTATTTTAAGGGTTCGGATGCGTAAATTAAATAGATTGTCGTTAGCCTGAGGTATACGCGGACGCAGACAAAAAAGGATACCGATCGTACGGTTTAATCAATTTGAAATCTAATAATTGCAAAACTCATTTAAAAGTATAGTGGACAAATGATTAACTGTTTTACGAACAGATATCAGAACTTCAGGAATTCTATTATTTTAAATCATTTATTTAATACAGTTTTACCTAATTTAGGTACAACTCAATGGGCGTGAAAAACTAAAGCTATTTTGTCCGGGTTGGGGAATTTTTTTTTATTCTCAAGGGAGTTTTGCTCAATATTTTTCTTTTAGAGGTAATTAAAACAAAATTAGTAAGTCCCCTACTTTTCTTTCCCACTCCCGTTTTGAAAACGATTTATCTATTGATTTGAGTGGCAGGCATGGTATCCCATAACAAACCCCCCTCCCCTACCACCCGGTTTTAAACGGCTAAAGTTTTTCAAACAATCTTTAATTTAGATATCAGACAATTATGAAAATTTAATTTAAGCTTCAATAATGCTACGTCTTATAAAGGGTTTGTTAGGGGTGAATTGAAAAGTTTATACAGTCCATCTAGAGTGGCGCATTATTTTGAAGATTACACTCAAACAATGCCAGTTCATAGAAAGCGTTGTCAATATCCCTCCCTAAGTTAACCATTGATAACGTAAGTACTCAGTTGGAAACCAAATTAAATTTTTGATGCCAATGTAACAGAAGAAGGTATAAAATATTTAATCACAAATTATTTAATAATCATGTAAGTTTGTCACGAACAGAACTCGCATTTCACATTGTAAAAAGCCAAGTGGTGTGTACTTATTCAACAGGAAAGGAGTGTCTAATGTATTATTCCAACTTCTCTTCACCGTCGTATGTTCCGTGGTTACTGGAGTTTCCCTGGACTCGTTAAATGTATAATTCTAGTTGAAGAAGGTTTTTAGGAAGATAATGCCTTTTCAGGGCGTGAACTGGAGAGTATAAGGCCTCCGGAAAATGTTTTTATAATTAAGATTAAACAATTCAGCACTCTAATTTCTTAAGAATATATTGCTATGATTAAGCATTTTATAGGCACTCTGGTCTAACCTATAACTCCTAACATTTGTATGAAAAAGGTCAGGTTTGTTGGTAATGGTATTAGTTGTACTTATATAGGAATTTACAGTAAAGTGTATCACAAAATGCCTTTTTATGGCCCTAACCGATGTTCATGGGAGGGGGAATCATGATCCAAATAACCAAGCTAAACTTTATGGTCAGCAAAAAATATTATTTAAATGTCTAGAAATTAAAGTGCCTGCAGAATTGCATTGGCTGTTTTTTAACAGTCCTGCGTGTTGGCCTCGTCGATGAATTGCAGGCGTTTTTACTAAGGCACAAGTGTTTAATCTTGCACTAGAATCGTGCATTTTGTCCTGCACTAGAAAGCACAATATGGTTTTGTTACATTTTCCCAATATCCGCTTGATTAGGCACAATTTTTTTAAAATTTCAGATTAATAATAACTCGTGTTTGTTTTCCTCTATGGAAAACGAGTTTTGGTTTCCTCACTTAAATTACTACCAAATGAGATTTACTTACGGTGCCAATTGTATAAAATAAAAACTATCCAATAAACGCTGTTCTTATGTGATGATTTTTTATGCACAATAATTTTGACATGATGTCAAACCTATTATCGAGAGGAACTGGAGCCACATTTTTTTAATTGTATATTGAAATAAAATTTTTAGATCTATAAAAGCGCTATATTTACGTTTTTCAAAGTTAAAATTTCTCTAAATAAAATTTGAATTCGGAAAATCTGTTTATAATCCACCTTTAACAACATATTGACCTTTAATTTGACATTTCTAACCTCTAATTTGCAACATCGGAGTTTGCACTGCAACCCTCTGTTTCCCGCCCTTAAGGAACACAAGTTTAGAAGCAATGGGTTTTGCGCCCCGATCCCACCAAGGGTAGGGTACAATGCAAGACTGCATATTAGGCCAGTTGGACAGTGAAGGGCGCTCAAGCCTTGGCTGCCCGCATGTCTCTGTGCCAGCATATGACTTTCCTCTGGTATAAACTTAGTGAAACCTCTCTTCAATGAGGCTTTGTAGCTTACAACTCATCAAAGCTCATTTGCTATAACTGCTGCTAATCACTTCCTGAGTGGCTCAGACTGAGGTCGATGTGGTTAAAGTCGGAACTATATTTCCATTACTTCAGCGACTGTTTAAAAATACACAATACTGTTCTCTGTGAAGTTTCAACACAATTGACACTTAAAACTCTCATAATGACATATGGTAAGCTGTAAAACGTCAAGTTACTAACGCAATAATCAACTATCCAATAAAACAGAAAATAGAAAAGGAAACAAGCGAGCTGAACACATTTTTGTTGAAATAAAACCGTTATGAATATTTTAAAACCTTTTGAAACGTCAGCTGACGTAAAGCCACAATACTATATAACAGTACTCTCTGGGTTTCTTTTTCAAGACAACATAATATTGTATTAAAATTGAATTCAAGTTAGGCAATGTTTATAATTTAACGGCTTTGCACACAACAACCTTGCATTGAACGATCCCCAAGTTTGGCTATTTTAAACTTATTTGTATGACTGACTTTATCCGAGGCTTTGAAATCAAAAGCGCGGTTTGGAATAATTTTTTAATATTTTAATTGTTAAATATATTGTTGCTAAAAATATATTTTTAAATGTATGCTGTCATTTAAATAGTATAGTTTATATGTTGCTTCACACAGATTTTTCCCATCTAGTGTTTACATTTTTATCAATTTCCTTTGGAAACATGAGATATTTATGCCGTCAGCAAGGTAAGACCCAGGCTCGTGATTACGAAGTAAGCACTGATCCTGACCCCCAGAACACGTCTTCAGCATTTGAATCGCCCGAGATAATAGACCACGAAAGTCTGAGGCCGAAGGCCGAGGCGAGGCTAAGAGCGGAGCGAATGATCGTTCAAACTTGTTTCTTTCTGTCTTCTGCTTTGTTATGTTGTTTTGCTGTATTAAAATATCAATACAACATTTTAAAAGCTATCACCAAGACATCAATTTATCAGACTAGAACTTGGTGGAAAATGATTAATTCAATAGGTACAGAGAAAGGTTGAACACACATGCAGTACCAGTATCGCCATCAAGCCAAGTGGTGTCGGGAGGTCAATATCTCTACAAACAGCTGACATATAGCTGCAATACATCATATCAAGTGTCAACGAAGAAAGGTTTACATTGTTAGCTACACCATTGACGTATTGATTGAACTTTTGTTCCTTCACGCCAGCCAGCTGGCAGGGTCAGGTATCACCTCTGACTCATGTCATTGTAACGTTGATGATGTAGGATGGGTGGAAAATTCGTTAGTTTTACTGGATGGTGTTAAGTAAAAAATTTGGTGGTAATGTTGCATTGAGTTGGCAGTAGCGTATCCCAATATGCAATATACGAAAACATACATCTACCAACCTAGATATTCGCAAAAATCTTTACAATTCTTGAGATTCTTTTAAACGTGCTCAAGGACATAAAATCTTTGTAAGAATCTGGAAAGCTGTACAAAATGTATCTTTTCTTAGTATTTAATTACGGGAGAAATAGGGTGTGCCTAATGCGTTTCATCCAGAGCTTGTTTGTTTCAAAACTGTGTCTGGTACACTGCATGTGATAACAGGGGATTTGGATTATATCGTTGAATATTGTGAACAAGATAGGCCCTAAGTTTAAACCTTGTAGGACACCGGATCCTGCTATAAATTCTGAAGATGAAAACCTACCATAATCAACATTTTGAGATATTTGTTAAGATGAAAATAAGTAATAACCTAGCAAAATCAGAAAGTGAACCCTAATAGTTCAGTTTGCAAAGCGAATCGAGGCGATTTACCTGTTAAAAATGCGTAGAAATGTCATCAACAGTGTAAGACAATCAAGCAGAGAAATTTATCAAGTTGGAATAGCATAATTATAGCTTGCAATGTTTACCATCTTCAGTCACTAATTGGCTGAAACTCTGACTGAAGATCGTACTCCACAGCAAGACCGAAATATTTCAAGCTAATAAGCGGTGTAAACCAGAAGAACTATAGTTGTGACACCGACCGCGAAAGCCTGAGGGCTACTAGTATCGTTTCTGATTTGAGACAGTTCAAGTCCATGCTGATGGCACCTGATCCACGGGGTTTTATGGTGCCAGACTAAAAATATGTTGTCTACTAGAAATTGGAGCGAGATTTTTCACTCATATGTGTAAGTAACTGCAGTTTTATACAAGAGAACGGACACAGTTGATGTACTGGTACAAGACAGTGACACTGACCTTATCCAAGATACCAGTCCTTGCATCACTCATGGGCCTTGAACCGTACCGTAACCAGTCCAGTACCGGGACCAGCTACTGCCCAGGTGTACCACTCCACACATAGCCTAGTACATACGAGTATATTTTGTTGCTTTGTTTTTGGATTCGATATACAATACTATATTTTGGTTTAGGCTGTAAGCTAAATTGACACCTAGTGAATGCAGATATGAATTTTTCTCAATGAAAATTCGAAGGTAATTTCATTTCAAAGAGCCCTAAGATTTGTTGATCATTTTGTATTATTTTTATATTCTGAATTTGCATTTTATGTGTATTTTGTCGTTATTAAGTACTTAAACCATCAACAAGTTCAAGAAGTAACTTCGACTATGTAGGATTTAATACGATTGACATGAAAGGCTTGTTTTTAAACCTAACCCTCTCAGACTGGAGTCATTTGGGTGTTTTAAAGTTAAATTGCCCACTCCTCCCTCCGTTATGGGAAATTCGCTAGGATTCACGGTAGCAATTGTGGCTATGTGTCGGCTGTGTTTTAACTTTTTCTATGAATTTGTGCAACACAACTTGCACAACTCTGGAGTTACCGGTTTCCACCTTTAAGGCCACCTTCCCGTATGTAAGTACATTAAAAAAGGTTTGTATATAATATACCGATTTTACGAGAGGACATGTAATTAACTTGAGAATGTGGAGAATGTGTTTCTATTTCACACTATTTTCCTTTAGTAAACGTGTTTTAGAAATCCACACATTTCTGACTTACTGTTGAATGGTTACACGTTTTTGGAATTTAACTTCATGTCTTCAGTGCTTGAACACCGCTTCTAACAAAACGTTTCGGCCGCGGATTCTGCTACAGTTAGCCAGCGCTGTGACGCGGCAAGAGAGCAACCATTACCTCCATAGCTACAATTAGACCATTACACCATTAGCCTACACCAGTCCCCAGTTTCTAGTCTCTAGTAGACTGTAGGTTGCGTCAGTGGTGTCATTACAGCTGTGAGCTGTGTAGTCGGTGTCTTGCCGACGCTACAACGCTGTCTGTTGCACAATTCAACTGCTATTGTGTGATGATTCACCAGTTTTATTGTTTCATCGTTGTTTGATTGTTTCACTGAATTGGCTATTAAGTCAATTGAAATTACTAAGGCGAGGTAGTTTACGATAGGCTGCAAGTGTTTTAGGTCACTTATAGAAGAGGAACCTATATTCGTAATAGACGCTCTTTTTTAAGTCGAGTCATTAATTACAGGATGAGGGAATGAAAAATGAGTGAATCCTAACCCTCGAGGCGTTAGAGAAATTGCCGTAAATTGCCAGGCACTCACTCATCTAGATAAGCTACCCAGTAGAGCATACTCCGAGTAAAATTCTACCACAGTTTTGCACAAGGAATATCAGTATGTTTGAATTTTGATATACGTACATGGAAATGCGATGCCTTAAATTATTTTGTGTTTGGTTTTCACCCTTTCCTTACGCATTTTGTTTCTCAGCGCTGATAGAATTTACTGTCACATTTAAAGGCGAAAATCTTTAACATCACTATTTTTGTCTTACAGTTTCCTTTAATCCGAAAGTTATCGATCAAGTACACCGCAATTTGTCGTCATGACCTGATACGCAGTACGCACCCCATGGGCTCTTGGGAGATGCGTTACCGGAAATACGACAAGGATTCATCCAGTTAAACCTTTCTCGAATAAA
Source organism: Matsumurasca onukii (assembly GCA_018831715.1). Lineage (NCBI taxonomy): Eukaryota > Metazoa > Arthropoda > Insecta > Hemiptera > Cicadellidae > Matsumurasca > Matsumurasca onukii. The sequence continues at coordinate 18,960,498 of CM032065.1, forward strand.
ATAGATTCTCCCGGAAAGAGCCAATTTCGAACCCAATTCTGCACGAAATAGACTAGAACTGTCTCCCACAGCTGAGCTGGCGGAGTGGCGGCCAGTCAGTCACCCGGGAACAGAGCATGAGCGGACGTAGGGAATAATGCGACTGATTGTACCGTGCTTTCCGAATCACGCTAACGGGAAACAGGCTTATCCCAGTCCTGTGCTGCAGCCCGCGGTCATCGGGGCTGCGTGATCCATCCACTGACAGCTCGTCCCGGGGGAATCCAACGAAATGATCTTCAAAGTATTGAAACTGAGGTTGGAAGTAATTTTTGGAGAACGGCGAAGTAGAAGGCTGACTACAAGTGTATCTGTTCCATCATACCTTTCTATCAAAAGTATAAAACTTGTCGATAATCTCCAAAAACCTAACGTTACTTCCTAATCCTAATAGCCATCAAACAAGGATGAGATTTTACTATTGCATTTGTATTTCTATAAACATGTACGTTATAATAGTCGCAAAATATAAGTATAAACAGTAAGGGTCTGAAAAAATTAAGTTGTGTGTTTAGGTATAGATGAAGAATTCAATGAATTAATGGTAATTGCATGGTGAAAATTGATATAAAATGATTTATATGAAGTGTGGTTATCTTGTTAACTTGAATTATTTGGCTTCGTTTTTCAATGCATATTTCTTATCCAAGAAGGCTTATTAAGAACTTTGCTTCTTTCAGGTAAGCGAACCAGTCTTTGGAAATTCAACGAATTCAATTTTAAACCGTAAGCATAAATACAGTACACCTCTTTCTTTACGATGATGAACAAATTGTATTCCAAACTAGAAGTACAAAAAATATTCATGTTTCCAGAATAATATATCTGTTTAAAGCAAACCATACGAACAATCGCAAATGATGAGAGTTCAGACCACTATGTGTCTTTTTCTAAGGAAAATGCAAGGTAGTAAGAGGTATAGACATTCTCACGAAACTAGAGGCCGGATGGACCATGGTGGAATTAAGGATGGACTACCGAACTAGGAGAGTCAGACACAGAACGGTAGTGCAAGGACGTTTGGCATCTCAGGCAGGAGTTTGATTCGTCAAAACTTCAAAAATTCGTTTAACAGTGCCCCGATGCCAAAGACATCTAAAATCAATTTTGCTCGCGGAAGATTTTCCATTCTTCATATATGAGCGAATGGAAAATCTGTTGATATATATAAATTTACGATAAAGACAAGTTTGTTTCATGTCATTTGAAAAAAACATTTATTTATTTCACCAATCACTTTGGAATTAGAGTTATAATCTATTACATTTTCATGTTTAAAGTGTAGTTCCGTTTTCTGTCACAAAACATGTCTTTCTAAGTACAGACATTACTCATAAGTTTATTTATATCTTCAAAGTAACGCTAAAAGGTTTGCCCAAGGAACGTTATCATTGACCTACATTAAAGTTCTACCCAAGTGTAGTTAACTGATAGCTTATCAGGTTGCGGAACCTGTTTCCTGCAGACCACTGGGAGTTGATACGCTCTCGTACGGATTACTGCACCGGTGTCTAGTTTCTACCGCTGCAACCGCGGCCTTTCTTCAAAACAACAAAGAGGTTTGCAACAGCCACAAAAGAGTTGCATTTCAATCTATCAGTTCAGACAAGGTTTCACTGAGAGATTTATTCGGTTCATGTTGTACTCTGTGTATAGATTTGGGAAAGTTTTCAAATAGTTTTGTTCGTGCATTTTTAATGTTAGTGAATTTCTATAAGAACTGGCGGTGTTAATTTCTATTAGAACTAAACGGTTTGCAGTTTTGAGCTGCCCGACACGACCAAATGGCAAAACTTTATACTCGAATATGCAATGTTCACGAAAAAATGTTTCTTTTGTGAATCTCTAAGCTATAAGTTCGTTAACCAGCAAAGCAAGTGACCTTTTGGGAAGGGGGAGAGCATATCCCCAGAAATTAGTTTGTATGCTGTAAAAACTGTATTTATGATCCGATTTTGATTGAACTTGGTATAAATCCTTATAATCTATCAGGAACTAATTGCTTCCCCTAAAATCCTTAAAGAACACGTTACGGTTCACTTTGTACAGTAAGCTGTTTAGGTACCACCCAGCCTTTCATTGTGTAATTATAATGCACTAGTTTTCCCAAATCTTGTTCCCTTATATCATTAGACCTTGTGATATAACTTCTCTAGTCTTCTCTAGTCTTTTTTTGACTGGGACTCGTGGCGTGGTCCTGTAGGCAAATCCAGCTTCATGGAGGTCAGGTTTTGAGGACTTGATATTAAGTCTAAAGCGGCTCAGATAGTCTCAGTGATCATCTGATGATGCATCAACTCCACCATCGTTTAGACATATCAGACCATCACCTGCGTGGTTCGGAAGTCACGTTAAGCCGTTGGTCCTTGTATTTCCATTGGTCATTGGGCTATTAATTAACGACCCATTCTAAGGAAGAGTCGGCCTTAGTTTGTAACAAGACTACACCTCATAACTCATTACTACCACTCATCACACTCATCCTTCACCACATATTTGCCTTAAAATACCCTCATGAGAGTGGTCGGTATCTCAAATAGTGATTTAGTTATTTAATACTATATATATTATTCCACTCATGTACATAATTGCTTATGGCTTTGGAAATAAAGAAATAAACCATCATATTGAGAGTAATTTTTCATCAGAAGTGAACCTTGTCTTGACTGTTGTCAAAACATGTTATCTAACGTCAGGTGACTCAGAAGTTACGTGAAGTCAAGTGCGTCTCTGTCAACAATGCCAGCTGATTTGCATACCTATTGTATTTACACCTTGGAACTGAGTAGTCTAGGCAATTTTTACTGCGTGACAACTTCAACATTATACTGTATAGACTTTAGACTTTACTTGAATATATTTACTCTTACACTGAATGGAAAATAACTGGAAAGCCAGTCTTAGATAAGATAAAACGCACACAACAGAAATAGAAGAGATAGTTACGTAAACAAAGGAATTGCTAAAATTAAATGCTTTAGCATTTGAAAATATGTTTGTCTCCATTTCTATTTAATGTTAGCTTACGTCACAAGCCGGGAAGAAGTTACTAGTTGTAATTGGTTTTTGAACATTAAAATGTAGATCAGTTTGCTTATATGACTTCCTTATCAAGACACCAACAGCCGTACAAAGTTTATGTTATTTAAATACCGTTGAAAGCTAGCTCAAGGCAGCGCATACCTTTCTTTGAATAACTTGGTTGCTACTTGAAAATAGCAACTGTGATCATTATGTAGTATTCATTTTAACACTATATAGTTGGTGCCCAAAGAGTGTGCTGCCAATCAGCTTTTAATAACTTCAAGAAACATTAATTTTATCGAGCTTTAAATTGTTTTGAATAATCGATTTTCATTTTGAATACATTATTTCTTCTAAACTCCGCGAGTATCTGTATGAGTCGAATAGTTCTCATCTGGGTTCGCCCTGAGATCACCGTAACTCAAAACTTCTGCATTTCCTGTAATACCGATTTCCCCAATTCACTCGTCATGTTTTTACTATATACCACTCGATTGTTCTCGCACGGCCTTCTCCCCAACTGCAGAAAAAATCAATGCGTAAAAGTGAATCTGCCTGTTCATCAAAATCAGCTGTTGACGTGACCGTCACGTAGCCCCATTGTAGTGTCGAACACGGCATGGTACACGTTCCACGTCCATGGTCATGGTCATGGCTAGAATATTGGCTGGGTTTTGTCTCTACGTCACTGCTACAGTCTGGTCGCTCAGGAGACAACATTGTGCTGTTGGATAAAGAGTGGGTCGCTTGTAGAACTAATGAACTATACACACTATGATCCTGCTTTCTTGCTTGTCCTGAATACCGGAGAGCTGCCGCTGCCAAACTTTTGTTTTCTGGTCTCATTTTTGTGCTTTGTCCTCTCGTGCGTTGTTACTGGCGTTACTTTCACTGGGTATTTTGACTCGGTATATGCTTAGTAATGTAACTAACACATGGGTTTGGACCGCTTTCCCAAAAGGCGTTTGGTGATGCCCACAAAATCCTAGGTTAAGTCTCTTGCCATTGGCGTGAACAGTAAAAAAAAAACTGTATAGAATATTCTTTAGGATAAGCCTCATTCTCTAGTGTTTTTCTTAATAATATTACTTATTAAATTGAATATTGGAAATCATTCATCAAATTACTAAATATAATATAGCCGTTGAAATCTTTGTGAAATTTGCATTGTGTACTTAAAATCTGTGACTGTGGATCTTTGGTTATTTCTTAGTTCAAAGGATACTGCAAAGGTCAAACAAGTAAGAGGAAGAATTGAATTACTCAAAGAAAACCTGACAGTTACAATCCAATTTTGTAATCCCCCATGATCTCCGGGGAAATCTGTTTTAGATGCGAGCATTTCTGTTTGGTTGCTGACTTACGTTGTTGTTAGTAAACCATGGCACAGTTTTTCTACTTTTTGGAGCCAAATTGTTGTCTAAAAGTGCCTTTTGGTTTTTTATAGACGATCTCTTAGCATTTTAAAGAGGTATTTTCGAAAACTCTATTTTTTTATACTGTTTTTATTAATTAACCTTATATTTAGTTAAAGCCCTGGAAACTTTATCACAGCCGATCAATTTTAAGACGACTTGTGAGGAAAAATTCCAACTTAATTTTCTTCAGCTTAATTTTTTAAGTGCGGTATCGAAAGAGGGAATTACATTCACTTTTATGAAACTAGAGGCAGAGAAAACTACCAAACTGGGAGACACATCATGGAAGTTTACGAACGTTTACCTTCTCAGGTAGGAGTTCAACTTGTCAACAGGTTGCTAAATTCGATCAAAATAGCTCAAGAGTTTTAAAACTCGTCTGAAAAGTTCTGTCCACAGAAGAATTTCACAATATATACGAGTTTCTGGCACATAACTGAGAAAACGCGGAACACATTGACTTACCACAGGACTAGAGTAATACAGTTCGAATGAATGAGTGAATGTCGAAAATGTACATAAGGTTGGGATTTCGATGTTAGAATTGTGGACAAACTTGGCTCTTGAAATTTAATGGCGATTGCTTGACATGTCAAATGTTCACGCAATAAACTATTTATTCATGTTTTGTCCGTGTGGTGTATTTCTGTCTACCGGTGACGGATGATCCAGACTGACACAAGGCATGTGGGGAAGCCGTACGGAGCCGTGGTAGTGTGTGAGAACGCGTGAGGAGGGGATTACGCCGCGGTGCCGCAGCTCGTCGCTCCTCTCTCTCAGTTGAACTGGAGACCTTACTGCGCTCAGTTCTGTGTCGTGTGTTCGCTGTTGTTGTTGTGTGTGAGTTAGTAAGGCTGTTTTAGTGGTGAGAGGCTCATTAGTTCATTCTTTATGTGTTGTTAGGTACGCCCAAAATACATGAGTAATAGTACATATTTTAAATTTACTCAAATAAATTACCAGATGGCTTCTTTTTGAATATTTGGACTTAAATTAATAAGGTAGTGAAATTAATTGAGGATTTTATAATCTCTAAAGTATTTTTAACCAAATGTGCGTAACTAGATTATAGACTGACCTTAAACGGGTTGAGTCTTAAATTTCAATTTACATTCTAATATCTTGCTTTTGTCCAAAACTATTGTATTAATACAAACATATCTAGTGACTTACATGCTACAACAGTGATCGCTTTAGGATAAATAACTAGTTTTTATTTATTCCAAAATATTGTATTAAAGATTCTTTACTGTTGCTGAAATCTCTAGTGCAAAAATAACCTCTGAACACGTGTTAACTTTAGTGTTAGTTCGTTTAAAACTCCACAATTATTGCGAAATACAAACAAAGATATGCGCCTTATCACACTTTAGTTTAATTTCTCATGCCACAAGCTCCCGTTTGAGATAAGCCTAATCAGTCGACAACAATGAGTTTGAAATCCTACCTTGATATGCATAATCTGATGTCATTAGTAGAATAGCTCAGGCTAGTAAAACGTTAACGACTCAAATATTAAACTTTTAACTGCGTTATTAAAAGTATAATTTGTTATGTTCTAAACCAACCCCTCATGATAAAAATTATTCACCATATATTCAGCCTTGCGCCAACTCCCGCAGCCTTTTGTCACGTGGTGAACTGTAAACTCTGTTATCTCTATGGCAATGAACAGCTGATTGCTACCGGTACATTACTCTGTGGTGCGGGTGCGGGTGTATCTGTGTGTACGGATCAGTGCAGTGCGCGACATCTACCGGTGCACGTCGTAACCTCTGACCGAATTCCTGTTCGGATGTATTTTGACCCAAGTGACTTGTGATTCAACATGAAAATTCTTAATGACTCAGGTATGTACGGATTTGTATATTTTAAATGTAATTAAGGGTGCGCAATATGGGCTTCAAAAGGGCGTTGATTGGTGAATTTAGTCTACGGGCATAAAAAATTATGAGCGAGTAGAAACTACAAAACCTCGCGTCAACTTTGTATTTTAGTGGTTTTGCGAGTGTGTGCAATCCAACAATCGCTGTCGGCTGTTCTTATTTGAAGGCTTTTAGTATTCATCATAATTTTTAAATGCTGTCAAACAGATTATCGAAGGCCGATTGGGAACCACGTTTTTGAAATTCCACTTTTAAATGGGGATTTCAGAGCTCTAAAAGCGTATTTTTACAAGTGTTAAAGTAAATTTGTCTTTAAAAAAGTAAAATTTAGCTTCCGATCCGCCCTGAAGAACTTATTGACCTTTCATTTAGAAGTATTAAACCACACAATATCACTATTTATAACAGCCGCTGCTGCCCTTATTTGCCCATAGGTTATACAAGAGCGGTTGCCAGTTATGGCATCGAGTGAAAGGACAGACGTGAGTTATGATTGTCTCCATTGTTGAACCAGTGAATAGTGTTTAGATGACAAACACAGATTGCAGACCGTAATTATATTTGTATCAACTCACGCCTGTCTTGCATCAGCGTTAAGGAAATAACAGTTCATATAACTACAATTGAGATCAATCGTTTTAATAATTGAACAATTTATAGATTATAACTGTCTTCTTAAGCACACATTTGATGAAAGCTATTGGTAATGTGAATGTTAAGTTCGCGTTTGTCCTAAAAAAATAAAATCCTCAAAATTCTTAGATTGTTCTGGATCACTCGTAGTTTATTGTTTATTTCAAAATAAATTAATGAGATCCAAACACACAAAAACATGTGTGAGTTAAATTTGCAAAAAACTTTCACTTTCCAACAGTTCCCAAAAGAATAAAAATCTCTAGCTACCTTTTCATCAGAACCACGTTAGTGAAAAGGTCCTTCGTTAGCATGATGACTGACCAATCACAATTCACAAAGAGTTGATTGGATAATTGAAAACCCGCGTCAACACAGGATAACAGCTGACGGGATTAACCAAGCTCCGCTGTTATGAAGTTTATCACCGATTACTGGAAATTAATCAACTTCTGTCAACAGCTGATTAGCTGCAGTTACTACGATTAATTGATAGGCTTATAGTCTGATAAGCTTAATTGAACTGGTATTACTTAAATTGACAATTTATGATGACTTTGCGAGTATAATATATACCACGGGTGTCTATCGTCATCTCTAGATAGCATAACAATAGTAAATTTTTGGTTGTTTTGGTACATTTACTTGTTCAAGTATAACTATTGTTTTAAACCTAGTTTGGGAAACTAAAAGATCTACAGTCCAAGAGGTTTCTGACTACCGTTTTCAGACCCTAATCTAACGGAAGATTCAAGGATGTTTTCAAATTGTGTATCTTTCTATTCCTTTAACGAACACAGTTTGAAATAGGAACACAGCAATATCCTATTGTTCTAAGTCAAAATTACTTTATTTTATCCCTGGTACATTAGCTAACTTTTTCAAGACTTTTGGAAAGAAGAAAATGTTTGTAAATCAGCTCTATATGAAATGTCCACTTAGTGTTAACAACTTCATTCAGCTTTTAAGACACCATTAATCAAGTAAATTACTAAATTATTAAGTATTCTTTGTTATGAAACAACTTTTAATGATAAGAAAATGAAGATTTAATCCATTTTCTTTATTGAAGCTATTTATCCCTTCAAAATTCAACTCTGCGAGAGACTTTAAAGGAAGGTAATTAAGTCACAGCTTCTCGCGGTGGATTTTGACGCAACAAAATGTGTTGTAAAATAAAGAGCTATAAAATCTAACAAGATCATAACCACAGTGTAACGGACCCGTATATAATTTATAGAACTCAATAGGTCGTACCACCAACAGAGGTTCCAATCCGGACCTAAGAAGAAGAAGAGAGGACCAATGTCGTGACGTACTGAAACTGTGTCCAATCACCAATCCAGTCACGGTGATTGGCACAACACTGTCCTCACTCACTCAAGCTCGTCATTACCCACATCCAATCCCGCCAGCATATACCACCTTCTAGGCTCAGTTGATTATTTAGTATGAGGAGGACATTTTCCAGCCTACCACCTTAGTTACTTTCTAAATATGGTCAGAATAGTATATGTTCTAGAAAACTAAGATTCACCACAAATAAGCTAAGTTATGAAAGGAATATTTTTTGAAAACTGAAATATACACCTTTTTGGTTTATTTTTGTTTTTCTCGGTTTTAATGTAATTTTTAATCGGATCATAAACATACAGTGGTCTCTTCTAAGCCGTACTCACCCCTTTGGACTAAAGAACCAACCTTTAAGTAAGGCCTTTTTTGTTTAAAATGTTTAACCCAAAGAAATATTTTTAATTGTTACTAGATATTTGTCGTTATTTTCAAATTTAGTATTGTTAATGAAGAAAATCGCTCTCACCTAAAGATTCTTTGTCTTAAATGCCACAATACAATAGATAGAAGTTTTCAAAATCTAGCTAAAAAACCATGTCTTTGTTACCTTTTTCTTTTCCTTGTTTACCTTTCTTACCTTTTTCAACAACATCGATATCGTGGACTCTACCATACGTTTTAACGAACTATTGTATTTTCATTGACACAATCATCTTTTACTATAGTTTGAATTTTCAAACGCACGTCCACTATAGTCCTGCGCTGACGCTCTGGTCAGCTGGTCAGCTGTTTACAGTACCGTACTCTGCGGCGTTTGTTCCCACAGATCAAACATACCGTATGCCTAGTGTGCAGTGTGATCAGCTGTTCTAGCGGTACCTCATAACCACTCTATCTCTGCCATCGTGATCTCTCCATCATCGAGTCTTGCTTCGCCCTTGTGCGGCAGAAATAACGAACCAGTTGTAAATGAAGTAGTGACGAATGTTGATTCATTGTTTGACTGCATGTGGTTCTAGGTCAGGCAGGGCCTCACTACAATAGGTCTTGCGAAAGCATTTTTGATTGCTCGTCAACTTTAAAGTTTGAGACACTACATTTTTACATAAGAGAACATTGTAGCATACTATTGGTATAAATTATGTGTCTTCAAAGTGAAAATGTCTATCCTGAATAAATCAACATTATTGAAATAATGTATGGCTTTTAACAACGTTTAGTTCCAACCTTGAGTTCTATAAAATATTAGATGAATTAGAAGCTCGGCATAAACTTCAATGTTTTATTTATATCTTCGCAATGATCTAGTTTACGTCACCTAATTAGGCCTACTTAATGTTGACTGTTCATCTTGAATGAATGTGAATGGTCAAATTAAAAACCTAAATTGAACTTACTGATCAGTTACGTTGTTTATTGACTTATATAAATTGAACAGGTGATTTGCAAACACACAATTTCCTGCTGGTAAGACGAGTTATGCAAACTCCACAAATACGATAACCGCAGTAAATTCTTCTTTGAGCCAAACAAAAGAGCCATTAGTTCCACTTTATGTCGTGGTCGTATTGAGATTTACGTCTTCAGAAGAAACTCATACAAGCCGGAGCTACATTTCGGCTTTTTAAACACCCGAGTGTTCACAAATGAAAACGATGTAAAACAACATTTTTCCTTGCGTGTGCTATAAATTTATCATCACAAGTAAAAAACAGGCCATTTTTCCACGGTTTCTTGTAAATAGCCATTGCAAAAGACACTTTTTCTTGATCAGGACGTTTCTTTTATAAACGGGTTGGATGCATTTTAGCAACCCTTCGAGATGAACAAACAGAACAGAACGTCTGTCATGTCACCGCGAAGGTCTCAGCGTGCGCAACTTGTTGAGTAACTGCGAGTGAAAGGGTTTGAAAGCATTTAAACTGAACAGGCAATCGCCCTAGATCTATCTATCCCTTCAAATTATGGATCAAACTTATTGGCTTTAGCCTTTTAAGGCCTTCGTTCCATATTCTGACCTTGTTGAAGAAGACATTCTGTAGATGGATACAGTTGTAGTTGAAGATTTTTGAAGTTTGCTGCTGACTATGGGAGAATTTCTGCGTTTGAAGATATTATTTTGGTGTGGTCCAGAGAAGTGAACAAGAAGAATACGACGTTTCGGGTCCTGCAATCTGATTTCGTCTTCAAGTGGAAAGTTAACTAGCTAAAAGTAGTCAGCGTAGCCAGTCGGGATCAGACTGCAGATCTAGAAATTTCGTGGTCTTGTTGGTCCTCTGTTCATCAACGATGGACAGCGTCCACTAATATTGGCCTAGATATTTCAAACAAGTTGTCAAGATTTAGATTTTTAATAGTTTTTGAGCGTAGGTCGATTTCAATGTACAGTTTTGCATTTTGATTATAGTGAATGACTGAATGAAGCATCTCCGATGCAACACGACAAAATCGTGTTCACTACTTGTTCATCTGCTTCACAATGCTTATTTGGGTTACAACTCTTACACGACCGAACTCTTCAGTATAACGGCATACATAAACGACGGAACAAGGAAAATTGAAGTCGGCAGCAGTTCCGCCGATTGCCGCAGCACTGCCGATTGTCCGTCTGTGATATAACCCCAGATACAGTCAGCCTGGTGAGCACTGACCGGTAACCATTGACCATTGTTCCGATCATGAACATAAGCGTTACGTGGCATAACACCAGTGATCATAACTCTCAGTTTTGCATTGTTTAGATGACTAGGTTACTTCCGTGCATGTCTGCGTGCCGATCAGTTCAATCATATGTTTGGTCACAAGTGTGACGCACAAGGTGAAATACGCCAGTTTCAGCTCATTGTTTTGGGACTGAATGCGCAGCCTAAGCATGGTTGGAGACTCTCCCGTTGTACGGCAGAGTCCTTGTAATCTAATATAGAATTTGACACAAATACAGTTTTTAAACATCTGCGTAGTTCTAAACAGTAATCGTTCAATGTAAAAAATCAGAAAAATTTAAACTTGCTAGGTAGAAGGTGGCTGGAGAACCAATTGCTAGGATGTTCAATAACTAATCCCAATTACTTCTACGTAGAAGCTTGGAAATTGGAAGCTTAGTGATGTTGTTTTTTACGATTGAATGCTGAACTAAATTGAATGCTACTTGTATCGTAGTGTATACATATTTTGTACTTGTATACGTGCTGGGCGTATCCAATTATTTCAATGAGAGTTTGAGTCCCAAAGTGTTTTGTCAGATCTGCGTTGTTTCCCGTAAGCTTGCGTCCTGCTTCTGATCAAGGGATGGACCACCAATAGCTTCAGTGTCCAGATGTTTCTCCAATTTACACATTATGCCTGGTTTCAGCCACTTTACACCGACTCGCCTTGACTAAGTGGGAAGTGGCTGCGCGAAAGCAGCGCTGGTTGCTGTGCTCGACAGCGGAACACTGGAACATGGACCGCCGGACTGTCCAAGCCGCGTCTCATGGAGCAGGAACGACCGAACTATCCTACTTTCTCCACATTTTAATAACCTGGAAATCTCGATTTCATAGGCAAAACCCCGTGCCGGACTATAAAACAGCTGATTGTTTTCCACCAGAGGATATATGAGTGTTCTTTAGCTGTGGAATGATGTCATGTGGATCAGCTGGCGTGAATTCATACCGGATGTTTTAAGTAATACTTTTCCACCAATTAGTTAGTTATTGCTATTAGCTTACTTTTTCATACACCATACATTGACATATCCAAAACGAAAATAGCCAAAAATACTCAGTCTCAAATATTTGGAGCACTCACGATTATCTAAAAATTAAAAAGTGTAAATGTTTAAGGTTTAATAAAAATGTGAGTTGGTAACCAGTTGGATACACCAAGAACCAAATATTGGGGTTAGAGATCAACCCCCACAACTATTTCACAAACTAATGGTTCTTTGGTTACTCATTAGTCTTAATATATCACAGCGTTACTTTTAATAACTCAAGTGCAGTATTAATTATGATTTGGTACTCTACTCTGGTTTATTTTTGAAAGTAGTGTTTAGTATTGGCACTTTACTCCACAGCTTACAGTTTTATCACGAGCAGTGGTTTTAAAAAACCTGAGCACTGCGAAATTTTGCGGCGGTATATTAGCAGACCTTTTATTAAATCAACGTCTTAAAAGTTAAATGTTTGCAAAAATCCCCAATAGGCTACCATTTTCAACTCAAATGCCCTTTTTAGATATTTTCAACCCGGGTTCGTGCGGAAATGTTGACTACCTACAATTATGGTGGCGGTTAATCCCTTGGTTTTTGTGCCGACATTGTTCTGCCGGATGATGATTTGTCTCCGCGAGTTATGTGCGGCGGCACGTGGCACGTAGGAACGTTACCGCTGTGTGCTACGTGCTAACGTGCGTCACGTGATCACGTCAGTTCATCCTACGTGCCTCCATCTGTATCTATAGAAGTGTCTCTGTGACTTCGCGCATGGAAGGCGACAAATGAAATAGCCGGTTTCTTGTAACATTCTTTATACACCGGTAACTCCGAAGCATTGAATAAAAACCTGTATTCAATGTCCAAAGGTAAGTCGTTCGTGAAAATTAAATAAAGATAGTTTTACGAAGTCTTAGGGCAAGACAAAGCCTTTTACTTAACGTATTTCACATGTTATTTTATGTCTCCTCAAAATCACACAATTTCAAAACGATTATTAAAATTTTAAGTGAAGTATAAAAAACTGAACGACTCATTCTATTTGTCTCCGACACTTCTTCTTTCAAGTTTGAATTCGATAATTGATTTCGAAAGATAAAGAGTAAATTCTTAAAGTCCCAAAAGCATTTACAATTGGTCCTACATATGTGAAAGAAAGCTCTTCAGCTCTCTAGCCGATACTGTCCAAGTCTGCATTGTCATCAGATGCCCGTTCCATTTTCTTTTGTACGTTGACGTGACAAGACGGCGAGATCGTGCACACCTCGAGCATTATGGAATGCTGTCTGTACAGTACTTCAATAGACGTCAGTTAGAGAGCAGGGAATTGAAAAATATTTCCAACTCTTTCCCAGGCTTGTTAGTTACTTTACTGTAAGGATTTCGATTTGGTTTTAGCACCAGTGATAAAGTTTCAACGAGGTATCTTGCATTTAAGCTCATCTTTCTCCGTTTTCACAGATGTTCTTGATGTACAAACTTGCGTTCCAACAGAATATTTGCTAATCGAGTCCTTGTCCTTCAAAGTAAAGTGTTTCTGCTTGTTCTACTTGAGTATCTGTCATGGATTAACGTTTGTCAAATAGCAAATATGGTACCACCTTAACAAGCAAAAGTGTTCAACACCTGTTCTGTAAGGCGCAATCACCAAGTGACAGTACTTTTCCAAGATCGAAACATCACAAACACCATAAGTTCAACTATCTTGAGGCTATTTTCTGAAAAGTAAAACCATCTTCCAGACGTATTTCTTGTCTGGTTTCTCCTCCAATCTTGTCATCAATCGAGTCTTCTGGCGTGAAAGATGCTTCCAACTCGTAGAAGAGTGCATTGACAAAGTTTGCACTCAGTTCTGCTCGCCCCCCTGGCTGATCTAATGGTTCCTCCGTGGTTAGTTGGTTCAGTCACTCGTACATTCTGCGGTCTCCACAACAAAAAGAAGTATTTTACCTTTGTTATGTCACGATCCGTGAAGATGGCAGCACTCGGCAGGGGTCTGCTCTGTTGTTACGAGATGCTCGGTTGATGGCGATGATGGTGATATGATTGCTTTGATGTCAACAGCAGCCGTACTTTCTCGAGTGAAGAGGACACAACCGGGGAATCGCTGAAAATCAAGTTTCACTCGGCCAGTTTTAAAGATGTATTGACATTTGTCGAGTGAAATTTCCGCTCTCTGCTGCGCTCTGTTTTGGAGAGGAAATTGGACGATTTGGTCAATTGAGAAAGGTCAGATTTCGTAGTTTGGGGTGATGAAACAACGCGTTTCGTTCTATCATGGACATCCCAGTTTAAAGTACTAACTACTTAAGGAAAGTAGCTCTGGCTTAGAGGAACTATATACCGTATAATCTTATCATAAAATCAAAGATTCCTCTAAATAAATAATTTTGATCTTTAACGATGGTCCACGGTCCAAGTGTTCCTTACTCTGAGAAGGATCAACTATTGAAGATCATAAAAACTAGTCGTTAGCTTAACCACCTAACAAACCTGCTAAAAGCGACAGTTTCAACTTTTGAACATTGGATTCCTTTGAATATTAATGAGTTAAATTAGACGTAAAACTGTTTAATTGTTTTCAGTGGTTCACGTCGTTAAAACATTTCTCTTTAATTAAAAGGTCGGTTACAATCGTGACTGTTGGAACTGTGTTGAGCTCAGTCGAGTTGCTGATGGTTCGATAGGAACCACAACTTTCGTCTTTGACTGGTAGTATTTACATTTTGATCAAACAACGGGTTTCATTTGAAATCACTTTCCCTAATGATATTTAATCTGAGCGTACGTTTAAACTCCTTCATAACAATATGAAATCAACAACAGTCACATATTTTAGAACCGCGCGAGCAACACGGTCACGCCAAAACATTTACACCAAATTATTTTAGATACACACTGATGTGCTGCTTTGATTTCCCTTCCTTTCAATTCGAAACCTGCTGACAATCGAATCTTCGACTGAATGTACGAGTCGGTTTCCCTGGCCAGAAGAAGCAGCTGATGTTTTGTTGTTGCACTTCAGTTTCTCTGTGGAGAAAGGGCGTGTTCGATTGTTGTTTGGGAACAGCTGATCTGCATCTCGGCAAGAACCACTCTCCATTGATTGTTACGCTATTCAATGTATTCACATGTCACTTTTCATGGGCGAGCTGTTGTGTGAAACCAATATAGGTTAGCGATGGTAGAAGAGAGTGCGCGTATTTTTTGTCGATCTCTCTATTCAAACTTCGATCCTTGTCATTTTGATATTCACATCCACACATAAGATTATTTGTAAGATTGAAATTCACTATGCGCTAAAAGAGCCAAAAGGTCTGATTTTTGCGACAAAGTTTTTTTGCCGAAGTTTCTGAAAGCATTACTCTTTAGAATTAAAAAATATAAATTATAGGCCAATAATAGTGATTTATTCACCACTAGCGCTTTCGGCAGTCATGCTGCCATCTTCAGGTAAAGCGAAAGTTACACAAATTTAAATAATTAACAAAAAGTCAAAAATTTACACAAAGTTTTTGACAAATATAAAAATTAAAACATGTGATTTAGAAATAAACATTATTACAGTAAAATGAAAATGTAGAAAATATTAATGTATACTATATAGTATGTATAAAAAATATATATTTAAAAAACTGTTATGTTATGCTATTAGATGTTATTAGATCTATTAATTTAAAATTTATGATGGGTCCTTCCTCGTTGTTAAGTAAATGATTGTTGTCTGTGTTTTAATAAAAATATGATTCCCAAGCATTGATTCCCAGTTTTAGCTAGTGGTGAATAAATCACTATTATTGGCCTATTTGTATTTTTTTTCAAAATATAATTTTATCATAGTCAATAATCTCCTCTTCAAGAATTCATTACTCTTTAACACCGAAGATCATTATGTCACAAAATAAGTACACAAAACTTTTAATGGACCTCTAATAGTTCATCTACGTCGTTTAATCTACATTTACCGTCTTACTGGTACCTTACACAATCACTTCGTATTTAGAGCTTGACCCTTGCTGAAGCGGTGGGAGGGAGAGTGAACTACCATGGCACGCCGCGGTGATGCAGAGCCGGTCATCTGGTCATCTAGATATCGGACTGTGCAAAATCAGCTGTAGCCACTGCTCTGCTCTCTCTCACTTTCACTCAAGCCTCATCTGCCACCAGTGCACTTGGACAATGTTCCTGTACAGGCTGAAATAGTATCGTGGACACTAATCATTGTTGGTGAACTAGAAGAACACGACGTTTCGGGATCTGCAATCTGATCCCGTCATCAGGTGAAAATTACGTAGCCTAAAACATAACACAATACGTTACACACTAATCTGGCTTAGAGTAATCAGCGTAAGCCGACCATTCATACACAACTAAACATAGCTCATGCTAGTGTTGGTCAAAGCGCGAGTGGGAGGTGTCACAAAGTAAACTACAAGCACTGAGGCATGAGATAAACATAAATTCAATAGATATAGTGTAGTAATGACTACTGGATAGGCTAACTCTATTCCAACACAATTTTCAAACTAGGTACTAGATTACTCGATTAAGTGCAACGAGGCAACGAGGAAAGAGAAGATGAGATTTATCCTTGCACCACCGTTGATAGATGTCATCATAACTACTGAGTCCCTGACATTTACAGTAACTAGCGACGCTCTGACAGGCCATTTCCAGTTACCTCAGGTAAAATAAATACCCAACCCCTTTGCAACTTGGGTCTGTACTCAGATTAATCTAAACCGTGTTCAAAATTAAATCGTATCTCATAAATTTAGCATTTTTGTATTTTTATCCATTTTGAAAAGAGGTTTTGGTTGATTGTAGTGGTTATTTAAGTTTGTATAGTATACTAGTGTAAAAGTGTGTTTGGGGATAGTGGTGAAGGGAAGGGAAGGGTGGAGTGAAGGAGACTCCTGACTGAGAGAGCGGTTTGGGGATAATCAGGTGGAGCTTGAGATGGAATGAATGAGCTCTCGCAGACACGCGCAAGCTGAGAGCGATCTTCCTCGCCAATCTCCTGCACGCAACAGCTCAGAGCTGCAACAAAATCAACAGCTCAAAAAACTGTTCACTCGGTTACCAACTATAAAAGTAATTATGAGTGATTTTAAAATCTGTATACATATGATTTGTCGCAATTCCGCGCCCCTAACTCCACACAACCCCCAGTTATTGGATGCGATATGGCCCAAGGTAAACACTACTGCATGACCTGCTGTCAGCTGACTATGACGTCACTGGCGCGCATGGTTCAGTCGATGAGGGGGAGTCTGCGCACCCCCTAGTCACCCTGTCAGTCCGGCCCGGCCTCGCGCGCTCGCTGTGTCATGAGTCATCAGCATATGACCTTTCAACATTGTTGTGACATTTGATTCAGTGAATGGTTAAGAGTTGGTGGTAATCATATCTGTGTTGTTAAGTGTTGATACCCCTTACACACGTTCATAACTGCATTCGTTCGGGTTCAATTGACTTGTGTGTTTTGATTTGTTAAACACTTGCTTGATTTAGGTCAGTTAGGGGTTTTATTTTACATTAGTTTACATTAGACTAGCTTTTAGGTATTGTGTTTTAATATAAGAGCTGTCATCTTTGTTATCATGTAAATATGGCAGGTCTCTTATGGTGAGTACTTTGAACTCTCTGCGTGTTTTGATTTTGGACTATCTGTGAAAGTAAAGAATTTTTGAGTGTATTCTCTCAATTTTTCGATTAAAAAATTAATAGTTAAATTTTTTTGCTACTAAAATAATTGTAAACAAAAGCTTATTTTGTTAATTAAGATCACACGAAACTTTCAACCGCTGTATTTTTACCTGTCTAAACCAATATTCCACTTCTTACAATACGTACCATACGTATGCTTATCATTTAGGTTTAATGATAAAATCGACCACTTAGTTTTAAGTAGAAGAAATCTGTGTTTAAAGCGACTACAACCTAATACAGTTTTCAAACAACTAGAACCCCATACTTGACAAAGACTATTTTGTGAAGATGATAAAGGTACTGAAGATGACATTGATGATGAAGATGATAGTGAGTGAGTGATGATAGTTCGCAGTGGGTCTATAGTGGCCGGGGTGGTGCCCCCGGAGGAGACCCCAGTGCATCAGGAGGAGGCTCATGATGCGGAGACCTGGCATAGCAAGTTCACAGGTAGGCAATTCCATGTTCCAACAGGTGTTTTAAGTCTTTTTAAGTTTTCTGGATTTTTATCCTCTCAGTGGGGTTAAAATGAGATGCGGATTTTGGCAGGGTTCGGTCGAATCGTCAATATAAGATTGAAAATGTTTCAAAACAGGCGAAAACAAGGCTTTTTGATCTTAATTTTCTTAGGGAGAAAGAACCTCGCTCCCTCTTTTGTCTTTGTAGTTTGTTTCAAGCCAAACGTTTAATTAACTGACATAACAACCTACTGTATCAGAACACTGCTTTGATAAACTGCGCATCAATGTATTGTATTTCTTGTAAGTAAATTAAGTAATGTTATATTTAGTAGAATAATAAAGGTAAAAACAAGGTCACACTTGAAGTTAAATAGTACGTCAGATAATTGTAGCGAAATGACATCTGCATTGCTATTACCATGTTATCAAACCGATAGATTATGACTGTTTTATCTCTTGTAGCAATACCATTGAGTTCAAAAATTCATGAGAGTATGTACTGTATTGTTTTAATTAAATTACCTAACGTTTATTTGGGCATCATCCATGCACAATAAAATCTTAAGTTTACAACCACAAAGTTTTTCACTGGAAAATTAACCTCAACACAATGTATTTTGAAATGTATTACCACATTGAGCACATGCTGTGTACAAATGAATAATAATTACAGCTTAGAGAATGTCCAACATCACAATTCACAATTGTAGTAGCTACACAATTTCTCACAATGTTGCCGTCTGTTCTCACAGTATATTGCAGTATATTGTAGTAGTGTTTGCTTCCTGGTACATTACCGTAGTCTACTGGAGCGATGTATGTTCGCAGTAGATTGCTGTGGGAGCGATCTAATTGTACCGAAACACGTCTAATAGCGACCACTGTTCCCGGTTAATTTCCAGATAATACCTGTAATAGTAGATAGGGTATTTTTCCAAACAACGGGCTTTCTTTCAACTGATGCGGCCTAACTGTCAAATCCTCCGCTTGTAGGGGTTTTGTAGAAAGTAGATAGAGCTCTTATATAAAGGTTAAATTCTGATGTGTTAATTTTATTGAAAGAGAAAGGTTTTGTGTTTGCCTGTGATTCGATTTTTGATCAACCTATTTTCAGCTTCTTAAAAAAGGTCTAAAAACATTCTATATTTTTAACTTAGCCGTTAATAGCATAAAAACTAAAAAGAGATTTTGAAAAATGAACTACGTACTGGCAAACCTAGATACTATGTTTCTCTTTCATTTACGAGTTGTTTCGTCAAAATAGTAACGTCCCCATTTTATTTTTCGCAAACCTCTGCAACGATGCTCTTCCGAGCAGTTGAAGCGGACTCTTGAACTAAAATGTTTTCAAACTTTAAGAAAGTAGCTAAATATTCTTGGGAACGTATATCATGTGGAACGTTAAATGTACTATTCTCTGTATAGATCTCGGTAGCACTAGGTCCGGACTACCAAAGCC
This sequence comes from Matsumurasca onukii, assembly GCA_018831715.1. Taxonomy (NCBI): domain Eukaryota; kingdom Metazoa; phylum Arthropoda; class Insecta; order Hemiptera; family Cicadellidae; genus Matsumurasca; species Matsumurasca onukii. The sequence continues at coordinate 18,980,117 of CM032065.1, forward strand.
ATCATATTGTATTTCCATAGAGATTGCTAACAGTTTCTTCACGCTTTTAGGCTTGTACGGTTTGGCTTCACGCTTAGTTTACTCTTCAGTAGAGTAGCCTTAGGTAGCCACCCGGACCCACAGCTCAACCTGATTGTACAGGGTGAGTTTTAAATGCCTTCCCCCACCTAAACTTTTGAAAAAGGAAAACAATTTTTAAGCCCTTTGGGGAATTGTTTATAAGATTGTGGCGTTTGTTTTGACTTATTTTACGTAACCCACCCCCACCCAAAAACCGGGAGGAGGGCCCCCCAAATATGCAAATATAAACCATATGTATAAACCCCCCTCTTGTGGCACCTCAAAAGAAAGGTTATTTCAAGGCAATTCAACGATGCAAAAATAAGCCTTTTATCTTGACTCTTTTTTATGTAATACCCATTTAAAGGTTGCAAGAAATCAGCTTTAAAATGTCACATATCACATACCATTTTTTTATGACAAATTGTTCTTGAACACCCTTTTGAGGGACACCTCACAACCCTATACATAATCCCATAGAGTATTTTGAGAACAATTTGTCATAAAAACTTTTGGGGGCCTTCCTTTCCCCCGGATTTTGGGTGGGAGTGAGCGGCACAAAGTACGTCAAAACAAACTTCAGAATCCTATAAAACATTCCCCAAGGGGTTTTAAACTATTTTTCCTTTTTCAAAAGTTGGGGGGAGGACATTTTAAACTTACTTTATATGTAGTACAAACATCGAGTGCATTGCTGGCCTGGTGCTGACGTGACAGTTGCTGCAATATCAGACGTGTCGGCGATGCACGTGATTTCAGCGTCAGCAATCAAAACACGTTTAGTTGCAGTTAATATCTGTTCACGAAAGTATTGACTCCACTTAGAGTGCTGTGCAATGGAATTATCTTAGCTTTCATTACTCGATTGCGTGTTTCTAGGATTCTTATCTATATTTTAAAACAATCAAAGGTTATTCCACTCATCGCCATGGGCCTATGCAGCATAGGCGGTGACTTTAGAGGTGAATTAACTACCGATCATTAGGTGAGACTCCGGCATCATATCAGAAATGGGCTCGGGGCTTTGTTAGTTAAATATATACTTTCGAGTTTCGTACGGCTTGAGGAGTAGATATCGTAGGAATTCAAGTTCACAAGCCTATTACAAATCTGTTTGCTCCTGTATAGCCTTGTCAAAGGGTTTTTTTTTACAAATATTCAAATGAACACTTGGTACACAGTAGCCAAGGGACACCTTGAGGGGTAAGACAGGAACGGCCGTGGCTGCGGTGGACATGTGAATGTGACGCCAGTGAAAGTGGTACGTTGAGTTATCTGAGTTGTTGTCTCACATGAACGGTTCTACCGTAATATCGGCGATAACTCACCACTCTACCTGCTCCCGCTACAGGGGAAAGTACTTATGTAACCAGTGTACAGATTGCTACGTTTACTGTTGGGAAATGGGATCTTATACGTTTCGGGGTCCTCTTCCACGGCTAGGTTACATGTTCCTTAATTGAGTAACGGAGGATTATGGTGTTTTGCTTCAGAAAGCGCTGGTTCAAGCTCATCGTCTCTGCGTTTGCTTTTTCATGATATGCGAGGACAGAAACCGCTTGTGGTTAAGTGGAAGAGAGGATTTTGAAGTCCTAACTTCGCCACCAATAAAGACGTTTTTCATTTCATATCAAACCTGCTTTTAAGCTGATTGCTCTATCTCTAGAACTTTGTTCTCTTCAAAAATCTGAATACCATGTTATAATTATATTAGGTCTATGAATACACTAAAAGTATTCCAAATCTCTACTCCGAGACCCCCTCAGACTCTATGGCTTTGAGTTACCAATGATATCCAGATTTTAACATGATTACTTTTTCAATGTAATCCTTTCAAGTGTCTTAAGTACAGAAAACATGTCTTTGATGTGACGTTTACGTAACAAAGTATTTGAAACAGTTGAACAATAGAATAGCTTTGTAAGCCTATTCAAATTGTGGATATGAGGAGTACCATATCACATGTAAAGTTTATTGATTTTGATTTCAGAAATGTGTATTTCGCTTTGCTATACAGCCAAAAGACGGATCAGCTGACCCAGGTGCAATATACATCAACATAAGCTCCTGGGATGTAGTAGGGGCATGTAGATACTCTGATACAAACTGCAGGGCCTGATGATGTATGTTAGGCCATAAGCCCCAAGTACACGAGCATCTCATGTACTGCATGCATGAGGGGCTATGAGCTACTTGCGTGAGTTGGGGTACAGATAGATTAGATTAAATATTAGTTTTTTATGTGGAATGTTGGGTAAAATATAATGGTGTTGTGCCGGTGTTCGTGGAAATGAGTTTACGCTTCATATTTAATATATACTTATATATTTACTCTTTTGACGTTGAATCTGAATACTTTCAAACTAAAAAAACAACATTTAAACATATTTTTTTAATGTTTACCGTCTACGCCAATGGCATTAATTTTGAAACAACTTTGAAACCAATTAAATAGGCTTATCACGTATGCCAGTAGGCTTCACATAATACGCAATGCAATGTCAAAGTGTCTCTTCACACGACAGACATGCGCGACATTCGCACGCAGATTACTCCGCAGATTCCTCTATTGACAGTAACAGCTGTTAACTCCGCTCAGCTGTTTTCTCGACCAAGTGACAGCTGTTTGTGTCATTATCATAATTTACGCTTCACTCCTGTCTTTCCAACTTAAACCGTTTCAATGTTCGCCCCTACTTTTCCACTCTCTTCACCGAACTCGCAATGTTTCCTGCTTTCACTGTGGCTGCATTTCCCTTTCTTAGGTAAACAATTATTGCTACTTACTTGAAGTGTGTAATATTTTCTTCCCAGATTGCACTGTTTGTGTGAAGAGAGGTAGAATACCTTGGTGGGAACCAGCAAAATCTAAGTAGTTCGTCGAGATATATTAGTTTTGGGTCTGATAATCCTCCCGACATCTAACATTAGGTTTTAGTCAAACTAAACTTTTAGTTTAGTGATCGTGCTCTGAAGATGGTCTTATTAGACTGGAACGATCGTCAGCACCACATCTAGCTTCTAAGTTCATCAGGATCTTCAGGCTACAAAGACGGTAATTTGCTTCAAATAGGTCCTAAAATCGGAAATCATAATTCGGGACCTACAATTTTTAGGGGTTTGGAAAAGTTAAAAAAAGAGAAAGATAGTTCTAAAACCTGCCTTATCGTGAAGCGATGACTGAAACTAAACTGGTTTATGTTTTATCACCTACAAGGCTTTCCTCGTGATTACAACCGATCCCAGGTGTAATGATTGGTTCTGGATTCATCGGGAACCTGCTACAAGACCTGACGGATGCAAATCAGGCTGATAACTCTGAAACCAGTTTGCCAGCTCACAGCTGTTGTAATTGTTGAACTTGAACTTGCCTGGAGAGAAAGAGAAACATCACACGACAGTTACGTGGTGGGCTTTCAGCCAGCACGCAACTTCTAGAGAATCTAGACAAACACATTGTATATAAAACTTTCTTTCTATATTTGTGTTGAACACACATAATTATATTGTTATCATTAATTGTGAAAACATGCTACAAATTTGATGAGCATTGAGCAAATCATCAAAATTAACGCCTTCTGTTTTAAAGACCGGTTTAACATCTTTGTTTGCAAAAGCTTGACTGCTTTCGTTTTAAGCTTGACTGCTGGTTTGAGTGATTTCTATCGAGTTTAGTTACTGCTTCAGTTGATTTATTGTGAACCTAAGTGTTTATCATGTTCTTTAGTGCAGACCATATGCTATAATCGTAATTCACTTCGGGCTTTCTTTAACACAAAGATTTATTTATTTTACAATGTTACATCACAGGCAAAACGCCCAATTATAATGTGACATTACATTTGTACTAAATTGACATGTAAATAGTATAGTCCAAAGTTCATGCCAAATCATTCACTTGTTTTAAAAATAGAATGATTATGTTTGGCAAGTTAAAATAATCTCCTAACTCAACAATTCAAACGGTTAGTTGCTTCACCATTTGATTCATTGATTTGCATACTATCAAATTCAATCTTGATGCGATTGCGGAGAAGGCAACCTAAAACTTGCAACAACCTGACCATCAAACTACGGAAACAGTTCGTAATAAAACCGTGTCTGAGTAGTGGAAGAGCTTCATCACAGAAAAAGCTGCTGAAGTTGGCATTAAACAGAATATTAAAATGGTCAACATTAATGATACCAACTGAACACGGAACTCATCAAAAGAGATTCAACACTCTAACGTAACCTGCTACACTACACTCGCGGATGCAGTGTTACCAACCTCTGCCAAAGTGATGTCAGCACAAACCTGTCCTGCGAGAACCTGGCTGACCGCGGAGCAACGGTCCTGTATCCTTCATCCTGGAGGATTAGATGAGTTGTCGGATTATCACACCTCACTCAGGAATGTATGTCACGTCGAAGCTGAGTTGTGTCACGTTTGTGTCTCCAGCAGGATGACATCTTGCACGTTTCTCACCTGGTGTTGGCATTCCTTGTTTAGAGATGGTTTGGACAACGTGACTTAGCTCGGCTGGAGAGCTGATAGAGACAATCAGTTGAAAATTCAGATCACACATACGATAATTTATACAATTATGATGTTTTCTTCAAGTTCTAATCTGAATATTCCGACCAGAATTATTAGTTCCACAGAAGATTTCACAAAGAAACACCGTTGTAAAGTCGTAAGGACCTAATGTATTGATTATTGGAGATACCAAACAAATTGTACAAAGACAAAACAACGTTTGGCATGATGCATGAGCGATCAAAGCCTCAGCCCGATAAGTTTTAATTTAATACATAGTTTAGTTCTATGTTTACAAAATCGTCTAACACAAAGAATCACGTTTCTTTAGGAATTTAAAAAAGGTTTATACTTCCAAATCTGCCGAAACCTATACAAGCCTCTTTTGTACCGACCAGTACCCACGTACTTGGTAATAAATGTCAACCCAAGATATGTATTCTTTTGATATTACAAACTGAATGTCAACAAAGGAACGGTGCCCAAGAGTAGAGTACACATGAGTTTAAGCCTGTATTAAACTTGAAAAGCCCTATAGGCCTCTGTTAAGTTCACGTCCATTATCCTTGGCGATCTAAAGCTGATTATTTGACTCGTGTGTCAGCACTTGGTAGGATTCCCCACGCTTTCAACACGTTTAAAGTTTCGTTTGAGTGTAGAGATTCAAAAGTACTGTAGCTTCAATTTGTTTAGTCTATTATCATGTGAAAATGCCAATATATTCACGTTTCCTATCATTTTCTTCTGTATCTGAATATTTTTACTCCCCTAAATTAATGTAATAGGTACTTTTCAGTGGATCCGTGGTGGATTGGTATCGCGCGCGACTCCGGAGCTCATCACTCCGGTGGCGTGGGTTCGATCCCCGCAGGCACCACTTACAATTTGTAATGTGCTTATACGGTGACGCCAGGTAAAGGTCGAGTTTGAGCGGTACAGAGGATCTTTGTAGTCTCAAACTCGACCTTTACCTGGCGTCACCGTATAAGTTTGTTTTGTTTAATGAGGTGAAGTTGTAGGCAAGTTGTACAAACTTGTACTTTTTACTTTTAATTCCTTGGACCCACAATGCTTCAACGTATTAACCAATCTAAGAAAATTGCTTCCGTGTTATTTGCTGCGGAAGGCTGATGAATCAGCACAAATGTTCTTTGGAGTGATTGGATTGAATTGATTGGCCACGGAGTTGGGCAAATCATTCGTTGGATCACAGTTAAGAACCGGTAGTTAAAATTACTTTAAGGTTTGTTTTTAGAGGTTTGGTACGTAGCGTACTGTCTGTTCTTAAGGCAACCAATATAATTGGATATACTTTACCGGTATGTTTATTTTTCCACATGCTACTTAGATGAAGTGATTAGGTCTATTTTATTCCGTTAAGGTATACTGTTCAGTTGATCAGTCATAAATGATCCCCATGGACAATGCCACCAAAAAGGCTCAAGCTTAATATGTTTACGTCACACTAGAGATAAGTTGCGTCAATGAACTGTTCAGTATAATTTCCTACCAAACCTCTCGGTCCTTCAACGTACCCATCGCTATACCTCTGGTCTACACTACTGTGACACACTTTCCCATCATCGCCCCGTGTCCACTGGGCACTGGGAGGTTTGGCAAGACTGGAGGCGGTGGTACTGAGGGTTGCCTAACACACTTTGTGCCACTAATGATATGTCTGCAGTGTGAACTAGATTGTTCACAACAATGTGCGCAACCGCTGCTGGAGACCTTCACCTTTGACTTCAGCCTCCTTCAGTGGGCTTTCTCTGCAGCAGCTGCACGGGGACCACTCCTTATGACCCTCAAAAATATGTTTAAAATCACTTATTTTATTCAAATGATACAACTTTTGGGTTTGTTTGAGATAATTTACTCCCTACTTTATAGTAGTGCCTTAAATCGAATGTTTGAAAACTTTCAGTTCGTCAGTAGCATGGCCGGTAGACTATCAGTGAAAAGCAGTAAAACAAATTGTATTTTTATTTGAATGATCTTCTGAAGATAATCACAAACCTTATTTTTCAGCCAGAGTTCAAATTTGTATAAAAAAACCGTTTACCTCAGTTTAGATTAGTGTAAGGAAGTTAAAATTATCTTCAGAGGAAAAGGACGAATTTTTATTAATATTTTACATACGTAGCTGAAATAATAAATAACAGACGGGCACAAAACAGTTCATACAGGGTTAGTTTTAAATGTCCCCTTCACCACTTTTGAAATTGTTTTAAAACCCAATATTCGTTATGTCCCCAAATTTTCAAAATATTCACCTCAAGTTATTTCTATCCAAAGGTAAAAAATTTTTCAAAAGTTAATTTGTATAAAGATATACAAGTTATTATGTTTAACGATTACTAAGTTTGAACTATTTTTCATAGCAATAATAAGTAATCTGTGGTTATACAATGTAAATATTCTTTAGGCATTAAAAATAGTTTTCAAGTAGTTTTAACACTTGCAAATATTCCGTCAAATAGTTTATATACCATCCTTATTTTCAAAGTAATATACTACAGTTTCAAAAGATTCAATATCATTCATAAAATGAACGGCATAAACCATCTAAAAGCTATACATTATGACACACAATGGTTGATCCTAGCTTAGTTTGTTGGTCCGTTAGCATCACAGAGGCTTGGTATATTAAACGCTGGATTATTCCTTCCCGTCCCACCAAACTGTTGTTTAACTTAAACTAAACCCTAACTCCAATAAAGCGTTGGTAGAGAGAGCAATAACACAGAGTATATACAGCTAGCTATTATCTACGAACTGTTCGACTTAACTTTAATCATGCTAAACTATTCTTTACAAAATTTGTATTGGATAGTTTTCCGCTTTATAAATCCTAAGTTGATGGACCAAGACAATTTAACGAGGCTTGAATATTTTTAGCCAAGATTTGGTAAGCAATTTATTTTTGAATGGGCTCGTAATATTGCTAAAAAACACGAAAACTGGTTTTTTTATAACTAACTGACTGACCGACTGTCAATAATCAACTAATTGTAAAATTGTACAAACGGTTTGTTTAAAATCGTATTTTAAATTTTAATGGACGTTATTACAGCCGCCTTGACCGCTAGTTTTATATAACGCGAGTGTTAAATTCCTGTAGCAAACTAGTAAAATCTTAACGAGGAATTTCACTGTCTGAAAACACGGTGGTCTAGAGCATCCCATTCTAATTATCAACATTAAGGTGATTACAATTAACGACAACCAAGGTCATTACAGAGTTAATGGGCCCACCCGGAGACACTTACTTTCAGGTTAACTCTCGAGTCGTGTTGTTGGATTTTGAAATAAAACGTTACACCACGTCTACGCATTTTCACTGTTACTAAGCAGTATTTAGGAGCTATATTGGATTTAATAGCTATTGTTGTTGATTATCTACGTTAAGTAGGTTACATACTGCATTCTTTATTTGAGTATGCTGACGTATTGACGGTAGTTTATAGATAATTCACAATTGATTAATATTCACTAATTTAGTTTGCAATTCACATTACGTTTTACTCACTACCTCCTTTAAATTTTAATCAACAACCTTTTGAAATGTGCACAGTAATGAAACACGACGAGGCGTGGTCCTGTAATCCAGCTTCATGGAGGTCAGGTTTTGAGGATGATATAGGTCTAAAGCGGCTCAGATAGTCTCAGTGGCCATCTGATGATACTCGCATCAACTCCCCCCATCGTTTAGACATATCAGACCATCACCCGCGTGGTTTGGAAGTCACGTTAAGCCGTTGGTCCTTGTATTTCCATTGGTCATTGGGCTATTAATTAATGACCCATTCTAAGGAAGAGTCGGCCTTAGTTTGTAACAAGACTACACCTCATAACTCATTACTACCAATCCTTCACCACATATTTGCCTTAAATACCCTCATGAGAGTGGTCGGCATCTCAAATAGTGGTTTAGTGATTTACATTTATGCTGAAACGCTTGTTTAAATAGTTTAAACTAAAGTACACATTTGAGAAAGCACGTCTGTTTTCCAAATAACGCGACAAAACCTGATGTAAAAATATAAACGTTCAACGTTGTGTTTGGGAAGTCAGTAGAGTCTGTTGTGAAGATAAACCTCTCTGCATAATTAGTATCAGCTGTTGATCCCAACCCAAGAGAAACCTTGACCTTTATACAACCAACTGCAGTCTGTAATCAGCTGTAGTGCAGTACAGTGATTACTCTCTGTTCTTGTTCATACCTTGATTTCATTCAGGTATGAACTATTTCTGCCGGCTTCGTGGCTCATGAGTCAGTAGCGCATAAGTCTTGTAGGTTCGGAGGTTCGAGCCCCACCTTAACCATCATTGTGTATACCGGTTAGATAGCTTATTATTCATTTTTGAATAAACAAAGCTCCAATCTGTACTGTTTGGCTTTTAGTGAATTTCCTTAGAGAAATTAGCTGTTCATGTTGTCAGAATGAACGACAACAGGTACAACTCTCTACATGCTAGGAAATGAGTACCGATACACGTGTTGAGGGTGTAGGCTACATCACAACTTGAATCTACATAATAATGTGTATATATGGGAGCTCTCTACAGGTAAAAAATTGTAGTCCAATTTCCACGGAATTGTTTATAAATGTGTTTTCAATACATCGGTTTAGTTCGCTAACCAACAAAATCGGAATACCGGATGTTCCCTACTGGTAGGGAGGAGGGTTTTACTAAAAATACAGTTCAACGTATAGTATATAAAAGTAGTAAATTTTATCTAACTTCAATGAAGTAAAAAAGTCGAAATCAAATGTCACCTATCAATACACCAAAATTTGTGAAAACCCGTTGAGCAGTTTCAAAATGGCAGCAACAAACTGATGTTTTGCTTTAATCTGTACTAAACTTGCAATAAAAGAGCACGAAAAGGTGAGGCTTTGAGCGTAGCGAAGACCACTTGCATCTGATTATGATTAGAGTTTATTCAACTGTGATGTCACTGGAACCGTGAATATCATCAACCTATTTTCTACTTCCACCTTTCTTAGTCAGCTGAAACAGCTTACAAGAAAATAACTTGTTAATTGCTGTTTAGACGAGATTACCTAGGTAGTTTATGAAGTACGTTTTTGAAGCGGAAACTTTAAGAATAGATTAAGATATCAAAACCACCCCTATCGATGACTAAATATGTACTGCACTATAATTGAACTTTTAGTGGTCTCCTAACATTATAAACTAAGGGTTAAAGTTTCGCTCACTTCGACAAATTGGATTGTATCTCCTTCTATTGTCTCTGTAGTTTGTGGACTATTGTTTCGTCAACTTTACTTGTACGTAATGGCTGCTTCGCTTCGGGCTGGGTTCCAACCAAGCGTGAACAAAGACTTTTTCACTCGTGTAATCTTCTTCTTCAGATACTTCGTGGCTACAAGACAAAACAAATACAGACGCATTTCAAGAACCGTTTCTGTTCTCTGTGTATGTGGCCTTTAAATTAGGTGCAAGCGTTTTTGTATTTTATACTGTTAGTTATTCTAAAAACTCCAAAACAACTCCCGCACAATTCATTTATCCTTACAACAATGTAGGTCAAGTACGCTCGTGATGGTAAAAGTGGTATTATCTTCTAGGTTGTAAAGGACGATACTTTTCACCTTGGTTGTCACTATTTCCTCTCTCTACATGCTTTACAAGTTTCCTCCATTATGTCTTATCATACTTTCTCTTTTTTCTTATCATCGCTTCTCCTTACAAGTTAAGTTGTGTTATTCATTTGTTTCCTTCATGCAGGATACTTAACTTTCTTCGCTAGTTACAAAATATATTTACAATGTTTAGAATTTTTTCGGCACATTTCACAACACAACTATTACAATGTTTTCAAAGTGTGTTAATAATTTGCATAATTTGTATAACAATTTAAAATAAACAACAGACGATTTAAACGATATTTATTACAGACTAACGACATTTCGTCAGCTGTTTACAATGAGAGATTTAATAACAAACACAGTACAATTAGTTCATAACCTCTTTGAAATTCCAAAAAAATGTGCCGTATTGTTAAAATTAAACTGTAGTATAAATTAGTTTTCAAGTTAGATATGTTACGTACACAACTAGAACCACATGGAAGTAAGTTGTAGTATGGAAATACTTAACAGTTCTATGCAATAGGTGCTATAAATTATTTCTAGCTTCATTTAAAAAATAGTTTTTCTGAATTGATGTTTCAGTTCTTAAGGCTGTGTTTACAAGCCGAAAAGCTTGATATACTCGAGTACTGTTCATAATTTAGTGCTGTCGGCCACTCCTCCTAATTCAGAAGTCACGTTAAGCCGTTGGTCCATTCCATTGGTTGTTGGGCTATTAATTAATGACCCAATCTGGGTAGCAGTCGGCCCTAGTTTGTAACAAGACTACAACTAATCATCCGTCAAAAAAAACTCATGACACTCACCCTTCATCCCATATTCACCTTAAAATACCCTCTAGGAGTGGTCGGTGTCTCAAATCAAAGGATACTTCAAGTTCGGAGGAAACCCATGATGACAAGGATTTGCATTGTTTACTTTGACGCGTTATATAGTGTATAGATTCTATTGAATTGAATTGTTAAAACCATTATTGATTGTTATGTTTATTGAGTAGTCGGTTTTGTTTCAGTTGTGCCATTTGACGATGCGGATCAGCCTGACTCAACGCCTTCCTGCAAGGCGCAGACGAGACGGCTCATCAAAGTCGACTTTTCCGCCATCCAGGTAACTAATTGTTCATGTACTATCCTTGTTTCAGTTACAATATATGTCTTTGATGACAAAAGAAAGATTAATTGATTGGTTTCTTCGCTTATTTGACTCAGAGAAATCTAGGAACATTATTTTCATCGTTCGCAAAATATCCCCTTCAGACATTTCTTTTTAGTTTTAACATCTTAATTTTATGAAATGTATTTACTCTAGAACTATTTTGCTGTAAACGAAACTGTTCAGTCTATGTTCTTGTACATAAGAGTACAGAGTGTTACCAAACGTTTTCAATGAAGGCTTGCACAGTAAAATATGATCTAGCTCTACTAACCATCTTAGGCTAACTACATGTTTACTAAAGTTTAAGGGTAAGGACCCATTTAAAAAATGTAACATCATTTGAAATTCATTGGGGTTTTTTAAAACAAGCGTTTAACTTAGAATTGGTCAAAGTGCGATTTATGACAAGTTTTAATGGATACCTATAATTAAAGCCACAAACCTTTTTTAAGTGTAATACAAATTAAAGTGTTTTATTGTTGTCTAAGGTCAATTCAATTCAAAGTTTTGAAACACTGTATTTTAAACAATGTCAAAATTTAATTATTAGTTACAGTCAAAAAACACTACAAATTCTTCCTAAAGTAAAAGGTGTCTTTGAAATGAGATACCACACGGCAAAGAAGGTTTAACGTTTTTCAAAACTATTCGAACCTCACAAAACTCCAAGGGGAGAAAACTCCTAGTGGAGTAATCACCCAAATATTAAGTAGGCCGATGTAAACACAAAGGTGTTTCATAAATATTCACACGACGTGGTCCAGTTATTAAAGATGTTGGTTTGTCGACGTTTCGCCGAGTCTAGACTCCGCCCTCGTCATCAGTTCCCTCAAGTGTTCAGTTCCGCCTCTTCTTGCGCTGTTTATCCCCGGTTTCTGGACTGGAAACTGTTTTACGGCAAAGCACAGGGAATTCCCGAACCCTTTCAAGTCAATTTTACTTTTTGTGTTTCGTGAAACTCGTTAAAAAAATAATGGTAGTTGTGTATTGTGAAAACTTTATGCTTATGATGACAATTGAAATCTCTTCTTTTTCTAATTAAATCCATCCATCCACTATACATTCAATGCATTAGATTTTGTGACTTATCAATTTCCAACCTCTCAGATGGATTTTCCAATTTCAACTTTGTGTTGAGGTTTCCTAAATTTTTCGTTTGTGCTCATCTTTTTATCGACCCTACTTAGTTCCCAGGAGCTAGTTATTCTGTTTAAACCATTTCAGAATTGTATTATTATATTCGTTTCTGATTAGGAAAGTGTTCAAACTGTTACAATATCTCGAAGGTCGACATGTTTTGAGCGTAGTGCGGTTTACAAAAGCCCATTGCGGTGAGATATTGTGTTTTGATTACTGATTTGATAAGGGGCTAAAGGTCGCATGAGAACAGCTATCAGACTGAGGTTGATTTGTAGAAGGGTGGAGTCCGGAGAATGGAACATTGCAATGTAAATGTCATGTCCTCCACCTTGTCCTTGAGTTGATGGAATGATAGGCTGTACACTGCACAGTAGGATCTAACCAGTGCGATAGGATGGAAAGCTTGTAAGGATTAAATTCATTGTTTGGAATTGCTCAGTACATTTCAGAAGTTCCAAGCTTTCTATATATAGAAAGGTTTCAGTTGTTGTTAAATTTGTCACAATTCGACATTGAAGTATATTTTAATCAAATGAATAGAGAATGTCGAAGATTACCTTCCGTAAAGTGAAGCGGTCAACAAATCTACACTTTTGTTGTTGAAGCCTGAATCAAGAGTTAAGGTGTCTTAAAAGTGGCCTAAAGTACGTTTGTGACTTTTCAAACTTAACTGCAGGGATTTAATTTCGAACAATTTGGATTGACGTAGTTAGTTAGTCTTTTTCATCGCTCTATTTACGTTACTGGACTGTTGGCGATAAGGAGAAGGGAATGAATAATATGTCACAGACATGTCAGTGCTCTTCGTTCATAATTTTCCTTAATATTATAGCCTATTTAAGAGCCCGAGCGGTCTCAATTTTGGATAGAGAATTTAACATGGTAAAATTTACAAACGATGTTTTAAGTAGATTAACGTACAAAAATGTATGTACAAGTGTTTCGGAATCAGCATAGAGCCACTAATTATGTAGCATATAAAAACAACGACGTAAAATTCCTTGCTAAACAAAATATTTATTACGATGATTCGCGTTTTATATTTTCTTATGAGAAAATCAAGTTTTAATCAATCTTTTAATAATTTATTGTTTGGTGAAACTACACGTTTTAGAGTTTATATGCAGCAGCCTCAGTAGCTTTATGCTTCTATTCAACGGATTTTTTATATTTTAAGTTACTTAACCAGTTTAAAACATCGTTTGCAGTCTTTATTCCATGTTATACGCAACCTAGAATGGGTCCTGCGGCCGCTCTATCCGGCCGACTCATAGCACTATTTTGTACCACTGCTACAGGAGCCTAACTGTAAACAGGGCACTTCGCAATTTGCGTGTAAACAAATTTTCATGTTTTAACGTGTCGATCGTAGTGAATGTTTACTAACATTTAATATTTATTTCGAAACTATGCACTATAAAAGCACATACGAAGCTCATTCGTAAACAAGCCGAGTGAGTTATCTGTTATTATAGGCTACGGGCAGAAGCTATTTGGAGGTAGGGTATCTAAAATTACACATTTCTCAGTGTCGACAGTTATTGCAGGGAGGGATGATGACGGTGTGGGTTGATGGGGTGGGGAGTGGGGATAACTTGTCCCACGGGGAGGGGTGGAAAGGGAGAAGTTACGCAATTTGAAGGTCGAAGGTGTATGAATGGAATAGGTCAGGGGGGTTGGTAACGGAGGGCTCATGCGCCAAAACATGGATCCGCAGCCCGCATGGACCATCTGCCGTAGGGCGATAGTAAATTTTACTCCACAGCCCCAAACCATCGTGAACTGAGGATTGACGTCATGACGGGAAGAATTTACCTTGGTATAAACAATGCCTTCTGTAAATAGTACTGATTATTTGAGACTCGTCTGTTTTGGGTCGTTTCTGACTTGCAGATTACGCGATCAGTTTTTTTTAGAAAATCGTTTATGATTTATATAACAACTGTTGAAGTATTTGCATTAGTAGCTCTGCCACTGTTTGGTTTACGAACGTGTCTTATACCAAAAGCTGAACTTTATTGTTTAAATTGACACTGGACGAGAAAATTTTTAAATTGAGTGTTTCTATATGGTACTTTATCACAGTAAATTAAATTGCGTGTTTTTATATGGTACTTTATCACAGTAAAGAAGACTGTAATTTTCTATAATTCTTAGTCATGTTCTCCTTAAAATACGTGTACTGTACATGTTGGATGAATAAACGATTTTGATTTGATTTAAAAGATTTTTTTGAACCTTGCTTACTTAATCCCTGATGACCCTAGCCTGATTATTTTTTCCCGTTACAAATGACACGTTCTAAGAAAAATTATCAACTGTTTTTGTTTGTTTTTTTAAGAAATAAACATAAATTAGTTTACATTCTCAGTGAAGCTTTGTGTCAAAGAAAAAACGTCGAAATTAGTCACTGGTGGTCTCTGTCAACATTCGTACATTTGGCTCTTAGTATACAATTTAAAATATTCGCTTGTGGCGGATAAATTCTCCTCGAAGAAAACCTTTATCATGGAAGCATTGAAGATACTTTTCTTATAAGAGAAACGCCACAAAGTCAAACCTTTACCGTGGCTACAAGTCAAACCCTAGATTAACAAACTGTATACAGTAAAAGTTTCCTGTGCACATCGTCCACTCTAAGTCCCAGCATTCAACATCGCAATCAGCAGACTCCGAGCCATCTCACAGTCCCGTTCCTCGGAGAGAGCACGAGGTATTCGCCCTTTCACCTTCATTTTCACCTTGGCCTTGTGCTGCCGCAACGCCTCCTTTGGATAACCCGGAACCAACCCATCCTTAGTGCCTGTCTGTCTGTCTTCTGCGATAAGTGGCGGACCGGCTTCCTGATACTGGTTGTGATAGGTGCCATGTCCTGTTTTCCGAAGAGTTGGATAGCAAAGAGGATGACAAAGAAAGAAGGGGTTGCGCAAAATTAATGGATGAGGAAGAACTGGGTAGATGGCGTGGTTAGACCGTGAGAAAACGTAACCTAAAGGTTTAATTTATTTCTGTTCTGTATATACAGGAAAGTATTTTTGTGTATTTGCGCACTCGGGACTTTGGTTATACTCGTAGAGACGTGAAATTTCCTTTCAGACATTAGGCAGAATTTTAGACGCCCTTCGTTGTTGATGTCTTTATGGGTAAAAACATCGAATTTATTGAAGAATAATGTGTAGAACGAGTTTAAACTTTGTGGTATGTGGGGGCTTGAGACTCTGCAAACATGTTATTGTGTTTGTTTTTAGTGATAACTAGCATTGAATAAGACACGTAAGTTGTAAGCATTTATGAAAACGGAACTTGAATTGCTATACAACCATTTTTTTCGGTTTACAAATTCATTTCTAACCTCTAGCACTTGCTAGCGAACTCCGTTAGGAAAATGAGCAACGGTCCTGACTCCTAGAACGTCACATTTTGAGCATTTGTGATTTTAAACTGTATACACATATACGGGTGCTCTTTACTGGTTGAATTTGTGTCCCATTTTCAAAAAAATGTCCCTTTGTATAAGTATCTCGGTCAAGTTCGTTAGTCAGCGGAACTATAAAAGTCTCCTTTTGGGGGAAGTTTTGACCAAGAAAACAGTTTAATTTATCTATAAAAGAAAATTTCTTACCGTCTATAAAAGTAAATTTGATTAAACCCATTTTTCTGTGTGGTTGTTGCAGATGGACGACGACGAAGACGAGCTGGAGACGAGTGACGGCGAAGTGGAGCGCACCCCCAGACCCAACCCTTGGCAACGCACAGGTACCTCTCCCTGCACTTCTAGTTCCCACCACCAGGCCGCGCTCTCCCGGGACGAGTACCATCACTACTGCGACCAGGCGTTGGAATGTACGCGACCAGTCGTTACACAAGGGTGTCGCATCCTCTAGCATCCGCATGCCGCAGTAGCTGTCGTTCTTTACGTTTCTTTTTGCATCTTTAAAGCGTTAACTCGGTCGTGATGAAAAATAATTTTGTAGGCGAAGTTAGGAGCGAAAATTCTGAAAGATTGTGCCGGATTAATGCACTTAAAATCTTTGTAATGGAAGTCTTCTGCGAATATTATTTCCTTTAATTCAAAGATATGGCCAAGTAAATCTTATTGGTATGTTTGCCCGTATTTCAGTAATTTTGTTATTTTACAGACCTACATTTATGTCATGAGTAAACAATTAAAACCCATCGATAACGCCCTGTTTTGTAGGGGATTTGTGTTAAGAAAGATATTTTTCTTCGAGCAACCTTACTGATCAAAATTTTAGATTCCGGAGAAACTCATGTAGGCCCTTATATTACCTATACAAGAAAAAATAGCATCAAGTTTCTTTTCAATATTGTAATATTGAGCTCGTATACTTCTTTACCATTTAACTAATCAAAATAATTTGTGATTTATATATTTTTAACTCCCCAGTGCAGTGCATCCAACAAAATGAATATAGGTTTGGCACCGCAAAATGAAAAAGTGCACAGAATCAACTGCCAAGCAGAAAACTACTTAAAATATATCAAAAATATTTAAAAAATCCTTTTAAAATATAAAATTTTTAAAATATAAAAGTAAAAACATATTATGTAACATTAGTGCAGTCGGTTTTAAAAGCTCATTTTAAAACGTTATCTTAATTAACATATTCTGGTTTACGTTTATCATATTTCTGACATGTTTTGTTCTGCATTTGAAAGCATGTCAGTTCTTGCATCCAGCAGTACTGTTTGCCAACTTTATTTCCTTTGCATTGGTACTTTTAATCATCTTTCATGTTTTTATTATCGTATATTTTATGCCTGACATTAATTACTGTCCTTGATTATGACATGTTTTTAAGGTAGAAACTAGATGTATAATGTTTAATCTTAGTGAACTAAAATGTACCTAAAGATCTGCTACTTAAAACAGGTGAATTTTCTAAGTCAATTTTGTTAATGAATTTAGTGTTACTAATAATATTTACATTAAATGTAAAAAAAAGAGTCTTAGTGTTAAGTACCAGAGTGTAATTAATGTCACATAAACGCTTTTGTGGAAACTTAAGTCTTGTAGATATATACTAGTATTGTAAATAGCACCAACAATTGCACATTTGCCTAATCTTTAACAAAATGGAGCTGGAAAAGGTCATACTTTAGCTAAAAGCGTAAGTTGGCACTCAACTCCTTTAATCAGAGAAGAGTTTAACTGGTGCGATCGGCAGTCACGCTAAACTTTTCCACCAGGTCTGCGCCACCTGTACTCTAGAGTGCATCTCTACAGTGTACGTAAACAGTCTACTCATTTTTTTTAAAGCAAATATTTTTCAAACAAAAATAAATTTAAAATTTAATTTAAAATTTCAGTTTATTATGTTATGACTTATGGGAATTGCCTGTCTTTGGGCTCCACAGTTCAATTAAATTCTCATTTGTGTCAATAAAAGAGATCAGCTAAAAACCTCATAACAAATAATGTTTCACAATTTTTGAAACATCAAAATGAGTTTTATATGCGTTTTATATAGTTTTATTAGTTCATTTTTACTTATGTTGAACAATAAGTAAAAATGAACTTTCATTTTTTGATTGCCACAACCGTTCACAGAGACGACACATTTTACATCCCTTGTATCAAATGTATTTTAAATTGAATTTAGATCAATAAAACTGGTTGATTATAAAGTTCTTACTAAACAAAGTTTCTTAACAGCTGTTATTAGTCAACAGCAAAAAGAAATTATGAAAAAAACAACCTTTGGGCACTTTTCTTAGGTATAAGTTGAGTTGGGCGGAAGCGATCTCTTCTCTGATTGGAGGAATAGAAAGCTAAACCCACCAAGAAGGTACAGGCAGACCACTGTCTGGTATAAATTTGGTTTAGTAATAAAACATTTAAAAGCTTTAAAATTCAAGCCAAAATATTTTAGTTTTAAAATTGTTATGCAGCAATAAGCTCATCTTGGAAAGGTTACAGGATATAATATTCATTTCAATTTAATACAGATATTTTTCAATAGACCTTCAATATTTAATATCAATTTTGTTTACAGCTGATAACTAATAAAAATTTTCTTAGGAAAAATCAAACTAGGTGAGAAATACTTATAACAACTGTATTTCATATTGTTAAACCTACTTTGTAAACTCTTAGGTAATAAATACAATGTACAAAATTGTATAAGTTTGACTGTACTTTATGAATAGTCAATTTCATAGCCATACGTTGTACATATGATCACTACTTAACGTAATATAGTAAATACAATTATTTGTATATAGCATTTAGATGGAAATACATAAAATATGTAATATCAAATTTATTTTCAATTTTATTACCTTTTGGTTTGAGTAAAATGTTTGATAAGAAATAATTAAATACTTTACTAAATATCGAATGGTGACAGCTTTTTCTAACAAATAGACAGAGTTAGACATAACAATACAAATTTTAAGCAACGTTACAAGGTATGTGAAATATGCATTTGACAAAAAAACACTTTTGCATGTTAATGAAAGTGATCTTTTCACATGTGCCGCGTTGTGATGTGAATGTACTCTTTGTTGTGTAGACAGTCCTTAATGAATAATTTGATTTGCAATCTATAAATCACCCTTCTGCGTTGAAAAAAAGAATATTATGTCACGGGACATTTGGTTAATGTCTATTTCATGTTCCTAAATATCTCAATAAGTACGGTAGACTGCAGTCCTCAGTTTTAATAATTTACACTCGTAAAATAGTATGTAAAATCGAGATATTTCTTTTATATCTGTACTGTAAGTTTTAATATTGAGAATTAAGCAAAAAGATTAGATTTTTCAGATGTGTTTTCATTAATGTATTTCCTCCTAATTTAAAGTTATTTCATTAGGAGTTATTTACAGTTATTTTATTGCTAAGCAATTTTTCAAACCTTTTTCACCTATAATTTTGTACTCACTTTAAGTAATGACACAAAAAGTAAAATGTTAGATCATGAAGATTTAAAATAGGTTTCTGTTACAAAACTCTACAATTATTTTGAAACAAAGGTTTGGTACAACGACATTCTGAAGAGCATTAGTTAGAAGATTTGCCCGGAATGAGAATCCTCTGTTTGCGAAGGTGAGCCAGAGTGGTGGAAGGTGGTGGAACGGCGGAAACACTTCATCCGACATCAATAACTGCTTGGCTAGACTAGCGGCTATTTCGTTCACGCACAACTACTTCATTAGACTTGGTGTCTAACATCTGGTATCATCCACAAAGTAGACACGCAATGGACATTTGTACTACTTGTCATGGGAGCAATTGAAGCTAGAAGTCAATAAATCTGCTCTTTATGCCTCACACGTTGTACATTGTCTTTACCGTGACTAATAAGTTTTGTTCAAAACAATTTAAAGTGATTGTTCTACCTGAAAGTGAGTTCCATGGTACACCACTTCTGGCTTCTTTTGCTCCCCTTGTGTTCTGTGTTATCAACTTATCACATGGTAAAGCTTGCATCAAACTATATCAACACTCTTACCAGTATTTTCCACACTGTTGTTCGTAACAGTATTCTTACATTTTTATTCAAGTGAAAGATTTAGATTGAAGCGAGCTTTACTGAATGCATTAAGAATCCATTTACGCATCTTGCATGATTATTTTAATAATGTAATGTGTCACTTCATTGATTCACGACTAAGTTTGTATTTAGTTGAATGTAAACCATAAGCTTTTAATCAGCATGATGTATGTTAGTCCGTATTTCACTGTAATCAGTAACACAGAATACTCAGAGGAAATGATATATTTCTAACACAGGGTAATGCAAATTCATAGGTGTTTCATGAGTCATTAAAAGTAACCCTCTTTTGTTTTGTGATCATAACAATAATAATAACAAATATATATGTAAAGCAAAAGCAAATATATCGGTAGCAAATTTTAGTATACAACTAAAGTTTTGTAGTAGCATTAAGAACAGACTCTTAGTTCTTGCTAGCTTTCACACTGTTTGTAAATTATGAATAAACGTACATAGCAAACTTTCACTTTTGTGATTTTTGTTGTAAAATGGTTTAGTCTTTGCATCGGACAGTGTTGGTATTCGGAAACTAAAAGTGCAATCAATTTTTTACATTACAAATAGTAAAATGCACAGTCTCAGCCAACAAAACGCTTAAATAATAATAATAATCTGCACCTTTATAGCTTTAGCAACTATTTTAGAGTTTGTCACCTTTTAGCTACTCTGGACACCATGCTAATGTTTTGTAATAGTACTATCTATTTGGTTGTTTTATCTTACAAATATACAGAGTGACCCAAAAGTCGTCCCTACTGATCGTAAAGAGATGGGTAGTGATTTTTGGAACAGCTGTATATTGTTATTCATACCACTTTCTTCCAAATGTCAAGTAGATTGTTTTGTATGCAATATTGGAAATATCAAATAATTATATTTACAATTTACGCACAAACTAATCCTTGAATGGATTCTTCAAATCAATACATACAAATTTAATTATCATAATAATTATAACGTGTGTGGAATGTTTATATTCAACTAGTTTTATTTAAGTTTATTACCTTTTATTTAATGTTTATGAAATATTTACACACAAATGTTTAAAGTTAGCTCTCAAATTTGCTTGGACACTCTTACCACTAAGACGAATTATTTCATCAATAGGTCTGTACAGATAGGACGGTATTTGTTTTGAGTTTGCCAAACATGTGCTAAAAGTTTATGTTCAAACCAATAGGTATGATTAATTCTGACAATTTAGGGAAAGGCTACGCTATGTCTCACTGTCTCAGGCAATTTAGGACCACTATTGCATTTATGAGCAGCTTAACAGCTGTATTTCTTCAGAAAATGTATATTGAAAGTAGATTTAACCACTTGAAACTAAACAAACTTTGACTCTGACTGACCATAGTGTGGTGTGCTTGGTTTGCAGCGTACGACCTGGCGACGCAGTGTCCCAGCAGACGAGCGTCGATGCGTCGCCACACCATAGTCGTGTGTGAGCCCCGGCTGAACGGCGGGGGCGGTGGCGGGGGCTCAGTATCAGTGCCCCAGTCTCGCCCCGCCTCGCGCCAGACTGCCTCTACTCCCAGTGACGAGTCCATCGCCGGCACACTCCCGGAGATGTCCTGGTCTAGAAGCTCCCTGCAGGACGAACTCCTCCATTCGGTTAGTGTTCACTAATGGTACATGTCTGAAAATGTGACCTCCTGCAATGGAAATTGAGTTCCATAAAATTGGAACTGAGTTGCCTTTGTCTAAAGATCACCGACACCAAAATATAATAATATGGAAGTGTCTACCTTCTTTTACACATTCACAACAAACCTCATCATCCATCAAAACCCTCGTCACACTTACCTTACCAACATTCATCCTGTATTTACCTTAAAATACCCTCCTGGAGTGGTCAGTGTCTCATATTGAAGAATTAAAGAATAATGGTCAACAATGTTTGGAATTCCTGGTCAGAAAAGTCTCACAGTTTCCATCCCAATTAACCCTAAACTTAACAACTTGTTTTACCTAATTTACGAGTATATCTCATTCTTCTTTGTGTATAGCTTTTTCTTCTTTGAACATTGTTTAGGCATGTCCTACACTAGAGTCACTATAACTTTGCAACTAGCGTGCCAAGGTGTAATTGAAAATGGCAAGACTGCTCCTTTAACTTGTACCTTTAGAAAAATTAAAATAACACAAACCAAAGTAATAAGTAATAATTTTATTCAACCCTCATGAGCTTCAACTTCAATTTGCCAAGCTATTCCGTTCAAAAGGTTTTTGATAGGTACCCACAGAATAAACTGAAAACCCATTAAGTGTTTTAAAACCAATTTACAAAAGAGTGTGTACCACTGCAAAAACACCCCAGTGTTTTTAGAAAACTATATCTTGAACACAGTGAGCTTGATTTCCGAGCAATGATTTCTAATAGTAAATGTTTCCAACAATCACTTTTTACAAAAGTTAACATAAAACGTGTTTCAAGTTCTTAACTGTTTAAGTGAATTTTGTTATGTTTTCTAGCTGAAAATAATTTTGACACACCTACTAATAGCTGCAGAAAAAAGTTTAGTTTAAATTTACTTTGCAGTTGAGTATTAAGTGTAAAGACTAATTTGTTTTTACGTCTAGATTGAAAATTTCATATTTACTTTATAAGTCAGCTGATGAAACGACATTATAATTTACAGCTGTACACTTATAGTTTCTCTCTTTTTGGACTTATCCAACAGGAGACAGCACACTTACTTTTGAGATGATTAGCAGATTTTATAAATACCTTTTTCAAGTTTTCCTCTCATTCCCATTATTTAGGGGGGGGAGGGTCAGCAATTGGGTCTAAAACTCTTAAATTCTCAACATAACAACGCAACCCAGTTGGTTAACTTTAAACATGTTGGTAAGACAGTTAAGTTGAACTAGTAGGAGTTAATCAAAAACAGAATTGTTCATGTTTTATTTCTTCTGCTTCATTCAGGGTGGTAGTGGCTTTACGACTCACCCCCAAGTTGAGGCTGTAAAATGTACAGCTCTAGAATATTTAATTTGCAGGTTTATAGCTGTTTTTATTATGTTCAGTGTTAGGTTGGGCTTGTTTTTTACGGTTGAAAACTATTTCTAAGTAGTTAATAGAACTTAGGCCACTGAGTCATCACTGTTGTGTGTATTTAATCTATAGTTCAAGTAGTCATTAATTTCTTTTATTGAAAAATAAACACTACTGAGCCTTTTTGTTTGAAATTCAATTGTAGTTTTCTTTACTATCGGCCTAAAAGTGAAGGTTCAACTAGTTCAAGTTTATAAACCAACAATTCACATTTACCCAGGTGTGAGTCACTGTTGAGGGTTGGTGAATCACCTTGGGGCTGAGGCTAATGGTTTGGATTATCTTTGATCAATACTGCAGGACTCTGCTGTCCCTTTACCATGGTTTTACTTCTAACTTAATAATGCAATACATTTTCTTTAATCGAGCATTTTGTGAACTACTGTATTAAAATATTAAATATTTTCTGTCGAATTTCATCAATAGAAAAATACATATTGTGGCACTATAAATTTATAACTTTGTTTTAAAATGTTAAAGCTTGTCTATTTACTCGTAATTACTACTATTTAAAGGCATTTAAAAAATCACTATATGTATTCCCAATTTGTTGGTCAAGAATTTTAGTAGGTCAGATATGATAAATGGGTTAGTTCTTTGTATTTATTTTATATTAAAAGTGTTCCCACCGCATTGGGAATATGTTTAAATGTTCTTAATGAAACCAACTAGTTATCAATGATGTTGGTCGAAATCGATACTTGGATTGGATAATTGGCAATTACAAGTGATAGGTTCAAACTGATTTTTGAATGAAGATTCAACAGGAAGTTCAACAAGCAGTTTCCGTGGAATGATTGATTTGGGGAAGCCTTGTCTCGGAGTAGGGCAGTTATTTTTCGACCCGCCTGTACTCGCATTTCCTCCCCCAAGTGTGACTCACCTCCCTCTCTCCCTCCTACCACCCACCCACTCTGTCTACCAACCATTCCTTTCACAACTGGTGTCCGTGTGGTGTCATCCTCTACCATTCAATGCCTATCACTATCGCCAAGGTCTGTATTGTTCTTCGATCTATTCATTAGGTAATAGTCTGTGATGGGTTGTAGCCTCTGTTTTTATTACATCAATGGGGGAGTGGGTAGTGTTTTAGGTTATGTTTTGTTCAGTGAGCTTAGAAAGTGTTTGATTTGAAGCTATTATAGGTTTGCTTGGAAATTAATATCATGTGCTTGGTTCTGTTTCCATTGTTAAAAATGTTACTGCTGATTACAGTTTCTTTGTACTAAAATTGAGAAATATAATGTTTCTTTTTTATTTGTAGTCAGTGATTCCATTTCTTTTGAATCATTGATTTTGGTAATATTCTTTTATACACTCTGAATTTCATCTGGGCCAATAAAGTTATTTGTAATTATATTTGTTCAAAACTGTAGTAAAGTAAAATACTTAGTAAATAGTTGGTGGCTAACAACTACCTAAAAAATAAGCTTACAATTGTGTTAGTATTAATTTAATCATAAAGTTAATCCAACTCTAAAGTATGTAAACGTTTTAAAATACCGTATTTACATAGTTCTTAATTTCTTTGGAGGACTTGACAAGTTGAAAAATTTTACTAATAACCAATACAAATTGATGCTGCTACCTTTTTCAGACTTTATTGACCTGGAATAATTAAAAGTTTTATTAAATAGTTGGGCGGATGGTGTAGTGGTTTAGTGAGACCCGGTTCAAATCCCGGTTCGGTCCAAATATTTTTGTCTTCAAATTTATTTAGTAATAAAAGTTTTATAATAATTCTCACCCAATTTTACTTTGTTGTGTTAATTCCAGCAGTTTCATCTGATCCACATTGCACAGTTTTCCTTGTGACTTACCGAACAGTTAAAAGTAATCCTAGACATTGATTGATGATTATGAATCTTGCCCCCAGAAAACGTGGCAGGAAGAGTGCCTGTCACTGACGCTGGAGGAGATCGTTCACATTCGCAGTGTGCTGACTAAGGCCGAGCTGGAGAGTTTGCCGGTCGAAGGCCACGTCAAGGAGGATGCAGAGAAACGGAAGGTGAGGCAAATCTTCCAAAGATGATTTCGTTGAAGATGGCTGGAATTACTATTAGAGTTTCAAGGACTACCCAGATAATTTCTATTGCAATAAGTTTTTTACTATCTACTGTACCAATAGAATTTGTAGTTATCAGGTTAAAATTTGTGGGCATTAATTGAATGCTCTTTGGGCCAGTAGTGTACAACACGTTAGTTTACGTTCCAGGGAGCTCTATATAATTTCTTTGTAAATTTGGCATTTTATTTGCCTTTGGTTTTAAAGTTGTAAAAGGCATCTTCTGCTTCTTCTAGGCTCACTTGTAACATATTGTGACAAGAATATAGATCAGCCTTTATATTGCACATACTGACATAGGAAACCTGCAATTAAACTATTATGAACAACATCAGCATTCTACAACCAACACATCACTCACTTTCGGGTCAGACTTCTAAAAAATCAGTGGTGTAGTGGTAAAAATTTGGCAGAGTGGGAACGCAAAATTTGATCTGGGTTATCATAAATATTAATGTAATTTTATGGTACCTAGGCACTTTACGAAGCAGATTAAGGAGTATGAAACACCTCCGAAACCTTCCCAAATTGTTTAAAACTTTTAAAAAGTCATGAAAAATTGAATAGCATTTTTCAGTGTGGGAACGCCGTTCTTACGCCACTACACCCCTGTAAAAAATGTAATTAAGTATTAATTGCTTAATGCAATTAGGCTACGGTTTCAAGACCTGTTTAAAACTAGAATCACCTAGTTTGTAGCCTGAATATATCTAGCCAAAAATCTTTTACAGGTCCTTCAGAATATATAAACAAGGCAGTTCTGTTTGTTGTTGTAAGCAATAAAAATTACATAATATGTCTACTATATTATTGATTAACCGTTCATGTTTAAAAAAAAAATGTAAATTGAAAATGCTTGAAAATATTAAGGTACTACCTTGTAATGAAATTAATTATTTAACTGATCACTTGACTTATATTGGAAAAATAATCAAGATAAATTCTTTTGTCTCAAAAAGTGCCAATTAAAATGCTTTTGTTTCAAAGTTTCACTTTTGTTTTTTTTAATTACGATACATTTAATGATTACATTGATTTGGGTGAAATATGCTTATTTTGGAGGAGGGTTAAAAGCATTTTTGTAATGAAGTTTACAACAAAAACAATAAACGTAACGGATATTGTGGAGTGGATCGCACCACCTACAAGCCCCTGAGTTGATGAAACTCTATCTACAACAGCCTCGTCTACTTTTAATCAACATATATTTTCAAACCTTGTACACATTTAATGTGGGTTATTTCTTTGCTGTTGCATTTTACCTTGGTGAATCTAAGAGACCCATCCATTTCAGATATATTTCTCTGTATGTATAAGTATGTATTATGTGTTCAGGTTCTAGTATTGATTGACATATTATGTGATTCTTGTCTGCAGGTGTGTTTCCTGTGTATGAAGACGAGGTTCAGCATATTCGGACCATGGGGCCAGGTCTGCAAACTGTGTAAAAGAACAGTGTGCAACAAATGTTATTCCAAGGTATAACAAAATAAAGTTTATCTTTCTAGATCGATCAAGGTGTCTTAGTCATTAATTTTACAACACTATTGTGTTTTCTTTCCTTTTGTTGAAAGTAGCAGCTATACTTTATAAAAAAATACATTGAAAGGCCCACTATGCAAAATCAATTGAACAGCCATTACAAGAGTCTAGTAATGGTGAATGTAATGTAGTACAGTAATATATTATGTAATGTAGTAATGTCCAAATGGCACATGCTCAGGTCAGGCATATAATAAGGTCTTTTAATGTTTTCATAAAGTTTATAAAATGACAGGAAGGTAGAATGTAATGAGCTGAACGAGTCCCTAATTACAGATCAAGACATAATTACATCAACTAATTTATAAGTAACATTAGCTCCCTTTTTGTTTGTAAAAACTGCAAATTAAAACAGTATCTGCAGGCAAATTATTCAGTTATTTATACAAGGACTATCCTGAAAGTAAGTTCCGTTGCAGTATAGATTCATAGATAAGTGATACTGTATTGGCAAATTGAATATTGTTGGAAACTCTTAACTCATCCTTAATTTGACAGTATGTTACAAATATAAATATTCATTTACCGGTTTTCTGGGGCCTAAGCTCAAAAGAAATTGTTATCTAATATTCCTGATGTGCAGATTATTTTTTTTATCTATGTGAAAGGTTTTCTTTTACCATTTTTTCAAACAAGCTTGTTTTAACTTTGCACGTAATCAAGCGGCATGCTGACACCAGTTCTTTACTGTTCATTATATAGACATTATTAGCGGAATTTTTACGCAATAGCGTGAAAATACTGTGTTTTAATGAGTGGTTTGGTTTTGATCGTGAATGTGTCAGAGTCTAATTTGAAACATACTCCTTAATTAAAATGAAATAGTATACAACTTCCACCAACTCTGAGAATTTCTACATGCTTAAACTGAACTTGCTTTCTTGATAGTCCTAGTTTACTTAAAGTCTAGTTCATTCTTCATGCATGAGCCTACATGCCCTCTTAGCGCAGTGTTCTTATTAGGAAAAAAGGTATACACAGCTTCTCTTTTCAACAGGCTGGTAAAACATTTAAAATATGTTTGTTCATGTTGTCTATTCACATATGGCTACACGTTTTTGCTACAACTCTTTTGGGCAGTTATGAAAATGTTATATATATTAAGTTAATAATTTCTGTTTCTGTTTGAATCATGTGGATAACTATTTAAAGAACACATGCTACATTATTGTATGATGTAAATAAATTCAGTCGAGTTTGTTGTTTTGCAAAAGTGAGTTAATTAACTACTTACTAAATTAAGTATATAAGTTTCCCTGTTGTGTGTTCTGTCTTTCTGCTCTGCATGATTTTCTGGCATTATCAAGTCCAATCTAGACCTCAACTCTCTCCCAATAAATAATTTGGCCGGAGTTATTCCTGTTGTCGTTTGAGGTGTTCTTCTGTAAGCGAACAGAAATATAATAAGAGCCTGGTGTAGATTGTTGTTATTTACCAGAGCAATCTTCAATGCATTTTTAATTTATCAATGTGTCTTCTATGCACAAGCCCTTCTACAGTGACTAAGTGTGGGTCCGCTTTTATGGAATGAACAAGTGGAAGTTTGGAGTGGTCAGCAAAAGATGGGGTCTCCACTACTTGGTCCTGTAGAACATAGAAGACACTCAATTGAGAAAAGTCTAGATGTTCATGATTAGAAGGATTAGAGGGAGGAGTGTTATATACCTATATTTAGTTAATAATTTCTGTTTCTGTTTGAATCATATGGATAACTATTTAAAGAACACATGCTACATTATTGTATGATGTAAATAAATTCAGTCGAGTTTGTTGTTTTGCAAAAGTGAGTTAATTAACTACTTACTAAATTAAGTATATATACTTTTCAGAAAACATTTATTCAAAATGGAAAGTTATAAATATAATTAGTTTTAATCACTGAAAATGTAATTATTGGTAGAACTTGTGGAGATATTATTTTGCTTGAGTAAGCTACAAGAAACTCAGCTACTCAGTTTGGTTGAACCGTTATTATTACCTGATGGTTGATTTTCCAGATGCGCATACCTACAGAGCACTTCTCGCACGTGCCCGTGGTGGCTCTGTCGCCTGGGCTGCTGTCTCCAGATATTGACGACACGTTTCCTAGAGCACTGTACAACCGGCTAGTTGTGCCAGAGCGGGGCTTGGTAGGCTCTGCCCCCTCCAGTCCCAAGCTGAACCGCTCGGCGCCTCAGTCTCAGATGAGCACCAGTCTCATCAGTGACAGTGGACACATGTCTCTACCCCCGACCAGCACACTCTCAACACCCACCGGCACCCTCAGGTACCACACCACCACCAGCATAGCCTTCTTGATTCTAAATCTTATTTTTGTCGGTCAAAAGGATTATTTCTTTTAAGGATATGCTGTACAAGTGTAATGAAGATGTAGTCTGACCGATTACTGTAGTTTACAACCGTAAGAAAAGTTATATGTTTGCAAGCAACTAGAAACTATGGAACCTTGCGTCAACTTTGATCGAGTAATTTTTAAAAATAAGTTTGCAATCCAAAAAATATCACTCTTAGGTGATTTGTACCCAATTATTTGTTGCAATTTGAGTCAAGTACTGCAGTTCCACTTCAAAAATTGTGAAACTTTGTAAAACTAAACCTTATAAAAAACCTGTACAAATTATAAATGGACAATGGAATTGTTCTCACAAAAAAATCTTTATATAAACTTTAAAACTTTCCAATAATTATAACATTATCCAATTCACGTAACTTTTTCCGTGGAGATAGTGACAAATTTCTATTATTATTATATTGTTATTTAGACATAGTTTTGTTTATATAGATTTTCTTTCATGTTGCAGATAGTATTTATTAAATAAAAATTGTAATTATTGTAAGACCATTACAAAATGCCATTCTTGTTTAATTTTTAATACTTGTAGAATGTTACTTAAAATTTTGGTTATGCATGAAGACAGTGGTAAGACCCATGAACTCTCAAATGATTAACTGTGTATTTCTCTAATACTGCAATGTAATTGGACGAAAGCCTGCAGTTTTGTAGTATTTTAGTATTTATAAAATAAAATTAACAATGGTATTTCTTAAAAGGCAATTTTGGATAAGAAAAATGTTACGTTTCAGAGCAAGATTTTCTCGTTCAAAGACACTCGGGCGGGGAGAGGAAAAGGCGGAGAAGATCAAAGGTCTTGAGATGATTGTTTGTCATGACTGTAAGACGATGGTTATCCAGATCATCAAGTCGTCACAGAAGAGTCGCATCAACGCCATCAGGAACTTGACCCTGGACCTGTCTCCCGTCTACTGATACACCCTTCCCCCTGCCCCTCGCCCTCCCCACCAACTCTCCCCCTCCCACTCTACTGCGCAACAATACAGTTAAACTTTGTGTGATATTAATTTAAATTTTGGTTAAGATGTTCATAACTGAAAACATTGTATATATAGAATTGTAACATGGTTATGTAGATACCCTTATACGTTTAAGTATTTGTAAATTATTATTGTTGTATAATTTGTAAATTTACGTTGAAAGATTATTACCACTACTTTAGGTTAAAATAAGCACAATGCATGTCTGGAGACATATTTGATACCGTAAGTTAGATTTAAGATTCTTGTATATATTTAAAGACGAATTCTTCCAATTGCAATCAAATAATAGAGTAATATTCTATTAGCTTTAACTAGGAACGTGATATATTGGATGTAATCTATGTATTTTGAAATTATGAGACAGATCTGATCTATTTGATGATGATGTATTTTACTAATGTAATTATGATCTAAGCTAGTTATGGTCATACCTGAGTGTTATTTGATAACTTAAAGGTAATGGTATATTTGCATAAATTGTTTTTTTCCAAAATTTTATAAATTAAACTTGCTCATATTGTCCTAATTTTGTTGTGTAAAAGAGGTTTCATAAAAATGGATTTTTCAATTGACTTTATAATAGTTTCAATTGAGTAACTCTATTTGGATTAATTCCTTAACCCCAACAACGTAAGAAACTTGAATGAATGGATAGAAAAACTTTAATCAACCCATTTCAAACAGAAGCAAAGGACGGCTCGTTGAGTCCTCATTATCCAAATCATCAAAAATGGTTTAAGTACTAATCAATAATTTTTGAAGAATAACCTCTAAATAGTTATTGCTCTAGTCAAGACTTCTAATATCAAACTAATTGTCTCCCATCTTGCTCAACTTAATGTAAAATTCAACAAAACAGGGTTTCTTTATGTTTTGTGTGTTTGTTACTCTGTAGAGAATTAAGACATTATGAAGGTTATCTAATTCAGTAATTCCCGAAATATGATTGTTTATTATTTATGATGTGTGTAATTTCATAAAAGGAGCTGAACTACAAAATAATATAAAGATATGGAATACCTTTTAACAATTTTATTTCATTTCATAATTACTTCTTTGAAATGTCTGCTCTTGCTTGAAATGTCAGGATGCATGATTGGGTTCCAAATGTGACTTTTATCCGTGGGATGAATGCTTGTGCATTCAGAGAAAATCATATGATAGTTTTTAATAATTGAGAGCAAAAAATTTGCAAACCTATTGCCAACAGTCTAAGTTGTTTAAGTTTTTAGTTCAAGTACATCTGGCATAGACAACAAAAATGGAAGCAGTGGTAGGAAGTACAATGTTGACTAGAAGGCTCAGACTCATGTTCATGTGTTAGACCTACTGCGGGGAATTGCACGCAGAGTACTGCCTGTGTACTCTGGTCATAGTTTTAAGATGGAATGGAATTATGCAAATACACTATGAATTTCATGGTTTGTTATTAATTTGACCTTTGAACTCAGATTTACAAATTATGATGCTATACTGGTTTTGCCTATAACAATGTTAGTAACAAGAAATCACCAAAAACGTTATCTTTTCATCTAATATATATAGAATAGTCGCACCAATATTGATTTGTGCCTTATACACATTTTAAGTGTTTATGGGTTGAATTGCAAACATAATTATTATTTAAAGTTATTTTTACAACTATCTTCAAAGGGGTGTTTTAACGAAATCACAGACCTAGCTTTAAGATCCTGCATAATTCATGTCATTACATTGTTTGATCAAAGTTCCTTGTAATTGAAAGTTATAATTGAGTTATAATTGAAAACAAAATAATTAAACAAAATTGTTAAGGAGTTCGTTACTAACAAACAATATTTTTATCTGGAAAATATTTTTATCAAAATAAATTATGTAATTGATGTTAAACTAAAAGAGTATATTGTATATATGGTAAATAAATATATCAACTTACATGATTTGACTTTTATTCCATTGCCATGGACAATCTCTTTTATTGTCAGATAGGCTTATATTTTACGAGGGCTAACTAGAAAGTAGGTTACACACAGATATATAAAAGTTACCACTTTTTGTAGACAATGTATATTACAAGGGCTGTTCAGATATATCTACATTTTTTTTACTAAAGCAAGTTAAAAAGTAAATTGTTTCAATTTTCTGTAATGGACACGGGTGGCGTAATGTCATGCACTAGCTTAGAAAATCGTATGCCTTGGTTTAATAAGTTCTCCCACTTGTATCACGAACATGTCAAGAACGTTGAAATGATCCTTTTTTAATGTTATTGTAAGTAGATTGTGCATAGATGCCAAACGGCTGAGGCAGGATAATCAACATAGTTGCGGCAGCCCAAGCAGATAGTTGTGGTAGCGCTGCGAGGGAATTATTTTAGGAGTCTCAAGTAGAGCTCTTGGCCCTCGCGTAAGTTTGTTTGTTCTTGAAAATCACTTGATTTGGTAACATATCAATCATTGACAGTGGACAAATTCAAGCATGTGGAGCCAAAGAGGCAGAAAGAGATGGAAGTCTCAAGTAAGCAAGTGACGCATGTAGGACTTAGTTTGTTCTGAAAAATCACTTTGATTTAGCCTTTAGGTATTTGACATGTGACAAACTCAAGCATGTTAAGCCGAAGAGGGAGAAATACGGCGAGAAGTAGCAGCGTTTGCAATGCTATCTGTACTTGGGCTGCCAAACTATGTTAATTGTGCTGCCTCAACCTTGTAGCATCCATACCAAATCTACTTACTACAACATTATCTTTGATTAACACAACTTTCCTAAAATAGTATGCATGGCGATTCACTTATCGGATTGTTACTGGTGATTTTGAAACATGTTAAACAGAGCTCAGTAGCAAACCGATAAGGAAGATTATGGTGGTGGTTTGTATTCAACGGTCCAGATCTTGCATTAGACTTGTTCCCAACGATGAAGAAGTGGCTAGCTGACGATGATGAACGATTGCAGGAAGAAGTAACAAAAGGGTTGAAGGAAAGGTGGCAGAATTGTATGACGAAGACATTTTAAAGCTCATCCATCGGTATGATAATTGCCTAAATGCGATTATGTAGAAAAGTAGTATTTTAGTGTGGC
Source organism: Matsumurasca onukii (assembly GCA_018831715.1). Classification (NCBI taxonomy): domain Eukaryota; kingdom Metazoa; phylum Arthropoda; class Insecta; order Hemiptera; family Cicadellidae; genus Matsumurasca; species Matsumurasca onukii. The sequence continues at coordinate 19,013,196 of CM032065.1, forward strand.
TTTCAAATGTAATAATAAAAATCTTTTCCTATCAAAATTTTCATCCAAAAGGTAACACTTTCTTATACAAAAGCATAAGGAAAGACTTTTAACACAACAATCCATTACCATCCTCAATGACCCCGAAGAGAATAGACTGTGTCAAAAACTAAATACAGTATACTAGAACGGACTTTGGAGAGACTGTAGAAAAAGGCTCTCAGGTCATCAAAGTATCTCTGACCCTCAATCAATTGACCCTGATCAAATTGGCTTCAGGCTGTACAACTTCCTCCCACCATGGATGAAGCAGTTTCCATTAAGTAAATTTAGAAGACACCTGAAGAGGATATTAGAAATGAATGAACTCTACGCTATAAACGACTTTCAGCAAATTGATTTTGATGAATAATTGTAAACTTGTATTATTGTGACGATTGTACTGTCTTTGGCTACTCAATAAAGATATTTCTGATTTCTGTCGACTGGCTACCCTCACACACTCAGGCAAAAGGTTAAATATCCTGATAGCATAAGTTGGAAAGGACTTAGTTCGACTCAAGGGAGGAGCAAAGGTCACTTTGAAGATTGCATATTTTGCCCATTGATTTTCCGAGCCAGACATTGGTTCTAACGGATTGGATGTACAAAGCTCCAAGCGGCACAAAAGTGAGTAGGAAGCAAACACAGTATTAGGTCTAGACCTATACAGTCTTATATGGTTGAGAGTGAGTACTATAAGTTATTATGAACACATTAGTTTTTAAATATTCCAGACTCCACTTTAGACATTTTTGCTCGCTCCTTCCAAATAACGCCTACAGTTATCCTATTTCTTCTTTCTTTTTCTAGTAACCTCCGAAACCTCACACACCAAATGTTCACTTTATAACAATGAAAGTAATGGCAGAAATCCAAAAGGTTGTCAATTTGTGCTAAATATAGCAGCGTGATTTCTTCAAACATTCCATGGCAAAGGAAAAGTACAGAAACCACCTGCACCAAGTACAGAAACCACCTGCACCAAGTACAGAAACCACCTGCACCATCACTTTGACACATGAAATATGTGTGACCACTCTATAGGTCGCATTTTGAGTCCCATTTTTACAAAATATGGTCCAAATGTTCCTTTTTCAAATCTCTAGTTTAAATTTGTCAACCAGCAAAATCAGTCCACTGGAACTGACCTTTTGGGGAGGTTTTCCACACAAAAATGAAGTTTTATGCTATAAAAACAATGTTTTTTCGCCGTGAACTGTGTTTATAATTGTTGTGTTCTTGGTTACTGTATTGTTTGGCAAAAGTTATATTATTAAACTTATTTTTGAAAATTAATAAAATAAATTAGCTTAAATTCTTGGCAATTTCAAGTTTTATTTAGGGGTTTTAAATGTTAAAGGCATTTGTGTAACAATGTTATTATTTCAAATAAAACTCTAGATTCGATGAAATTATTTAATTAAAACAACGCTTTTTCTCTATCTGCAAAATATATACAAAAATTACATTATTACCATTATTAAATTATTATCACATATAAAAGGCACATAACAGGTATTGTCCTAAGAATCATGCAGACACTTTTTTGTACTTGACGATCCACGGGTGCTTCATGACATCAATCAAAGCCAGTGCAATTTCAAGTTCTTTTTAGCTTTATTTAGGCTTTTTGAATTTTAAAGCCATTTGTAAACAAATGTTATTATTTCAAATAAAACTCTAGATTGAATGAAGTTACTTAATTAGGACAACACTTTTTTTCTATACAAAAATATACAACAATTACATTATTATCATTATTAAATTATCTTACATATAAAAGGCACATTACAATTCAAACTGTGCTAACAATCAAGCAGAAACATTTTTGTACTTGACGATCCACGGGTGCTTCATGACATCTGTCAAAGCCAGTCTCTCCTCTGGTTTGAACTTTAATAGCTTGGAGATCAAGTCCTTTGCCCCAGCAGGAATAATAGGAGGATAGTGCACAGCGACAGCTACAATTTTCCTGTACGTTGTCTTTTTGTCTGCACTTTCAAATGGGGGCTTCCCAACCAGAAACTCGTAGCAGAGTACACCCAAGCACCAGTTGTCCACTCTCTCGTTGTATTCTGCACTCTTCACCATCTCCGGGGGAAGGTAGTCTAGAGTGCCACACATGGTCTTGCGGCGAGAAGACGGAGCGTGCACAGACCAGCCGAAGTCTGCTAGTTTAATGTCACCGTCGTCAGTGAGCAGCAGATTTTCAGGTTTGATATCCCTATGGATGACTTTGTTCTGATGGCAGTACTCCAAAGCATCCGCTACCTGATATATAAACTTGGCCGATTTTCTTTCGCTGAACCGTTTCTCAGGATGGTTTTGCAGATATTTGTACAACTCTCCGTTGGCAGCGAACTCCAGGACAAGGAATATATGTTTTTCAGACATAAAATATGTTAGCATTCGTAAAATGTTTGGGTGTTTTAAATGACTCTGTATCTCTATTTCTCGTACAACTTGATGTTGCATTTCACATTTTACAATTTCAGATTTAAATAGCATTTTCAGTGCAACAAGATATTGTGTTTTCTTCTCCTAGCTAAATAGACTCTACCAAACTTTCCTCTTCCCAAAGGAGCTCCAATTTCAAAATCATTCAGACTCCAATTGTAAGGTTGACCATTCCTTGCTTCTATGTGTTCTTGCATTTTCTTCATTGTTTCTAATAATTCATCTCTTACATCAACCGGAACATTTTCCGGCAACTCTATTGGCTGTAAGGGGTTTCTCAGATCAGATTTAGAGCTCATTCTGAAACAAATGAAAAGAGGTATTGTTTATTGCTACTACGTATACCACTTCAAAAATAGTCTTACTTCTAAAAAATGATTGTAGCAAAACATGTGTTCGCCTTGTTACAAAACAATATGTGATTTATTGAGAACCAGTTTGAGAAGAAGGTGGACTGCAAAGAAGATCTGTGCATATACCTCACAATCTAGCAGATCCAAACAGACTAAACATCACTTATGCAACATACAAAAATCCATCCTTAAAACACACATTTAGTATGCAAAATAGCAAAACTCAACCTACAACTGAAATCTTTTTACTACATACATATAAACATATAATTATATAAAAGAGAGTGTCCATAATCACTCATAGCCCAAACTACTAGGCCTACGGACTTTGCACACTTATTTCTGGTAGCCCAAAACCACCCACTAAGAAATGGGATTTTAAGGGTTGTTTTTAAAGGAGGTAATGTAGGCCATGTTCTCAGACCCCTGGTGCCTAAATAAGTGATCCAATTTCTAATCTGATGAAAAAACGTTAGTGTGGCATGAAATAATCTTCAGTTTTTATTTGAAACTTTTTTTGTTTAACTCTCTTAGTTTTCAAGCAATTGAGCAAAACGTAAAAAAGGTTGGGAACAGGGTTTCACTGCTGCGCACACATCTCATGAGGTGCACGAAACCAATGCAGCGTAATATACTCCGCTCCCTACAGGCAGAGAGCGGTCTACACCTTTTTTCGCCCCTCGGCGCATCATTCAGCTTAGCCCAACTAACAACAATATTTGTTGAATGTTGACCATTAATACTAGTTATGATTCATGCTTTATGCTTATGATGATGCTGCAAATCTACTTTGTCAGCCTCCCATAAAGCCAAACGTTGGTTTAGAAGAACTCGAATGTCATTGGCCTGTTTAATTAATTTATCTCTTTGTGTAACTGAAATAAAACTAATAATCTTTTAGAAGGAAACTGACCTTTTGAAAGTAACTCAACTTCTTTTGTTAACGTTGATATGAAATGCACAGATACAATACCATTCGGAAGGTTATGTTGTTTTCCCTTAAGAATGCAGATCCATTTTCATCTGTTATACTACACGTCTTGTTTGTCCACTGAAGCAAGCATTGAGCCCCCATAAGCTTGCTCAAGAAGATCAAAATGTGTATCTTTGCTATCAGTTTTAGTGGGGAGATAAGGGTTAGTTATTGATACGGTGGTCCACTTATGGGTTTTTGATGGATTTTTGTTGTATGTATTTTAAGTCCTTTATTACTATTAAATTCTTTGTTGCAAAGAGTAAAATGTGTTTTAGATTGCGATGAATCTTTACGATCATTCAAATGGGCGGCATCGATAGAAGTGTTGAGATATATATGATGGACGGATGTATCTGGCGTCTCTATTGGGTGGAACGAAAGTCTTCATCCCACTTGAAGTAGATTGGGTAAAAATCTAGAAGAGTGACTTATGGTTTTTTAGCACTTTTCCAAAAGTAAACCTTCCAAAAAGGCCAAAAAACGATGTTTCCACTGTGGGAAAGTTGCGGAAACCGTTAAAAACGATGTTTTTTAAGTATAACTAACCTAAAAATCGATATAACTGACCGGCGATATTACAATATTTTATACGAAACTACGACGATAAAAAACGGCAAAATTAATGTAAAAAGGTTAAATATAAATATAAGAAGATCAACATACCTTTGAGGAGACGACGAGGAGCCGAGTGGGGTTGGGGACGACTAGTTGATCGGCGGGTAGAGAGCCGCCAGGAAAAATCGATGGAGGCGTTTCGGGAATTTTCGCTTAAAAGCGATTCAGCAAGGTACCGACTAAATGGGCCTTCCGACACCGAATCGGGATGTTAGCCCAAACCTCGCCAATTCCTTTCCACGGTGTTTGTGTGGACGCCGTGTCCGGATCCTTAAAATGTAAGGAGTGGTTCACCGAGATGAGTAAAACCCTCATCATTCAAGCAGTTATAGGCCTTCCAGCAATCCGATAAAATCGTGGTTCCTGGAAGGACCCATTGATGATGGAGAGAAGGGTTCCGCATCTCGCGACTCCACAGGCACCAAGAACGACTTCCGCTACCCCTCTGAACTCCCCAAACACCCACTGAACCTCTACTCTTGACCCGGTTGTACTTCCGCCGAATTTTGCCTCGTCGATCTCGACGATGCAACCGAGCCACCGAAGTCACTGGTCTTGATGGAATCCTCAATTAGGACTTCCCGATAAAACGAGAACCAATCAACAACAGTTTGTTGTGACACTTCCGCATTTAATTTAATGATCCGCGTACGCGGTGGTTTCAGCCACAACAAAGAAACTATAATGTACATTATCTTCTGCGGCGATATCTTCGCCATCCCGAGAAAAGTGTTGAGCGAGGACCGTCGCCAGTTGCATGAGGTTGGTCGTTGCTTGCGGTTGCTAATTAATCTTTGGCAACGAAACTCCAACGAAATCCTATTCAACTGACACTTCTCCCACACTTAGCACACGCTACATCCCGGATGAAGAATATCGAGGACGTCATTGTCGTTCCACTTGATGACATGGTAGAAAAGTACTCGACAGCCACCACACTGAACACTAGCAACACTATTACTACTACCACTACCACTACTACATTCCACTACAGACGTGCAAGCTACTCTATCACTGCTACAAGCACAACTGCATTCCGCTACGGACTTACAGCCACCACACTGAAGGGACATGTTTGGATTGAAACTGACTACAAACGCGGGACGCTGAATGCAACCGTTGAAAACCGTTGGTCCTCCCGCCTCGTGGCTGTTCCACTGGGGAGGCTACTCCCCATTCCAACTAACATAAAAATAAAAAAACTTAACCTAACCTAACTTAACGTAACTTAACTGAAATAAACTAACCTAACCTAACCTAACCTAACCTCACGATAATACAAGATTCGGGCTTTAAGTAAATTCGAATTAAGGGGGAGAATGAACCGGCTAAATGTAACAGCCAAGTAAGTGGTAGTGAGTGAAGAGCCACTGACAGATGAGTGACAGTTGCCTTGCGCTGCTCTATGCTGGCTCGTAAAATAGTTCTAACTTTAAAGCCACTTTAAACCACTTATAAATAAGTTCCCACCCAAAAACACATTTTTATATATTTAGGAAAGGCTTCTAAATCGTGTTAAATCAGTTTTAGCTCATAATATCATAAGTCACTGTTCTAGACTAATACCGTAGATTGTGATGAAGACATGATTTTCAATATAGTAAACTTAATATTTATAGTTGCAATTTCAGACACATTTTATAAAGATCTCAGCTAGGTCTTTAGATTTCGTTTTAAATGTCTGGAAATGAAATCTGGTGAAAACAATCTTTTGCAAACTAAAGGTTAGACAAATTTACAAATTTTAATTGAGGTTAATAACTATTAATTAGGAGTGAGAGGGTAGAAAAATCTAATTGTCCCTGATGAACTACTTACTAGTTGTTGATATTATAACAATATTTCATTTAAACGAGTCTACAGAATTACGTTTTAAAACTTAAATTTGTAGAACTCAAATTTCACAACTATTTCACGGGTAATTCAGGTACTTACCTGTTAAGCTCATAAGAGGGGTAATACTTCTAAGAGGTATAGACAGCTTCAATAATAACGGTTCAGCCAAAAATTTGGTTCAGCCCTATCTAGCCTACTTCCATAGAAAATATAAAGAACCACAAAGTTTTACAAATTTGAAATTGCACAAATTTGAAACTAAAAAGATCAAAAAGACAATGTACAAAAATATAGGTAAAAATCTAAACTAAAACAGAGAATAAACTAAAACAGCTGTCAGTTTGCAAGAATCTTGTGGTTCCCGCCTCTTGCTTATTTTCTATCCTTGAGGCAGTCCAAATACTATACTACGTACATTTATTTATTTATTCACGGTTTACACCAATTTACAATAGTTTTACAATCATTGATTTGAATACATTATATGACAAATAAATTACTAGTAAACAGAGAAAATGGCCAAGATGGTTAAAGAGAAACTATAACTAAGATAACAATGATAAAGATAAATTACTAGTAACAGAGAAATTTGGCCAAGATGGCTAAATAGAAACTATAACTAAGATAACAAAGATAAAGATAAATTACTAGTAACAGAGAAATTGGCCAAGATGGCTAAAGAGAAACTATAACTAAGATAACAAAGATAAAGATAAATAACTAGTAACAGAGAATTAGGCCAAAAAGGCTAAAGAGAACTATAACTAAGATAACAAAGATAAAGATAAATTACTAGTAACAGAGAATTTGGCCAAGATGGCTAAAGAGAAGCTATAACTAAGATATCAAAGATAAATATATATAAATTAACTAACGGCTATACAATACAGAAACATGAGAAAAACGTAGACATAGAGGGCTGAAAAACTAAGCGATTTGGGTTGATTTGCTTTACCTCGTACAATGAGGTTACCACCTACACACACAAGCAGATCTGCGCGAATATATGTCACAAAGGCACGCAGAAACTTGCCTTGGAGACTAAACCACACTGTATACTGGTGCGCAAAGCACCAGCAGTGACCCTTTAGAGGCGTCACCAACACACTAAACACGACCACTTTCACCTCGAAGAGACTCCAGAGAAGGTAAAACCTGCTTCAGTGCTCGGAGACTGCAGTTGAAGAGGTCAATCTGGTAGCAGATGGAATTGCCAAGTCTATGTAGCCGAGGCAAGGTGCTTTGATAGGAGAAGTTGTTGTCAGCATGTCGTCGGCCAAGCAGCTGAGTGCTCCTTGTACCCAAATGACCAGGAACACGCAGATCAATCAGGCCGATGAGTTCGGAAGAGTCGATCAGACCATTGATGATCTTGTACAAGGATATGACATCGCTAGTACATTGACTTTACATATCCTAGAGTCAATGATACTTTGTTTTAATGAAAGTCACGACTCATGGTGGACAATGATGTTTGTACCACTCTGGTAGACGTCAATCATATTTTGAAACTAGAGGAGCTTTTAAACACGTGTACAGAGTTCGATTTCTCATAAGTTGTTCAATTGTATCACAAATAACCTTGAAATAAAACTGTCCAAACTTAAGTGCTTTTCGACTTCATTTTGTACACTTAAAATCCAAAATTTAGAGAAGAAAACGCTCTTTACAAGTGTCGGAAAACTTCTCTAACTTGCAAATATATATATATTTTTAAATATAAAAATTATTTTGGAAGATGATAACACGAGCCGCCGTAAATCCTTGCATTAAAACGTCGCTACGCAGCTGAGGCGGACCCAGACAGAAGTCAAAGACATAAGAACCTTTACTGAGGTCAAACGCATCAATGCAACAGTATTTCCTGTATCCCCGGACCGGCGCGGATCCGACTAGGCCCCACACCCGAATTGAATAACACTACCCAATATAACTAATATAATTAAATTCTTAGTTTTAATTATAGTCCAACAAAAGTTCGATGTGTAGCGTTTATAGTAAACTAGTGATTGTTTTTCCCGTACAACAACGTACAATAAAAGGTCAAACTAATGAACCTCTGGGGGGGGGGTCTATCCCTCTCATCTGCATGTTTTGAAGTAGGCCTATAACTTACAAAACATGCAGCAACAAATATCTACGCGTATTAAATATAAATAAAACTAAAATAGATAGACAGACCGACACAATTTTAAATCAATTTTTATTTTTCAATATAACAAACACCATAAAAAACCGATTGTATGCACGTTATTTCAGGCTATTTTCCAGCACAAAAAAATGTTTTAAGCAAGTGCAACATCCTTGGAATCACATTTTATAAATTCATGAAATATTTTAATTAAAATATCTCAAGAGTAAATAACAATGTCGGGGTTACAACTTTATTATAGTGCCTAACAAATTAGGCAGAAAAATCGGTGGGTTCCCGTGTATTAGATCTAGTAGCCCAGCAACAGATGATCGATCTGCCAAAATAAGAGCTGACAGCTTTGCTAACCTCTGAATTGGAATATCAGAAATGGAATTAATTTCAGTCGTTCTAAACAGCACTAATGTATCGGAATAAGTAATCTTGTTGCGTACTTGTATTAGTTGTGTAATGCAGAATTTTCGCTTGTCATTTTAGCTAGAATAGTGTTTTTGGAAGTTTTCAACTGTTCAGTTTAGGAAAGAATCAAGTTCTGTCATTATTTTGCTGAGGTGGACACTTTCAAGAGGGTGGAGTTACAAGTATTCTTGTTAAAATGTCAAAACTAGGTTTACTTGGAAGTTGTCAGGTAAGTAAGTTCAAGATAACTTAATTATTTTCTTGCCATGATGCTCTTAGCATAAATCTATGGCCTAGAAATACCGCTGGCCATAATTGTACTAACTAGGCATAGGCCTGCACTTTTATGATTGTTCAAGACGTATGCTAAGTAATCTGTGTTTTCCTTAGGGCTCTGAGGCTAATATTGTACAAGAACTAAAACCTTGGCTGCTAAACTCCACAAATAAGATTACAGGACTAACTTATAAGTAGGCCATGTTAGAAAAGGCTCAAGTTAGTGGGACAGACTAAAACGCTGACTGACTGACCAATGTCATTTCCCCATATACGTTCCAAGTTCGCCACCGGGTGCCACCAACAACCTACAGCCTTGAGATTTTACACTCTGACTTGTCTAATCATATTCTACAAGTGGTATGAGTTTAAAAATTATTCCTGCAAAAATCGGTCTTAAGAACCGTTCTTAAGAATAAACGTTCCAAGTTCGCCACCAGGTGTCACCGACTAGGTTGTCAGTTGCTTCACTGATGGAAGTTAAAAAGAGTGTGAGGAGGAGAAAGAGGGTGGAATTGGTCAGGTGACTTGACTGACCAATTAGATGGTTGGATTTGAAAGTCTTGTTGTGATTGGTTGAAATGGAACTGTACTAATATTTGAATTTGGAATGAAGTTGGAGTTAAGAATTGGAGTTTATTTACACTGTAATTATAAATGATTTTAAAATAACTATATACATGAAATTATATATATGTTAGTATCTGACACCATTGTAATCAATTTCACTTGAAAAGCACACAGCGAAAAGTTGTAACGTTTGAAAGTGGCCTTATGAATCTAAAAGTCTAAACTATTAACAATTGATATCCTGTTAAGGAATGTGGCTGTGCATGCCAGCGATGTGGGGATTCAGCAAATCTGCACCTTCATGTTGAGATAGAAAACCTGAAACAAAGGTTATTGGAGCGAGAACATCACATTGTTAAAATGGAGACCAACTTTCTGAAAGAAGCGGAAAAATTTCCAAATGGAGAAATGGCGGCTCTCACAGAAGAACTTCTTACATGGCAAGATAAATATTCAAGGTAAGAAAATAAACTATGTTAATTCATTTTCAGTACCTAAGGGTAGTTTTTAAAAATAAGCAACAGTGGGGGCTCTGAGCTCCCTGGAAAGTAAGAGATGTTTAGAAATCACCAGTCCCTATACGGTTGATAATTTTATTGCCATTTTTCTGGTCATCTTCACAAATCTCGATTGTCAGGACTCTTGCTGTCCTCGCCAGTTCATCAGTCACGACACTAGGCCTACCAGAACAGTCTCCATCATGACCGTTGCTGCAGCCATTTTTAAATAAATACACCTCTGTCATTTTCCAGCAAAACCATAGACACAACCTTGTCAATTTTACAGAATTTTCAGGGTTATCAAACTGACCTCAAAAAACAACAAAACATGAAATCTAAGCTTATCATGATTGTTTGGAAAACAGTTACATTATAACATTCAAATATCTTTATCTTCAATTTAGCACATTTCTTACAATAAATAGTGTCAGCATTGGATCTAATATTAATATTTTAGTACAAAAACATTTCTTTTTTTATATACAACATTAGTTATTCATAAACTTTAGTAAATCCGAGTCTCTTCAATAAAAAAGTTTTGAGGTTCCTTCATGGATTGAAAATCAAAACAAACTATGTACAGCAATCAGAAAAAACATTACAATGATATACGTATTTATGTTATTTTAAAATACAGTGCTTTGATGATAAAAAGAAATATATTAGACATAAGGATTCATATAAGTTTCAATCAGCAGACATTGCAGGTATTTTCAACTCAAAAACAAAATACTTAACGTGATTTAAGGTTCTTATTGTTGTATCTATAGAGTATAAAAAAACAAGACTTTTGTCTGAACATTGCAATGAATCCATCAGTCTTTGGTCCATTGCTTTTTATATACTTTGCAAAGACCAAAACTGACGTGAAATAATTCCTGTCTGTCTGTCAGTAACGTTTTTAAGGCATTTTGGACCACTTATAACTCAAGATCGGCTGAAGCTATGGCAGTGAAACTTTGTTTAAGGGTTTAACTCATTAGGCAGCGTGTCTTTAGCTGTATCCATACAACATCCACAAAATAAATGGTGAGGGACCAAACTGGGCTCTGAAAACGCCGGAATGGCGCGTTTACTATGATTCTCACAAGGGAGCCAAACACCGATAAACACTTATTAAGTTATTTGGTTTCCGTTTGTCTGTACATTGAAATGAATCCATCGAATTTTTTGTTATTACGTTTCTTAGACTTTGTACAGACCAAATCTGACTTTAAGATAGTTCCTGTCTGTCTGTAAGCCTGTAACACTTTTAAGCCAGTGGACCCTGAACACATTTTAAAGCATATTGGAACAGTTTTACTCAAAATCAGCTGAGGCTATAGCAATGAAACTTTGTTTAAGGGTTTACCCCAAAACCCAGTGTGTCTTCCGTTATATTTTATATCCATACAACATCCACACAAAAAATGGCGAGAGACTAAAGTAGGTACTGAACACGTTTTTAAAGCATATTGGAATGCTTATAACTCAAAATAGGCTAAAGCTATGACAGTGAAACTTAGTTTAAGGGATTATCCCGCTACGCAGTGTGTCTTAAGTTACCCAAAAAATAAATTGCAAGTAGCATATTGCAGTTTTTAATATGAATTCTTTGTTTGCTGACCTCTCAGGGTGAAGCTGGATAGTTAACTATTTTGTCTAAGTGTACTTTACGGTTGGCGTAGGTAACTAACAGGCAATATATTATTAAACTTTATCACCACACTATAGCATTGAACACAACCGTGCAAAGAACAGGTACGTCTTTAGGAACAGCTAGGAAATTTTAAGCCCACTTTCAAAATGAAGGAACAGGTGTAAGGATCGGTAGCTTGATGCCAGTACCCGAGCAACAGCCTGCCTTTGTGCGAAAAGACTTTAATAATAGACTTTGTGTGTCGTGAGACTATAATAATTAATTCGTGGCTAAGCACGGGTACACAGCTAGTCTTTAGTAAAGATGTAGCTCAATTCTAATCGGCATTAAGATTTATAGTTTAAAAATTCTCATTGTTCTCATTGAGTAGTTTCTGTTTCAAGTCTACAACGCCTAAACAGTCAGGAGGACCTTTAGTATGGCAGGAACATGGTTTAAGAGTTTAAGACTAATGTGATAGGGTTGTTAAGTTGAGTTTTAGAGATACTTAAAATAAAATAAATATACATTTCAATGAGTGTAGGCAGACTTTTCAGATTACAGAGTGGAGTGTTAAATTAAGTCTGAATTTCGCCTTTATACTCGTATGTGCTAACTCAACAATTCATTAGAGTTTGTATTTGACCTCAACAAAACTGTATGCAGCTACTGTTCAGACACTGGAGTTATGTAAACAGACTCAATTGACCTTGACCTTTGCTAGTAGCCATGACCTTGGTAGACCTTGCTGACAATGTTTAATGTCTGTCAAGGTGTTTCCTGCCACAAATTCTACAGAAATTGCTAACTGTTTTTTGGTAATTTAAATATGTTTAGAGAATGTTATTATTCAGGTACTATAAAAGTTTGCAAGTATATACTGTATATGAGTTTATTTAATACAAGTCTTTAATCTGTGGCAATTAAAATAATGGTGTTCATAAAAAGTCTTAAGTAAAAGTACAGTTTTGGGGGTTGGGTTGTCTTTAGATTAGAACAGTTCCTTTTCAAATGGTATAAGATGAAAAGATTTCAATAATAATGTACATTTGTTTTTATTATATTTTTGGAAACCATGAATAGCTTTATGAAATGAAATGCAAATGTGTCTTTCTTATAGTGTAACCTCTTGATTATGGTTAAGGATAAAAGTACTGTAGTAGCTTGTAAAAGGAAACGAGGCAAAGTTAGGACTACAAAGTCCTCTCTACCACTCAACCTCGTCCTTTACCTAGCGTTACCATCGGCGATTTGTTGTCTCCATCCTGGCCTGGCTGATCGGAGTTTGTAAATTTTTAGTAGGTTACAGTTGTTGGTTAGGGTACTATATATATATATATATATCATGAAGATACCACATAAATCATATGTATACAGTTATTTTAGCACAAAAACCCATTTTTGGGGGAACCCCTCACCGGGTTCTTTTAATGAATCATTTTTCTGATTAGCAAATTTTGTTACCTATCTGTTGTCACCAAGGTCATAAAAATTGATTGAGAATCAACAATGTAACAGTGGAAACTGAGGCAAGAAGAAAGGTAAAAAGGTGAATCGTTGACGGTTTTCAGCCCTATAGCTCTGCTTTTTTTTAATCGGTTAAATGATTTTAGTGTCAATAGATAGATCAAAATATTCGACTACACATTATTCTCTACGTTTTAATGTTAACCTCACTGTTTATTCGTTAATTAAGGTGTAACACTAGAAATAGTCAATATTTTAAACCGGTAAGTTAGATCATGCTGGTAATTTTTTCATAGATGGTATTACTGAGATAAAATTTATATTTAGTTTGAGCCAAATCCCATAAGTGGTGTGGGAGATAGTAAATAGTTAGTGAAAAAAAGAAAATGGCAGATATCTGGTAAACAAAGTATTTTCAATAAGTGTTCTTTTTGATTTTCTCACTTTTTTTGACTCAAAAAACTTAATGTCTGTGACACCTTGTTTTGAACACTCTACAAATACATACATATGTAGTTTTGCCGTTTGACTAAGGAGTTGTTGAGAAGATCAAAACTGCTTTTTGTTTGGTCCTACGACGTTTCATTCTTTATGGCAGTGGAAAAATATATTTCCATTTTCTATGGAAACATCAACACTTGGTACTTGTGTTTGAAGGTTGTACGAAGCTCACAAGCGAGTGCAGAAGGTGAATCAGAACCTGGAGGACAAGTTGCTGCGGATCGTGGACAAGTGTGAGACGGAGAAGAACACGTTGACGACAGAGGTGGCCACACTCACACGACGCTTGGTCGACCAGAGGTTCAACGTGTCGAGGTTGCAGGAGGAAAACGTGAGTAGAGTATTTACGCTATCCAGCCGACTCTTGTGTATTGCAGTATTTTTTGCCCTGAAGGTGGAAACAGAGCGAATAACTTACAGCATGCCTGCTACCAGGGGTGTAGTGGTGCGGGAATGCGTGGGAACGGCGTTCCCACACTGAAAAAATGCTTTTCAATTTTTCATGACTTTTAAAAAATTTTAAACAATTTCGGGGGGAGGGTTCCCAGTTTTCCCCTTTCCCTAGGTGTTTCATACTTCTTAATCTGCTTCGTAAAGTGCCTAGGTACCATACAATTACATTAATGTTTATGAAAACCCAGATACAATTTTGCGTTCCCACTCTGCCAAATTTACCACTACACCACTGCCTGCTACAGTGCCATAGCTGTAATGATTAAGGAGCCTTTTTAGTAGTAGCAGTTTTTAGGTGATAGCTCTAAAATCTGCTCTCAAAAAATGTTTTAAAAAGTACAGGAATAGTTTTTCTGACTCTAATAATGGTCTTAACAAAAAAGAGAAAAACTTAAGACACTGTCGCTTTCCATCTTTCTTTGTAAATAGTGAGTTTTTTGCCTACCAGCATTAACCTTAACAATGGAAACACATTAGAAATATTGAGGAAAATGTCTGGCCCATGTTTTGTACTCTAGATATTTGGCCGACCCAAGAGACTTTGCACCAATGTGTTAGTAAAACTCCCAGTCTGTCCTTAGATATTTTTAAAAGTGATTATGATCAGTGATTTTAAATGGTTAGTAATGGTTCATTTCATGTTCCATAAGCGGTGAAGGGTTGGCTTGGAAATTTTAAAATATTTAATAATATTTTGCACTAAAATTTGAATTAATCTTCAAACTACTGGAATTAAATACATTTATTTTAAAAGATATAACCCTGAAATCTTTTATTTAATATTGATGTATTCTATGATATCAAAAGGTGTGTATTCATACACTTGTAAGCTAGGTCATACACATCATATAGTAATGAGATGTTGAGTGTACGAGCGTTTCATAATCTAAAATCCATGTTCATGTTATCAGCATGCGTGCAGAGGAAAATACCTACTTCAAAAGAACAATAGCTGATAACACTTTGTTTGGCGGGTTTTCCTGATTCAATAAAAAATCACAGCCTTGAAGTATAAATTTCCCTATTACTAATCATCTACACTTAAAAATACACTAATGTGCTAGTTTTAGAAGCTCTGTAGATTATTGATAACTTTCCATTGCAACTTGGGCCAAAGTGCTTTGATATTCTTTCTGTGTAGCCAGGTAACTTTGTGGTAGTCGTTAACATAAATTAATTAAGTGGTATTAACGAAAGAAAATATTATCTTTTTATACCAAAATACTTTGGTTTGTTCAAAGTATTAAATGCATAAACCTAATGGAAATATAATTATGACTTTTACTTTCTGTAACTTAAAGTTTACAGTTTTTTTCATTCATGGTAAAAAAGTGTCTTTTTAAATTTAAATTATTACATCACTTTTTAGTTTTTACTTATCTTTTGATGCTATTTGATTGTGGTTCAGGCAATTTCAGTCAAACCTCCGACCAATTCAGATTGAAAACGGTTAGGAATATTTACTTTTTAGTATTCTAGCTTTATACTAAAACAGGGAATAATGCATAAAATTTCCCTTTTTTTAAATTTAAAGATTTATACAGAGAATAATTTCCTTGAAGTAATTTGAATGTTTTAAATCTTGTCAGCAATATTTGGATCATTTTTGAAAAATTGTATAGTTTCATTATTTTTAAACAAAATAAATATTTGTTTTTATATCCAAGTCAGTAAGTGTAGTTTCTTTGCACTCAGACATTGAACAACACATCTGTACTTCAAGGTCGTTTGTACAAGTGCAACGGTACATGTCGTGTAATTTAGTTTATGTTAATTTCGTTACAAGATAAGGGTTTTATGTGTTTGCTCAAAACTTGTTAGTTTCATAATTTTTAGAAATAAATAAACAAGCCATGAAATCTTCAGGTTGTACAGCCGCTTTTAAGGTTGGATTCACTTAGTGTACAGAAATCCGCAATGATTGGTCAGTTTAATAATTTCCAAATTAATTATTCAAAAAATCTATTAAATGTTCCTGATTTTCAAGAATGGACTCAATCCGGTTGTTTGAAATCATAAACAAGTGAATTGTGGCAAGAGAGTTTACTTTGATTCAAAAATATATATCATTTAATACTACGCACAATTTCCCGAGTTCTTCATCTTATTAAGATGTACATTAAAACACACTTTGCATGAAACAAGATTTTTCAAGTATATTGCTTTTAAAATGTATTATTTTTGTGTGTTTATTTAAAGAGGACTTAGTTTATATCAGAAAAAGTTCCTACCCCAGCGAGCCTGAAGGGCGAGTTTACCTCTGAAGTTCATATAACCAAATTCAATAAAGCTGTATTTTAAAATTTTTGTTGGTTGCCAATACTGTTCAATAAATATAAATTAGTTCCATTCTTTGTTATTACACACTTTTATGATTGCAGAATTTATTGAAAAAGGAGCTTCACTCAGTTGGTTTATATTTCAAAATACTATTGAAACCTAAATGCCCACTTTTTATTCATTCTTTGCATTTATTTACACATTTTTTTATTATTACTGTTTTACTCTTGTAATTTGCTTGTAATTTTTTCTGGTTTTTGGTAGCTTACACGATAATTTATGGTTTGTTTTGTAAATAAACTATTTATTACTGTCAATTACACTGTGTACTAAATGAGAGCAATGAGTTCTAACTGATTTTTCACCAATTTATTTATTTTTTTTACAGGAGAGGTACAGGAACGATGTGAACTTAGCGATACAACTTCTGCAGTGCAAACCCTCCAACTTTGTGTCTCAGAAGTATGATTCGGTAAGTTTGAAAACAAAACAAACTATATTGCAATAGTAAAAAAGAAACAGGAATAGCATTTTTAGTAATTATTGTTTTACAATTTCAACAATCTTATTCGTTTGGATTTTTAGTCTAAATGTATTACATCAAGTGTGATAGTGCAAAATATTTTTACTTAAAAAGACTGACGAACAATAAGTACTAAATAATAAAACAAGAGTATACTGTAGAACACCTCAAAAAAACAAATTGGTTCAGATCCCCAGACTTCTCCACAACGTTCAATGAAAAAAAATATATATACAGAGAATACAGTTTTAGAGTACTTATCAGGGCCAAATTTAGAGAAATGGACCCATAGACTCAACTTGCTCTGGGGGCCTATGAGCGCGTAATGTACCAGGTGGTATAGGGGGTACGGAATACCCTGTCTAGAGAGAGAGGGGGTCTGGCCCATACGAGATTTAGGAAATATGCATAATTTAGTGAGTTACTTTTAAGATCATTTAAGGTGATCTTTTTAATTAGTAAGAGGTAGGATTGCTTCCCACTTCTGGCAGTACGGATGTACAATCATCTGCCCCAACAACTGAAGACACTGGAGTCTACTGTGTTTGTGAACTGGTTGAGGATGTGGTTGGTAACTAGCCCCTCTATTCCATTCGGGAATTTTTCGACTCCACAGTTAACTAGCCAGGCTGCCTCTTGTATATAGTATATATAGTATTTTTAGTTATGTTGACCCCTTCTATCCAACATGACTGGTCAACGAAGAAAACCTCAGGTATTCAGGTAATTAAAAAGTTGGGTTGACTACCAATGGTAACAACAAGAAAATTTTAATTAAAAAAGTTAATAATTTTGTTATGTGACAATACCCTTTTCCGCAGTTAAGACATTTCATTCAGATATCGTATTTAAATTTTGTTTAGTTAATACATATGAATATTTTGACCCTCTTCTGATGAAATGACATTTTTTAGCTGCCTCATGATATGCAGCAGAAGGTGCGAAGCTATGTGAGTAGCAAACGGCGAATATCAGACGGTAATGGGAACTTGACGCCAAAACCAGAGATGAAAACTATCAAAGTGCCGATCCCAACCTTCCCTCCCACTGCCATGGTCTACTCAGTCAACAAACATCCTTCAGGTTAGATCTACTGTATATATCCACTATGGCAATTTCTGACGCCCTTTATTTACCATATTTTAGGCTCTAAAATAACCAAAAATATTGAGTTAATTTGAAGAGTTACAAAACCCTCAAAACATCGACAAAAACATTGATAGGCCACGGTAGGAAACAACAATTGCATTGTCTGTTTTGAAGAGTAGAATGAAAAGAATTTTTTGTGACTAGAGGGGACTCGGAATTGCTTCTTATTGCATTTGTCGTGTTTCCATCCTTCTTCCCCTCCCTCCTTGTTAGTAGGTTGGTGGGGAAAGAAGGAAGAGAGGAAGCAGTAGCATACAAAAGGAGATATCTATTCAAAGCAAACACTAGCTTGGAAATATGGGGCAATCACCAGTGGCAAAAACATGAACTAACTGACTACAAAAAAAGTCCCTAGTCCCCCACCAGACCCCAGGTGGTCCTTTATCTCTCTTCCTGCCTTTCTTATCTGCTCGCTGCTGACTCTTGAATACAACATTTTTTGTGCTGTCTGGGGTTTGGGATGGCAATCGTGATGCATTCTTTGTTCTGCTTTTACCTCTTGACAGCTGCAGCTGGCAATTACGTCACTGGTTGCTAAGGAGGGGTCAGGGGCCTGACAAATCATAGCCCTCTAGCTGTTGACATTACAAAAACGGGTGCGTCATATCGAGGGTGTAGAGTTTTTAATATTCGCAAGTATATGCGGTATTATTCGAATGTTTTCCATCATTAGTAAACAAGACTAACGATGTTTCTTGTTCACTAACGATGGAAAACGTCCTCAATAATATTTCAAACTCACTATTTTCTACAGTCAAGACTTAGATAACTCTGATTAAATGACAGACAAGTATTTAGGAATGCTATTTCTAGTAATCTTTGCCTTTTCCGCTTATTACTTTTAATTGCATATAATGTGCAATGTGATTCTTGTAATCTGACTCAAACAGATTACAGGCAAACCCCTTTGACCTACAAAGATGAAATAATCTTATCCCAAGTGGCGGTCATAAACGTTAATTTGTTTATTTTCTGAAGAACAAGAGTCATTGTCTTGGATATATCGAAATGTCCTGCAATTTTGTTTATATAATCTCAAAAAACCTGAGTCTGATGAATGATTAATGTTCAAAATGATCTAAGCTCTCCAACAATATGTGGCAAGTGTAATGGTCAAAATATTTTTCATGACAAAAACATTTAATTTTTTAAAATAGCTGGCACTTTAAAATTGTTTAACAGGATGATAATAAGTTGAAGTTGAATATTATTTGATAGACAGTTAAAAAGAAATAAAATAATTGTTTTTTAATTGTATTTCTATTGCTTTTCATTCTCAAGTATTGTGAAAATACTACTTTTTATCATTAGCTCCAATTTCAATTAACACTAAATCAATCAATTTTAATGCAGAGCGCAACTTTGTTATATACTGGCAATGCAATTACAATGCAATCTCATGAAAATAATTAGTTAAAAAAACAATTAAAAACCAAAAGTGGTAAACTTTTGAATATAACAAATTTTATTAATTTTTCAAATTCAGTAATAATATTCAAATAATATTCTCGCTATACCTTCCCTCATTTTAAAATTTTACATTTTTATGACCATGAAAAGCTTTTTAGAAAATTTCCTCTTGGGGCATATTACTAGACAGTTTAGAAATTTTTTGGAACATCATACATCAGAATCATTTTTCCTTGGTTTATACACAAATAACAGGGTATTCCATTAATACCAAAGATTTTCACATTTATAGCTGTAATTGCCAAAGGACTCAACATTTTTGAGGTATGTTTCCACAGACTTGCTGTAAATAAGTTATCCAATGATGTACAACACGGCCGACCTTTGTTCACCAAAACATTCAGACTTGAGCCTGTGACCTGTTTTTATATTCCCTGTATATAAGAAAACTAAAAACTGAGGATAAAGTTTTGGCATCTTTTTAAGTCTACTAGTTTGCCCTGAATCTGTTTGAGGACTATTATGTAAACCATTTTGTAAAATAATTTGTGATTTACAACTGTTAATTACTTCTTAAAGTTTCAGTACAAATTTCTATTGTAACTATTTGGTCTTTGTGTTGTAAATTTTTTTTTAAATACTTAAAATGGATGGAGAAGATAATACTTAAAACATGTAGGAACTCACCTTCTGAAACACAACCAGGCCGACACACAGATAAGCCCTAAATTGCAGCTGGAATGAGTGAATCAAGTTTCCTTTGAAATTTGTTACTTGAATTCGCTCTGCTCACAACCTTGATTTTTGGGTTCTATTACAAGGGTGTTTGCTCTACTCACAGCCTTGCCTCGTCCTTCAGCCTCAGCTTTTAGTGGTCTATTATCACGGGCGTCCAGAGGCTGATACTGGAAGTTATATTAAATATCATAAAAGGAAAACACATTTAAAATTTCAATAAAACCTGACTAATCATTCCCCCATTCCACTGTTATGGCAAAAATCACTTTTTGGCCGCCATATTGAAACAGCTTGATGGATGTTTATAATTTTTGGTTTATAATAACAAAATGCATATTTAGTTTAAATTGTATCAACATTGGATGAAATATATTGTTTTTAGAGCAGGAAAACCACGCTGGTTAACACATTTGACTGAGATATTTCCACAATAAATTTGTACCAAATTTGGTGAAAATCAGGAAAAAATGCTACTTGTAGAGCTTAAATTTACAAAGTCTTGAAAACACTCAAAACATGTCCTGGGGGTCAGGATTGGTGCTCATTTCATGGTCCTGGGCCTAGGTTTTACCACGCTGACGACATGAATATCTCATTTTTCAATGAAATTTGATGAAGAAGTTGGTCCAAAGAAGATTCAAATGTTTCATAGTTCGAACATGTTAAAATGATAGACCATATTCGACAACATTTTAAATTGTTTATTCATTATTTAACATTGAACTGTAAGAGGAACAAGTAAACACTGTAATGCTTGCTTTGAAATGCAGAGAAAGAGTTGTCGGAAGAGAAGCAGTGCAAGCAGGGTTCGATGGACATCGTGTCAGCCGCCATCATGGCCAAGGTGCTGGAGGAGAGGGAGAAGGAGAGGTCACTGGCAAAACACTGTGACAGCTGTTCTTGTCCTGTCATCGGTAAGTGTCATGCAGTCTGGCAAGCGATACTCTGACCCAAAATTTAATTTATGGTGGGGGTGGAGAGTTGGTTGTGTGAGGATCTCATTTTGAAAAAGAACGGTTAGTTATCAATTTAAATACTTTTAAAATATATGGATTTTAAATAAAAATTCAAAAATTGTCATAAAATGATATTTTTAAACATGTTTAGTGCTGTGCTGGATCCCAGATTTCCAGACAGGATTGAAATGAAGTAATTTCTTGATCCTCTCTTTCTAGTACAGAAGTTTCAATATAGGAAGTGTATTATCTCCTGTGGTCGTGTATTTCTGGTGGAGGTAAGATGAGGAAATAACATAATATTTAACTGAATAGCCGTACTCTCCCACCCACAAATTCTTTTAGATAAGTTGACCAGAAATATTTTTCTCACTAGCCACGCTTTTATTGCAATTATTTTCAATAATAAACCACAATTTTGCAGGAAGCACCCACCATGCCTTTACACAAACGACAGCTGTAGAAACGTGCGACAAGTGCCAGAACACAGTGACAGTGAGTAGAGACGAGCGAGGGATAGTGGTGCGTAACTCACTGAGAGAGGAGAGAGGCTTGGTGGTTCGTTCATCGTGTACAGAGGACAAGGGGTTGATAGGACGCAGTTCCAGTCCTATGTCGGTCAGGGGTGCCAACGGAGTCAAGAGTGGGAGTGGGGAGTGCACGTTGTCCAGACGGACCGACAAGGACAGTCTCAAGCGGACACCTTATCACCATCAGGTAAACTCAGCTCATGGGTTATATAAGTCTTATTAGTCTAATTATCTAGAAACATTTGAAAACTTCTGACAGCTCTATAAAAGAAATTCTGGAGAAACATACTCATGGTTCTTACTTATCTGAAGTCTCCAGACTTATCGGTTTTTCACGAGATAATATTTTATAAAGAGATGAAGTAGTTATATATTTGTATTTGGGAAGAGAACAAACGGAAATTAAATTCCAAACGCAAAATGGATTAAAATTAAATAGAGTACAAAAAAATTTCACAGTTTATTTTTAGATGATGATTTACTATAACTATTATCATTACTATATACTATATTTACTAATAATTTTCATAAGACTTCTTAGTCGATTGGTATAGAGTTTGAAATAAACATGATTTAAACCAGCCATTTTAACTAGCCATCAATATACCAAATATTTTAAAATTCCGTTCATCACTTTACTATAAAAAGGGATTTTTCATGAAATTGGACTTAAATGTTCCAACTATGATCAAGTCACGATGGACATCACTCTTCATGATAGAGCCCAAAAATTTGAGGCAGAGGTAAGGCTGTGAGCGTAGTGAAGGCCCGTGGTAAAGAGTATGTAAGGTATAGATAAAGTAAAGCTGTGTAGAAAACCTTGATCAAGGGCTGTTTTTAAATTAAGTTCTATTCAAAAACACAATTTATGGACACGTTGTTATATTCATATTAAAAAGCATTCTTTCACTTGTAATTTGGCATATGATGAAGATCTGAGCACTTATGAAACTAAGACACAAGGTTTTCTACACCATTGCATGACATCCCGCCACCTCTTTAATCTGCTTAAGTTTGCAAAAGGTGTTTTTTTAAGTTAAAGACAGAATTCAAATGTTTCCGGCTAAACAAGGGTTCTAATAATCCCTTAAAAAATGTGATGCCAAAATTATTTTTTTAAGTAAATTGGGCTATTATTGGCTATTATTTTACTGGCGAGAATATTACATGTAAAGATAATTTTGATTTTAAAATAAGATAGTATACAATTGTCAAAACAAAATTTGTTGTCGATCTGTTGTGATGCAAAATATTTAAAATAGAAATTGGTTGAATAATTTACTAGACAGTGTGTTACATCTGTAGTAGGTGAGACCTTTTTCTTCTGAGTTATTTCTTCCTCATTCTTAAGTGAGGAAATGGAAATTTGACAGTAAAAAACTTTTCCATTCACTAAGTTTATATCGAGATATAACATGCGATGACAACATTCAGCCTGTAGAGTAGCTAGACACCTACTTATTCCATGTCGGTCGCAGGGCAAGTGGGACAATGAGTTGGACAAGGCGGGGGCGCCGGTGCGGGAAGCAATGTTGGTGAACCTGGACACTGACGAGGCAGAGTCTCGCGGGCCGAGACACTGCTCTGTGCGAGTACAGGCTGGATCCAACAACATCCTGCTAGACAACGTGGCACACTACACACCGGTGCGTATCATCTCACTTTGTTGTTAACCCCTTAACAGACACATTTTGGTGGATGAGTCACTGATGGGTTTTCTAGAACGAAGCCTCAGGCCCAATTATTAGTTTTTACTAAGTGATTCAAACTGGAGTAATTCTAAATTCTTAAAGAATTACCTTACAAAGAAAAACAACATCATAAAACTAAAAAGTGATGTTATAAAGTTCACACCATTCATTAAAACTACTTTCAAATAGCACCAGTTTTATATAACATAGCCTGCATACATCGTTATGAGTACAGTTACATATATTTAAATCTGTCTTAAGCTGTCATTTTCAATATTATCAAGTCACAACGGAATGTGTTGAACTATTGAGTGTCGAACAAACAAGTGTCTGCTGTAAATACAATTATTACAGAATTAAAACTTTTCCAGAATTGCAAGTATGGGTGGCATGAAAACTCCCTATCTACAAAAAGTTAATCTCCTACCTAATATATATTTTTTGGAATTTGTGCCCTAATTTAGGGGTTTTAAGTTTGGTTTTTGTTGCAAAACTATTGTCCTCCTGGGACCTGCTCAGTCCTTGTATTGATCAAGTTTGTTAGAATTCAAGTTCAGTCAGTTTGTTGGACAATGTGAATGATTCTAACTCAGCTCTCGGTTGATGTTTCAGGTTCTGTACAAGAGCAGAGACGACACAACGCTGGTTCACTCGCCGCTATCCCGGTCCCGCTCCCAGTCCGGGTCCAGCTCCACCTCCTCCAACTCCCTGGACGACAGGCCGCCACCACAAACACAACCTCTGCGCACGGAAACACAGATCTAACCATCTGTGCCCTGGCTCCACCAAAGGACTAAACATTTAATCAAATTAACGTTGCTCTTAAAATTCTGGTTGATGATTTTCACTTTTATTTCTTAACAAAGATGTTTTAGAGTGTCGAAGTGGCTTATCGCAGAAGTGTTTACAACAAAGTCTTTTTAAACTAGGTATGCGTTTTATTTTAATGATAGTATTGTTGATACAATTTTAAAATAACAACAATGTCGTTAAACAGTTTTAATTTATTTTCATCCACTAACGTTTTACAAGGACGCTGGGGGTACGAAACGATAACCAATCTCAAATTGTTTTCAACTATGTACTTTCTAATACTGGCGTAAGGGCAAGTAAATAAATTGCATACATATCAAATTAAAAGTAAGAAGTAACAAAAGATTTCAATAATGTTCATTCAACTTATAAAATTTGGACAATTTTTGTGATAAGCCACAAATCTTTTGAAAGTTTTATAATTGACAAAATTAAATTAGTGTTCTCAATAAACTTTTAAATCCTTACTAATTCTGAACATCACTATGAAAGTTGGTTTTTACTATACTCAGTATTGTATTTGGATCTTATACAAGGGCTATTCTCAAAGTAAGGCACGTTTTGGAATTTTAAACAACTAAGTAAATAAGTTTTATTTATTATGATTATACATCTGAAATACTTTTCTACATAGTCACCAAACAAATTAACATTCTAATCTGTAGTGGAGAAGCTTTGAAATTCCTTCATCATCATAGGATTCTGCCCTCATCGTTGTCAAAGTGCTGAGTTGCTAGCCAGGTCTTTATTCTTAGAAACAAGTCAGAATTGCTTGGTGCAATTTTGTTTGACAATTGGCATGTTTTACTCATTTCTTGTTACCAGTTACGATGTGATTCAGTAATGATTCACTGTCTGTCGTAGGCTTCCAAAAGTGTCAACACTGCCCCCATTTATGGTGGTCTGTAAACATTTATCATTTTTAAACACAGTTATCGAGACGGCACACCAAAATGTAGATGTTCAAGGTGCTCTTAGCGGTGTTAGACAGAAACCTTCTTTACTTTCTGAATAGCACTCGTGAGATATAGGAAACACTTATAGAGAGTTTTTGCAATGTTGTTAAACAGCTAAAATGTTATTGCTGCTATACATACTAGACACTATTGTTCGTCATTGTGCTATTCTGCTACATCAAACAGCTGATGTGTATATTACCGTAGAGCGTTAAAGATGATCGTATGTTGCAAAAACTTTCTAAGGGTAGAAAGAAACACGGACAAGCTGGAAGGGTTGCTAAACTGCTTAGTGGCTGGTCGCTTACAGTGTAAACAATCAACGCAGCATTTATTGCAATGCACACTTTTGGGATCCACATGCTTGTAAGGAAGCACTACGAGAGTTGGAGATTTAAAGGTGCCCACAAAATTTGGTAAGAGACCATTAAAAGAACTCTATTTACTTTTAACATAAGGTCTAAAATTAATTGTTAATTTGAAACAAGAAATCCAAACAAGCTTCTTGAGCCCTTTTAGAGTTTTGTCTAACCCTCCCCAACGGCCAACTCTTGTGGCGGGGGTTGTAATTCTACAATCCAGTCAGTGAGGTTAGCAACCATCTTAGCCCCAATGTTTTCTATCCTCTTGCTTTAAGGTTTTAACTAAAATTCCTGTGTGTTACCTCTTGTATACAGGTTTAATTTAAATAGGTTTGTAAATTGTGATAAACAACGAATGGATGGCTGTATTAGTAGTATCAGGTTGTAATCTAATGTGAGTTATTAGAAACGTAATGCTTTAAATTATTTTTGTTATTTATTTCCTTTCTGTTTCTGGGTTGCACACAAATTGTCTGGAATATCCAGGACTTTCATGCACTATTATATTTACTATTTAGTTGATGATATTATTTTTATTTCATAAGATTTGTTTGTATTTATTTTGGGGTATTTTAGTTCAATGTTTTTTGTAGTTGATTTAAGATAATGTATGCACTTTTTATAAAACTCACAGAAATCTCATTTCTTATTATTTTGTTTTTAAGTTATTTTTTCTTAAAATATCATATTATACACTATAGAGTTGTACAGCTGTATTAAAACTAAAGGTGCTTTAAATGTTTTAACTATTTTTATTGCTAAGTTTTACTGTACCATGACATTATAATAATTTCTATGTAAATTCTATCTGAGAATATAAAATGTAGGTTGCATTGTTGCAAAATTATAAGTATTTATCTGTATGATTTTAATAAAATTCTTTAAGCTCTTGGTTAACATTTAACTTTGTTGTCCAAAACATCAGTGGTTTTCAAACAATAAAACCCGTAACATGTTGACATTAACTTTAGACTTGCGTCACAGTTTAAACTTTAAACATAGGTACAGATGAATTTTTCTTAGCTGGCACTTGTATTTCAGGTAAGAAATGTGTTTTCATCGTCTAGAAAACACTAGGCATCGTGTCACCCCCATCGGGACTGTAAATTATCGCTGGCCCGTCCGGACCGTTGAGACAATCCTATTTGCACGCTTCCATGAACACTCTAGTTCTAAATGTGATTTAAAAAAGTTAATCACATATCAATTTAATAATGCACTCTTGTAATTTAAAATGATTTACCAATAATTTCTGTTTTAGTCCCATTACAATCGGACAAGTAATTTAAACCGGTGTTATACATGCGTTAGTAAGTTAGGTATGTTTAAAAGCAAAGGTCATAGCAGTGGTTATCAAACCTATGAGTAGGCAAGTCCAAGAAGGACCAATGTTTTTGGAAGTGTCCTGTCCGCCTCTCCACCCTCCCCTCGCCCTATATCTCTCGCTGCAGCCCGCATGCCGCAAGTGCCAACTAAGGAAATTTCATCTGTATACTGAGAGAAGTAAGGGCTCTTAACTTCTTCGTAAGGTTGCATTTTAATCTAGCTGCTCCAGAATCTAAAAGGATGATACTTTGATTTGAGCCACCCATTCCTCCTAGAAGGTATTTTAAGGTGAATATGTGATGAATGGTAATTATTCATTATTTCTGTAATTATTTCTGATTTCTGATTATTGTGATGAGTGTGTTGATGGAAGATGAGATCTAATGTAGTCTTGTTACAAACTCGGGTGACTATTTCCTAGATTGGGTCATTAATTAATAGCCCAACAACCAATGGAGTGGACCCACGGCATAACAAAACTTCCGAACCACTCAGCACCTAACTGAAATCAGCGTTGTTCTTGATAGCGGTGTGCATAACTATGACTTTGTGAAGGTAGCGGTTTAACTTATAAGGTGTGAAAATCAAGAAGTATGAATTAATCTTATCCAATTACTTTAGTGGCCATCCTGTCACACCATTTGAAGTTTTTCAAATCCCGTTTACAATCAGTACAACGTTTTCTTTCCCAATATCGCTTTATGTTGAAACCACTGGTGTTTGTTGTAATTTATTTGTTGTACAAACACTTCTATCCACAATACAAGTGCTGTTATTTTTTCCATAACAAAGTTAAAACATGGTTGTGAATAGTTCAAAGAAATAGATACAGGACTTAAGTAAAATACTAAAGTAAATGTACATTACATTAGAACAGTTTGATTAAACAGAAAAACTAGGCAAGAAAATAGTTTGAAATAGTTATATGTTTAGGTATTGTATTATTTCACTTAATGAGATGCTTCCTTATAAACAACATTTTAGACTTGTAAAGCCAAGGATGAAAGGGTATCTATTTTTGATATTTTCTGCATTTCTTTCAAGCCAGAAACTCTGGTTTGTAGTTTAGAACAGAAGATTAATTCTTTAATTAGTGACTTGAAAGGTCCTAGGTCTTATCTAAAATATCAAAAGTCGGGAACATAATATTTTATAACTAGAGAGTTAGAACTGTTGATAGTATTGGTATATGGCAGTAAATTTAAAACGTAGCAGTTTTTATACAAGAATTTACTTGGAATTTTAACCCATGTTCTCATTACAGTACTGTTTGTCCCTATTAAAAATCTTAATAATTTTGTTTTTTTAAGTTTTGGTACATTCTGTGTAATATATTTATAATTGTGCAAGGTTTTATAAATATTGTTGCAAATTCAATACATTCAGATTTCAGGGACCTTAAGAGCCAGCAGGAGTAGGCGGCCATATTGGATGGATTTCCATAGAACAATGTAAAACCAATAAATACAGAATCCGTACAACCCAGCCATTTATTAGGATGGAATCAAGCTTTATTTATCATTTGAAAGGCAATTTTATTGTTTAGTGGCTTTTTTTGCTTCATTTTTTTCAAACTATATATTTGGCAAATTAAAAGTTCTCAAATAAATAAATTTTTTAAATAGGGGAAAATATGCAATTAGTTGAATAGTAGTAAACACTGCCATCTATATAAATAAAATATGACTGTTGTCTGTACATTGCAAAGAATCCATCGGTTTTTGGTTATTTGGTGTTTATATACTTTGCATCGACTGAAACTGGCGTCAAAAAAATTCCTGCCTGTAACGTTTTTAAGACATCTTGGACCGCGTACAACTCAGAATCGACTGAAGCTTTGGCGATGAAACTTCGTTTAAGGGCTTAGACCATTACACAGTGTGTCTTTACCTATGTTTTGTATCAATATAACATCCACAAAATAAATGGCAAGGCTCCAAAGTGGGCTCTGGACACATTTCTAGGCATTTTGGACCGCTTATAAGTTGAAATTGGCTGAAACTATGGCGGTGAAAGTTTCAGTGCTTTTGTTTATGGGTTAAGCTCGTAACGCAGTGTGTCTTTAGCTCTATTTCATGTTCATACTACATCCACAAAATAAGTGGCAAGGGACCAAAATGGACTCTGAAAATCTTTTACATTTGAAGTCCATATAACATCTTCAAAATAAATTGCAAAAAACCAATTATAAGGAGAAGATGGTGAACTTACAGGCAAACTAAATAGTTTTTCTAAGGATGTATAGGAAACTATTTTTATGTTTACTTTAAATTTGCAATTTTCTTAAAATATACACACATCCTTATGTTAACAAAGCCCCGAGGCTAAGCGCGGGTACTCTTAGCTAGTTCGAAAATAAAAGGTGTCAAGAGGTACTGAGCATGATTCTATCTTTAGACTATGCATTTAAAAAATAAAAGTTAATTTTGATAAATGTAAGACATAATAAGAAACTCATTTTCAAATAAAATAAAACAATTTTAATAATTTGTAATGAGATGTTTTTTGTTTTAACTATCACTGATCCAATTTTAATTTTTTTAAATTGCTTCTGATTTTGTATTTTAGATTTTTTCAAATGTTTTTGGATGCAGTATTGATAAACTTGTAGTTATCAACAAAAGTTCATAATTCTTTCCAATTAGGATGAGCGCAGGTTGGTTAATAGTTGCACTCTATACAGTGTGGTTAGGGACCATGGCTGAGTAAGTTCACGGACAGTGATGAACATTTAAGTGGCCAACACTGTATAAAGTGCAGATTACAGATGGCATGGACGTAGGCGGAATAGGTTGGTAAAACTGGAGATTAAGGCTTTGTTAACAAGGTGCGGAATACTGAGTTATATGGCTTCTGTGTTTACATAGTTCAAAATGGCTGCCCACTCCTGCCAACCCTCGAGGTTGTTTTACTCTGACTGTTATTTCTCAATCAAAACTAAATGTTATGAAAGTTTCATGGTTTAATAGAACACAAATGTAAAATATAACTGATGGACTAAAATCCATCTGAAAGTGATAGTGTCACACGGTGTGTGTACTTGGATTTTATTTACGTATTGTTCTTGGCTCAATGATAAAATGGTTGATTATTACAATGAATTTAATCAAAAAATTGATTTCAATGTTTATTACATTATAAAAATAAAAATGTGTTTGTTAAACTAAACAAATATTGTTATTAATTTCTGTTTTATAAATAAGCCTTCTGTATGGCACAACATATTTTACCTTCACTTAGCTAATGAACATAAACATTTTTGAAACTGTGCAAACCTTTAATTTAATAAATAGTTCAAAATGTGCTAAATTTGACTTGTTATCAAACTGATGTAGGCTTAATAGTATTGGGTGATTTTTCTACCACTTGCTTCCAGTGTAATTACAGTAGTATTTATTATAGCTAGATCGCTAGGACTTGGCCTCGAACCAAAGACTGTCCGACTACTTGACTAGTGTAGACAATTTGTGATATGATCAACCTTGTTCACCTCATTCATACATTGTACAATACAATCAAATATATTAATGATAATGGAATTTTCTTGTATTTCTTGCTTAAAAATAGTGACCCCAAATCCTAAACCCAAGAGAATCAAATGTCTGAAAGAGTACAGTTTGTCTAAATTAACTAGACAAAGTTAGGACTACTGGACTACACAGTCCTCTAGCGCTGTACCACTCAACATTGACTTTACCTAACTTCAGCAATCACCATATTAAAGTCTTTTTACTCATTGTAAGTGGTAACTGCGAGGATATTAATTTTAAGCGTAAAGTTGACTTACAATTTGTTTGCACAATCCTAATTCTTACTTTTTGGAAGATTCTAGCGATGGCAGGGCCGTAGCCAAGATTTTCAAGGGCATACACTTCTCGGGCCTTTATAGGCGTAGCCAGAACGGTGTTAAGGGGTGGAAGGTTATCTACCGGGAGTAAAAAAAAGCCTCAGAAAAAAACCACGTGCCATAAGTCCCCAATTTCTCCGGGTTTATTTTGAGACAAAATAATGCAATTTGAGCCCCTTTCAGAGAATTTTAAAGTTATTGGGACAAAATGCCACATTTTCAGATAAAGCGTTTTACTTGATTTTTTGGAATAATGGGTTGGGGTTCCCGATACTCCTTCGATACACATATCATCAGGTCTATTACTCTATTTTTCGTTGTTTAGGGTTTACTTACTAGCCTACTAGGTCCTAGGGGCCTATGGGTATGAAGTAGCCCTTGGAAAAGGGAGGTCCAAAGGTTAGGACCCCGGAGCATTTGCCCTCACCCAAACTATGGCCCTGGATGCTTTCTCATTTTGCAAAATAAATTTGAGATTTCCACCGCCTAGGATGTAAATATGCGATTCTTGTAGATATCACTTGAACTTGACTTGTGACATCGATCACTCTTTTCCAGTCTCTTAGGAATCACTAAATCTTTAAGTAGAGTAGGACGTAGGTCAGGTTCAAATATAAACCTCAACAGAGATAAATCTCAACCTAGCAGAAAAACAGAAACTCAATGATACAAACCTCCTCCGACTCTAGCAAACTCCTCCGACAAAAAGTCGGGAGAACAAACAGCGCACGCAAACTACAAATAAAACAAAGCGGAAAAGTTGGGTTGGTTGTGTTGTGGTTAGAACAAATGTTAGATAAGAGTGTAAGTGACAACTAGGTCGGTGATTAGGCGAGGTTAAGGTACCAGCCGGTGCGTGGCTCCGTGCACTCCGCACCGCACCGCGATCAATTCATTGCGATTATTAGCCATGTGCGTGCAGGTGACCTTAGCTGGCCTTGTGTTCACACCCTCCCTCACCCCTCACCTCACCTCGCTAATGTTGCTTCTATCATTCAATCTCAAGGTACATGTTGAGGTATCTGTCTCTACGCGGGGGCTTGTCTCGGGGAGTGTAATTATATTCACGGAATTATAATTGGTAAAAGACAAATGAAATTATTTTGGCTTATCGTCATTATTAATAGTTCTAAATAACTGTCGATTGCGTCAGTATTCTATAGTATTTTTGATCGTTTTACTTTCATTTCCATTGGTCATTGGGCTATTGATTAATGAGCCATTCCAAGAAAGAGTTGTTAGTTTGTAACAAGACTACACCTCATAACTCATTACTACCACTCATCACACTCATCCTTCACCACAATACCCTCATGAGAGTGGTCGGCATCTCAAATAGTGATAGTGATAATGCTCATCAGAATAGCCTAAATGGTTTTAAATTTGCAATCATTTGCTCATTTTAGAAAATAACGATAATCTCGAGTAATTCGATGAACTAGCGAGGCTGAAGGCCGAAGAACAGATCAATGATTTATAAACACGATTGAAATGCCTCGACTAGTCGGCCGAAGACCTAGGAAAAGTATAATGCATTTGTAGTCAAGGTGTGAAAAAATATAGACAGTAGGGTCTAGTTATTAAGCAAGTGGCAAAGTCAGGAACAGTCTGTAATGATACGATGACTTACCGACGCCGAAAGCCGAGGAAAACATTGACAATCTAAACAAATAACTCTATTTCCTATGAAAATTCGCTAAAAATAGGCGAGATAATGAGGCCAAAGGTCGAATGAGCTCTAAATCCAAAGCTAAAGAAATCATGAACGTTGAAGCCTAAGACCAAGGCGTAACTAACAATTGTGTTCAAACCTTCGGAAAACCGAACCGTGAGGCCGCAGGCCAAAACAATTCATAACTCCTGCCGAGGATGCAAACCTTGGCGTGAGCATTCCTGACGGCCTGGTCACTCACCGTCAATTTTTAGATTCTGACAGATTTTGAATTTTTCCAACCAGCGCATAGACCAGAGTTAGTAAGCGTAAATTGTTATTCATTCTGATACACCCGTAGAGCGTACTCTACCCTTAGTTGTGTCATTGTTTCTCTACGGTGACTTTTAAACGTTTAGAGATGACTTAATAAGTCACTGAAACAATTGAAATAGTAGCTATCTATACTGGTTTTAAATATTTCTATTGATGACCAGTACGCAGCCTCAATGCATTTCTAGAAACCAAAGTTATTTTGCTAGAAACTAACACACCAAAGTTCTGACGAATTTAGTCTTCTAACTTAACAGGAGAAAGTTTGTATCATTAACTTGGCACTCGTTTATTTCTGAACTCTGTTCAACTTCTTCGCTTCCTGTCTGGCTGTGCGTGAGGGTTAACTTATTTAATCTTGTTTATTGTCTGAAACTAAGTCAGAAGTGAATGACCACGTCGCGTTGTTCAAGTTGGTGATTAATGTTGTTACTTACTGCGCGTGGTACCTTACAAGCACTTTGATGTCAACATGGCTGTCTGCATGAGGTTGATACCAGTCCCAGAGATTTTGAAGTATATTGTGTTTGTTACAGCAAACTTGTGTCAGTGAAGTTTATAGTTTTGACAACGTGACTTGAGATTGCGCACTACCAGAGGAGAAGGTGACGGCGCAGAAGGTTGCGGACCAACACACGCCGCCGTGTTACTGTGCGATTTAAATTTTTAAATTAAACATCATCTTATTATTTATTGGTGTGGTCATGTAATCCAGCTTCATGGAGGTCAGGTTTTGAGGATGATATAGGTCAAAAGAGGCTCAGATAGTCTCAGTGATCATCTGATGATACCCGCATCAACTCCCACCATCGTTTAGACATATCAGACCATCACCTGCGTGGTTCGGAAGTCACGTTAAGCCGTTGGTCCCTTGTATTTCAATTGTTTGTTGGGCTATTAATTAATGACCCATTCTAAGGAAGAGTCGGCCTTAGTTTGTAACAAGACTACACCTCATAACTCATTACTACCACTCATCACACTCATCTTTCACCACATATTTGCCTTAAAATACCCTCATGAGAGTGGTCGGCATCTCAAATAGTGATTTAGTAATTCTCTTGGGTGGATTAGAAGCCAATATCTTCCAAGAAAACATGTAAAACGCAGTTCTCTAAAACCTTTAAACCTCAATTTAAAAGCGGAATTTTACAAACGTGGCTCTAATGAACCTAGATAATCTGTTTAACATCATGTAAACATTATGATACATTCAGAAAGTCATTACATGAGAATATCGTTGGTTGGATTACAAACACTCGCAAAGCCACTATAAAACGCTTGTTGAAAGTTGACGCGAGTTTCATAGTTTCTAGCCGCTTGCAGACGTAGACTTATTTATGCCTGTAGGCTACATTCATCGGTTAGACTACAAAGTCCTTTGACGCTCGTAATGTGCACCCTTAAAGGATATTTTGGAAGTATTTAGTAGCAGAAAGTTTTCAAACTGTATTTGACAAACATACGTTTTACAATGCAATTTTCAGGATCTTTACGACACAGCAACTAATTGCGGTGTTTCGCAGGTATATATTATCCAAAAGTCAATATACTAAGTGATATATATTTAAGTGTTTCCAATTGCGTTGTCTTTCTTTTAAGGAGGCTGTGTATTTTTCTCGAATAGACAGATACATTTTCTGACATGCTTTGGATGCTTTCTCCCTCTTTTGAACTATGGTGTTACTATCTGGGGATTTTAGAGCGAGTTAGTTTTAGAGTGAGGGCAATCTTCAAAATTCAAAAGAGAACAGCTAGTATTGTTCTAGGACTTAAAACAGCCGCTTCCTGCCGAGGTAAATTTTGGAAAAATAAAATGTTAACATTTCCATGTATTTACATTTTTAGTTGTAAAAATGCTTTTTGAAAAGCAGTCAGCTCGTTTCCAAATTGTACCCCTCAGGGTACAATCTTCGGCCGTCCAATGTCTTGGCCCTACTTCTTATGAGCACCAGACATTCTATTGTTCCATAAAAATGTTCAATAAACTGCATTTCAACTTAAAAAACGAATCAAACATATTAAAACTTAAAAGACAACTAAAATTGTTTCTTATTGAACAGAAATTTTATCGTGTTGATGACTTTTTATTTTAAATTTGATAAGTGTAAATTATGATATGGTTATAATTTATTTTTACATCAAATAATTTATTTGTGCCTTAATTAAAAAAAGTTTGTAATATTGACGTTGTCTTGAATAATTTGTTAATTGCCAATAAAGATCTTGAGTTTGAGTTCCATTCGGATCTCTAAAAGGGTGAAACAACAAACGATTTCTCTCCATAGCTTACCAAGTAAGCTTCTCTCTCTGTGAGCGAGAGTGAGTCACTACTCGCCTAATGAGTTTACACGCACAGATATGGGCAAAGTGTTGGGTCGTATAACACATGCGTAGGCATATGCAGAATATGACACTCACAATGGTACAATAGGTTAGCAGCTTAATCACATTGCGCAACACCCTGTATAGTACACTAGTACACATCCTGCGTGTTTCATTTTAAGTGTTTGCTTGCTTGTAAGTCAGTTTGGGCGTGCTCATATAGAATGACTGAATGAATCGTCACAACCCGTTTGAAACGACGGTGTTTGTGGTCTCAGATTTGAGCAAATAATACCTCTACTCGTAAATATTTTACTGCATACTAATATATTACACATGTTGTTGCGACAGTAAATTTAATATTAAATATAACGTTTTGCTTGTATTCAAGATGGAAATCTCAGTCCGGTATACGATCTTCCATTCGCCCAATTTATATAAAACCCGACTCGTCCTGGCTATTATTGCCTCTACCCTCCAAAGTCGATTTGTGGGTCGAGAGTTCTTGCGTTATGAACTCGTCTGGGTAGAAAATGCTTCTATAAGCAACGTAGTTTTCAGACAAGTTTTAAATGCCTTACACACGATTAATTTATATAATCTAATCTGCTTAAATAAGCAGCTTAATATATGTATACAGAAATATACAGAAGAAATAATTATATATTAATGAGGAAACTTCTTCAAAAAAGGTTAAAATTCTCAGTCGATGTATGTATAAGTTTTCCTTGAACTTTGCTCAATTTCTTTGACCATTTGAAGGGAGGGGGTGTCCTTAATTTATCCCCCCTCCTGTAGATTGGTGCTTGACAATTTTCAAACAATTCTCATAGTTTTGTCGTTGTAGATGTAGATACGAATGCTGGTCTATCTATACAAAACTTTGGCAAGTCACGTTGAGCCGTTAGTAGGCTAATATTTACCCAATTTGGGGAACAGTCGGCCCTAGCCTGTAAGAACACTCATCACACTCACCCCTCATCTCATATTCACCTTAACATGGTCTAAGAGTGGCCGGTGTCTCAAATCAAAGCATGCACAAAGATGTATTTCCCCATTAGGGACCTCCTACTCGTTAAATCCCTTCGACCGTGAATGATGAATGTGGGCTTAGACTACTTTAAAAGTCATTACTACAGACAGATTTGGTGGAATCAATTCCAAGATACTAGAACTCCTTTTTTCTAAAGATGTTCAATATTTACTTATTCATGTGTTTTTTTTTCTTTGGCTAACAGAATGACGAACAGTTCGTATCAAAACAATGTATCTGACATTAGACCAAGCAGGCTCTTTCGTTGAAAGTAAAAATTTCGCTCGTTACAATTTAAATTTTACAAAATTGCATTCCAATGAAAAAGTTTAAAATTGAGTTGTGGTAAATATATACAGGCTTTTGAAATTTGAATACTGGTCTATACGAGCACATATTTCCATTGAAGGTTTTGAGTTACTTATTTCCATTATCTCAAAAAGATCCCCAGAATGAATTGTGGAAAAATCGTTCATCACATTGTTTTTTAAAGAGGCGTGAACTTCAGAAGGCTGTTATCAAAATATTGTATTGTACTGGCACACACAAGTACATGCACTAACGCCTGTGTTTATTACTCCTCCGAATATGGCACCATAAAATCTGACCATGCCAATTGTCTTCCTCAAAACAGTGCGGTTTGCAAGTAAACTATGCTTCTTAAACCAAGATTTACTTTATTCAAGTGTCAAACCTTGTAAGGCCTTTCATTAAGCCTTCAAAATTTTGTCCTAACAAGCTTACAGCAAATATACGAATAGAGTATTGAAGGCTCAAGGTCAGTGCTTGAGAGGTGGAGACAAGGGACCTCCCCACAAATCATGTGTTGAGTGATGAGGATAGGTTCAAGAGTGTGCGAGAGAGAGAGAGAGAGTAAAGCGTGCGAAGCGTGCGTGTCGACATTACGTCTTGACACGCGTTACTTGTCTGTTTTATGCAGCTCCTCTCCCCCATCCCCATTGAGGCGTACTAAGAGCCCACTTGACTCGCTGCTAGGGGATGTTTCCCTGATCAGGTATAAAAATTCAACAGAGGTCTGGATCTTGTCACTGTGTGAGCCTGAAGGGAGAATGACACAGCGGGTGACCATTTGCTCCCTAATCAAGGTACATTTTAAAGTAGAGTGTGCAAAAGTCCAGAAACAGAAAACGTCATATTGCGTTTCCTCCAGGTTTTGCAAACAGCGTAGATATTGCTCTACGTTGACGGAAATCCCTCGAGAAATCCTATGATGAATTTATTTCACAATCATAGTGTGCCAACTTTAAATAAAACCAATGGTGAAATTGGTGATAGAATTTGCAACCAATATACCTGTAAGGCATACATATAGCGAGATAAAACATTTAACAGGGTTTAAATTGTGCTGTCCCACGTTTTCCATAAAAACGCCAATGGTCTGGGTTCGATTCCTGCTCATCGCAGAAGTCAAAAGTTCAAAACGTGTTCCGGGGATCTGGATCTGTGCTCATTCATTCATGTTTCCGGGGCTGAACCTCATCTTGCTGACGACATACATAAAAATGAAGATACAAATTTCTTCCAAAACAAAATCGCAGATTAATACAAAGCATTAATATTACACAGTGTTGTTATTAATACCAGCTGTGTTTCATGGGATGTCTTGAAGCCCCCACAAAGATAGTGTCACGCGCTATCTCACGCGTGCTACTTGCGTGATAAAAATGGCGTCGTTTCCAGCCAAGCTCCCCATCGACCGCTCATCTCTCTCTCTTCTTTCCCTCTCTCTCTTTCCATCGACTGTCTTGTCTTTCCCTTGTAAAAAGTAAAGTAACAGCTATCGTCTCATGGGACGAGACGGAATAGAAATGATAATTAACTCAGGGGAAAAGGGGAGGCGGGCAGAAATTAGGGCACAGTGAATGTTAAGATTATAGTTACGCTCTTTATCAGATTATGTGTGTTTTTTATTAGAATGTTTATTTTTAAGGCAATGACAGCCTTACAGCAAGAGAAAACGTCTTGATATCTAGTATTTATACAGGAACGGTGCAGAAAGAAATGGAAATAGAATCTATTGTTAGGCATCTAAATAATATTTTTTCATAATCCTGTTGTTTAGCCGTCCTGGTACCGCCCAGGACCGATTAAGGATTTTTATATCAGTGAAGAATCAAGCCGCAGTATTTGGGGCTACAATACTGTATAAACAAGGATTCTTCCTAAGAAAAATTTAGTCATTATAATACTAATTTATATTTACATTTGTAACATATTTGTATCTTGGGTTTGTCCCAAGATTATAGTTTGCACATAATTTTTCGTTGGCTTCCTGTTTCTAAGATTTGCTCTAATGATCTACGTCCCTCTGATTAGTGCCTATTTACTCTTGAAAAAAGAAGAAAACGTCTAAATGGCAAACTAAATGAAAAACTATTTTTACTTACTTGCAAATTTTATTTGAGATTGCAACTTGAACTTGCATTATCCCGGGTCTGAAAAAAACGCATATTACTTTCGTACCTTGTTAGCTTTAGATATTGTGTTAACTGAAAAGCTACCATAAACTCTTGAATCACCAGTATTAAATTATTATATTAGTGATATTAATTTTCATTTTGTTCGCATTTTCATTCAATTTTTCATTAAAAAGATCGCAAACAGCTGGAACTGGTGTACAACACAGATAATGACAATCTGTTGAAGAATCAGCTGATTGTTGTCTAGTGTCAGCTGATGGGAGGGGAAGGTGTCAGATGCCTGTGACGTCACCCCCTCCACTCGCGCCATCCACAATCCCAGCGCGCCCACCAGTGAGGCTGTTGCTCTCTCGTCAGCCACTACGTAAGTATCAAATATTTTTTAAGTCGTGAACAATTCAAACTGTTAATGTACAAGTACTTTTATCGTCTGGGAGATGTTTATTTATTACATCTAGACTATACATTAAAACAAACTAATTTTAGTACGTAGCCTACGAATCTATTTTAACATGTTAATATACAACATCATATTTGTATTTTGTTCGGTTAGTTATTAAGAACGATCTAAAACACTCCATATGACAGAACTGTGAATATGTGTTAATTTTACATAACCTAATAATATAAGAATAACGAATATGTGACTAAAATTAGGTTATTACCTCCGTCAAACAGTTCAAATTTTTGTAGTTAGTTAGATTTTCAAGCCTGAAGATGACGATTATTTGTTGAAACATGTAGCCAACAGAAGTAACTACAAAAATTTGAACTGTTTGACGGAGGTAATAACCTAATTTTAGTCATTAATTACACAGTCCAGGGGCTAATTGAAATGAATTTAATAACGAATAATTGATTTGAGGGGATATTTTATTATTCTATGCTAACTTGCTCAGTAACAATCCCTGTATGTGGATTATTACTAAAACAAAAGCTACCTATTCAAATAAATGCCCTTTTCAATGTAATATTCTACACCATCGGGAATCAATAGGCATACTAATTTCCAATAATCTTTTTTAAAATTATATGAAATTTTAAAAATGAATAATTATTTGAAGTGCTAACAAGTTTTATCAAGAATGTAACGAAGAAAATACTAATTTCTCTCTCCAAACGTAGGCCTGACATTCCTTAACCACTTATAATCCTACATGGTTTACATGGCTAATGATTTAAATTATTTGAATTTAATTTTTGCTGGTCAATTCTCACAATCTATTTTTTGAATATTGTTGGTTATAATTAAATAATTATTTAACAAGTTAATATAAACTAGAAAACTCTCTTTAGAGTAAAAAGAGAGTTTCAACTATGAATTCTTCAAATTACATACTTTATCGTTTCGAACCATTCAACCGTTTTTGATGTATTCTTTTTTAATTTAATTTTACGTGTATGTTTTTACTTGTATATCAAAAATACTATTTTCACTAGTTAGTAACAATAATTTAAAATTATTAACAAAATATCAACAATTTCTCCATTGATTCTTTATAATACTCGCCATTTGCACGGTCGCTTATTTTGAAAACACTAAAAAAGACACATAAATCTTAAAAATAGGGTCACCTATTTTTTAGGAAGTCAGTTCGTCTATCCTTAGATTAAG
The DNA here is from genome assembly GCA_018831715.1 of Matsumurasca onukii. Lineage (NCBI taxonomy): Eukaryota > Metazoa > Arthropoda > Insecta > Hemiptera > Cicadellidae > Matsumurasca > Matsumurasca onukii. The sequence continues at coordinate 19,053,369 of CM032065.1, forward strand.
GATCTAAAAAAAGGTATTAGACAATCACCTTTTATATTACAATGCTTTAATAAGCTACCGAATAAAAAATAACCATTGAACCTATTGGTAACATTAGATGCCAATAAGGTCTATTGGCCACAAGATCATAAGGCATATGACCACAAATCGAGGTAGTTTAAATGGTTTGAAATTGAAATATAATGGATTATGAATGTAGTACTAAGCAAACAAATGTCCTTGGTCGTATTGACCAACAGAAAATACAAATATATTTACCAAGCATTAAGTTAAAATAAAAAATACAGACCACAAATAAAACCAATATGCCTCTTGTAGATGCCTCTCTTCTTCTATACCACTGCCTATGTCTCAAGCTATTGAGGGTCTTCACAAAAAAGAAAGAAAACAGTTGAAGGCTTCCAAATTTCAAAGCCACAGGCGAAAAATTATCTTCAAAAATAAGTGTAATTTTTTATAAGCACTTTTGTAACACAAAACGTAGCCACAAGCGCTACCGTGAACCCTAGCGATTTCCTGTAAGAAGGGGGGGGTAATTTACACACTGAGTACCATTTAGAGGGGTGTCCCTTCCCCCAAATTGGTTTTAGGCAACAAAACTGTACTCGTATTTGTGATCCGTCTGCAATGAAGCTTAGTTTAAACATTTATGTCATCGTGCCCAGCATTTGCATTCAAAATTGACAGTCCTATCAGCCAGATGATGGCGAGGAAAAAAATGTTTTCACCCCTATCCTGGTACGGTTGAACGGAATCAGCTGATTTTGTGTTCATATGTTGACTATGGTAACATATGCTCATACCGAGCAATATTAAAAGCGTATCAAAAAGAAAAGTTTTTCCTTTGCCATCTTTGTAACTTCCAACAAACTATTTTTTCTTGTTAAAAACTTAAAATTTTGCAAAAGGAAATGTTTTTGCCTATTATAAATACATTTATGTATCCATATTGTATGTATACATTTTGCCTGTCATGCGCAAATTAATAACAATTCCTTTCTTGTTAGTTGTTTGCCGATGGGAATATATTTTGTCATCAGTGACTTCATTTTTATAAGGATTTTTCTCGATTTATGCTTATTCTTAAAGCACTGATGATCTGATCTACATAGAGAAACCATACGCGAAAATACGCTGTATGTCTTACCGAGAGACCTTATCACCCTAAGAAAGTCAGAGTAGTATGAGGTTCTTCGGGAACCAAATCTCAAGTGAAAATGGGACTTTTATGAAACTCAGAGAGCACATGAAGAAATAAAACATAGCCTAAGCGTAACTACATGTGCTACCGTGAATCCTAGCGAATTAGTTGGCTAGCGGACCAGTTCAATCAACCAGTCCAACAGAAACTGTCAAATATTGTAATTTATTTGACATGAAAATGTTAAAAGTTCATAATATTCATAATTTACATAGCGCAAAAAACCCAACAGGTTAACCTATTTAACATTTTCTCGTACTTGACCCTTAATTAAGTATAGCTTAGCTATATAGCTCGTTGCCCGAAAGAAGTAACTCAAAACCACCAACATAAAAGTCTGTTTAGAAAAAAAACATAAGTTCGGTAAGTTACCTTCAACCATGTTTTTTTACCTCCCTACTACAAAATGTCAATAACAAAACGTGGGACAATTTCTTTAATACGAAGAACTGGCTCAATATATGTAACTCTTTGGAAACAAAATGGTTAGTTATTGTAGCGCTAAGTTTTCCTCATAAGTTAAGAAATATACAGGGTCCATAAGGGGGAAAAATATGTACATTTATGGCCACCATTTAAAAATGGCTTGGTACTTTAAAAATTTGTTTTCACTAAAATATCTAGAAAATATTATGTACAACTCAAATATGATATAATTTGAAAATACCGAGATTTAAATTGACGTCCCTAAACTAAAAGCATTTTTTGTATACAAATATGTTTGACTCCAAATATAATGAATTCTGCGAGTATGATTTAGAAGAAATCACTTTGTTTCCTCTTTCAGTATGGCACCTTTTTCCTATAGTTGAGTTGTAACGCCTAATTTGGACCTCCTTAGTCCTTGTACTATATTGTCAAGATCTGATTGGATCAGATTTTTCTAATGCCAATTAAGGGTTTCCAAGGGTTAAAAATATGGCTAACGCGTAGCCACAACCACGACCGTTAATCCTAGTGAATTTCCGGTAAATAGGGAATAATTTACACAGCAAATGCCCTTTTTGGGGGCGTTTCTCCCAAAATAGGGGGTTAATGCTACAAAAGCTGTATTTATAATTATATTTTAATTTGAATCTGTATAATCGGATGTAACTTCAGCTTTACCCCTTGCAAACCCAATTCTCTATGTGGATGACACAACCCTTTTGTTTCGAGGTTCAACAGTTGATCGGAACCAACGAGTCGCCGACTCGATAACATCTATTAACTCTTATTTATTAAGAAATAACTTAATCTTAAATTCCAACAAAAAAACTGTCTTCATGGGTTTCCTGCCAAAAAATAAAAGTTTTTCCCAATTCAACCTCGATAGCTTCGGAATAAAGGAGGTCTTAGCCACAAAGTTCTTGGGCTTGACCTTTGATTCCGGCCTCACTTGGTCTGCTCATGGTACCGGACTAAGTGGTAGGCTCAGTCACATTAGCTTTGCTTTAAAGAACTTTGTACCCATTGCTAACTACCGAAAATCTCCTCCTGATATACCATGGTTGTTTGTCATTACTAATGTCTTACGGTGTTGAGGCGTGGGGTGGATCCTCTTTTTCTTCAAACGTTTTCATCGAACAAAAGAGAGCCACAAAAATTATTAAAGGTAATTCTGCTTTGATTTTATGTAAAAGGCGTCTTGAAACCGTGAAATCTCCTAACTTTTCCTTCCCTCTACATTTTTAAAGTCATAATGCCACCGTCAATTCACGATCCCATCCACAAACTGTTAGTTCAGGGCACAGGTTCCCGACACGTCATGGAGCTAATCTCCGCACCCCAGACATCGCTTGTCTCTCCCAAAGAGATACTGCGTGCACTGGAGCTATCTTTTTTAATGCTCTAACCCGGGAAATAAAATTATGCAAAGGAAAACTTCTTATTAATCGTCTAAAAGACTACCTTATTGATAAAGAGGCTTATAGCGTTCAGGAGTTCCTGTCTGGCTGAATAAATTCAGTTGGTGCTTGTTTAGGGAATAAACTAAATTAAATGTAAATGTAACTATTTTATAGATCTTAATTTGTATAAACGCTAAATAGCTAATTTATTACTAAATAAATTTGAAGACAAAAATATTTAGACTGAACCGGGATTTGAACCCGGGTCTCCTGCTTGCCGGGCAGTTATGCTCACCACTACACCATCCGGCCCAACTATTTCTGCCTTCAAATAAGTACTTAAATCTGAATGTTTATCCGAAACATGTGACTGTCAAATAGTGACTTTAAATCAACAAGCTGGAAATATTACAAACAGAATTTAAATACTGTGTCAAATGACTTATTATAGATCTTAATTTGTATAAACGCTAAATAGCTAATTTATTACTAAATAAATTTGAAGACAAAAATATTTAGACCGAACCGGGATTTGAACCCGGATCTCCTGCTTGCCGGGCAGTTATGCTCACCACTACACCATCCGGCCCAACTATTTCTGCCTTCAAATAACTATTCATGTAACTATTTTATGTAAGTTTAACGTATTGATGTAACTAGCCTAGTATTTATTTATACAAGACACTAACGCCCATAATTATTGTGTTCATTACTTATTACTACTATATATTACTTTGACGTTTGAGATATACAAATATGTACCTTATTCAATAAAGCTTTTTGAATTTGAATTATAAAAATATATTCCTTCGTACCCAACATGTATACCAGAATAAAAATCCAACCGTTCAAATATACTCGTTATACAGTTTTGCCATCATTCGACTGCATGAGTAGGTTACGGAGCTCAACACTGCTTACAGTTTCGCTCTATATGCCGGTAGAAACTTATAGCTCTAATTCTTATAGAAATTTACCAATAACTGAATGCACAGCAATTATTCAATTCTAAACAACGTAAAGACAAAACTCTTTTTTTGTAGACCACGTAGACCACGTTTGCTGAACACTATCCTCAGGAATTTATGTTTTGAGGAAACTGTCCGAATACTGCCCAACTCAGGTACTGATGACGGCGTATTACGGAGTAATTTACCCACACTTATCCTACGGATTGACTTTGTGGGGAGGTTGCACAAAAACAAATTGGCCTAGGATTTTTATTCTTATAAAACGAGCAGTCAGATTAATCGCCAAATTGCGAAGGAGAGAGTCGTGTAGAGAGGCATTCAAAAGTCTAAAACTCTTGACTCTACCTTGCCTCTACATTTTGGAGACGTGTCTCTTTTTCAAACCAAAAAGTAATACCATAAGAGGTACAGACGTACACTCTTATGAAAATAGAGACAGGGACAACTACCGAACTGGGAGACATTCGAATGTATGGGAGAGAGTGAGGGTAAAAACTGTATGTTTGAATGGGATTTGGATGTAAGAATGCAAGGAAAATTATAGATACTCAAACATTTGACGATTGCTATACATTTATTGTAAATGTCAATGTGCAATAAAACATTTATTTATTGTTTAATTTTTGTATACCAAAGTATAGCCCTATATAAAAGATACATCAAGGACTTAAGTACTTCAATTTCCTTTTCATTTTAGATATTTTTATTTCAGTTTTTTTTCTTATTACTCAGTTGACTGAGCTTGTGCTAGATGGAAGGTTTACGATGTCGGGTCGGGTTGGAGGCGGTTGTTTGTTGTTTTTCACAGAGTCGAAGCTTGTGCGTTCCGTCAATAGTTCCAGCACGAGCGATTCCCAGTCCATTGTCTGACCCGACCTTACTTTTATCCTCTTCTCCACTCTACCCGTGCTCGTTCTCATTCAATATTTCGCAAAATTTTCATTCATCTACCTGCTGAAAACTGTAATTATACAATGTTGAATTTTTCTCGTTAGTGCTGTTGGAACAATGTCATTTTTGCATAATGGCCGACCATTAAATATACATTCTAACTAATTTCATATTTAAAAAGTAAAGACTCAAATATTTTGTTTAAGAAATACTGAAAACAATGATTATCAGAATCAAGTGTTTTTACACAAGCCGAGAGAGGAGAGTCTAGGGGCCAGAATGAAGGGATTTTTAATTTCGTTCATCGTCTAAAAAGAAATGTGCTTATACGAGTTCATATACTCACTTGTATTTTTATTGTGTTTGATATCTCACATTACAAATTTCAGAACAATTACCATAAAAATTAGGACGACTAATAAAAATATCCCTTGATTAATTCGACCTGGATAAATAAATAAATAAATAAATCTTTATTCATTCTTTTCAATTATTACAATATTACAATACACTTTTCATAATCATGTGCAAATCCTTTACATATATAAATTTGTTAAACAAGTTATCATACAACGAGTAATAGTTACACATGTTACTAGGGTTAAATAAGCATAAAATACCTTCGTGATAAAAAATGAACAATATTGTTAAAAATACAGATTGAAAAAGAATGAATTAAGTGCCTCATTAACGTTTGTTGTGTTGAGGCACTGTTACAGAATTTTTTTACACACACAGTGAGCTCCATATACAAGATAAAAACAATATACCTAAATATAACAATAGAGTAAAAAGTAAAATTACACAAATAAATCAAAATAAAAAACACAATACCTCAAAATTAGAAGACCTTAATTAACAATTACACAGATTTCCTGACAAATGTACCTTATTTACAAAATTAATATTGATAAATAATAAATAAATATTTATAAATATTTAATACGGAGTGTTTAGTATGCATAAAAGATTTAGAAGGTAATTATTACCTTAGGTTATTATTAAAGGAACAACGTTTCGACAGACTCCTTTTGTAAAAGCCATTTTTTTAGCCTTTTCACAAAACAATTAATGTTTGGTTCTGAAGAGATTTCGTGTGGTAGCGAATTGAAAAACTTTGCACTACAGAAAGTAAAAAATCTTCTATAGAATTCAGTACGTGGATGAGGTGTAATAACAAAGTTTCTCAATCTTAATCTATTTGAAAAAACATTTGAATTTCCGGTAATATGGCCTGATCTAGTAAAAAGATTCTCAGAACTCTATATACAAATAGATGCCTTGAAGAATGTGAAGTGTTTAAGATGGCTGCAGTCTATGAGTACAAGTGATTGTTCTGATAAGAGCTGTGACAAGAGGCTTAAGGCTCAATAAATATGCTCCTCCCAACATGAAATTCCATATTCTAACTTCGAGTTTACAATAGAAAAATAAACTGTTCTCAATACAGGGATAGGACATAAAAATTTCAACATATAGAATTTTCTTAGAGTTAAATATAGATATGATTTGAGTTTTGAAGATGGGGCTTCCAACAAAAGTTTTGATCAATAAGGATTCCTAAATATTTGATACTTTGAACTTGTTCTAGCTTTAGACACTCGGAGCAGGAACCTACTGAAAGAAAAGTACACCTATCACATTTAAAAACTAGGTTATGCATATTATCCGACGAGAACCTAACATACTTAGTCTTTTCACTCAGGACCATTTTGTTGAATAAAACCACAATTTTAACTTGTCCAGGTCACTCTGCATGTGGAAAGAAAGAGACAAGTCGTTACTTTCAACATAACTAAAGGCAGTGTCGTCAGCAAAACATGTTATACGACCATAGAAACTGTCGCTGCTGCATAGATCGTTTATATATACTAAAAGAATCGGTCAAGGACTGAGCCCTGGGGTACCCGCAAGATATTCTAGCAAAGGAACTGAGAGAATCTTTGATTCGTGTACACTGTGATCTGTCATCGAGATAACTCTGAAACCAAAGCCAGGGAACTCCTCTAACGCCTGCATCCCAGAGTTTGGCCAACAGAACTTCGTGATCAACTGAATCGAAGGCTTTTGTAATGTCAACGAAAATGCCCGCAACAGACTTGCTGTTATTTAACCCATCTGCTATTTCAGAACATACTTTTAACAAAGCGTCTTCAGTGGATTTACCACTCAGAAACCCAAACTGATTAGTACTGAAAAAAGAGTTTAGAGAAAGAAGGATATAATTCGTTTCTTGACGATTTTTCTAAGATTTTAAAAAACTGAGAGTAGGGAAATGGGTCTGAAGTTGTTGTGGTCCAATGTGTCACCTTTTTTGTGTATAGGAATAACAACAGCTTTTTTCAAAAGGCTAGGAAATATCCCATGACAAAGGCTAAGATTGAACAAAAACTCCAAGATAGGTGAGATAGAACTACCGACGGATTTGTATCAACCTTAAAAGATTATGATAAAGTTGTTTTAGTTTACAGACAACAAACAACCAGACCTTGGTTATTACGTAGCACGGTGATTTACGTATGATCAAACAATTTGGGTAGCACGGAGACTAATATTTGTGCGTTTGCCATACTGTCAGTGATCCCCCAATACACGTAAATAAGTAAACCAATAGTTAATTGCATAAACATTTCACATATGAATTTTACGCTGAAATTAGAATTGGGTACAGGGAGTCTCGTTATTGGAAAGGTGGCGTGAAAGAAATAAAGTTATCCTAAAGCAAGAAAAAGCTGCTCTTCTACATTTTTTTCTAAATAATAATAATAACTAATAATAATAATAATAAATTCTTTATTTTTCTTTGTACATAATAGATTACAATCGTGTACACTATACATAAATAAACATTAGCTGTAACATTAATAAACACAATTTTCACCCGTTACAGTGATACAGTACTCAGTACAGGTTACAAAGTACAAAGAAAAAATAGGGCCCCTAGGTCAATTTTGTCCAATCAGGGGTTCCATCATAATAATATTAAACAAATATTGAGAAAGAGATCAAAAGCATACAAATTAACTTATGATATCTTAAAATTTACTTAAATATATACAATGGGAATGTGCTGTATTCATTTTATTGAGCAAAGTCAATCCAAAAAGTATAATAACTTTTAAAAACACAAGCGATACATACAGTACAATAAAAATAATAGACTCTATTTTTAATAAAGAACGGAATTTAGCTCACCACCCCGAATGAAGGTATCCAAGCGTTCCTGGGCTGGACGCCAACACAGGCGCTGCCTTCAAAAAATATAAAGGCAGCCGGCTTTTCGCCAGCCCGTACTGATCATGAATTAGTAGACTCATATTGACAAGATTGCAAAACGGTTGAGAGCTGTGCATTCCCTTCTACAAAGACAAGAAGGTGCCTACAAGGGAGTCCATAGCATAAGAGAATAATCATAAATGTAATATGTAAGAAGCATTTTATCTGCTAGTGCAAACCCATTTTCAAAATAGTAAATATTGTAACTCTTACTTCAACTAACATCCTGGAACTTTTTACTTGAATTAAAGCGATATTTAAATATTTGTTACAAATAATAGGGAATACACCAACATAATACAAGGCAATTTCACGTGCCCAGAGTGAACTCAGGTCAAACAAAAATGGTATTCAAAACTCCAGCTTCCAGAGTTTTAACAAATTACCTGAGGAAATAATAAATTAAAATAAATTAGACATCTTCAAGAATAAACTGATGTATGTTGATGGAAAAAGCCTATCATAACACAAAATAATATTAGGAAGAAAAATAACTTAAATTGAGGACTGCGATGTTGAATGTTTCCAGCAGGACTGTAAGTATCACAATCTGAAATAAAACCCTATTTTTGTAAATTAATCTCTTCGCTTGAAGGTCCTTTTGAGTGAATAATTAAATAATATGTCCTTACTTTTTCGGAAGTACATAAAGAGGAAGTCTCACATGTGTTTGAAGTGAATTGGTCTGTTACGCTAAGGTTTTATGCAGCGTGTGCAACTTTAATGTAGCTGATTGTTGAATAATCTCTGTAAACTCAGCGAACAGCCTTTACCTGTCTTGGAAGTGTTTAAAACTTTGATAACTACGTTTTTTGCGTCATGTTGGATTGAGTGGTAGTTAATATTGAGCTGAAACTGGTGTCGACCGTTTTTTTTATAGTAGTCTACTTTTGAAATGACAGAAATATCAATATAGCTTCGCTATGATAATAAAGTGATTTCCGAACGTAAATTTACTGCCCAAATTTACAAACCAGAAATCATTAACAAGAACGCAAATATCTCAACAAACAAAAAGGTTAAAGGGTAAGTTACGTTTTAGCCATCTTGTCTAGAAAAATTAGGGCAAACCTTTGCAAGCCTTAGCTCAGCAGTCAGCACAGTAAGTAGTGACGTCACGACACGTCGTCACAAGAAGCCTCTGTACACAGGTAAACATATGAACACGAATAAATGCAGGAGCGTTACTTTAAAACAAAATGATTATATTTAATGTTTGAACGGCTTATATTGTTTTCTCATAATTTTTTCAATTATGAAGACAGATAGATTTCGCTTTTATCTAACACGATAGAGTTAAAACCGAAAGCCACTGAGCTAACTCCTGTTAAAAACACGACCTCTTCTTTAAATGCGTATTGATAAACAAGAACAAACCCGTTGACAAACCGCTCAAAATTGTCACTAGGTCAGGGTTAGCGCGAAACAAATAAACCTCCGCAGTTCTCTGCCAAAGGACAACACGAGTTTGACTTATTACCCACTTTGTGGAGTAGAGAAACAGGAAATTCCTTCTGTAATGAGGAAAAGGAAAAGGTATATAAAGAAACTGAGCGGCCCGGATATAAACCAAAGTGAAACACGCGGCACAGGAATAGCTCAGTCGATAGCGGCACTATGTCGTACTACAGAGCGTACTATCACTACTACAGGAGGGAGGGAAGGAGGGGTTGCAAATCTGTGTCATCGACTATCCAGGCCCGTTCTTCTTCTTGCCAATCTGCGTGCCATTAGACCTAAATATTGTAACCCACCAGTGCATGTTTGTGGCTGACTTTGTTTAGTGACGACGTTGTTTAGCCCAGTTTGATTCGGTTCAAATTATTGTAATAGGATACTGATATTAGTTGATGTGTTCAATATTGATTTTATTAGCTTCATCGGGGTCGACAGGGTAGGGAGGGGTAGGGCTTTTTAGGTTATCAGTGATTGGTTCTGCGTTGAGCTCCTACGATGTTAATAAGGTCCTAACCAGGATACTATCAAGGTGGAGGGAAATCAAAACTGTTGGCTTTTTAATTGAGTTAAATTTCTGATTTATACTCTTCCGAACTTAATATTAGAGTTCAGGATGATCAAAAACTCACTTGAGTTCAACTAGAGGTTCTAAGTGGACCCAGGACCCAATATTGATCCTGAAGTGAACCTGACGAGCGCTTCCCCTTACGGCCTGAACAGACTAGATTAACTAGTTACTAGACAGACTAGTTAACAGAGTTAACTTAACTCTTAGGCTTTCGCGGCCCGTGTCACAACTATAATATAGTTCTTCCGGTTCAAATCGCGTCCAAACTTCATAATTAGGTTAAAATATTTCGGCCTCGCTGTGGAGTACCATCTTCAGTAACTGGTTGGCTGAAACTGATTGTATTTCAGCCAATCAGTGTCTGAAGTTGGTACTCCACAGCGAGGCCGAAACATCTCAACCTAGTTATGAAGTTTGATTGCGGTGTGACCCGGAAGAACTAGATTATAGTTGAGACATGAGTTAAGCCCACCTACTCTAGGAGAAAAAAACTCATAGTCCGATGATCTGCTTCTTTAGTTTTCTTGACGTTTCTATGTTGCTGGACCTCTTTCCATCCAGGACCGAAGGAGGTCAGTTGTGATTGGTCGTTAACAACAACAATCGTATTCCCGTCTATAATAATTTTCTTTGTCGTTGATATTATAAATAAAGAAGATGTTAAATAAATTAGTTTAATTTTGCCTGAACCGCTCCTCTTGGAAGCGATTAGATTATTTAAATCATACAGTGCTGGCGGAAACGGTCAATTATAAAGCAGATAATTTTAAGATCTGTTTCAAACTAATATTACTTCTACAAGCGACCTTCAAATATGCCTGCCCATAATGCGGTACATTACTATTTTACGTACATAGGCAGAAGTTATACTTCAGTGCTGTTATCAAAAGACTGTTCTTAATGGTTCAGTCGAGAAGAAAGTTCTTCGCAAGTCGAGTGTGTCCTCGAACACTCGAACAGGAAGAATCAAGCAGTCAAGCACGGGATGTGAGTTAAGTAGTTGTTACATTAACTGACCTCACACCCACGCCAGTCTTGTGCGACTACCACGCAGTGCTGTCCACTACAGCATCTGTTAAGCATCATACTTTAGTAGCACATCCAGGATGTTTGCTTTTTACTCTGAGTTCCGTACACATCTGTGTGAGTATTTACGGGTCTCGTGGGACGATCAGGAAACCAAGACCAACATTTCATCATTCCGCCGCCCCAGCTTTTTTAGTCCAGAGGCTAAATAAAAACTGTGTTAAAAGCATGCAATCATGTACACGTTAAGAGGGGGTTGTTTGGCTTCGGCCACGCCTCTGACGTTATACACTAGGGCTTGTATCAAAAAGCTTCACCTTAGAACCTGGTAGTGAAATATGCTAGTTCCTGAAGTTTTACACTTGACTTAGTTTAGCACCCTGTAGGCCTATATTCAAACAAATGAATTAAATAATAAATGTTAGAGGCCCTCTTGAGCAAATGTTTGATTAAACAACACGAAAATCAACTTTCATTTTAAGTAGCCTATACGCAAGGCCTGTTAAATAGCCTGAGCTTCTGAAAATCAAGGTATTTCTAATTTCAGATCCTGAAACCGGAACTTAGTTTCATGAAAAAATAACCTCCATGTCTTTTGCGTTCAAAATTGCGTTCTGCTCTCTTTGCCGAATGGATGAATGGATATTTTTTGGAGGAGAGGTAACGACCATGAAAATACTGATAAAAACGTGAGGCGTACATATAATTAGCAATGATGAATTCTTAGGGGAATCAGACTATACTAGTTTAGTCATAAAGTTTTTAGTTTCCTATTTCGACCTTTTTCAAAAAATTTGACATACTCGCATTATGTACAAAGTTGTAAATAGTTGGCGGTCCAACACAACTAAACTATTATATACTGTATTAAACATTTCTAGGAACCACACTCTATTTCGCATAATGTAGCATTGTTATTGCCTAAAAGCTGCATTATTTACGACCGTCATAAGTTTGTACAAGACTGAGGTGTACGCATTGCACCTCGCCACCGGGGGGAGTAACAGTAATTTGCAGTATTGCAGACAAAATTCACTATTTTGCTCCCTGGTGAACTCTGGAGGGCAAAACCACTCTTCATTTTTACAAAAAGTTAAACATTCAAGAAATTAGTTTCAAAGCGATTGAAAACCCCATAACGCTCACGACTCAAGACCTCCGTTAGCTTGAAGGTACAGTACTCTATCTAAACTACAGTGTACGACCTGGATAAGAGCAGACAAGAAATTAGTATCATGCATGCTTCTTATGTCGCTAATAAACTCCTTAGCACGCTTCTCGCTATGAAGTCGTATACATCGATTGAACACGAGTTCAAGGTTTGAACAGTTAACTCACGAAGGGTGAGGGTAGAAGTACCGGTGTATACGGTTTGTTCAGCAGTTAGGGTGCACTGTATTGTATAGTCTGCGTATATCAGATTTGAGACAACGACATGGCTGTATATCAATCTATCGATCTGTGTGTAATACATCGCTCACTGTCTTCCGCTGCATTTCTTCCTCTATCCAACCGATCTTCTCTCTACCGTGCTTTTTATATTTTAGCTCTTATTTTGAAACTCTGGGTTTTTGATATTGTAATGTGTCCAAGGCCCATGTTTGATGCTGATAGTGTTTACATACTTCAAACCCATTTTATACAATACAGTAGAGTCCCGGTAATTCGAACACCGTTAATCTAAAAATGAATCTAATGCAAACAGGTTTTAATCAATAAATAATTAATTAACAGTACAAAAGCTGGGTTTGGATCTCTCGCAAGAGTCATAGTTACTCCCGTATTACGCCATGGTCACGCTTGTGAGCAATTGTGCAGGGTCTCAATAACAGCTCAAATTTAATTTCAATATTAATATCAGGAAAAAGAACGACAAAGCCGATCTGCTGGCTAGAAAGAAGCGCTGTCATCCTTTGCTGGTCCAGAACCAATGGTAGGAATCAATCTATCCCTTGTCAAAACTATGCTAACGGATAGGGGAAATTTGCAACACACTGAGTGATGGAAACAACTACCATGTCAGCAACCCGCCAAAATTTTAGTCAAGAATTGGTCAAGGATACCTAATAAACATCTGACCAGTCTTAGTGGCCAGAACATCAGACTGATAATCTCATACATACACAGGTCATGGCCACTGCAGAGATCACCTAGCCAAAATAGGTCTCCACACAGGAGACTCCAATTGTAGGTTATATGAACGTACACCTGAGTCTGCAAAATATGTCGAGTCTTTCGAGGCCAGTAGAAGAGGTCTTCTGGGGCTCGTGAGTGGCAGGAGCTACATCCATCCGAACTGGGTAGCGTGATCCTCGAGCTTTGTAAGCAAACGGGGGTGGGGTTGCCTAAATAGGAGACCAGGGAGCCAGCACAATAAACGAAAGGGTCGACGTGCAAGTGGTCTTGAAACACATTCCCAAATAATCTAATCTAAATATCAGGAAATATTTGACAGTAATCCCACTAGTCCGAACGGCTATTTAATCCGTATAAGGGTCGGTTCCAATTGGTTCGGATAAGTGGGATTCAAGTGTATAGTTATTAAAACAAAAATTGAAACCTTGAAACCCCTATATAGCTTCTCTATAGTAATTTAAACAGGAGCCTTTACATCCAACAAGAACTTCAGACAAGAATTAATCGTTTGAATTCCTTAATTAAATGAGACCCCTAAAGCTTTTTAACAAGTATATCACCCCCAGATCTCCTACAAGTTGAACTAACATAAACTTGTTGTATTTTTGCCAGTAACTAAAGTTTCTCTGGGTATACATTCGTAAAGGCACGCGTTTACCATGTAAAAGACATAACATGTAAACAGAACCTCTCGGAATGTTTGAGTTTGTCGAACAAAAGCGACTCTGGAAGTGATTACAGCGTTTGGCCCAGTTGAGAACAAACCTAGTTCAACTGTGAACTGACATGGAATTGCGTGTTTCTGGGTTCAAATCAATTTGGCCAAGTGTTAGTAGACTGTTGTAACGTTGCATTCCTGAACTCATAACTTTTAGTTGGCAAAACAGATATATACTCCAGAAATAACGTGAAGTAGATGCAACTTTTATGTTTCGTATATACGATTAATTGAAGTACTGCACTCGCTATTTTACTTGTTTTGGAGTGGAGGAGTTCTGTATGCCTTCAGATGTCGGTTAGTGAGCATTTTTCAAACTCTAGATCGCTGACACTTTTATTACCTAGGCGTCCGCCACGAGGTCAGGAAGGAGTCGCACTCAACGTCGCACTTTTGACCTACCATTTAGTGACATGAACTTCTAGAAGTCTAGAAGAAGAACAGTCTGGAAGCTAACGGCAACGTATATATACACCTCTCAGGTCCCAGTCAGCCGGTCAGTTGTTCACTGTGTGAAAGTCAGGGCCATGCTCCTTGTGAACGGGGAATGCAGTGTGAACATACAGGGCATCCCTTACGCTTGAATAGTAAGTATTGTTATCAATGAACTACATTGTGCCCGTGGTGGACATCTGCGAGTCATCACGCATCTTCGCTTCGTGGGACTAGGAGAACGAAGAATGCTTCTATAGGAGGACAAGCAAAGGGTGAACAGTGGAAGGGTCATCAAGCACTTGACCGCTATTGTATTTATGGCTAAAACTACTTTAGCCTACGTTGTACACATGTATTGGAATAAATTTGTGTATTATCATATGATCGTTTGAAATCCAAATACATCCGTGTATGATTATGTTCCGTGTCGAAACTGAACATGTGTTTTAACATCCAACCTCTTACTTTACCTACGAATATTAATTGGTTCGCAAGAGCGCACTATTGTTAACTCGAAAATAATGTCGATAGTTTTCAATGTACTCTAGATAGTCTCCAGGATAATGCCAACACTTGGTGCGACATCCCTGGTTACGGGAGGAAATCGTGCTTCAACTAGACTTTGACCTCTTTCGTAGGTTGTCCTAGAAGGCAGGCGGGAGAGAAGACCTGCGCTATGTCAGCTGTGGGAACAGCAAGATGTACGACCCAGCGGACGATGCGTGTCTTGACATGAGAGTCACGTGATACAATGTGACGTCACTAGTCACGTGACTAATGGTGTCGCCGCCGAGTGGTTAATAAGTTGAGTAGGTCAGGAGTGTCGGAGAGGGGAGAAGCAGGATAGCAGCACGAACTAGACTAACTGCCACAAGTACTTTTATCTAACTGTTAAAGTCATCTACAAACTATAAGGTTTACCCAATCCAGACCCAGAAACAAAGAGGGTGTAGAGAGCAGCGGAAATCGCTTTGATGAATGAAAGTTTTTGCAGTTTTACCTGGGCCAGACATCGGATCGGATCGATTGGGATGAGCGAAAAGCACCGAGCGCACGAAAGGGAAAAGGGAGCATATTCAGTAGGTTTAAGCCTATACAGTGTGAACTCTTTGAGCTGTAGTAAAAGACCATCCTAATAGATCGCCTCCTTGCTCACGTTGATGTCCGATTCGACGTCTGATTCGGCACTCGAACCCCATACACACTATTATACAGCACCCTCGACCCCTTGCTCCTTTCTCCCTGATCGGTTCAGGGTTTTGTTCGAGTAGAATTCCTTCAGTGTGCAGCCAGCTTAAATAGTCTCCTCTATGGCTTATGTTTCTTCAATCCGCCCTGTCTTCCAGACACATGATAAGTATGACTATAAGCGTACCCTGCGGAGTGTAGGTCCCAGAACCGTATTTCTAAATAGGCTAAGTAGACTGCAGCCTATAGCGGCAAATTTTCTGGGCGGCCAGTAAGAAAATACATGACATACTAGTAATTCTTAGAAGCCATAGAAATTAAAAAACATCTAAACAATTTCAATCATCGTAATGAAACTTTTAAATTACCAGCAGCTTGGGACACCTTTTTGAATATATGAACCAGCTTTTTTTTCATCAAGCCAACAATTTGAAATCACTGGAACCAAAGAATTGTCCCGGGGATAAAGTGACAAGTCTCCTCTGGTATAGTGACCTGAGGCGGACCCTTAATAACGAAGATGGACACCGGTCCTTTCCGTGCAAGTACACTAGAGCGCATAAGAAGACACTTTCCGTTGGGACCATTTCCTCAAATGATATGGCCCTAACTTGGGTTTAGAAACGAAAAAGCTCAATCTCGCCACTGGTTTTGATTTGCCCAGTCTGAAAAGGAAGACGGAAGGCTTTCTTTTTATGGTCAATACAACAAAGAAAGGTCTGAGGCCTTCGTTTTATCCTTTTTTTTTTAAATTAAAAGTGACTTTTTTTGGTACATTTAAAAAACTGTTTTCTTTCCAAGACCTTTTCGAACTCTTTTTACAAGGGTTCATGTTCTGTATGAACTTTCCTTTATTTAACTATTTTACTATAATAATGAAGGTAAATAAAATTAAAAGTGCGGACAATTGGTATTTAATGACTTTTACAGATTGGTCGTTTCCGCCAAAAGTTGTCGAGATGACCCAGTTGAAAGTCCTCTGTTGAAATATCCTCTAAATTTGAACCTGGAACAGTGAGTAGCTCGTTAAATGTACTTTAAAAAGTCATCCCAGTATTGGGGTTTTTCAACTTCTTGTTCAAATATTACGTCAACAACCACAATATAACTTTACCTTGTTGTCACAAAATCATGTTCTGCAGCGGCAAGTTGAAATACTTCTTTATTGTCAAGTGCAGCTCTTGTAGAAATTCTTCAACTCGTAGGAAGTTTAGTAGAAATTCTCTCGTCATCGCCAGTTCCAAGATCATGAAACATACAAGCCACAAGTATTAGAGAATTTAACAGTAAAGTGCAAACTACTATTAACACTATTAAAGCTGAAAACGTGTGCTGCCATCCTGCGGCACAACCGCTAACTCTCTCTAGCTGGTTGGCAGCAGAATTATTTTGAAGTTATTCTATAAAACACAAGGTTTAATTAATTTTATAGTTATACGTATAATGAGTCCAACTCAAATTTGAACGGACTTATTCTTGTATTGTTTTAGGTAAAGTTGAGAAAATCCCGTTTACACTGTTCTTTGTGGTTCTTATTTAAACTTATGCATTTAGAATCTCGAAGTTAATGTTGAATTATGTGCTTTACTATAAATCCAGACTGTATTCATTCATCGTCAATGTCCCGGGGCCTACGCGGCCAAAATTCCTCCGATCTGTAGCCAGTACGGGTTCACCTGTACTTCAAGGCTAAGGTCATAATACGAACCTTTAAGCATCACTAGTCGTATTTATTAATGTTAACTAGTAAATTTAGTAAATACATTTACACACATCTACACAAATTGTGTAGTAGACTAATAATTATTTTTGTCAAATTACTATTGACAGGATAATCCGAAAGTTTCAAACTCGTAGTACCGCGTAGGAGTCAGACCGTAAAACAAAAATGAAGAATAAAAAAACAATAGCTGAATAGTATTGTACTGTTCACTTCTGTGCTAAGTTGAGTGACCTTCGACACCCGTACTGGCTTTTCTATAAAATTAAAAATATACTTAACATACTATTTATATATTTAACGAAAGCAAAGACTTACTGATTGTAGATTCCAATCTTAATCAAATAGTCCCGGTAAGCACGTTTTGAAAAAGCGTGTTATCCGTCAAAAAATTATGTTTAAATAGACCATTAAGTTTCCTAGGCAACACTATTGGAACAACTTAAAGTAAAATCAAATAATAATTTTTATCAGGTGAGTCATTTATTTCTCGTCTGATTCGGCTGTTTCCATGGGGACGCCTTCGGTAAGGCTTTCAAGGCCGATGTCACATTTTCAATCCAATTCTTCCGGTTCACACCGCTTCAAAACATTATTATCATTAGCTTCAAATAGTTTGGTCTTGCTGCGGTATACCATGATCAGTCTCTGATTGGCTGAAACGGAGCTACTTGCAGTCTGTTATTATATTGGTCAAATCGTCAATTTATTTGGAATGAAAACATTTTCTTGAAATTCGAATGTAACACCACAATTCTATAACATAACACCATAGAGTACTCGTATTTTGAAGAAAAATTTGTCATACAAAAGTTGTGTATGAAATGTAGCATTTTAACCCTGATTTCTTGTAATCTTTAAATTTGTATAAAAAGCTAGGTGAGATATAATATTTTTTATGTTGTTGAATTTGTGTTAAAAGTTTTGTTCTTTTTAGACGCCACAAGAAAGGGGGGTTTGTATTTAAAAAATCTGGTCCATTAAATTACCTTATTGATGAGAAAATGGAAATTCGGCTCAGCAAAGCCATTGAAACATTTAATGCACTGTAAAACAGAAGATGCATGTTTTTACCTTGCTCTTATGGGACGAAAATCAAGGTCACAGCCACAACTGCCCTCGGAGGTGGCAAACAAACATTTAGCCTATAGGCGGCATGTTCTTAAATCCGGCTCTGAGCAGGTCCAACCGCGGTGTTCCGCCCTCCTCCTTGAGGGGCATCGAGTCTGTAGTTGTACGGTGTTAGCCTATATGTTCTACCTTCTATACCGCGGTCCTGACTGCGTCTATCCTGTAGATGTGTCTATGCCCTTTATGGATTGCCTCACTGTATTCGATAATAAACAACAGTGCATGTTGTAGGCAGGATGTTAGACACAATCTGACGAAGAAGACATGGAGGAGGATCCTGGTCCTGACTCCAGCGTCCTGATGGATCCTGTCGATCAGTCAGAAGAACAATCAGAGGACCTGACGATCGTCACTGACCCAGATCCTCCATGTCTATCAGACCTCACTATCGTCTCAGACCTTCCTGACTTCGACCCTTCAGACAGTTTCTGTGGGCTTCCTGAATATATCCACTCAGAAGCAGAAGAGGCTCTTCCTAATGAAGTAAGTAACATGCATATTTTACTGGTAACATCTCTGTGAATTATTGTAAACACCTGGTACAAGAACAATTCAGAAAAGTTATTTAAGTTAACATTACTTGGCGATTAGCGAATGCTCTTATCAGAATAGTGAATTTCTGTATTCAACTTGATAACAGGAGGAAGCTAGCGAAGATGTTCCAGAGGAGCTCACCCCCGAGCCGGAGCTTCCTCCTGCCAGTGCTCTAGATGTGCTATCCACCCTCCCTCCTCTCCCTGGGACTCCCGGAAGTGTGATCGGGGATGACAAGCAGCGCAAGAGACGCCGCAGTGCCGACAGCCGTGCTTCCCGAGGAAGTGTCAACTCTACCAAGCTCAAGAGTCTCAAGCTTCTTGTTGACAAGGCTGTGGAGGTATCGTTTAGAAGTTACATCTTTCAAACATTTATAATCTGTAAACTTACTTAGGACAGTACTAATGTATGAACAATGGAAATATATCTCATTAATCTTCCCTTTAATTTAAAGACTTGAGAAAAACTCGTAGGAAATACCGGGTGTTTCATAATTATACTACTTCGTCCTTTTGAACGGCAGAAAATGTTCAAATGCGCTTTGGTATGTAGTCTGAGACATGCGAATATACGTTATATAAAAGAGTGTCCTGACTCACTCACTCATAATCAGACCACAGCCCAAACTACTAAACCTACAGACTTGAAACTTTGCAAACCTATTTCTAGTAGCCCAAAACCATCCACTATGGTTTTGAAAAACTTCAACTTTAAGATTGGTTTTACTGCAATTCTCGGCCCCCATCCCAAAATCCTGGCTACGCTAATGGTTAGGGTCAAAAACACTGAGAGGGGCATTAAATGTGTGTGTGGAAGCTGTCCACATTTCTATTTACGTTTTATAACATCTTCTCAAACAGTACTGTACTTGGATAAAGTTAACCTCACAGTCATGATACGTAATGTATTGTATCCGTAGCGGAGCATTATACATTATAAAAAAACTCTTGTTCACTGGGCGTCGCTCGCATTATATTGGCATAAACCTAGTTGAGTAGGTAATTTAGTATTATAGAATATAGTTACTAGTTAGCATTGTGAGTAGTTGTCAAAATAAACACAAGGTGCATCTACAAATATCATGGCCTACCTGAAAAATGACAATTGGCTGCGAACATATTTCATCATTTAATTGTTTAAAGGGTCGTTTATTTATCAATGGTAGTCGAGATTATCAGAAGTTCTTCTTTTGACATGTTTTAATGTTCGCCCTTTCCCTCACTCTTAAATGCGGGTTATAAAGGGTGAAATTAACTTTTCCAATGTAAACTCTATAGTGTGACTAAAAAACCACACACACACAAACACTAACAACAGTAGTGTTCTTGAAAGGTTGTTTATAATCCCCGGAAACCAACATGGCGACCCAAAGCGTGTATGAATTTCAACATCAAATAATGGTTGCCAGCAACTAATTAAACTTAACTTTAGATTTAATTTTATAATTTAAATTTAGAACTGTATGTGTAAAATGATGTCACACAATGTGTTTTGTTCGTCAAGCAAAACACACAAACGAGTTCTCAAAGTTAACTATAAACCTACTGTGTAGCATATCATTTCAAAGCGCTAAGCATCCTGAAAACATTATTGTAATGTTTTAATGATACCTGAACACAAGTACAGATAAATATATAAGGTTCAATCCACTTCACGTGCCAACTTACACGTGTTTGATCTGCTATTCAGCTACTCAAAAGTTAAGAGGAGGACGTCAGTTATGGAAAACCCAGTATGATGATTCTTTTGTTGAAAATCGACCCCAACATATTTTTCCCACAGAACCCTTTGTTCGTACAAGGGGTTGAATGACCCACTACCCCAGCTGACCTTGTTGTTGTGTGTCGGTATGTGTTGAGCTTGAGATAATCTGTTAGATCAATAGTTGCCACGCACTTAGACTGCCGGCACGCGTGCAAGCCTGTACAGTGTGATTAGTCCAGTGTCTGTTGCAGCACCACAAGACATTCACAATCTTGGGCAGATTCCCTTCCATCCGGGACGCACTCAAGGCCAGAGGTTGGGTCCAGAACTTTGACGCTCTTTCGCAGCAGAGACCCACCCCCACTCTACCTCCGTACACCAGACCGGTCATCAAGGATGAGGAGGGTGAGCTGATTATGTTTTGTGACTAAATTGGTTAATTTTTTAATTCAATGGGTTAAACTGGTCAAGTAGTCCGTTTTCCGTAGTAGTGTGTTTTTGTGTGTGTAAACATAGAATATACAACAACAGATAAAAGTGACTGTGGTAGAACGTATAGGGATACAAGTGAACATGAAGTTAGTGGTGATGGGGGGATGTTGGCTGGGAAATCGATGGCTTTGCGCAATGAATAAAAATAAGTACGAGTAACGACAGATTATTGCATGTACCCCTTGGTGGGCAAAAGGTGAAAACAAATGTTCGGCTAATTTGTAAAATTAAAACCAGTATATAGGAAGTTAGTAGACTTTCTTACACTGTTAGGAATATATTCCTTGTTTGCTTCCTCATAGAAGCATCATAGGTGCCAAATTTACCGTTTCCTGTACGTCTGTCCGTGTGGATTTTTAATAATGTCATGTTTACATCTCAAACGACTCTTTTAATTAAGTTCATCTTTGTTATACTTCTTTGGAATGCTAGTTTACAGTAATTGTAAAACATATGCAGTTTGTAGCATTTTTTCTGAATTGGCGGCAGTTTCCCAACCTAAACAGACAGGCAGACCACTACATTAGGCAACCTTGGGTGAACGATGTTTTACACTTCTTATGACCCACGGAACACATTCCCAACGAATTTTTAAGAGACACAAACACACTCAACGTGGCAAAGACACCGTTACTGTTTCAAATAATATCATACAAAATCACGTCGCTATTTCAAAGCAGCAGATTCGATTAGATATAGTTTCGTTCGGGTACTTTTGAAAATTTTGACCTTAAGCTACGAATGATTCCATAGGAAGTCGTGACTGCTAGTTTACAATGTAATTTGACGGCGTACTTTTGTTTTCAATGTAATCATATGAGAGTACTTTTCTACAGAGCGGTGGCCGCCTCCATATCATTGCACTAAAATCAAACGACGGCTATATAAAAAGCGGCCACCGCTTTCCTGGAAAACCATAGTACTCGTAGTTTCAATCAGTTTTAATTTGTAATGGGTTAAGATGTTGTCCTCTTTCAGCGTTAAGGTCTCTTTGCTGATGGGGTTGTAGGTGTATTGATTCCCCTAAATTATTTAGGTATACGACGCTGTAGCGGCCGTCAATACAAAATTACACAACGTGTGATGGTGGATAATGAACGGCTTGGGGACTTTTGTGGTTTTACTTTATATCCCAAACATTTTAAGTCAATGGCACTGTTGCCTCGAACGTACATATAGTAGCAACATTTGGAAGTACATTCAAATTACACGTGATTAATCAATATGGTTATACTGATCAACTGGTGAAATCAGCTCATGAAATCCTATTTAGAGTGAAGACTCTAAAATCTTTGGAGT
This sequence comes from Matsumurasca onukii, assembly GCA_018831715.1. NCBI lineage: Eukaryota > Metazoa > Arthropoda > Insecta > Hemiptera > Cicadellidae > Matsumurasca > Matsumurasca onukii. Next base: position 19,075,946 of record CM032065.1, read on the forward strand.
CATATAAGATTACAGATTTTAACTATAACCTGATGTGCATGGGAATTTGCGTTTCGAATACTTTAAATTTCACGATGTTTTGGGAATGGCAATAGCAACTACCACCCTAAAAACATTACAATAGTATTATAGTCTAAAAATGTTTAATTGCATACCGTACATCCACTATTATGTAACTAAACTCTTACCCTAAGCTTGTTCAATTCTTCGAGCATCTTATTTAGTTATTTTAAATTAGATTTTTTACTATTGGAATTCTCATGGAGACCTGAACTATAAAAGTATAGCTACTTTAAATTTTAGATCTTATACGCTTCAGCTTTATAAACCATCAGAACATGTTTTTGTTTTCTTTGGTGACAGAGAAAATTAAAAACGAGAAATGGACAAAAACAAACGTAATTGCGTCCAGCTGATTCCTTTCCCGGCCTCTGAAATGTCACCAAACACTCAAAAGAGATACTATTTTTACTTAATAAATTTAAAACTACTGAGCTATTACTTTACTGTTAATAGTTACATATTGTTTTCCTGTAGAACAAATTGATTGTTATGCGTTTCCTTTCGTAATATCGTTTAGTTGTGACTTCCATAAAGAAACTGAAGATGCAACTAAACTCCGAAGATATAAAGCTGTCGTTATGAGGGTTTGCATTGTCACATTGCTTTCTGACATTATGGTTTACCATTTATTTATTTATTTATTTATTTATTAGGTCAGTGTAAAATGTGAATTGTGTTAACTTTGATGAAATGGAGATGATACAATATTGGTGAAATGAGAGGTGAATTACAATTTAAAATGCCAGAATGGGCTTAAGCTACTGGTAAATACGGTGAAATAATGTCCATATACGTCTTATAATTTTGTCTTTCTTATTTTAATTTAGATATTGTACTTTGAATTGGCTAACTTGATTTTGAAATTACTAAATATTTTACTAATAATACACTGTACTTTTTCAATAATATATGTTAAATATTCCATATTATGAGAAGTTATCAGGTTCTGCAATAAACTCTGCTACAGAGTAAGGAGCCTTAACCAACAAATATTCTTTAAGTTTCCTTTTGAATAAAGCCAGTTCTGGCAGTAAACGTTTGATCTCGTCGGGGAGCTTGTTTAAAAGTTTTACGCCAGCCTGCATCGGCAATCTCTCATAAATAAGTAGTCTATGGATATCTTGTCTAAAAGTAGAATTTGAGCGTGTATCGTGAGAATGTATATCTTGGCCCTGTACTAAATTACATATTTTTGAAACACAAAATAATATAGTTTCAAAAATGTATTGTGACGCTAACGTAAGAATTTTTAGATTTTTAAAATAATCTCTACACGATGTCCTTGATATCAATTTGCAAATAACTCGAATTGCCGATTTTTGGAGGATAAATAGATAGATGCCCTGCCTCCCAGTGCGATCCATTATATAATGTTCTAATAATCAATCAGTAAGTAACTTATAGACACTTAGAAAGTAGTAATAGTAAGTAGTGAATATGGTAAATCCATCTAGTCCAATTCATGGTGGAAGCCAGAATTTAAGTTTACAGTTTGTAAATTTTAAGTTCCAATCAAACATAGAAGCCATTACTTATCATGAGCCATTAATCTTGCCGGTTAAGGAAGGTTCTTTTGTAATTGAAACCTTGATTTACTTTGATGTTTAAATGAAATGCCTAATCTCTGCATACAGGGCCTCCGATGAGCCCAACTTCGGACGAGGCTGTGGACAGAGACTCTCAACTCATCTCACGACTTCTCCGCGATTCTCCCGTCAACTTCATCTGGGCAATGGGAGACAACGTAGATTGGAAGTATCTCAGCAAGTCCACCATTGTTAGTCGCTTTCCTCGAGTCTATTTCACTACTAAGGTATTCAGCTTGTTACTCACCTTATTCTAACTACTATTTTTAATAATTTATAAAGGTTTAGTATCAGCTAGGTAACAGGAGAATACCGGAAGGTCGACCTTACCTTGAAAAAATATGGTAGTTCCCAGAACTATTTTAGCAAACGTTTTTTAAATGTTTACAAACATTTTACAACTCAGTGTTCTATGGCATCAATACACGAATAACAAAGCAATCAATGATTAATATAAATAATGCAACCGTAAGATAGCTACCATACTTTCTATTTAAAACGCATTTTTAAATTTATATTTACATTATAGATACATTTTGATAAAATATAGAGTAAAGTGCTGTGCTAAGTTTAGAGTTGTATGATAAAATATAGTTGCTGGCAAAATGTTAAAGGAATTATGTTGGTTTAAGGTTGGCCTGTGTAACTATCTCCAGCAGACTCACTGGTTCTGTGAGGCAGGGATCTCGAACACACTGTTCCCGAGATGCTATAACATTGCTACCGAAGATGACTTAGATGCATTCATCGCAGATTTCCGCATCACAGCTTGTCTCGGCCTGCTCCATGTACTCACTGACTCTATTGACAGGGAGCGCCCAGACTTCTTCCATGAAGATGGCAAGGTAATGGCATACTCATTCATGAAAATTCTGTTTTGCTGTGTTGTAACTACTTAAAAGAACAAATTCAGCTTTGGGTAAGGTTTTATGTTTTTACAGTAAAATAGGTTACTAGTAAAAATTTATTTCATGAAATTTTGTCAAGATACTTTAGAACTCTTCTAATAATTAACTTGTACTGAGATCCCGTACGTTCTCTAAATAACTAATATAATAGATCTTAATTTGTATAAACGCTAAAAAGCTAATTTATTACTAAAGAAATTTGAAGACAAAAATGTTTGGACCGAACCGGGACTTGAAGCCGGGTCTCCCGCTTGCCGGCGGTTATGCGGAGACAAGGGTTCAAGTCCCGGTTCGGTCCAAACATTTTTGTCTTCAAATGTCTTTAGTAATAAATTAGTTTTTTAGCGTTTATACAAATTAAGATCAATAATAAGTCATTTGACATAGTATTTAAATTCTGTTTGTAATATTTCCAGCTTGTTGATTTAAAGTCACTATTTGACAGTCACATGTTTCGGATAAACATTCAGATTTAAGTACTTCTCTAAATTTGAAGGTAGAAATAGTTGGGCCGGATGGTGTAGTGGTTTAGCATAAACGTCCGCAAGCGGAGACCGGTTCAAGTCCCGGTTCGGTCCAAACATTTTTGTCTTCAAATTTCTTAACTAATATAATAGTTATTATTATTTTTTGTGTAAATTTAAAGAGCTGAACTTATAACTTATAAGTTCAGCTCTTTGAAAATTGAGTTTTAATTTAGCAGACGAGTTGCAAAGTAAATTTTAAAAATGAATCCATCTTATCGCCAAATTCTGAGTTATTATTAGTTAAATTAAATTAAGATAAGAGTGCAATCAATTGGAGATTGAATCTAGATTAGATTAGATTAGATTGGATGGGGAAAATTTGTGGTTCAAGACCACGCGCACGTCAACCCTTTGGTTTATTGTGCTGGCTCCCTGTTCTCCTAATTAGGCAGCCCCACCCCCGTTTGCTTACCCCCGTTTGCGATTGAATCTAACAATAACTTTTAAGAATGTTAGGGATGTTAGGGTATAGAAATAAGACATTTTAAAACTAAAGTGTCTCAAAATATGAAGTACTGTAGTTAAATAAAAGACCAGTCCTTAGGTAACAAAGATATTGAGTTGACTGAGAAGTAGTGACTACTTGCTTAAACCAAGTAATTGTCATTTACCATGCAAAGAAAATATAGTTAAATACTAAACTTTCCAAATAAGTAAGTTCAACCCTGATTCTTAAAATGTGTTTCTAAAACTCTTGTTAACAGGTTTTGCAACCATTAGGCAATTTCAATAAAATCCACTTGTTCTTTAACCCTACCAGTTGAATCCTACTGGTTTCTCCGGTACGCATTGTAACAGGTGTGCATTACAACTAGGCGTACGTCTCTTGTAATCTTGAATGTTGTGACTGTGGCCGCAGGTTCCTCTGTGCGCTGTGGAGTTTGCGCTCGCAGGTGCACTGAGTTTGTGGCGGAGAGGGAACATGAAGACATTGACATGAAGGAGGCGGACCACGTATGGGACCATCAGTGGGACCAGTTCCTCACCTGGTACTACCAACTGGCTCACGAGCGCGCCACCTTCATGCAAGCCACTGACAGTCAGAGACAGGTATTCTGCAGACGGATATTTAACTCAAATACAAACCCAACATACTGCTTGACTAGCTATATTTCACTTTTTACAATTTCAGAGTTATTTTTGTGGAAAAATAACAAAGGTGAAAATACTGGCGAAACTATAAAACTGCGAGTTGAGGAAAACTGGAGGCCAAGCTATGATTGAGACGAATTAGAGTGACAAATTGCAAAGGAAATTTGATTCACTCATGCCAGCGGCACTTTAGCACCTAGCTGCATGTCGGTCTAGTCCTTTTTTGTTAAGAGAGTTACTCCATTGTTTAGAAATTCAGAAAAAGGTGTAAAACACCCTTAATAAATAAAGCTGAATGACACTATCCACCAACTCTCTTTGACTGGCAGGCAATCTACTTGTGCAGCAAGATGACAGTGGAGTCGATGCGTCCGCACTGGCCTCAGATGCACCTGGACGGCACCAGTAATCTGTGGATTGTCAAGCCCGGAGCCAAGTCTCGTGGCCGAGGTATCCAAGTCATGCGCAAGCTGGAGGATATCATCTCCCGCATTGGCACCCTGCACTCCAAGGACCCTAGATACGTCATCCAGAAGTATATAGGTACTGTGTGTGTTCTTGTTCTTGCTTGTTGTCTGTTAAACTTGCTAGTTGCCTTTGATTTTCAAAACTACCATTTTGTTACTGTTTAATAAATGTCAACTTTTCTTAGATAGAGAATGTGCATAACACTAAAGGAAAAAATTCAATACCATTAGCAATTGATGATTGGATCACACATTTCTTAATAGTGGAGGTGATTGTTGACATAAAGGCTTAAATAAATTAATTGGTATAAGGAGTAAAGTTTTTATGCTATACTGTTGGTAATCAAGGAAAGGTAATGTTTAAGGTTTAGTCAAGTATAGGGAGTAATTACTAATTTTGAAGACAAATACCGTAGCTATGTATGGACATATTTGAAAAAAGAACAGTTTTTTTTAACACCATTTCGGCTTGATTGATTAGGTTTTTAAATTTTTGGTACACATGTTGAGTTTAGTAACACTGTGTAATCAAGGTTCATCAAAATAGGATTTTAAATATAGTTTTTTTACAGCATAATAGCCCATTTTTAGGGGAAATTGCTCTACCAAAAGGGCACTTCTGGTGAAAATTATCCTCCCTTAACAGGAAATTCGCTAGAATTCACAGTAGTGCTTGTGGCTAAGGGTTCGTTTGAATATAATTAAATTTGACAAAGCCAAAGTTCATTTGTATTGTATTTATTTTCAGAGAGACCGTTCTTGATTCACAACACCAAGTTTGACATCCGGCAGTGGTTCTTAGTCACGAGTGCTTATCCGCTCACAATATGGATGTACAAGTCAGTAATCCTGGGTTAAATCATAAATGTTTTAGAATACGTATCCCAGTTTCTGATGATATAATAGTAGCATTATAATAGCTTTGGAACTTCTCATTACAATTACTTTTGCTTGAGAAACTTTGACCTACGAGATTGCATTAAGAAATATACATATTTGCTAAATAGGTATAGAGGCAAGAGAATGTCAATGCTGGTCACAACTCTCTCCGTTGCACTTGCTCAATAGTTTGAATTGCCCTTTTATGAAGAACAAAAACAGGAAAAGCATATATTTGGGTAACTCTACTACAGGGCAATCTGTAGGAAAGGTGTGGGTATATTAGTCCCCATTTAGCAGTACCCGGAATGGGCAGTATTCTGAAAGTTTCCTTAAAACATAAATGTGCAACATATGTGGAGCAGACTGATCCCTAGTAACCTTTGTATGATCTGACGCAGGGAGAGCTATTTGAGGTTCTGCTCTCAGCTGTTCTCTCTGAGCAACATGCACGAGTCGGTGCACTTGAGTAACAACGCAGTGCAGTGCAAGTACAAGAACGCCAAGCGCAATCAGGCGCTGCCTGACGAGAACATGTGGGACTGCTACACGTTCCAGACCTATCTCAGGTGAGTATGTTGTACATGTGCTAAACAGAGGAGATGACAGCACTTAAAACGGTAAGCTGGGAAAATGGAAGAATGGAATGTTTGTGAATTTCAAATGTTAGTCATTGTTGGTCCTATTGTAGTGAGCGTAATCGAAAGATTAAGCCAATATCCTGCTGTATGAGTTTGTGATATTTCCTCAACTCTTATTGGAGTTGGAGATGATTTATAAACATCCGCGAGCACTAATCTATAGATTCTTGCCAATGTCAGGGAGCGTTTGTATGGTCAAGACATTGTCACCGGTCTTATCAGCATCGGTGGCGTTGTCTATTCATTTTTTAAAACATTTTATAGATTACTGTTTTCAACCCTCGTAAAACCTCTGTCTGTATAAATCCACAAACATGTCCATCCTTGTTTGTCCTTATCATTTACAACATTTGCCAGTCTTGCATTAGGCTAATAAGAAAAATTAGGAAAAGAAACATATTTTTTAACAGAGGGTTATGAGCTCTTATATGAAATTGTATATAATAAATTTAAAAATGACACTATAATAGTTACTTTAGATTAAAATATTGTAATAAATTAACGTAATATATAAAGTTTTAAAAATGTATTATATTTTTTTAGCTTGCAAGGAAGCAAAGCTTTTCAGCAACTGGTATATGTTTACAACAAATGAATAAGGCACATAGCTAATAGCTCATGTAAGGCCCATCTTCTTTATCAACAACAACAGGCTCAGGGAGAACTACCGTACTTGAATGCGGGCTTAGTTTAAACTTTAAATAATTCAACTGCTGAACCAACACAACTAAACGTTACAAGTTTACTACAATTGTTTATCTCTAATAAATGTCCAGATTGAACAATGTTGTTTGTTTACATAGAGCAATCGGACAAGCGGACCTGTGGGAGACTGTGATCTATCCCGGGATGAAGGAGAGCATCACGGGAACTTTGCTTGCGGCTCAGGAACACATGGAGCATCGCAAGAACTGTTTCGAGCTCTACGGAGCTGACTTTATGTTGACTGACGACATGGTGCCTTGGCTGATCGAGATCAACTCCTCACCCTGCATGTCCCCCACCACCAGCGTCACCGCTCGCATGTGCTCTCAGTGCCTCGAGGATGTTATCAAAGGTACAGTTATTTATAGCAGTAGTTTTCCTGAGGAGAACTGTGCTAGTGTGCAACAACTTACAGACTACATTTGGGGTTGGAGGTACACAAATAGACTCTGTACGTTTCTTTCTGATTAGACTAACAACTGATCAGCCTATTCTCAGAACTACTACTGTAAAGATACACTTTACTTTCTAAAAACATCAATTTGTTTGCATGCGTGTTACAAATGCAATTTCACAAATAGTTCATATTTTTGATTGTTATTAACCTTTTTAGCCTATCGACCAATGTCTGAGACTGGGAATATGGGCGTGTTACAATAACCAATGTCAACAGCCTAAGTAGTAGCACGGCCGAGCGACCATCTGGCACTCCCCTTTCGCTGTTCTCCCCACTTCTTTGCGTCACTTCCCCTCTGGGCTTCACGAAGAAACGAGAGAGTGTAGAAGAAAATTATGGAATACATTTTTATAAATTGAAGAGTAAGACAAAAAACACCAATTATTTTTTGCCAGAGGCCACGTTTAAGGTACAGTCCAGTGGCAACTTGTCTATAGTAGCACATGAGCAACCCTCTACAAAATATGCGGATTACATTAAAATTTACAACGTAGAGAATGGTAAATTTATTTGTTAGTTTCAAAGTAAAGCGCCACAAGAATGAGACATCGTGCGACCCTAGCACCTGCGCTTTTGTTGCGGGCAAGAAGTCGAACTCCTGAGCAGGATCTGCGCGTTACGCAGCTCCTGTTCTAATACGAGATCGGACCGGTCCATTCACCCTCCAGAGGGGAGGCCGCTTCACAGCGCACAGAGCTTGCGAGGAGCTGCTTTCTTGACAGCTCCGTGAGCTCTCATTGGTTGGTTCTTCGGGTGGATTCCCGAACACTCGGCAAAGTTTGTCCCGGCGCCCCGATCTCCTCACTGTTGTCATCTCACTGTCGTCTACCAAGACGTGTTTTTGTTGTATGTGTCATTAAGTACGATGTTTGCGTTTTAATATTGAAGCGATGGAAAGTATACAAAAATACAAAAAATGTGATTTCAAACAAATTTTGGTCGGAAGTTTTAAACTGGCTATAACTATTTTCCTGCTGTTCATTCTCATTTGTAGTTTTCAGGTTGTGAATAAGTTTAATATTGTGCATATTTTTGACATATTAAGCGTGTTCTCTCTAGCCCTTCAGTTCTTGCACAGAAATTGTTTTAACTCAATCAATGTTTCATTTATGATAATTTAAGGTATACATTATATATTTATGTATAATATGTTATACCAAATGGTAATATCATAAATTAAAAAAAATCGTTAGATAAAAGAATAAATTTTACTTCATATTTAGCTTAAAATCCATGTTTTAAGCCTTAAAATTTTAAAATTTTCCGGGGGAGAGCCCCCAGACCCCCTTTCTTGCTGGGGGGCTTACCCCCTAGACCCCTGTGGGTGGTGTAACTCCCTCGCTAAACAGTAACGAGTCGCCACTGGTACAGTCTGAATAAAGTCAGACTCAGAGGAAAATCTTTAATTTGGGCAAAAGTCATATGGCCCACCAAAATAAAGGGCATTGTGCGGCGAAACAAACCTCAATGTGTTCACTATCCAAATTGGTGGCTGTTTAAAGATTGAAAACTTTAAACTCTGATAAGCTGCCTGCCTTCTCTGTAGTAAATTTTTGATTTTTGCTTTGAAAAAGTTTTAAAATCTAAGAACTTAAATTTGGTATACAGTTCAACCTACTCCTTTCCTCCATCGCCTTTCTTAAGTCTCCACCCATAATTTGGATGTACAGTTGTTTGGAGGGACTAAATTTTGTTGTCAGTCATACTGGTCTAGACACATAAAAAATCTACTAAACAGGCACCACCAACTGGCAACAAAACATTTTCACAAAGTTGGGCACAATACAAGATAATCGTTAATAACTTTGTAATTAATGTATTAGTTTTGTCGTGTTCGCAGTGGTAATAGACAGACGACACAACAAGCATGCAGACACAGGAATGTTTGAGATGGTCTACCGGCAACATATCTCACCACCTCAACCCTACATGGGCATGAACCTCACAGTGAGAGGTGCTAAGATACAACGTAGCCCCAAGACAAAGAGGAAGCGAAAGCCTTCACTAGAAACTGACTATCAGTTGAGCATCACTTGTCCTACGCAAAGTTCAGTCAAAAGTTTCATCCAGGTAAACTCTCTGTCATAGAATTTAAAAAATGCAAAACATGTCCTAACACTATAGTCAACTTTTGCTCCTTTAAACAATTTGGTTACACTTTAGAAATTCACAAATTATACAGAAAATTTTTGTAAAAAAGATAAGCCTATTACGTTTGACATATCTCTTTATTTGTGAATAAAGCAGTCAATGATTGCGAACTATTCTGTTTTATGCTGTATTTGTATATTTATAAGGAACAAGTCAACCTATAAGTTAAATCTACATTCCTGTCAAAATTCGTATATCTGGCAACTGTCTATCTCCGGAAAGAAACAAAAGTTAAACATTTTAATTTTATCCATCAAGTACTTATCTTGGCAATGCATACTGGTAGTAGTGTGGCAACACTCTTCCACTATACCCATATTAGTCTTTCGTAGATGTAAAATTAAGGAATTTAAAAATAAGTCAAAAAGTTAAAAGCGTCATATTTTTTTGGGTCAGTAGGAAATGTCATTGGAAAGATCGTGAAGGGAATGCTGTGACCACATAAAGACCCTCCATGCCCGGTCGTAACTCCTGACGCCAACCAAATTCCATTCACATGCCCGACTCAACAGTCTGTGATACCATATTTTTCTGCTTGTTCCTACCACATCATCATTAATCATTATCACCATGTTCTGTCTCTATGAAGATTGCTTGTTTGTCAGGACTTGTCAGCAAAGCTTATCCAGCCGGAAGAGTTAAAGCCCACAGTTCTCCACCTGGAAGAACCTAACAACAACTCCATCCTACCCTTGTCCCCTATCTCCACTACCTCGGAGGAGGACTCTACCGACTCTGATGATAGCTTTGATGTGAAGGTAATTAATCAAATGGCATTTTTGATTGTAAATAACAAGGATATTCTAGTACTAACTCTTACCAGTTTTGGATAATATAATTGAACCAATCAATCTAACATAATTTCATTTGGTAGTGTTGCATGCAATAATTTTTGTTGAGGCTGTAAGTTAAAAATTAAAATGGAACGTAAAGTTCATTGAAATGAGTTTTTTTAAAGAGTAAATATATTGAAATAGTTGTAAGTACTTGAATGTATTAAATTTAACAATTTATTTGTCAATTTACAAATATTTTTTGTTGACTAAAACATAATATATCTTTTGATATCTGCTTAGTCACAATTACCTAGTTGTATCTCTCTTTAAAATATTCAGATATTGATTTTAACTATCTCTGGAACAATAAGTACTAAAATACTACGTCTAGAAGAATTTGTTAAAACTGTTTTTTCCTTTTTGAGCAACAAAGTTTAAATGTTCCTATTGAGATTATGTTAACGTATTCATGTCTAACCCTATCAAAGCTTGTCAGGCTCTTAAAACTCTCTTTACTAAGAAAACAAAACGAGTTTTGAACATTCCCAAGCAGTAAATATGATGACTTAAATGACTATATAAAATGACACTGTTTCTTGATGAATTTACAACTAAATAAATAATGTATTCTGATTGTGAAGGTGAGCGACAAGCATGTTGTCGTACAAGACACCAGCACACAGACCATGGACATGACTCCCAAGCTAGAGAAGGAAGTGAACAAAGTTTTAAAATGTGAGGCGAAAACCAACACAGACTCAAGCACCGACGAAAAGTCTTCCGGTGAAAACAAAGAAGTGAAGAAGAAATCTTACCATAGTTGTTGTAAACCTTCGGAAAACTTGGCCCCTAGAATGTTCAGAGCTGGAACTCGATATAATAAATCAAATCATCTGAGACTATGGAAACGTAGTACGGAAGCGGCTCAGACCAACGTTCTCTTGAACGACTGGAAGCAGCGCATCGATAAAACAAGAGCGAGCTGTGAAGAGATGCTCACCAAGTTGAAGGTTTTAAGGGATAAGGATGTGAATAATAGGGTGAAAAAGGGGATAAACTGGAAAGCAGAAAACGGTACTGTCGAAGAAATAGTGAGAAAGTTGGCTCAACCACAGAAAAATGAGTTTCTAGAACGGTTACCGGTTGTTAGGGAAAGTGTGCAGAGGAAATCGCTGTGTTCCAGAGACGGCAAAAGCACATCCAAGTCTCGGTCTTCTTCCACGTCACCCTTCGCTTCCAGACACGTCTTGCCTCAGATCAAAGACAGGACCAAGTCCTTCTCCACAATGGAGAACAACAACTTGTTCGCAGTAGGACTGAGCTTCCAGTGTCACAGATCCAACTACACGCCACGGGAGAAGTTGTTGATGCCGATGGGCCCTGAACACTGCCTCGGAATGAATGCTCTTGCATCTTCATAGTCTTAACTTATCTTTAGATTCAATTCAATGTGTTCATTTTTCAAAGGCTGCCACTAGCTGATTTTGGTGTTTAATGTACTCTGATCCCTACGAATGAACGTGAAAGTCAACAGTTGGTCTGGGTGGGATCTTCAATTCAATAATATACAAGTCTGTTTTGGTATTTTACTATTTAGTGTTTTACAGATTATGTTACATACTCTTAACAACTATTTTAATGTCTGCGATTCTTTAAAAACTTGTTAGGTTCTTTGTGATATTTGATCTTTATGGTTTAAAAAATCTCTTTTGTTTGATAATGAATCTACTATAAAGGTTTAACATTATTTGTATGTATATGTTTGGAATGCTAAGATAGTATGATTAATATTACTTAAAACTCAATTAAGAAACAAACACAATATTTAAAATTAATGAATGGTATAATTTTTTACTTTCGAAGTGGTAACCAACTACATCCTATCACACAAATCAGTATTAGCAATGTTTCACTTGTTGAATTTAAACCACAGTAAAAGTTCAAAGGAAGAAACACTAGTTTAAAAATTCCTTCTGTTGATTAATGAGTTCTTAACTGAACAGTACCTTTGGTTGTAGACCTTATTTGTCCAGTGTTTTGTAATTTAAATATTATCTGAACATATACATCTACTTGAAGTCTATGTCTACTTATTGGTTTGTTGTGAGTTGGTTTGTCAACTTGGATTTACCGTGTTCTTACTTATGAAAAAGGCCAAACAAATAGACAGTTGTAAAGATAATTTCACTTTGATTTAAGTATAGCTCCTAAACTTGTGGAAAACGATCAAATAACTCACAATTTATAATTGCCCAGATTTTGATTCCCAAACTTTATAAAAATATTTTTATTTAAATTTTTGAACATGTTAGTTTACCAACTATCAAGTTCCACCAATGTTTATTTTCAGAATATCATGACGTAATTATTGTTATAGTTTAAGTTATATTGTTATCTATTTATTACTGCTGTTTTATCAGTAACAGACAGAGATATATTTCTGAAATCAAGCTTAATGAGTATTTACAGTCAGTTTACTGTAAAGCCAAAATGTGATATTTATCTGTATATAAAAGCTATTATATTTTTCAATTAATATAGTTATTTATTAATATTACTAATATATACAAATCTACTGTTGAAAATATTTCATTGTTTATTTGAACTTGCTGTTCATATAATTTAACATAGAAATTTAATGTTAGAGCAAGACAATAAATGGGGTGGAAAAACATTCAATTTATATGATTTGTTATCCTTGTCCAAATAAATAAATAACTTTAACACTTATATAATAAATTAAAAAAATACATATGAATTTTTGAAGTTACCTATATTAGAGCTCAGAACCCTCTCAATATTAACACTATTTATTTTACTTTTGTACTTACGTTGTAGTTTCACTTAACAATCCAACCATACAACATGTACTTATATGACCTCGTATATAAAGAGGTCAAAGTATGTGCACACACCTTAGCGGATCCGTGGCGGATTGGTATTGCTCTCGACTACGGAGCTCATCACTCTGGTGGCGCATGTTCGATCCCCGCAGTCACCACTTACAATTTGTAATGTGACTGTACGGTGACGCTAGGTAAAGGTCGAGATTGAGTGGCAGAGAGGACTTTGTAGTCCTAACTTTGCCTTGTTAAAGAAGACAAACTTTACCTTTACCTTTTTTTTACACCTTAGGCCGCTTCAGACGTTGCAACTTTTCGCCGGGCGCCCGATACGCACAAATTACAATAGCATCAAACGGAGCTGTTCAGACGTTCCTGTCATGGCACCGTGCCGGACGAGTTGCCTTTGTAATCAAACTCACTCGTGCCGCGGCACACGGCGAAAAGTCGTAACGTCTGAAAGCGGCCTTACTCTAGGGCAGGCCCTGGAATCAGATCTTCAGATTATATTATACAGCTGCACATTGTTAAGAGCACAAAACAAGTTGCCGAACTCAATTATTGTTTGTTATTCAATTATTTCATCAATTTGAACTACATGCAAGCAAGCAAATTTCAAGTGTTAAGGTACAGCTTTTAAACTCCAAAACTATTTGTTCGGCTACGTGGTTGTGGTTGTGTGAAGGTGACTGAGAAATGCAGTGGAGTATATCTGAGCAGTGTCTGTTATTACTTATTAGTTAGGTTGATCGATAGGGATGGACAAACATAAGACTTTTGATTTGTATTTTTCCTGTCGGTGTCAATAGTTGTTTGTGTGTTATGGAGCAATATATTAGCCAATTGGCATCTTCATTCGAGAAGAAACAAAACTTAATATCTGTGCAGATAACAAAAATTAAAACACCATGAATTTAGCCTTAACAAAATAATTGATTGAAGATTTGTGTAGAAAAAAGGAAAACCTTTTCAGTTATCACGCTTCTTTAAAGGTATTTCCACAACTCAGATTCCCAACTGAAGGAATGCGATTTTAGAATATTTTGTATCATCTGGGAATTTTTATAAGAGAAAATGTTTATCCTGCCTTTACAGTATTTTAAAAGTTTCAATTTGTATCAAAGCTCATTCAAAGTGTTATTAAAAATTAATTCTAAACTGGGAGTACACTCTGAAATAAGCAAGCACTTTAAATTTTGAAATGTTTTTCTTCCTGATTTGTAGTAGAACTTGCAGTAGTGTAGGGCTAACAAGAGGCTGCAAGCTGAGCAAACTGCCTCGTTATTCCTGTCATCTTACAGGAGGCAAAGTAGAGGCCAAAGCTTGAAGTGAGGCTGTATGAGCGTAGCAAATTACAAACTACACTAAACTTTCTTCTGTAAATCAGTTTTTTCAGACACAGGAGAAAAAAGCCAGGAGGTAAAAAGACATACTTCACAAAACACTTTTGTAAAACCAACACCTTTATCTTTATTGCACAGTAGGCCTGCTATAATAAATGGAAAATGTTCATTACAAACTAATCAACAACCGTAAGAGTGATGATGAACTATGCGGTGGTCGCTATGAACACGACGACGGATGACGGATAAATCAGAACCATCAACAAACAAAGGGATGAATGGTTAGGGTAAGGCTTTCTGTAAGCAATGATCAGTATTACACAAACCTTTCATGTTATAAGTTGTAAGTAGTCTGTTGAGCTAAAACATACCTCACTTTTGAAAATTTAAATTTGATTGTTCTGGTTTGATTTTCAGAATCATTAACAAGGAAACAGTTTCTTTTGTTTATATTTAAAATATAGTAACATTAAATTATCTTTGAAAAGATAGTTGGGGATCTTGATCCCAGGATAATGAAAATCTGGACTAGTTTTAACTTCAACTAGTTTTTGTTGGAAAAAAACACTGGTTGAATGGTAAAACCAACTGCCATTGCGCCTGGCAAGTGAGTGAATTTGCCATAAAGTGCTGACTAGTTTATAGAAAAAAGTAAAAATCTTGACAAGTTTAACCAAGCAAAATCTCAAGTATTTTTTTATCATTAAGTATTCATCTTCCCAAACAATTTATTTTGGCACACTGACACTGTGTTTTGTTAGTAAGGTAAATGATCTGATTTATAGTTTTTGTATTACTAACCATTGCCGACAATAATTGTTCTGTAAGGATGTATTAAAAGTTATAAAACCATGAGAAAAAGAAATTACTTCCAAACATACCCATCAGCACCTGAATACAAACAGATAAACTTCACCTTAGTGAATAACAGACGATACAGTAAATGCAGTTTTATAAACATTAATTCATTTCGCATTTTGTTTTACAAACAAAGAGTTTTTACAAATATTTAAACAACGTCATCAGCTAGTAATTCTAGGTGATATTTACACAATATACAAAGCTTGAATTTGTTTTAAAAGTAGTGAAAACATTTGTCCAAAAATCTCTTTTTAAGACATTGTGTTGGTCAGTATGAAACAATGTAGAAGTAAAAATGTTTAATAAAATTAATATTTTGTTTTTGCTAAATTTATCTATACACATTTGTTTAGTGTTAATGTTCGGGTATCATCTACGTAACTATACACAATTACAAGGATCCTTTTTTGTACTTTGTACCTTGAGAAAGCAACTTAAAAATGTAACTTATTTTCAGACTTAAAGTAATAAACGTCGAGTGATGTTCTAATTTTTAACAATTCACAATTATAAAGTAACTAAGTAAATAATTTACATTTCAGATTGAGAGAAATAAATAAGTTAAAGGTACCCAAAACCAAACATGGTCCTGTAAACTACCATTAGGTACTAGTTTGGAGACTACGCCATCAATAAAGAGTCTCAAAAGTTTATGTTCTTAAATTATTATTGTTCGTTTCCTAATTTTTGTAATTTACAATGTGTTACCGGTACCATCGAAACTTACCAAGGCAAGAACTTGGATCCTGGCAATAAATTTTGAAAAGCTTCCTTTAGAAATAAAAGCTTTGCTATCAAATCCAGCAATTTCCAAAAATAAACATAAAAACCTCTGCTATCTATAGCTTCCTCAACCATAGCAAAATGTATTGAAATAGTTCAAATTTCATATACATACTTTTTTCGTGAGATTATTTAAATAAGTCCTCCCACTTCCTTATCACTGGGTAATATCCTTAGCATATTACTAAAAAATGTGTTATTACAAGCTTTGTGTTAAATCAGTTTTCTTATAATTTTCATCTTTTCGTCAATACAATTTTGTATTTTTAACTAACAAATAAAAAAAAAGAAGAAGCTAAATTACAAAACAAGTTAGTTAAAGTTCAAAACTAGAAAATGAACACATGCTCCTGTGTTTGTATTTGTGACTGAACTAAGTGTCAAGTCCAACTGAGTATTGAGACCAGTCTTTGTTTCATTTATAAGTTCCCTGTTTCTCGTATTTCATCACTCGACGCTTTTACCCTCACATCAAGCAGCCTTCACAGAAGCAACACTTAAGTACGTTTTAATTGTACTAGTTTCAAAATTTATTTAGTTTTAAAATCAGATTCTTAGTATTTATTTATACAACATTGATTTATATTTAAAGGTATTTTACTTGATAACAACATTAATTGTCTACAGCTTTCATTATTATGGGTATTTACAATCACAGTCCATTAACCTAGTTTCGACAAAAAATACTTTGAATAAAAATATACTCTATTTTATTTAGAGATTTAGCAATTACACAAGCATATCCATTTCAGAGTGAACATTGAATACTCTTTAGCAGCAGCAGATCCAAAGAGGGACTGTTAACTGGGCGAAAGTCTGTGCATAAGGAGCCCTCATACTGATAAATATTCGGAAAATATTCGTTTGTATCCTTTATGGTTATGTATCCATTCAACAATAGGTACTGGTATTGGATGTTTTCAAATATCAAAGTTAGGTAAAAGGAAAAGTACACAGTAGTGGTTGGAGACCTTGAATTGTGTCCCATCAGAACAAAAACATGCACTTTCTTGGACATCCCACGCCTCCAATTTCATCCGATTTGTAAGCAAAAACTTTTGTGTTATAATGATTTTGCTGAGCCAAATTTCCATTTTCTCATTTGTTAAACAGTGACACAAATCCAAAAATTTTCAAAATTTTTAATTTATGGTTTACTATCAAATTAACAGAAAATTCAAAAAAGTAGTAAGCATAGTCACTGCAGTACTGCAGTACTTTTTCATCTTTCAAATAAAACACTTCAAAAATATCGGATGAAAATTATAAGTGTGAGGTGCCTCAAGAAAGTGCTTGTTTTTACATGGTTCTTATGGGACAAAAAACAAAATGGCCGACAAGTACCGGGATACTTTTAAAGTAGAATTAAAAATGGGTAAATCAGCTCCTAAATTGTCAATATTTCTTGAGGAAGGACTCCTAGAGGAAGGACTTGTGTGATACCCTCAGACCCGTGATAACCCAGCTGTCCTCCTATGTCTGTCAATCTTGAATCTGCCACTGCTCTTTAGATATCATAGTTTCTTATGAAAATCATCACAAAACAAATGTAATTGAGTTGGTGGCAAATATTGTAAATAACTTAAAGGAACTGACTGTTTTAAGCTCCTATACAAAATTTTCTGGTTGGTAATTAGGGAGGTGAACATATATTTAGTAAGCAATTAATTAAGTATCCAATATAAAAACATAATAAAGATAATAAATTACAAAATAATGGCAAAGCCCCATTTGATAAAACTAAAAATGTCTTCATTAAATTAACATTCTAGACAATAACTGAAGTGTACCAATACAGAATTTGCTAAAATTTGTTTCTATAACTAGTAAGAGGGAGTAACTTTGCTCAGACTCAAAAAGGAATTGATCTGTTGAGACAATTTTATAACAGAAATACTATATTTATTTAGCTAGGGTCAAACTAGTGGAGGGGTTCACTTTCTGATTAAAATGTAATGACAAATTAGCTATTTACAAAATCAACTGATAAATGAACTGTACATAGGGTACACGTAAAAAGTGGCAGTAGAAATATAACCAAAGGCAGCTGGTGTACATACTCGTAGTTTCAGATGGAATTATATACTAAATTAAATTCCTGAATACATTTAACAACGGATCTTTAATATTTAAAATTTGATACAAATCGAAGTTGATTTACATTTAAAACAAAGTGCTAACAAATCTGTTTAATTTCATACAGTAAAACATCCTGTGGTTCAGTCTTATGCAGAAAAAGCTTTTTGATATGACTTTTGCAACACCTGTTAACGCTTCAAGTTTAAATCATTGCAGTAATATAAAATTTTACTTTATAAATCATAAGTCTTCCAATGCATACAAAGTTTAACTTTCAACAGCAACAATCAACAGTTTAGACACAATTTATGTTTATGATTGTACATTGAGCATGATATTAAATCAACAGTAGCTTATCTTTTGATAACAAGAACACAACAAACAAAGTTACCAGTGTTTGGCAAAACAATGAATATTTTAGCTCACAAGTAGAAAGCTCGGTCGACAATGATAAAAGAAAATAAACCCTAACACAAATATTACAACAGCTCAGTTCCAGGCAACACATAGTGAGGATTGTAAGGCGTGCTATGTAGATGACAACACTTTGATATTTAAAAATACCTAAGCTAATGTTTTCTTTCTTTTTATAGAACGTTTTGCTTAAAAAATATATATCATATTTGTAACATGTCGTTTGGCACACATTGGGTTAAGTATGGTACAGTACTTGGTCTGTTGGTGGTATAAAATGAAGTCTGTCACAAACACTTGTTAAAGGAACTGCACATAGAAAGCGGAAACTTGGCCGAACATGTTCAACGCTTCTTCTCCGGCACCGTCTACATCAAACTCTAACATTTCATTGACGTGAAAAAGTAAAATAATATGTCCTAGTAAAAGCAGGAATTATTTAACCTTTTGAATCCAAAGGTGTTTTACAACAATTTAGTTTTGTAAAACTAAGCAAATAATTGTCTTTAAATAAATATTATGTTTTTGGACTGTTTTGTTGGAGAGAGCAAGAAAAACAAGAGCTGCCCTGAAAAGAAATTAGCACATTTCAATGGTTCAGTACTTGTCAGTACTTGTGTAACTTGTGTTTGGGTACAAAGATTTAGAATTATGAGCTTAAATGCAACTCTTAATATTTAAATATTTAATACTTAAGTAGTGGAGCTGGTTCATTCCAGGGAGTCATCATTAAAGATATTTTGTATAGTGACTGTGCGGTAATGTTGGGTAAAGGTCGAAGTTGAGAGGACTTTGTAGTCCTAACTTCCTTTTGTTAATTAGGAGACAAATGTTTTTACCCTTTAAATATATTACCAAAACATATTTTGATGGACATTCTAAAGAAACAGCCAAAATGCTATTTTTGCTCTCAACATAAAGGTGTGCTTTTAAACAAAAATTAAACCTGTGCTTTAATAAAATTTAAATATTATGTAAAACCTACCGCTTTAGTCTTTATTGGACTCTTTATTTTTTTGTTCATTAAAACACACCTTCCAAGATTGAAATTTGAAATAAATGATATATTTAACTCTTGTCATCCAAACATAATACTCTACAACCCGATTTCCTTTTCCTCACTTAAACCATTGCTGCGTTCAGCTGTTTTAAGAACCCGTAAACAAAACAAAGATTATCGCAACTGATTTTGCACAGCTTAGCACACAGATTGGCAACACTGTAGCACATTGGGGGCTTAGCACACATCGAGAAGGCAATGGGAGGGTCTTGGTGCTACGCTTCTAGAAATATCAACGCTGTCGGTTTCGGTTCCAAGTTCGATTTCTTCGCTTCCACCACCAAAAACTCAATTTCGTGTCTGTCTCTTTGGGCAAATGACTCTGCTATCAGCCTAGCTACTTCTTGGTGCTGCATACCTGCAATCATTGTCAGTTGATTTCTATTAATTCTAATAAAGTATTTTTAGCTTCTAAAATCTGTAAGATTCTTATTTTAACACATTGAAATATTTAGTAGTAGACCCCACCATGAAAACAATTGATATTATCTTCATCTCTTAGTTAGTCAAAAGAAGATATTCAGCAACTGGCAGCGTTTAAGTACTTTTTTAACAACATTTTTTTTGTAAAACAACAATTTATTGTTAATTTTTCTTTAATTTACAACCTGTATAAAATGAAACAATGCAAAACCTACCTTCAACCTTGTTTCCATCAACCTCCAATATCAGCTGACCAACTTCCAAACCACCTGCGTCAAAAGCGGCTCCGTTTTCCTGTAAATACGATTTCAAAGGTTGAAAGAGGTGAACCGGCAATTTTAACCACCAATAATCCATACTTATAATTTAAACTATATTATAATCCATTAATTTTTATAATCTGAAAAAATCCACTAACAATCTGAAACCAAATTTGACAATTACAGCACTTTCGTCTTCACTGATTTCACTCCTGAGGAGAAAAGGCTCCAATTAAATTAGGGTCCAATAGAACTCTAACTTTTACCTCATTGCTTGTCAGGGTGTCAGAAATCGGACCAAAATTTAAGAAAACATTTCTCTTACTGTGATTTAAGCAAAACTATTAATGAAGATGGCAATTGTCATCCAGGAATAAAGTTTGTCATGCTTTTGTACATTATACTATAGAGTTAAACTAAAAATATAAGTAAATTATATAAAGTATAACAACTATACATTATTGTTGTTATAAACGCTTCAAATGAAAGTTAAGCTCATTAAGAAGCATTTAATCCTTTTTAAGAGTGGGAGGGTTAATAAATCAAAATATTTAATAGTCAACTTCAGGGACAAACCCATATATTTTTCAAAATTTATGTTGCTCTCTTTAAAATAATGTCCTTTATAATGCCACAATATTTGTTATCAGTAAATTTGCTTTTTCCTTTCTTCTCTGTTTGATTATTAGTTTTTATTTTTTGTTTGATATCATTAATGTGTAATCACAAAAAAGTGTAAACAACAGTTAATTGTTGTTAATGTTAACTTAAATTATTCATTGATTTCCTCTTCCAAACGTAATGTTGACAAGATGTTTCTGCGACTTACGTGGATATTGATGATCCTTGGCAGAGGGTGTCTTGTGTTGGCTCCACCCTCGATGGCGATACCGAGCAAGGGTTTGGTCTTCTTCACCGTTATCCTTAAGTTGCCTTGTTGGTCAGTCACAATCTGTTAACAACCCATCTACCAGTCAGAAGGTATCATTCAATCACCGTCTGATAAGTATACTACACCATGCACCTGTCAAATCTTCGATCTTTGACGGGTAAAAGATTGAAGATCTCTCTGATATCCAGCGTTTTCTGCTGAGGATGTGTTCTTTTCACCTGAAATTTCTAACTCAAGACTCAGTGCAAACGCCAAGTTAGTGAAAGGAACGCTTTTCTTGGTGAAAGGAGAGTCTCTAAGCTCAAAGTTCTCCAAACAGTTGACGGTGTGTCTGTGTTTGAGCTTACAACTTTGGAGACAGCCTCTGATTGTTCTGACAACTTTTTAGCTTGCACTCAGCCGTTCATGTCCAGGAAAAACTTTAGAAGAAGAAAGTTTAATATTTTTCTTTCTTATCTCTGTAAATATGTTTTCCAACAAACAGCTATTCTCTGTGGTACAAGAATGCCTTTTATTCAAAAGTGGAAAACTTGAACAATACTAAAATTAAACTCGACATGCTACCGGTTTGTACGATAGAACTTTTTTTGTCAGTTAAACGCGGGTAATGAATCACAATTGAGCCAAAATTGCTCTTTCTGAAAAGCGGATGGACAACCACATTTTCCAGCGGAGGACAACCGGAAAAACTATCTGTCTTTTAGGTTTCCGGATGGAATTTCGAGAATTCGGTCTGGCTTACCGGATCTCACAAATTTTACGAATTTTTCTATGAATTTGTATCGAAATTGGACAATAAATACAGTTGTATAGTACAAAACCCCCAAAGGGCACTCCGGTGTCAATCATCCCCCCGTTACAGGGAATTCGCTATATTTCACGGAGGCGCTTGTGACTATACGAAAACTGTTTACGAGTACAAGTTAGACGTACGTGAGACTCGTGGTCGGCGGAGGAGTCT
The DNA here is from genome assembly GCA_018831715.1 of Matsumurasca onukii. NCBI lineage: Eukaryota > Metazoa > Arthropoda > Insecta > Hemiptera > Cicadellidae > Matsumurasca > Matsumurasca onukii. The sequence goes on from CM032065.1 coordinate 19,098,117, forward strand.
TGATGGTCTCTGGAGAGACGGATGTTGCTGCCGTGTCTCCTCATCCCAGGCTCTGCCTCCAGCAACTCCTGCTCCTCCAGACCTCGTCCTAGCTTGTGCGCCATCTGCTGCAACCACACAACAACCCTTAGCAACCCTCAACATTCCCTCCCTCTCCCCTCTCCACCACACGATACAGATTCTGTATCTGTTCAGGGCCTTCCGGTGAACAAGCTATACGCACTATAATCAACCGATATCTCCGTAATATATGTAATACAACTGTGAGTTATTTGAGAATGTAATTCAATATTTCTTGATTATAATTCATTAAAATCAAACTTCCATTATTCAGGATAGTAAGAAAAGATCGTCCTCGCTGTATCGTGTTTATACACTTTGTACAACTCAAGTTAATTTAACACAAAAAGATAAACAAATAAAGGAAACACAAAAATTTTTAAACAGCAAGTTTATGCACTTAAAACACACCACCTTAAGTATATTACTCCTAGTATTTCGCATAATAGAAGTTTCAGTTTCACTGAACAAATATTTAATTTGTCAGTTCTTAACTGATCTTAAGTGGTTAACTTCACCTTTTGCCACATTAAAGTCTTCTAATACACTCCTTGCAAAGTGTTTACAATGCTATATTTTGTTCTGTTCATTAAATAACGACGCATGTATTTGCGAAGTGAAAAAGCAATAGTTTTGGCTTCCTAAGAAAAAAAATATGTATAGTTATACGTAGTGTTTATTAAGATTTGAAACTTGAATATGAATTTGTCTACTCTCTAAATAATGTCTACTGCAAAGTTGCAACTGTGCAATGGGAATTTTAATAGTTTCTAAGAGTCTCAGTTCAGAGTAGGTCTAAATCATCAGGCTCTAACAAACCTGCTGTCCATTTTCGTTAATTTGTGTAGTAAAAAAGTTTGTTCACCAAAACGACCTGACAAATACAAAATCTCCTTCAAACCCACCCTTCCCCACAAGTCACCCTCCACCTGCATCCACAATCTTCTCAAACCAACATTACTGGTCAGAAAAATTTTGATAATGAAAACACCAATGAGGTAAAATTTAATTCAGAGCTCAAGGAGGCAACTATGGTTAAACCTACGGGAACACGTGCAGAACTCTAACCTCTACGGACTGCCAAAAATAACCTGCGTCACACAGGCAGGAGGAGGGTCCATGCAGTGACGTTGGTGTACTATACTGTCTAGTATGCTGCTGAAGGGTAGGGAAGCATACTAAGAGAGGGCTACCACCACCTCATGCTGGCTGGTCTAAGAACGCTACTAACTCTACTCTACGCTACCACTAGTAGTAAGTAGACAGTCGCATGCAATCGCCAATCTCCTTACAGTGTCATCAGCCACTACTAGGCTACCTCCGTGAGTTCCCACTCCTAGTGTCTCAACTTTGTTGATTATGAATATATGACAGCGAACAAAACAGTTTGTAGCAACTAAATGGTGGAAAAACTGAATAAAACTAATACTGGGCTATCGTATTTTACACCAGATGTTTTAGATTAACGTTTTGGCTTTCGCGGCCGGTGTCATAACTATAATCTAGTTCTTCCGGTTCACACCGCGTCCAAACTTCAAAATTAGGTTGGGATATTTCGGCTTCACTGTGGAGTACCATCTTCAGTCACTGATTGTTTGAAACTGATCAGTGACTGAAGATGCTACTCCACAGCGAGGCCGAAATATCTCAACCTAATTATTAAGTTTGGACGCGGAGTGAATCGGAAGAACTAGATTATAATGTTTTGATGATATACTACATTTCAGCTAGTCTACCCGAAAATCTTTTCAATGGGTTGTCTACTTGGTTCATAACATTAGATGTTTAGTTTTCTCTCTCATAATAGTTAGTAGCTGGACACTCCAACAACTTGTGAAACAACTGTTTTACACTCAAAACCTCTACAGAAACTATACTTTTTACAAGTTGTTTCATTGTTTTCCTTAATGATGAACGAAAAGAGTAAAATCATACAATACAACGTTCGTTAAAGGTATTATTTTTAAATTGTTTTATTTTAAATGATATTATTTTAACGCAGGAGAAGTTAACAGCCCAAGAAGTTAGTTGGATTTATAATTACAACCAAGCAAAAGGTAGCATTTAAGTTTAGTAACAATTATTTAGTTGGGTTGAAATTAAGTGCCGGAAAGCTATGAGTACAATATAGTTAGAAACCCCTATTGTTAGGTACAACATAAAATTATTAAATAGGAAAGTGCTAGATAAAAGAAAAACAGACAAAGAAGCAAAAATAACATAGTAAATCTGAAATAGAATTTGCATGGGTACAATGAAATCCATAATCAACAAATTTTTGATATAATACAATGTGCGTTTTAAAAATAGCTGTGTAATTGAGTAAATATCTTGAAATGCAGGAAAAGGGTGAGATATTGTATAAACAGTGAAGTACGGAACACCATTCTAAAGACTGTAAGAAACATTATAATGTAGTAAGTAAGTAAGAAACTCGTGTGTTTGTGCAAGAGATAATATTGATAACCAAGTGCGGACATTGTAAAGAGATTTGCTGGTGAAAACCGAGATCCAAAGCCCGTTACGTTTTTCAGAATTGGAATTTTAATGTTCAAAATTTTGTTTAAAACCGTTCTTCTCAGCCAAATACTGATCTAGTATTTTCACCGTCAGACTTTTGATGTTTGAGGTCATGATTTCAATAATCTCATCGTAAGTGAATAATTTTTTTATTATAAAAATTGTCAAATTAATGTGCAGACTTGTTGTTTCCGAACAGTAATAAGGAAAAATAAGTTTTATTTTAAAGGCAACATTTCAAGTAGAACTTGTTATCGAAATTGTTATGAAATGTCTACTCAATTAAATTTGGAGAGCTATATTTTACACAGAACTATTTTGTTCTTGTTACGATGGGTAAACAAAACAGTTGCAGTCGAAAGTTCAAAACAGTCAATCCATCATAAAATTTGCTATCTCAAGCTAAAGACTTGAAAGGCGCATCCCTTTACTTCTAGCACCAGCTGAATTTCGACTTTGATAATTTATTTCTAAGAAATATTTTTTTGAAAACGGTATAGTAGTGGGAAAATAGTCCATTTCCATTCTTACATTTTAATCTAAAATCTTGAAACATATTTTGATCATGGTAAATCTGGGAAGTCAACGACACTCATAGTTTTTAGTCTGACAAGTAATTTTTGAACGATTCATGCTCAAGAGTAATTTAGTAAATTTTTCTCTGTAGATTGAAAATTTTTCTTTACAACTTTCCAAAAGATGAGAATAGATAAAGTTTTGGGGGTGGATCTCGGTAGTCGGTGGGTAGGTCGCTGACTTACAAGAGGGTTGCCCCAGTACCAAGACTTGACTCGCTGCGTCCAACCCCCCAGCTGGGACCTCAGCCCCTCCAAGTAGCCACACTGAAACCATAGCCCAACCTCAGTACTGCTTCCCTCACCCTCAACCTCAACCCTCTCTCTCTCTCACTCTCTCACAGTGGGTTCCCGTGGTCGAGCATTTTCAATATGGAACCCACAACTTTCTTGCCAAATGAGTGTGGCATTGGAAATTACTTTAGAGTGGTTAGACAAACGACATGTGTTATTTTATCATCACTCATTTTTGTACCGTAAGAATCTCTAGTTTTCGAAAAATACTACAAAAATAACAACTTTTAAATTTTGATGTCTTTACTCGAACCTTAAAAGTGTTCACACACAAAATAAGTATTTAACTGGAATTTTAAGGCCCTATTTTAAGAGGCGGCAGGATAGAGCCTAAGCGGTGTTTAGATGTGTTAAGGAATTTAAAATGGGACAATTTGCAAACTATGTTTCAGGCAGGTTAATGAATTGAAACGTGACAATTTTTCTCTGGAAGCATAGAGTTTTTAGGTCTGCTGCATAACAAATGGAAACATTTAGTTTGGTTTTAAAATATAATTTTATTTAAAAATTTCTAGTACTATGTTTTATGGAAAATCGAGTTCTTTAATTCGGAATTACAACATTTATTTGTTGACGAAAGTAAATAAATGTGTATGTGTCTATACGCTGCAACATCAACATCCGATGTATGCTTTCAGGGAAAACACTCAAATTTTAGTAAAATAACTTGCTCAAAACGTCCTTTGCAGTTTTTACCCCACGTTACAAGCAATCAGAGTTTTAGTCCTGCGGCCGCTCTATCCGGCCGGCTCTTAAAGTTTGAATGACGATGTATGGGATATGGGTCAACACTAATCTAACAATGAATTTATTGACTTTGAAGCCTCAAACTATATCTAAACTCTGTTCTACATATTCAGCTAAGTATATTCACTCATAAATATATTCGTTCTAAAGTAATGGTAAAACATACTAAGACTAAAATTATTTCTTGTAAATAATTTGGGGTTAAGTTTGGTTCTACCATGTACTAACTCTAAAATAAAATACGAGTGGTAGACATGTAGTTCTAATCTAAATTACAAGGGAAATATAAACTATAAACTACTAACATGTGTTAAAGTAATAACTGTCATAAAAATACTAAACCATCTAAACAATTAATTAATTATTAATTACCATAGACTAGTGTGATCAACTGGTGGCAACACCAGATATATTTTAATGTTGCCTTGGACAGTGTAACTAAACTAAATTCAACAACGAGAGCGTAAATATTAACAATATGCGTTGCTTTTGCGATAAACTGTCGAGTCTTCAGGACACATAATCACACATAAGATTACTTCTAAATATAAACATTTTTTGTTTGTGTTGTAAGGCATGAGTTTAAAGTAGGTTGAATGAAAACAAATTGTTTAAGATTTAAGTTTATTAAACTTATTTACCAATGTCACCCAAAAGCATAGTTATGGCTATAACTTAAATTATTCTAAAAGACAAAAATCGAAAACTTCATCCATCAACCTAAGGGCCAGTATACAACCAGTATTAGTTTTTGTAGAGACAGGAACCTAACATTAGAGGCTTATAAATAATATCGATACAGGAGTTTGATAAATTTACAGATAAAAGACACAGTCACTTTTCGTTTCAATACAACAGAAAAGCTCAAGTGAAATATTCCTTCTAGTATACTAAAGTATATTTTATTGAAACGGACCCAATAGCAACGTTAGCAAACTTTTATTCAAAGGCAAGCATTGATACTTACTCCGCGTAATACGTACATATAAAATGTATCTAATTTTAGTCAGAATTGTGGTATTTAAATTATTAAAAGCTCTGACCTTCTGAAAATTCTAATAAAGCGTCCTTGAAGACTGTTCAAAATATGAACATTGCTTATCATGAAAATAAATCGACGACACAGTTCCTTGGCGGAGAAAATTTAATATTTGCAGACAAGAATCAGACAAAACGCGGAATGAAGATTCAGTGCTGCAACGTGACCTGGAGTTGAGCGACAAAACTTGTCTTCACAATGTAATATTGTCGATTACCTAATTCTATTGACTTGTCTACAATATTGTGTCGCTTTGTATTCTTGGCAAATGTCACAAGATTGGTTCTTTGCTCTCAAAACTACTTATGTGCCACATGTATTGCATTTTCAACATAGTATTACTTCTAGGAGTATGCAAATAATGTTTTAGTCCAGTTCAAATTGTTTTTGAATGCTATCTCCTGGCCTCGAGCGACTCGAATTAGATGAACGTGTTTTGCGGACACACAAGCCGTGTTTTGCGGACTTAGAAACACACAAGACGCGTTTCGCTACTTAGAATCACACAAGATGTGTTTTGTGGAATTTGTAGAATTAGAATCACACAAGACGTGTTTTGTGAAATTAGAATCTCTCAAGACGTGTTTCGCGGTCTTAGAATCACACGAGATGTGTTTTGTGGAATTAGAATCAAACAAGATGTGTTCTGTGGAATTAGAATCAAACAAGATGTGTTCTGTGTAATTAGAATCACACAAGATGTGTTTTGTGGACTTAGAATCACACAAGACGTGTTTCTCGTCGGATCAATGAACTGTCCGTATACCAGACTCTGCAGTTAAAATGAAAAACCAAATGAAAATCGTCAGAGTTTGTAAAATTTATACACATATAAAATTATACATGTTGGTTATGGTGACATAAACGTTTATACCAAGTTTCGTCGAAATCGGATCGTAAATTAAGTTTTATAGCGTTAAAATCACTTTGATGGGTAATTTATTCCCCCATTAATGTGAGTTCGGTAATTCCGTTTTTAATTCAGTTGCATGTATATGCATATTAAATAGGAAATATAAAAAAGCTCATTGGTGAAAATATTCCTAAAGTTTGTCTCCTGCATGATTTCACCTCCTGTACGAGTAATGTTACAGTATTTATCAACATTACAGTGGGACAGTGGCAGTGTGGAACACTGTACAGTCAGCTGACGCATGTCGTGTCATTTGTCACTCATTCCCTGCATCACAGCATAACCTACATTCCAACATCAACACTAGTGTGCTCGTGTATATGCAGCATGTCTCTGTGAATCCCTGCGTCATTTGTCTCTTTGGTGATCTATCGTCAACCGTCAACCACAGAGTGTAATGGCTTGGTAATTCGGCAGAATGGAATAACACTGTCTCCATTTGAAAAGTATTTACAAACACTTTCGCCGACAGGTGAGCGTCGGATTTTGGAGCGAGCAGAAGTTCTGGGAGTTTTGAAGAACATTCTATGTACACGAAAAGGTTTGAGGGCCTTCTTCCTAAACGTTTTGAGAAGTTTAAAGGCATCGGGGTTTCTTTTCTTTTATGATCGCCCTTAATGCTATAAACAAAATATTGATAAATTCTAGAAATCAATATAACTTCAACGACGTTTTACCCCACTTTGTTCGTTTGGTTATATTTATGTATAATGGTTAAATTATATATTACGAAAAGAGAGCAGTTGCCAGTGAATAGGTAGCTTACGCTTAAACACACCTTTAAAAATATGGCAAATGTTATAAAACCTATGGCTACTGATAATGAGATGAAAGGAACATAAATAAATACATATTTTATTGCGAGAACATTATAAAAAAATGTATAGCAATCGTCAAAGTTATCTACAAAGCTAAAATTTTCCATTCATTCACACGAGAACCTTTTAGACTTACAGTTTATATATTAACTATCTCTTCGAATTATCTCACTCTGCACCCTGTTAGTCAATCCATATTAATGTATGGTCTCCCAAGTGTGTGCCATAAACTCCTTTTTTGCTGTAGAATGCTTCTGCGACCAAAATGTTTTTAAAGCGAGTTTTAAATGCCTTGGGCATTAGGGCATTTTTAATCGAATTTAGTAGTCTATTAAAAGTTGAGGACTACTACAAACGCCTGGGATGACAAACTTTCATGAACTATCGTTCTGTGTTGGGCAGTCCGGTAGTTCTCCCTGCATCTCGTTTAATACGAATGAATATCACTCCCTCTTAGCTGGTCGAGTTTGTCTTTGAAGAAAAGACAAGTTTGTAGGATATAAAGGAACGGTAGTGTCAACAGTTTCATATTTTTGAATGCTGGACTAAACGACTCTCCTCTTTGTAACTTTGCAATTGTTTGGACGGCTCTTTTTTGCAAAATGAAAACTCTTGAAATGTTTGCGTTTGAACAACTTCCCCATAGCACCAATCCGTAAGAAAGGACACGGACAACTCGTAATTTGTAGTTTTGAGTAATTTCTCAAAGCTTAAATTATTTTGGGATCTTTGTCACAGTGTTTCTACGGCTATGGCGATAGTTCAGAGGGTTTAAAAACTTCCATCGCATATGTTAAGGTATTTATTATTACTCGTCTGGGACTAGATTAAGTCAGAAAATCCATACTAGTACATAAAAGTGAGATGGTGTGTGTCTGTCTGTTCCTCAATCACGCAAATATTACTGGACCTATTTTAATGTAAGTTTACTGGAATGATGGCTTGCTGGCCAACACATAGGCTATTAACATATTTGATAATTTTATTATTTTCAAGATGGTGGTCATTGATGAGACCTCATTACATGTGAAAATTTACAAGCCCAATACTGTAACGTAAAGTTTTAGAAAACCATTAAAGACATTTAAATTTTGACAGTCGATACGAGCTTTAAAATTTAATCTTCTACAAGCACGTTTCTGAGCACTTTTGTTGTATCTTCAACAGTTTTCTCGGAAAGCTTGCTTCAGTGTGGAGAAACAGGCTCATGATGCACCAAGCACGTATGTTAAACTGAGGTTAGGCAGCCCTGACTAACAGACAAACTAAATTGTTTTTCTAAAATATGTAGAAATCTAAGTCTTTTTTACTTGAAATTTGTTATTTTTAAAATATACACACAGCTATGTTAACAAAGTCCTAAAGCAAAGCGCGGGTACTCTCAGCTATTGATAACTATTTCGTCCAAAGCATTTTCACTAATTGTACAGTATTTTCTTTTCATGATTTTTTAAAACTCAAAGACGACTAGATGTACGAACTTAAATCTTGAATACATCTTATTACCTACGCGACAGGCTCATTTAAAATTTCCAACACCTTCTAACAAATAGAAATAAAATTAAGGTAGTTTACATTTTCTAATGATTATTACTCAAAATGGCATGTTTCACTGAAATTATGTAGGTGTACGTATTTTAGAGGATTTTACAACAACGATTTTGAACGTAATTATTATTATTACCTTGTTCGTCGAAATCCGTTCATAAACAATAGATATGCGAGAAATGCTGCCGCAAACATGGTTTAAGCTCATTAGTTACATGTAAACCATAGTACGCACCATAAATTCCCACATATCTCCGATGAATATTAACGGATTTTCACAATCGTGGTGTTACAGGGTTTTTATGACATTGCCTGAAACGTATGTTTAGTGTTTACATATCTTTTGTGTAATATGCCGTTTTGAACTTTGGCCGCTTAAAACCTACTGCCATTTTGGTTTTATTGGTTAGCTATTTTCCACATTTTAAAATGTATGCAAAATTAGAATTACGTACGTCTATTTGTCTTAATAAGAAAGCATGAGACAATCAATGGAGGCTGTACAATTAAAATGGAATTTGGACGACATAAAATCGATATTGTGGTTAGTTTTGGTTCTAGGAATATTCTTTTAGCAATGGAATTCTCAATGGGACTTTTTAACACCCTAATAATAGTTTCCAATAATAATGATCTAATCGTTTTATCTTCCGTTTATACATGTGTCTGATTTCAGTTTAAGTCATTTGTTTACTCAGAGTAAGTAATACATTTCACCAAAGTGATAAATCACTATTTGAGATGCCAACCACTCTCATGAGGATATTTTCTAAGGCAAATATGTGGTGAGGGATGAGTGTGACGAGTGGTAGTAATGAGTTATGAGGTGTAGTCTTGTTACAAACTAAGGCCGACTCTTCCTTAGAATGGGTCGTTAATATTAGCACAGTGACCAATGTAAATACAAGGAACAACGGCAACGTGACTTCCGAACCACGCAGGTGGTGGTCTGATATGTCTAAACGATGGTGGGAGTTGATGCGGGTATCATCAGGTGATCACTGAGACTATCTGAGCCGCTTTAGACCTATATCATCCTCAAAACCTGACCTCAAATATAAATATATTACCCCAGATATTACACAAATACAAAGTTTGAAATGTATTAATTTCAAGCGACTCGTCCTGATTGAAACACCGTTCAGTCGCGAGATCTGACCGGTCAAACCACAGATTATTGTTAATTGTTATCATATACGTACGATATACGCGACAAATTATATTCAAATCGAGTAAACCGTTTATGCATGAGTAAGAAACTTCAAGAGCTTCTAGCAAAAAACAAGTCCTCCGGTTAGTAAGGCCACACGCAGCTACGGCGCAGAGCGGAGCAGCCTGAGGGAGAAGCAGCAGTCGGCTCGCCACGGCTAATGAAAGAACCGCAGCACAAAATAAACAAGCGTTTTATTTAGCCGATAAACATCTAAATTGGGGCCGGTTCGTCTGTAGCCACCCACTGAGCGTCACCGGTCCTTATCACAGCTATCAGTGGCCGTGAATCACCGCGGTCGTGAGTAGAGGGGACCCCATTCATCCTCGGAACTGCATCAGCTGATATGAGTGTGTCTGCTCCACGATACATTTGGTGAGCTGAGAATTGTTATTAACAAAAGATGATTTTTGAAGAAACTGAGTTTTTTTGTATTAGTGTTTGTTAGGGTTAGTTTATTAAATTGTATTACAAGGGGGGAGGGTGTTGGAAAGCCGACCATGCAATATTTTTGACGTGCACATTATTAAAAGAGTTTGTATTTGTCTGACCAATCCCGGCGTCTATGGCGTTAAAATATATATTTTCAAGTGGCTAGAAACTACGGATCCTGGCATCAACTTTGAGCGTCCGTGAGAATATAGGACGAAAAGCTGAGGCCGAAGGCCGAAGCAAGGCTGTGAGCATAGAGAATTACAACAAGTGAATTTGGGGTAGCAAATTAAATCAGGAGTTCGCTTCAGACAGTGGCGCATCACTAAATCACTATTTGAGATGCCGACCACTCTCATGAGGGTGTTTTAAGGCAAATATGTGGTGAAGGATGAGTGTGATGAGTGGTAGTAATGAGTTATGAGGTGTAGTCTTGTTACAAACTAAGGCCGACTCTTCCTTAGAATGGGTTATTAATTAATAGCCCAATGACCAATGGAAATACAAGGACCAACGGCTTAACGTAACTTCCGAACCACGCAGGTAATGGTCTGATATGTCTAAACGATGGTGGGAGTTGATGCGGGTATCCTCAGATGATCACTGAGACTATCTGAGCCACTTTAGACCTAATATATCATCCTCAAAACCTGACCTTCATGAAGCTGGATTACAGGACCACGCAACGAGTCCCAGTCAACGCTTAACTACCTGTCACCCTGTTTTTACTGTTTTTTTATTTACTACTTGTCTATTGCTTTATTTACGTACGATATAGTCAAAGTTAAGTCTTAGAAACACGTTCTTCATATTCTGGTGTTATGCTTGTTCGTAGTTGCAGATAACACGGGATGAAAGATACAACACAGACAACTCTACAAGCGGAGAACATCTGTGGCGTCCTAAGCTTTGACACGCTACTCTGTATGTAGCTTTTGATCTAGGATTACAGATTTCAGTCTTTTGTCCGGTTGTTTGGTGGAGATGAGGATTAAAGCTACTCTGTGGCTTTGTTTATACTGTATAAAGTTGCCTCTTTGATCGACGATTTTGAAAGAAGGCTAATCAGTGTATGTTAAAAGTACAATTATCACTTTGTGGATGTCATTGTGAAAGTACTTTGAGCTGTCAAATTATCACTCAAAACCTGAAAATACAAGGTTTATGCCCGAACAAACAAGGAAAAATTAAAGTTCGAATTGAACAACTTCCTCCTTGTTTGAAGTCGGCTGAAGAATATAATAATGTTAATGCTGTAAGATAAGAATTCAAATGAAAATTAGGGAAGAAAAAGCAGTTCTATTGGCAAAAGAAAGCAGCAAAAAATTCTTATAATAATACCAATTGAAACAACTTCTTGTTATTACGACGAAGAACATAAAAATGTGTACTTACGAATACGTTTTGAGGCAAATGATATAAAATCGTTGTGAAATGCTAAATAGTATTTTTGCTAATTTATATTTAAAACTAGACAACTCCTTTGAACGTTTAAAGCAGATTTAAAGATATATATTTAAGGATCTTGCAACACCACAAAGCTTTGTTATAACCTCACAAAACCCACTGAGTATTTCCAGTTTTCTGAGGCAAAAACCAACTCTCCAGCGCGAAACCTTGTAAAATCTGAGATCCAATAAAGAAACCACAAAGTAAACAAAAAGCTTTGTTGAAATGCAAAGCAGGATTTGCTCCCAATACGTACATATAAAATAGATTTCACCGCTCGACAGGATAAGCAACGGGGTTAAAACACGATTTCGTCTGTCACAAACAACAAACAAAATCAAACTCATAGCTTTTGAATGTGAAACAAAGCCGACACGTAGCCACAAGCGCTACGATGAATCTTAGCGAATTTCCAATGAAACAGAACAAGTTTTCATTTATCTATTTTAAATTAGACGAAATTTCTTTATATACTATCCCCGCAGTCACCACTTACATTTGTAATACGGTAACGCTAGTTAAAGGTCGAGGTTGAGTGGTAGAGAGGACTTTGTAGTCCTTACTTTGCCTCGTTAAACAAGACAAACTTTACCTGTATACTTTCTGTATCCAAGGAAATATAGGCTTGTAAATTATATGTCAACTTAATTTATGCCTAGTGCTCTGAATGTCAAAGTGCAGAAATTCGGATTAAATAAATAAACAGAAATTACTTTAAAACGGCAGGTTCTAGAGCAACTGGAGTTGTTTTGATCGGTTGAAAAAGTAAAACTCTATTATACAGGGTAAACTTTGTATTCAATTATGGTATTGCTACAATTTGATAGGTAAATCAATACTTTGAATGACCACCATTTTGAAACGGACTACCATTTGACTCAGGAGGTGTTGGGAAGCAAAAAACTACAAACCACACCTTTCTACGACGTTTCGTTCTATTTGGCAAGAAAAATGAAAAACTAAATTTTCAAAGAAATTCGCTAAAACACACAAATAATTTATTACATTGGCAGCTCTGTTACCAGTGCATTTCAATTAGTGTTCGCAGTACGCTGTTACGCACTTCAAGAAGTATTGAAGTTAAAGCTTGAAGTATCGGACTTTTTCTAAACAACACTTACAATGTAGATACCGCTAATGAGCAATTAATTACCGCTTTCAGTGTTTATAGAGAGGTTATAATTTGCTTAGCATCAATTAGTTCTTATCAATTGTAGCGCTATGCTATTGTTATAAGTGGCGTTCATAAATGAAATAATCCTAGCTCTTCTTACGTAAGAGTAGTAAGTTTCAGTTATTTAGTAACAAAAACTCACATACACGACACAAGATACTCGTATATTTTGTCTCATTTTAAAACACGCATAACCGTAAATAAAGCTTTCAACTACGTTTTAAATACGTTTTAATTATAAAAACAGTAAATGTTACCCGATTTTGATGAGTTTGAAACAAATATGTATTTTGATAATATCCATCAATATATTAAAAATTATGAAAATCAAAATTCCTTTTAAAATATCTGCCATAAAAGTGATTTTTCGCTCTAACCACGTTTTAAGTGGTCAAATTTTAATGGAATTCGAAACAAATTTTCCATTCTTGATACATAGTAAAACGTGCAGTAATAGGCCACGTAAGTCTGACGCCGTAACACTCGTGATCACATATCAGGTAGAATTGAGGCTGAAGGCCGAAGTGAGGCTGTGAGCGTAGCGAACAATAAGGAAATTCGCTTCATTCATGCCAGCGGCGCTTTACCGCTTAGCTGCGTGTCGCCCTGGTATTATAAACCTAATTTCGACCAACTCCCTCGAAGGCACTTTTTTGGAATATAAAGCCTGCGTCAGCTTATCCCATAAAACAAATGTACAAAGCTAACTGTATGTTGAAGTGGTGGTCTTTATTTCAGCAGCGGTTAGCGCCAAGTGACGGGCTGAGGTTTGGTCGTTGTCGACGTAATTATAATCGCCTCGGTTGTTTTTGATCTTATCCGCAGTTGCCGCTGTTTGTGGCGTAAATGAGCGCACAATTTGAGTTTAAAATTAGTGGTTTAAACCATGGTAGAACAGTCTTTACACGATAATCCAACACAAGTTGTCTTTAACTACAATAAATAATAAAAAGAACTTGATACGAACGGACTGTTCTAATGAATTTGTTTGTCTTCATGCTACTAATACCCTACTAAGGTTAGAGGCCATGTTGGATTTACCCCCATAAGAACAATGTAAACGCAGAACCCACATAAGTCCGCCCAAGATGTGGATAATTTATTTAAAAGCTAGTTTTATTGTCTAGTGAAATTGGTTACCACCTTTTCATAAACAATGCTTATTTAAATAAATACATTTAATCAAAAATGCGTCTTGACTTTTAAATTTTTTATTTAATATGTTTGAAAGGTCATCTTCAAAATTTTTTCAACACTGATTCTAAATTATACGTCAGATATTATTTACTATGTTCTTCGGAAGTACCTGGGAAGGATCCTTCATTTTTTGTTTGCGGGCACAAGCTGGGGTCTGGGAAGTACAATTAAGGCTATTTTAGCGCGTTTGACTATGGAATATGAGTTTAAAATATTGTTTTTAGATACTTTTAATTAATAGCAAAGCAGGCTCACGTTGTGTAGTCAAATAATATTTTAGGTTATTGTTTTGATTATGAATCTAATGAAGTGTTCACTTATTTCCAAGAAAAACTATTACTAGTTCAACGTTTACAGGCATTACTGTAAAACATGATCTCATATATTGCAAACATGACTATTGATTTTACACTGTAAGTATTGCTATTGACGACTTTGTACCGCACGTTTCCAAATTGATCAGCTTGATACAAGTAGCATGATAGCTTGTACCTACAGACTTGAGCTAACTGAAAAAGGACCTTAAGGAGGAGCTGTGCCTCCCTCCCTTCCTAGATTCTCTTTTGGGAGTTCATCCGATATGGCCACCAACTCCTGCTTTTCCTATTAAAACAAAGGATCATACGAAATACCAATATTTGCTAGTAAACCGCTGTAATAACCGTGCGAGTTATCAAATGGTCAAAAATCTGACGCACGGGGCTTATGGGGATGAACTTAGGATCAAATTAGGTTAGCTTGTGTTGATCTGCGAGTTCACCTGATTACAACCGGAAGTGACAGAGACACACTTGACGTGAAAGTATGAGTCAGAGAGGATAATGCTCGGGTAACGGTATTGTGTGAGCTCGTAGCTTCATCCGAGCCGTCTCGCTCTCTCGCATCATCCAGTGCAACCGTGTGCCTCCTGCAGTGCATCTTCAGAGATCAAACCAATGTACGAGGCGTGATCAAAAAGTTTCAGGACTGTTTATATAGCGTGAGAATGAGCAACATACAACAATTTGTAGCAATGCATTCTCTGACTCATTACTAACACAGCGGTAGTTTTGGATCAATTCTATCCTCACTTAAACAGAAATTAACGCGTTTTATTATTATTTTTTTACCCTGGCGATTTTGTGGTAAATGAAAATTGATGTGAAAGAAGATCAACGTGTTTGTGTGAAATTGAACAAAACCTTTACTGGAACTTTTCAGATGTTACAAGAGTCTTTTGGCGAAGAATGTTTAACCCGATCACGATGTAATAAGTGGTTTAAGAGGTTTAAAGTTGGCCGAACATGAACAGAAGATGGTCCTCGTTCCCGACGCCCTTCCACGTCAGTTTTGAACAAACTTTGCTGCAACTCTTGACGAATTTGAAGTTTTTCGTTAAAACTTCTTGACATGAACGAAATAAAATAGTACATCCTTTTGCTATTTCACGAATAGTTAGCCATGAATTTATTCGTACGAGATCATTAACGTGAGCAACTTGATCATCGTTGATCGATAACGAAGGGCGTTCGGAACGAGGATCATATCTTCTGTTGATGTTCCACCATCTTCAAACCTCTTGTAACACGCATGACAATGAGCCGGCTTTAACATTCTTCACCAAAATCATCTTGTAACATCTGAAAAGTTCCAGTAAAGGTTGTGCTCAATTTCACACAAAACGTTGATCTTCTATCACACCAATTTTCATTTACCAAAAAATCGCCAGAATCAAAAACATGTCTCAAATAAACCTCACTTATTTTGTTTGAGTGAAGGTAGGATTGTTCCAAAACCACCGCTGTGTTACGGATGAGTCAGAGAATGTATTGTTGCAAACCGCTCTGTTGTATGTCGCTGCATTCTCACGCTACATAAACAGTCCTGATACCTTTTGATCACACCTCGTACAGTTCGGGAAAATGTCGCTCTCTTTGGAAGTGCAAGTTTTGACTCGGAAAACATTATATGGCGTGAAAGTTTTCTTTGCACTCGCGCGCAAAGAATTCAGCTCTTCGGGGATATGAAGTCATTTCTTAAACCATCGCTAATTTCTTATGACATCAGAGTGAACGTGAATGGGATCTAAAATCAACAAATTTCTCCAAAAAGAAAACAAAGTGGCAAGAATATAACTTTGTACTTCCCTTTTCATTTCTTGTAAAGGAAAGAACCTTCATTATTATTAATGAATCTTTAACCTTCCTTATTGTAAGTGTTAAAAGATGTCTGGGAAAATTATTATAAATATGTCGGTTTCTTTTGGCTCAAAACTATTACATTGAGAATCACACAATGAACAATAAATTATTCAAAATACGTTTTATTTATGATGAATGTTTGTATATGACCATTTCAAATTATTCTGAATTACTTAGCGTCTTTGATGGAGGAAGTACTTCGTTTCTGCAGTCAATCAAAATGATGAAACTTAATTTTTAGTTATAGTGCCGTAGTAATATTGGAATAGATCATTGCTGTAGACTTTTATGCCATAATAAAAGACACATCAGCTAAGGAACAAAACTATAACTTTGATGAATGTTGATAACTTTACCTGTCTATTAATACAATCGTACAAATCAAATCTAACTTGTTCATAACCCTTCAGGTTTTAGTAGGACACAAATGAATCTTAGGTCGTTGACTTGCACAGAATCGTCAGCGGAATGTTAAAACATCTGGTTTGTTCACGCCTGGAACTTAACAGCGACTTTCACTCGGCAAAAACAGCTTCAGAACTTGTCTTGAAGAGTAAAACGCGACCAGGGTAATTGTAGAGCATTGCAGTTGTTAATCTAAGTCTAGTTGAAGAGCAAAGTCGTTGCAGATTCACGGACAACCAGTTACATGTAATTGAGGAAAACCACTCATCAAGTCTACTTTCGAAGCAATCTTCAATGAAAATGTTGAATTTAAATAGCGCCTGGAGCAAACTGCAGTGTTTTAGAAATTAAACTAAAATCAGAAATTTCATTGCGTTTTCTTTCGTCTACGCCACTCTTTATTCTCGGTTTGTTCTGCAAACCCATGCATTTAAAGTACCTCTTTTGTACACCAAAAGTGTTTGTAGAGAAAATCAGGTTTATTTGAAAATAGTAGCCTACAAACTCGTTAACAGCTGCCTTAACGTAAGGATTACATTTTTGCCTGCACACAATAACGTGCGACAGAGTCGTTGTTAATATTATTATGCCCAATTTTAGTTTAATTTTCGTGGTAAACATAAGTGTTCAGAGTATAAAGGGATGGTTAAAATTTCGTTTGGGTGTTTTAAAACCGTAATTATTGTAGTTTTTTCAATTTCTAGCTCGTACTTGAACAATAAATAATATGTTTTTTTAAATTTTGATCGAAAATTTAAGAAGAAACTGTGACTTTGAGAACATATTAACTACTTATTGTTTGCAATTACAATGTTCTCATCTAAATGCGTTGTGACAGATAAGTGTGCTACAAGTCTTACTGCAGACAACAAAAACTATCTACGAGTTTCCAGCTGTATATCTGTGGGTTTGCTCTATTGCTGAAACAGCTGATGTTTTGTTGCCCAAGTCCTCACGGCTTCTGTTGGCTACTATCAGTCAGCTGATTGCATGTGACTCACTCTGCCTTGACATTTCACACTCGATCAATGTGTCTCACAACACAGTTCAGACTGGACAGGTTATTGTGTTCTTGTGACTCACATGAGTCCATCTGTAGAACTTTACAGCTGACAATAAATATCATGTTCGGTTACTGCACCTTCCTTGTCACCGTATGATTTAGTTGCTCAATGGTTGATGAAAGGCGCTGATAGTTTAAATTCGTAAATGTCAAAAGAGAAACTGCTTTGTGGAATAAGACTGAATTGATAGCTCATTTTAAGCTAAAACAGTCAGCTGAGTCAGTTAAGCCAGCTGGATTTGAGGTAATCGAAGTGTAAATGTTCAATACCTTTGAACCAAATTCTTATACATTTTTGAATTAGTTTAAATTTTCTTTCAACATAAACAGGACGTAGTGACTTCAAAGGCCGAAGAAAAAGTCACGCCCTTGCCTCCGATCTGGCCACTCGACAAGGTTGGATTTTCTGACTACTACCTTTCTCCTTTTAACCTCGGATTGAAAATGGTTGAGGGGCTGTGAGTTAGAGGTAAAAATAAGTTAGAGGCCGTGAAAATAAAGTTTGGGAGACATTTTCAATCGTAAATGGTGACATCAACTAATACCACTGTCCTCAGGAACCTTCCGTACCCTCTCAAAATTACTAATGGTGACGTAATGATTAACACGGACTATGCAATGTATTACATTTATATCACAGCAACTGTTGTTGTCAGTCACTTCCAACACTATCAAACGCGACTGTGCACTTCGTCCTTGCCAATCATTACCAACACTGATTAGATACGCGAATTGAGAAGAACATCAACTCAATCAGCAATCAAGCGCAGGACCGCGAGGATGCAGATGCAGCCACCCAACGCGTTCAGTGTTGCCAACCTACCAGCAGAGTAGCCTACAAAGCGATGAATGAGGCATGAGCAGCAAGGTGTTCATTGATAAGTGGACAAGGTTGGTACACCTGTGGAGTGGTGTGGTAGTGGTGGTAGTGGTAGGAGCCTGCTCAGGTGGTTCGGAAGCTCTGTGCAGTCGGTTGTTGTGCTTTGTCGATGGCAGGTGTTGGCAGCAGTGCGGGCTCGACCCAGTGTGTCTCAGGTGAGCGTGCTACAGCTGTTATTTTTATCTTGTCAACTGTTGATTTTAATGGGAAAAGGTAACACGTTTTTAAAGAGGTGTACTGTGTCGAAAGGAGAGAGGGTTTTGTGTTTGGAAACTAGACGGACGATTGAAGTAATTTTAAGGAGGTTTTGCCGACTAAAACGTTAGGCTAACAAAATTGACGCAAAGACGTTCCTCGTTTGGGGTTTTGTTGGATAAACAATATAGATTTCATGATTTGTGGTCATATTGCAAATCAGCGAGTAGACAAACTGCTAAATAACGAACGAAGCACTATTAGTTGGAAATTGCAGCGGTAAGAGCGTATATTGTGCTTCTATCGATCATGCCAATAAACTGTCTGAAATTCAGATGATGTTGAGATTCGAGAGTTTGTGACTATCGACGTGATATTTATAAACAATGCAGTTAAAGCAGTTCTCATAGAAAACAACACAACACTGTTTTCGGCATGATTACAGACACAAATTATTGTTTGCTGACATCAAAGGAACACGAGTAGTTTTAAAACACCCTTTCACTCTTTGAGTTTGTATGGTTGTCAATGAAACAGCACCGCATCAATAATGGGAGGGTTAAATATAAATGCGACTGAGTTCGATAGATATTGAGAACATTCTCAATGAACAAAGCCAACATTACAATATGACACTTTATATCAATTCAAATTCTGCTGTGACTCTTTCCTTAGTCTGCATCAAGACTTCTATAAAATCTCATCATTATTAAGTAAAAGTCTGTGATTCACCATTTACTACAAAAACGAGACGGTGTCAACTTTAAGGTCAAGTTAAATTAACTTCGATTAAAAAAAAAAATCACTGGTGAGTGAACATGATATGACATGGTTGTGTTTTCAACAGGGATTGGGGGTCTTCACTATGATTTGACTCTGATGGATATCTTGAAGCAAACTGTACCCGACCTTGATTAACGGAAGGTTTTTTAACCGGTGACGGAACGGTTTTGTTTGTTTACACTCGAGATAGTACGGTATCTAACGGAAAAATCACTTCTGTAGGTACTTATAGCATATCTCTGACGAGGTACTTAACTCATGAATGATTGCAAAGCGATCACTCGTCTGACAGTCAATGAGACTTGTTGGCAACTGAGGTAACTAGTCAGGTTAGGTTAGGGAGAAGCTGCTCGTGACTTTTATGGACACCGGCAACTTGATGTGGGACACTTCACCTTACTTGCACACTTTGGTCGGCTACGATTTCGTAACGGCATTATGGAAATACTTCGAATTGCAATCTGACTCAATTCAACTTTTCCTATTCCATCTGATCAGCAATTTTAATGTGAATTGTTTGGGAAGGGTTTTAGTGCTAATGAATTGTTTTTTATGATGTAGCTAAGATTTTCTTTACAGGGCATGTACTCACTCCACATGTTTTTAAAGAAAAGGAGTGGACGAAGGAAATGTTTGGGAAACAATGACTAACCAGTGGGAAGGTCCGGTGATCTACCATTGTCAGTACAATTATCTAGAAATTTCTTTTATTAAATTATTAATTTCAAAGCATTTTAGGTGCAGAAAGTACGTCTGTTCAAAATAGTGTGTTTAATTTTCTGAGGGGTTCTGACTCCTGAAACCTCTCTTTGAGTTTTGGATATGTCCTACGAAAATCAAAAATAGAGGTTCGACTACATGAAAATGAATCTACAAATACGCGGATGGATATAAAATACCTTAAGTTCGATTTATCTTGCTATCACCGATCGTGGAACGGACGTCATAGATCCCATGTGAAGCTTAACCAATCTATATTCCTGACTTTAGACTTGAACATCGCTCCAAAATTCTTTCCTACTAAAGCTTGTATAACTTCTTTACATCTCCAAAGTTTCTTGGGCGAGCAGTGAGTGAAGTGAAGTGAAATGCTTGCAAGTGAGGTGGAGAAATGGAGCAGCGAGGTGTTGACCTAGAGGGCAGCACCAGACAGCGTGAAACAGCTGATATTGTTTACATCTGATGGACAATGGGACACTTTCTGTGTCCTGCTCTCGCTTTCTATCTCCTCTCGTTTCAACGATTCGTCAAGCACCCCTGGAGCTCTGTTGGTTTCAATTTCGAGCATGCCTTTGGCCACGCCGGCTCTGTTTTCACATTTCCAACAGCTGTCAACCGGTTTGCATTTGGTTGACGTGTTGTTGATCTAGCGTTCAAATATTTGGTCATAAGTATTGGAAACTACTACCCTTTCTATACTTGTAGCTACTGAAGCCTACATTAGTACAGTAACAATGTATTACGCGGCTTTGGCATTTGTGATACAATTTGGGAATTTGTAGATTTATTTCTTACGACTTTGATTTAGCCTCGACATCTCTACAACAATCAGATATTTAGGGTAGACCTGCATACAGTAGATTTTCCTAGGTATGTCATCATAGGCAATTTCTTTCTTAATAGCAGTTTATTTTCCATCGACTTTCGGCCTCGGTATATAAACATACAGGCAACTTTTGTTATTTCTCTCGGTATTTGGCTTTCGTTTCACCCACATTTACAAACTCTTTGTCTTTATTCGGCCTTTGTCTCGGTGTATCTTCATATCATTAGAGATTATTGGTCTTTTCCTCTGCGATCGGCCTCGGAACCTCACTACTTCATGACTGTATTGTCTCTTTCCTTGGTCTGTAGCCTCGGTATATCACCTTATAGTTGCAAATAATTATTGTTCTCCTTGGCCTTAGTTATAGATTATTGTTTTCGTAAACATACTTCCTTCGCATAAATACACTAGGTATATAAATACTTCCTGAAATTGTTGTCAAAAGCGAGACAACAATCGGTGCGGTAGATAGCGCAAAACAGTGTCACACTAATAAATGCTATTTTAAAGCATCATATATTTGCTTCAAACTAAGTTGTATAGGATATAGACATATCAAAATTTCTCGAGGGTTTGGTTGAAAATGTAAATTGGTATGGGAGATTGGAGAAAACCCAGGAAAGTGGCCGTGATTTTGTAACCCATGACTCGAAAGAAAAATCCATAAATTTGGACACAGCGTCAAGCCGTTCAAACGCAATAGTCTACAAGGCCAAATGATTAATTGATTAGTCCTATGCAATTTATTTCAGTAGAATTTATACTAGATCGTGCAAGTAGTTGCTCTTTCAACACTACAACAGTAAAATCAATTGTGTTTTTCAGAAACTGCATTCGATTGTCGTCTTTACACAATCGACACATTCATACAAATGTACAAATGTTTACATTGCTCATGAATCGAGCTTTTATAGTAAAGAGATCACGTTTGAGGTATGCAAAGACAATGTTTATTTCACAGAGATCTAGGTCATGCTGTGCAGGGATCAAGTCAATGTGATACATTTCAAATCCACTATCTACAGATGAGCAAGACGTCGATTTCCTTATCTAGTTTACATTGAAAAGGTCAGGTTTGTTTGAAAACTCTTTTTGACTAGTCAACTGTTGCTGCTCTACCTTTTCCCACAAAAATTTGTTCATACATTGAATAAAGGTTTAGAACACATTAGACATAAGCTCGTATGCTCTTAATACTAGTTGAGGCTGACATTCAACTTTTTAACTCTGACGTCAGAGTTTTTAAACCAATCTTCATAGTCTAGTCAAATAATTAAAACTCTGATGAAGAACCTAAAGGGTTTTAATTCCTAATTTAAGATACGAACAGACATTTTTAGTTAAAGGCATTATTAGTTAGAGTAATATTAAATGATAGCGCATCTCTTGAACGTAGCTTGAAAGACTGTTTGTTAATGTATTGGTGATTTAAACTAAACTTTAAGTAAGTCTTTACAAAAACCACGATTTGTACGCCGATAAGTATGAGAAATCTAAAAAGTTTAATAACTGCCCTACAGAGAGTACCTCTAACGCAACACACCGCACCTACTCACGCATACAAATTGAGTTTTAATGGAACAGAGAAGGGGTAATGTAACCAACGTGAGGGAGAAAATTGGATCAAATATTTATATATTTCCTCTAGAGAAGACACCCTGTATTTTCGTGACGGTAAAGGTTTGGGGGTGGCCACAGCTCAGTAGTAAAAAAGGTAAAGTTTGTCTTGATTAACGAGGTGAAGTTAGGACTACAAAGTCCTCTCTACCACTCAACCTCGACCTTTACCTAGCGTCACCGTATAGTCACATTACAAATGTAAGTGGTGACTGCGGGGATCGTACCCGCGCCACCGGGGTCGCGTGCGATACCAATCCGCCACGGATCCGCTCAGTGGTATGGTGTGTGCTTCGCACCAACTCAGCCTGGGTTCGATTCCCGGGCGCAGTGATATCTTTTCACGATGGCCACTCCCGTGGTACGGAAGTTACGCTAAGCCGTCGGTCCATTCCATTGGTCGTTGGCTATTGACCCAATCTAGGGAACAGTCGGCCCTAGTTTGTAACAAGACCTCATCATCCGTCAAAACACTCATCACACTCACCATTATTCCATATTCACCTTAAAATACCCTCTAAGAGTGGTCGGTGTCTCAAAGCAAAGTAAAGTAAAGGTATGGTAAAGGTCTATAATAAACAGTTAAAATTAGTAACTGCTCTTATAACTGTATACCTTCTCTATACCGTATTTGTTTGGCGAGTTCTAGTCTGACATGTAACAGAATAAAGTACATTTCCTAGGCCAAGGACTTGTACTGGTACTTGTGATTAATACTGAGGCCTACATTCCAGTCGCTGGTCCTTCATAATGTTCTGGCGCGCAACAAAGAGGTCTTTAGACAAGCATTGTTTCCACGACAATGCCTCGGCTCAACTGTCATCTGACTCACTGCTCTGTACGCACTCTCAGCTCTCTAACCTCGCTTTTCTTCTTAGCAAAATGCATTTTCCTTACCAAGTTTGTAAATATTCAGGTGTTTACTGATTAGGTTTTGTAGTGTCCTTCACTGGGTTTTAACAGCTTGTTTGTTGATTCATTGGTAAAAGCGTAGTTCGTAACTGTTCAGCTCGGTTTTGATACCTGTTTTGCGAATTTGTTGATATTTTCCTTTTGAAAAGCTATTGAATAATTATATAAAGTATAAAGGTTACATTTTTGTCAAAACCAAGAGTTGCTTATGTTTTATATATCAACTAATGGAATTGCTTTACGTTCTAGTAGGATTAGAGACTTAAATTAGCATATACAGATCTTTGAGCAATATCTAACGTGCACTAATATCTTTTGTTTGGGCTACTAGCTAATAATGTTGTAGTAGATACAGATAAAGTTTATGTTATGTTAGGTAGATTGCGCATAGATGTGGCAGGAAAACCAACATAGTTCGGCAGCCCAAGCACAAATAGCGCTTCGAAAGAATTCCTTGAGGAGTCTCTAGTAGAGCCACTGACGCGCGTGCAAGTTTGTTCGTTCTCGAAAATCGCACGATTTGGTCACATATAAGTTATCGACATCAGACAAGCTCGAGCACGTCGAGGGGGGAGAAATACGGCAAGAGATGACAGCGCTATCTGTGCGTGGGCTACCGCAACTATGTTGATTTCCTGCCTCAGCCATGTGGCATCTATGCCCAATCTGCCTACCACAACATAATCCTTTATACAGAATAGATATTTTCAAATATTCTACTGCATTACTACATTTTTACTTGTGTAGCAAGAATAGTCCTCTCTAGAGTATTCTTTGCCTATTAATAGGTTCCTAAAATTCAGGCAACCCCTAAGACTCCTTAAAGAAACCAGATGAGACAGTGGAAACCAGGACTTTTGCTGCCTAGTCCTGGTTCACATTATAAATGTTTATTTAACGTAAATGCAAATTATTCAGCGTTACATACAAAGTTTTGGTCGAAAGTGTTTTTTTGTAGATTTGCTAATCCGATGCCTCCATACAAATCCTGCATTACGATAATCAATGAGTTATGTTAAAGTGAAACATTTTATAACAACCTATGGTAAATGCCACTTTGTTTCTTTCTTTTGTTCTTTTATATGTTATGGTCACTCTTCTCTTTCTCGCTCAGTCTTGTTATACCGTATATTCCTCGATGTTTTGCCCGCAACTTCTTCTGCCTCTCACCGTTTCACGAGCAGCAGCTGGGAATCATTGCTCTACATCTTTCGCGTTCTCACAACACTTTCCCCTGTGGGATACACACTGTACTCCTGACTCATTTGAATAGTCAGGAAGTGGCGCAAACCAGGATGACCAACCGTTCTGAACAAGGCGCTAAAACACTTCCTTGTAGAGCACTTATACAGACAAGACTATGTTGAATATGCGATAGAAGGTTTTAGAAGGGTTTAGTCACTTTCGGGGAAGGAATTCATCCGGGATGTAATGCTCCGTGTGTACTCGACCAATACTTTTAAATTTATTGAATAACAGAAACCTCCGAAAGTGAATGTGGTTGGATTAGCAACGCTGGCATGTTTAAGAAACAAACGTATCCTATTTTCCAGAAACTTAGAAAGGCGTGCCTCAGCAGTTAATTTTATATGCTACGCTAGTAAACTTGTAGTAATTTGTAATTTTTGAAGTTTACAGGGCGTGGAATCATCCCCACTTGGCAACTTCAAAGTACGTTTATTGCTGGTCATTGTCAGGAGAACATACAAAATGAGCTCTTCCTAAAATTTGTGTTTTGAACACATAGCTGAGTATATTCCCAAACTTATAACATTCTGAAATAAAAATATAATTCGAGAGTACAAACTACGCATTTATCTTAAATCAGCCAATGGTTCTTGGATAAAACTTATAATAATGGTGAGCCATCTTGATGAAAATGTTTCGTAGATCAAATTCTAAATCCCGTTTTAGAGCCGAGAATAAATGGATCCTGCCCAAGTGTGGTCGTGGGTACCGCAAGACGCCACGCGGTCTGGGGGGTCTGGGGTCTGGTGGGTCGGGGTCTGGTGGGAACAAGCTTGGTGGCCCTCTGACCCCGGGCACTCTGTCATACAACATTTATGAGTTTTGTAATTTGTTAACCCTCCAACTGCCTCCAGAGCCCTGACTGGCTCAACACATTAAACACTTCTAGAGCTCCGCCAGTGTCAAGGCTAGGAGCGTTACAATGTATCTTGTCGTAGACCTGTGACTATAGGCGTCTGTCTTACACTTTATCCTTTATTGCATATTTTATCGCATGGTCGAGAAGTACAAGAACGAGTAGTGGCCAATAAAAGGTTTTATTAGACGATAAGCTCGTGTTACCGACACTGAACGATCGCTAAGGTTTCTTTTTATGCTCTAAAACTCTTTGTCTCAAAAAACGACGATATAGTTTGACCGATGACATTAGTATACGGGCGTAAAATATTGTGTGTGTGCGTGCGGCTAGAAACTACAAAACCTCGCGTCAACTTTGAAAAAGCGTCTTTTAGTGGCTTTGCAAGAATTTGAAATCCAAAACACGCTGCTCTTATGTGATGGCTTTTTTATGTATCGTAATGTTTATAGGTCGTCTAGATTGCATTGGTGCCACATTTTTGAAATTCCACTTTTAAATAGGGTTTTCAGAGCTCATGTATTTCATGTAATAAAATTGGAAACGTCGGCTTCTAATTCTTTCTATATAATATATTGGCCTTTCATTTAAAAGTTTGTTGGACTGCAACTATCTTCATCACCTTTTGACGCTCATACTGCGCAGCCTTAAAGGTGTTACGGCGTCTTTTTAAGAACTAGACGATCCATATTTGTACAAACAAGTAATCGGATGATTCGCTCTTTAAACAAAAAAATTCGATAAATTAGTCTACGGTCAAGATACAATGTTTTAAAACTCTTCAAAATCACAAGTAAAATGAATAGCTTGGAAAATACATTATACATCATCTTAGTGATATACTGCACTTGTATAAAACCAATATTAGGTTGGTTTACACCTTGTAAAGGTGAAATATGTAATAGCTTAATGGTACATAATAAAGGAATAGTGACTGAGTAGGAAGTTCCGTGTTTGAAGGTTTGGGAAAGGGAGAAGTGACATTGAAATTGTATAACAACATCACTGTCACCTTTTCTTGTTCCTTGTGAGGGACAGCTGATACATTCACTGTCTGGACAGTGTATTTACATTACAAAGGATACACATGTAGCAGTTTGTAATTTAACGTTGAACAATTCATCTATACGTTGAGTCCTCACCTATTCTTACACAAAAAGACTTTAAAACCTCTTTCGTGTCTTGTAAGATAAAAGGTTAACTTTCCGGGAATGAATTGAATGCGTACTCCTCGTCATTATACGTGAAAATATGTAAAAACCCCAGTTGTAAAGCTCGTGATTGATTTTGGAAAACGTACACACTCTTAACATGAAAGGTTGAAATTTCAATCGACCCGACCTAATTTCCAAGCTTTTGTATACTGGGTTTTGCGCAGGTCTTGAAGGAGAAGTTCACATAGTTGTTAAGTTGGACAAGTTCATTCATCGAACTAACACTCACCTGAATATGGACGTCATTTGATATTTTTGGGTCATTTGGATCTTTTAATAAATTAAAACCTATAAAGAGTAAGTAATCCGGGAATTGAATGAGACTTCAAACGTGATCTGAAAGTCGGAAGCTAAACTTATTTGTTATGGTGAAACACAACTATGGCTTTTAGCTTGTGACATGGCCTACATTCAAGGATGGAATATTCACACGCACTAGAAGGACTGTGTGTCGAATGCATCGTTCTGCTGTCGTATTGGTTATTGTCAGCTGACTGATGGAACCAACAGTTTACCCAGCAACCCACTGCCATGTGGACGTACTTTACCAGTGCCATGAGGCAGTAGTAAAACATTTTTGAAAAAGGAAATATTGTTAAAACCCTTTGGGGAATGTTTTGTAGGATTCAAAAGTTTGTTTTGACGTACTTTGAGTCACATACCCCCACCAAAATTGCCCCTAGTTTTTAAATACAACCCCATTTGTTACACATCAAAGAAAAATTTCAAAACAAATTCATAGACGCAAAGAAATGTTTTTATCTTGATTTTGTTATACCAATTTAAAGATTACACAAAATTGGAGTAAAATGCCACATTTACATACAATGTATTTTTAATGAACAAATTTTCTTCAACATACTCTACGGGATTACGTGATAGTGTTGTGATGTTTCCCTCAGTTTTCTTTGCGGCGTTGCCTTTGTGTTGAAACTCCCTTTCTTTTGAGGTGTCACAAAGGTGGGGGGTGTGGTTCGTAATTAAAAAATTTAGGCCCCCTCCCCCAGGATTTTGGGTGGCGGTGGGTGACGCAAAATACGTCAAAACAAACTTCAGAATCCTATAAAAACATTCCCTAAAGGGCTTTAAAAAATATTGCTTATTTCAAATGTTAAGGGGGGTGGGGGCATTTAATGATCATCTTGTATTTACACGTGAGTTGTTGTAACTGTCTGACAATGTTATATTAAAAGTTGAAAAATGTGTGACATCTAACGTAACAATCGATCTGCAATCCACATCTGAGTTGACTGAGAAGGAGAGTTATCTACAAGCGGTATATTTCTTGACCTTCAGCTAAAATATTGTGATAGATCTTGGTGGTATTTTTTATTACTAGGTCCTAAAGCGAAGTCCTTTTGGTTCGTGCTTGACGTATTTAATAAAAACGTTTAAACTTATAGAACCATTATACTTTGATATGCATTGTTCAACTATAAACTCTTCCCATCGATGTTCAAGACAAATCGACCAAAGA
Organism: Matsumurasca onukii; assembly: GCA_018831715.1. NCBI lineage: Eukaryota > Metazoa > Arthropoda > Insecta > Hemiptera > Cicadellidae > Matsumurasca > Matsumurasca onukii. The sequence goes on from CM032065.1 coordinate 19,126,469, forward strand.
TGTAGAGCCCACAGATTGATAATCAAAATACAGTATAAGATATTCAGCTGTTTTGAATCCGTGGTTTGTTTACAGTTTACCGTGACTCCTGCCTGGTTTTGCGTGACAGTGATTGGACGCCTGAAAATTGTATTTCGGGCTGTCAAAGTTGTTGAATTGTTGATGATTTGTGTAAATGTAAACAGCTTTGAGCTCTAACAGCTGATGAGCAGCCACTACGTGTTCTCTGGTTGCTGATAGCCTATGATTAACTCGTGACGTAGGCAGTGTGAGTCACCGCTGATTTCAGCTCGGTTACTGAATCAGTTTCCTAGTCCTGGACTCCTGCCTGGGGTGTTGCCACGAACACGAACCCTCAACCAGGATCACTTCAAGGTCTTCCGAATACAGAATAATGGACTTTTAGGAAACGTGATTCGAGCAACGTCCGGGTCAAATAATGGATTTAGATTCAGTCAGTCAAATTAGGGGGTTTTGTGTTTGCATTTATGTTCCCCTGAAGCAACCAGTTGAAATCTCGCCAACTTTTTGGTGTTTTTTGATGAGTTAGGATTACCATACCTACGTTCTTTTTACATTATAAGAATTAAACAATGTAGTTTGTACCTAAGATAAGCAGGCATTCAGGTTTTACATATTTATTATCATGTTATTAAGTCAGTGATACTTAATATAATCTTGTGAAAACGAATAATCTTTTTTCACTGCCACATGTTTTTATTTTTATGCATTCAACAAGATTAGGTTATTAACGCAATCCTCAACAGTTATGGACATGTAATTTGAAACGTCAGATAGGGTGATATTGCACTGTAGCTGTTTGTGCAACGTAGATAAGATGGGTTGAAAGTTTGATGTTATAAAACAATACTGTCGAGCGTTTATTTAATATGTGTGCTAATCTAATGACATTTTTTGTAAAGAGTTGAGAAGAAAAGATAAGTAAGTGTTGAGAAGAAAATCAGCCAGCCCGCGGGTCTATATAACTAAATTAATGAACATTAGTTATTGGTTCGAATCATAAATAAATGTTTTCCTAAAACATTTCCTAAACATAGGCCTACAATTTTGAAAGCTACAATTTTGTCACTCATACTTACATCGAGAACTCATTCATACATACAATTTTTACCGTCGCCCTGGCTCATTCATTCTAATTCTCTCACTCAAGCATCCGTAGGCCGATAGCCATTTCTCACTAGGTCTCTCATTGGTGTTCCAAGAACTCGTCTGAACTATAGAAATATTTCACGGTTATCAACCAAAGTACTTTGCCGATCGAGGTTTTACGCATAACACACAAATATAACGGTGCTTAATCCATTGGTTTCAGAGGAGATTTGATTTAAACGCCTGTCGCATTGGAGCACATTTGATCGAATTTGGTAATTTGTTGGCAAAACAGGCCTGAGGAGGCAAACACTCGTAAACCACCGTTCTGTGTCACCCAGTCCGCTAGTTTCCCTGCCTCTAGTTTCTTAAGAGTATGTCTACACCTCTCATGGGCTAACATCTGAAAACAGTTTGTCTCAAAAATGTATAGAGACAGGGAAGTGTCAACAGATTGAGACTTTTGAACGCTGGTCTGCACGGCTCACCCATTAAAATTTTGCAATGGTTCGAACTGTGTTTTGTTTTTTTAGAATGAATAGTCTGGAAATGTGTAATTTTGCGCAAGCTACTACCTTGAGCCTCATGTAGTAAAACATATAATATTCATTTTCTAGCTTATTTAGTCCCTCTCAAACATACAATATTATCATTCACGCTTCATTCATTCGAATCATTCGTTTGATAGCCTGTCAGTTATCAGTAAGCATTCACCCTGTCGTGTGCCACAAACTCGTCTACAACACAAAAGACAGCGTTGATAACTAGTTTGATAAAAGCATACACACCTTTTTAAAACCCCGCTCATGTTTTAACCAGTAACAAACACGTATTTGGCCAACATTAACGTATTTGCAAGCAGCGTCACAGAGCAGCATATTGTCCGATAATGGCTTTGACCGAACCCGAATCTATTTCCAAACCCCCGCTCTTAAATCTAATGGAATAATGCGATGGGATAGAATCCAGTCGTTTGAAACAATCCAATATAATTCCCGGTTTGCAAACAATCATCCGACCGTTACAAAGAGGCCGACTGGGCGCGTTCAATACGTCCGACCGGTCAGTGATCAGGCATTCTGGTAACGGTGAACAATGGTAGGTGAAATAATGGAGGTTATGGATGATGCACGGTGGAGGTAGGTGCCTAAACGGCACTTGGGCGTTTCCATGAGACGCGCACCCGTCACTGATCAGTGGTGCACAATGGAAGGTGAAATAATGGAGGTTATTGGATGTAGATTGTTGGCCTAGTTACTGAAGTAACCGGTGTACCGGTGGAAATTACGGCAATCCGGTCATTTCACTTAGTGCACTTTACGGTCGCTTACCACATAGGATGCTCGTCAGGGCCTTCGAGAAGGGAAGGATATAAGGACGGTGGAGCTCGTGCTGCAAGATTACGATTTAAGCAAAGAGGCTTGGAACAAATTTAAATTGGATTATTAAGTAAATTTACAAGTAAAATATATGCGCTTGATGATGTACATTTTGATGATAAATTTTGATTGTAAAAGTTTAAAACGCATTTTGACTAACTTTCTAGACTAAAATTAAGTGTTCAAGCGGTAATAAAATCCAATCTACGTTTAACGCGTCCTTCTTTCAAATATTTCTTAAACTATTATATTTTGCCTTATAACGGTTTTAAAATTTATGTTAAAACGGGTTTTTAATTGCCAAAACCTTAAATTAGCCAAAAACATTATTCAGTTATAACTAAATGTATCAAAATAGTGTATTAAAGTACTGTAAAGTTAAGTTGTTTTGCAATTTATTCCAATCCAAACATGCCTGTATATTTTTCTGTTGGAACAAATTTTATTAATAAAGTTAACGGTATATATTTAGATGCACGCTATGATTAGTCGTATGTTATACTGGGGATTATGATGGAGAATAGATTCATGTTTGTATTGTAAAATGAGTAAGTGGAAGTGGATATACTCGTCATAATCCTTCAGGATTAACACGAAGATTACAGGTTACACTGAAACGAGCGACACCATGATTCCTACCGAACTTCCTGTGAACTTACATAGCAAAACTGGGGTTTAGTGTAAGCCTCGAGCCGTCACAGTCATCCATATGTCGAAAAATCAACAAAATCTATTCAGGCAGACTAATGTTTTGACGATCAAACTATTTCTTTTAAATGTTTATACCGAGTTTAATCGAGGCCAGTGTTGTAAGTTTTCAGGCTCCGTGCAACTGAAAGAAAGGGTTTTAAGAATACGCAGAAGCTAAGTAAACAACTTCGCTTCTCTGAGGTTTATAAGTAGCGCAAAACGTTCTCTGAGCCTAGACAGTAGACACACCCGAGGCCCGAGGTCGAGGCACGCACTCCACGACACGTCCTACTGAACTCCCCGCGCTGCATGGTTGCGTGCTTCAGGCTATACACCTGACTAACTGCTCTCCACTCCTCGCATCTCTCTTCAGTGCTTTATTATTCCCAGAACGCGACAACTGTAATCCACTCCTCCAGTATTTCCATGGAAGAGACGCCGCTTGCCGTTTGTGCGCTCGGTCAAATATTCAGAGTTTGGATAGATTTTATTAGAGATCCTTTGGATTTTCTGTGAGTTTATGGACAGTTATCATCTCTGGTAAGCGTGTGGTTTACGACGATTCGAAAACTGACTTCGTCGTCAGTGGAAGCAAAGAAAACGAGAAACCGCCTAGTTGCCATAAAATGTGCTCTGCTTAAAACTGAAGCGAGGTCTTTCTAGCTGTACTTAAAAGTTGAAGTAATCAAACTATAGCGAATAAAACGTCGTGGTATATATTTTGATAAAAACCATCAAATATCAACGAATACTGTAAATAGATCAAATTGAACAAATTTATCAAAATTTGAACCCCTAATTTGCAATATGCCTCATTGTTCACACCCGTAATCCCTGCGCCTTAAAACTATATAAATTTATAAAAAAACATTCAATAAAAAAAGTTTATTTCCAAAAAAATATAGCAACAAATATGAAATGTTAAAAAACAGTCTTAAATAGTTAGGAGAACCGCCTAACCGTCCAAACCACTCGGTGTGCTCCCCTCATGATTGGCAACCTAGGACAAGGAATAGCGGAACTGAACTGATGGTATACAGTATAGAGACTGCTTACAACGGTGCCTTGTGTATAGCGAAGGCTGGCATTATGACGTAGACAGGGAATGAGTGAACCTTGGATATCATTAGTCATCAACCAATGGGAACCAACAGTTGGTCACCTGGATTGCGCGGATATCAATAGCTTTGTCGTTGAGTGTACAGGCTCTTTGTTATATGTGAGGAAATGAGCTGTAAGAAGTCACCCACGTATACAAGGTTAACTCCTATTAGGACTAATAGTAAAATACATTTAACATTTAAATATCTTTGATTTGTTCTTTTTTACATGTTTTGTTTTCCTATGAATTATCTTATATGCCACGGAATAAATAGTTCTTTCTTTCTTTAATTATTGATATTCAAAACGTGCAGAAACATTGTAGGTGATGGTGCTCAACTATCGTGGTTTTGGCATGTGAACATAAGTCATGTGTGTCGAAAGCTTGTTCTATTTCCCACATTTCTCTGCTAACGAAACTCAAAAATATTGAACCGTCTGAAAACGACGTCCATAACGTATTCTTTTCAGAACATTCTGCATTTTCCATATTATACTTCTCTTGTAAACATAGCAAACAGAAGTTTAATTGAATATATTGGTTTAAAAAGATTTTAGCTTTCCAACATTAAGTCACACGTATATATTTTTATAAATTAACTAAACCCCAAAACCTTGAAATAAATAAACGTTCCCTGTAGTGGTAAGTAAACCCCTATGGCAAAAGTATTTCCAAAGATTATTTGGTAACCAAAATTTGTTATCCATTCAAATTGTATTTTATGAATTAGTGAGATAAATTTAGGATGTTCTGTAAAGACACGATAATAGCGGCTATTTTGAATCAACTCAATATTTTTGGGTTCTGTTTGCATAGAAATGTCGGCAATGAAATAAGCATTCTAGCAATGTATATTTGCTAAAAAAACAACGATATTTGGTCATCAGACCAATAATTTTTGGTATACGCTTTGTATACTAAAAGGCTTGAAATTATTTTCCTAAAATCCTGATATGTGATTTATTGGGGATAAAGTTTATCCCTAAACTGCCAGCCATAAGTTCTGCTCTGACTTCAGAAATCTAGGAAATCTATTAAAACATCTTTTAAACACTCTAAGAGAACCGTTATTTTACAACATGGATTCCTGTAGATGTGTCAACCGATATTCGCCATACATTACAAGCAATTCCAAATAAAACAACTATACTGGAAAAATTACATTATGCTTAAAAGGAGAATCTTTCAGCACAGACAGTCAACCTGGTTTACACATAGCCCCACAAATGTTGATAGTAACACCATCAAGAATGTTATGCAGTCAGCAAAACAAATCATAACCTAACGTATGTTGTGTTTGCAATGTTACACAGCTGATTGTTTGTTTGATCTGCACAGCTGAACAAAATGCAAATATCAAACACACAACACAACACAACACTTGACCAAGTTGTGTAGCAGTAACGAGAACTCGTTATAAGGGATTCACCGATTGCTCTTATACAATTTCAATCAAACGTTTATCCTCCTCTCGACCAATCAGAGAGCGTTGATTTGAATTTAAATATTTTATCGGAATACCTAGTTATTTATTTTTCACTATATCACTATTTGAAATGCCGACCACTCTCATGAAGGTATTTTTTATGTGGTGAAGGATGAGTGTGATGAGTGGTAGTAATGAGCTATGAAGTGTAGTCTTGTTACAAACTAAGGCCGACTCTTCCTTAGAATGGGTCATTAATTAATAGCCCTATGACCAATTGAAATACAAGGACCAACGGCTTAACGTGACTTCCGAGCCACGCAGGTGATGGTCTGTCATTCTAAACGATGGTGGGAGTTGATGCGTGTATCATCAGATGATCACTGAGACTATCTGAGCCGCTTTAGACCTATATCATCCTCAAAACCTTTAAAGCTTACACTGAATATAAGCTTAGTAGTTACTGTACTACTGTACAGTAGTAGTACTACTGTACATACTTTGGCCTATATTCAACTGGTTATTGATGTTTTTAGGTGGAATTGTGATGAACTGACCAATTAGCTTGCTTACAAATAGGACGTTGATTTAACTAAGGTTTGAAAGGGTTTCTCATTTACTTTTAGATATTTGTTATGAAATTTGAGCTTATTTTTGTATACTTCGAGCTAATAACGCAACCTAAATGCCAACACAAATCGTGTTTATGAAATTCGAAATAAGAACTTACTAAACCAAACACTACCTAAATAAACGGAAGTTCTGTTTTCGTCAGTACTCATTAGATTTGAAAATAAACGTTGAGTAATAAACAAAGATTAACTATTTCAACCCGGACCAAAACCAAATTTTATTAGACAAATTTTAATATCTTTCCCCTTAAGAAATTTAGAAGTTTCCCCAGTTTTTCCAGCTGCATTCACGGTACAGCAACAGTACTCATTATAAAAATTGAATAACAACTTGTGGTTGAGCCACGCAACATTATTTTATAACTATATGAACCCAAAAGCTTTGATTTAATTCTTTTGCCAACTTTAGTTTCAACTTCCCAATAAAAATACTGGTCTCCGTTACCAATTTGACTCCTGTTTGGCACTTAAACTTATCAACAAATTTAAAACTAAAATGGACATATTGCACTTTTTCCTCCCGTCGAACAAAAGAACATAGTCCCAGCACAGCAGCATGCCGAGCTACAGGTGGACTCATGCTCTATGCTCAGTCCGGCCTATGCTCAGTATGCTGTTGTTGCAACCATGCTCGCCTCGCCTCGGCGTGTTGCTCAGTCCAGGTTACGAAGTGAGAGTATTGCACCGCTCAGCTGAAACTAGGTCTCATACACCTGCCTAGTGCCTATGCTTCACTCGCTCACTCTATGCTTATGCAAAGTCGGACACGACTCACAAAATATGCTCGCTGTTCACATTCTGTAAGATTGAAACACAGAAGTGCCAACACTACCTTGTATTACACAATATGTATCGGCCAAATTAAGGCCGTTATCATAGTGCCTAGAACAAAACTTTACAACTGAACTAGACTATTTTGGAATTTAAATTTACAATAAACAAGGATGATTTAAATTAAATATCAGAAATACAATAAAAGACAATAAAGGGAGGCATTTTTAAAAGCGTGTTGATTTTAAAATTAGTGTTTTATAAAATATTTCGGTGTTTTCTTGGATTTGTTTGACATAAAATCAGGTTATGGTTGACATTCTGCTTATTAAAAATATCAAAATCTCTAAAATATTTAGTTTAAGTGTATATTTAGTTCGTTTCTATATCATCTTGGTAGTGTTAATGACAGTGTAATTATGTTAACTGGTGCTTAGATGTTGGGAGAATTTAGATTTGAAACTGCTATAAAATTAGATTTATGAAGGAAATATGTTTTCTTTAAGTGTAAAAATTATAGCATTAAAAATTCAAAATTTGCCCGGCACCTTAGCATTAGTGAAAACAATTATACTGACAATAACACCAACACATTTACTAAAACGAACTAAAGATATATCCAAACAAAATATGTTATGGTATTTTAAATTGTATAATGCGTACAACAGCCCTAGCTTGATTCTAAATCAAAAGTCCCACAAGAAGTCAACAAAATAGTTAATCCTGTACTTTTAAAATAAACTTGCTTTGAAAGGTTACTCCTTTTATTGTTTTAATTTTTGTATTTTGATCTTTCATTTGGATTATCATGAAATTAAAAAATAATCAAAAAAATAGAATACGAATAAATTTTATAACACTTTGAAGATAAGTATGAAAAATCGCAAATACTTGAGTTTCAGAGAAAGCTAATAAGAAAGCCTTTCGTGTTGTTACGACTCCGTAAGTACGATATACAAGTGTTGAAGCTAAAAATATGAAATCTCTTTATCAGGATTTTGGAAGATCAGAGAAGATTTATTGTTAAACCGTGACAAAAGATAATTGGAGTTGAGCCTCATTTGGTAATGGACATTTATTTCTTTATTTACAACCTGTACGTGAAACATATCTCTCCAATGAATTTCCTATTTCAATCATATTCTTTTTTTTTGTCATTTGCCAGCGAACACTGTAATCCTAACGTAAGAGCGTGGTAAGCTTTACTATAACATACCATAGTTAGTGTTTTTCTACTGAACAATATAAATTCTAAACTTAATGAACCTCATAAGAACACCTTAAAATATTCAAAACTCTTGAAGCATAAGCTCGTAGTTGGGCACTACCTTATACTTCATTAAACACTTCGGTAAAAGCCAACAATCAACTAACTTACATACAATTGGCATTCGGTTGTATAATTTTAGTTCCAAAAGCCTAAATGTTGTATTTAAATACCAAAACTCTGAAAAGAAATATACTTAAGCATTCTCCTTTGAGGTCATACATAGATATATCAAATATTATAGTACAAATTTTGAAAATGCAAACAGCCAATCTCTAAGTGCCAATGAAGCAAGAACGAATTCACATGTACTGCAAATTGTTCGGTCAAGCATATTATCTTTGACTAGCTAACATTAAAATTTATTGTTTTCAAGCATTGCTTTAAGAAGCGTTGAAGGAAAATCGCACATTACCTTAACGGACGATCAGCTTGAACCCTACAACTTCAAATATCCAACATGATTAACAAACATGTACGTGATATGTTGTTCCCTCAAGTAGTTGTCTAACGCATGCAACATTTTGTAAATGTGACAGTGTTTAACGTGTATTTTCCTGGCTGTATTCCTTTAATATTTTGGTCTTGAGGGATGATGTTTGCCTATCCAAAGATAGGCCAAGGGGTTAGGGATGGTTGATATTTAAAAAGAATATAGAGGCGAAGAAGAGGCAGTGGGTTTTTGGTTAGTGAATTGAAGGATAATGGACGAAAAAAAGTGTAATAGGCTAGAGGAAGGAACATGAGTAAATCTTAACTCTTAGGCTTTCGCGGCCGGTGTCATCACTAAGATCTAAGGCTTCCAGTTTACACCGCGTCACAGTTGAAATACAATTACTGCTAGACGTTTCGACCTCGCTGTGGAGAGTCATCCTCAGTAGCTTGTTGACTGGCTGAGACTCAGCCAGAGGTCAACAAGCTGGTCAGCTGAGGTCAGCTGAGGTTTCAGCCAGTCGACAAGCTACTGAGGATGACTCTCCACAGCGAGGTCGAAACGTCTAGTAGTAATTGTATTTCAACTGTGACGCGGTGTAAACTGGAAGCCTTAGATCTTAGTTAACATGAGTAAAGTTTGGTAGAGAGGTTTAGTGACTATCTTGATGTACAGGACACCTCCAATTATCTCGTGGCTTGTCCCCTTTGTTTTCCTAAAAATAAAACAAATCAAAAAACTAAACTCTACAGTTTGGTGATGAGAAAACGTCTACTTAAGTGAAAAATAAGGCTCTAAAGATGAAATGGTAAGCGTGGAGGGGCTTGTTCTCACCAAAAATGACGTGGTTGGGGCTCCTAAGTGATCTAACCGATAGCGTCCCAGGAGAGGGAACAACTGCAAACAACATAACAACAACAACAGTCACAACAAACAAACAAACATACACATTCAAACAACAACGACAACTAGCCACACTATCTAGCGCGACAGTGACTGCAAGAAAGTTTACTAGACTAAAAACAAACAGAAATAAAGGTAAAGACAATGAATACATGACGGATAAAAAATTCAATAACACAGAAAGCTGGAAGATAATGATAAATGAATCAGAAACAAAATAAAATTGTCTAAAATTATGAAGGAAATTACTAATCATTGTGGTCCACGAGATGAACCCTGAATCATTACTTACACGAGTATAGTTGTTAGGATAGTCGTACGGTTATATTTATAAGACTTGTTCAGTGGTATAAAATGTCAATTTCATGTCTACGTATAGACATAAATATTCTATAATTATTTGAAAACACTTGTAAGGTAAAGGTCCATCTCGTGCATCACAATTTTTATAACCACATGTAGACAGCGAAAATGAAAGACATAGTTGAAGAAACTATCATAAAAGCACATTAGCTATAAAGCAGTTTATGCTTAACATTGAAAAGTAGGCTACGACGGTTATGGTCAGGAATTGTAGGTGAATTTTTACGTTTTAAAAAGTAGTGGCATTGAATTAATGGAGAAATAAAGTGAACGTAAAAGGCTGAAACACTTAACTTGTATTGTTTGTGTGGTTAATAACGTAAACGCAATAGTTCGTTTTCACACTAAATATTAAATGTTTCCGTTGACTCTGTCAAAAATAGAACAAAATAAATCAAAAATAATTAAAATAGGTAATGAAGTACATGGCTAAGAATTAATGTAGACGAGCATTTATTGTTTAGCATTATTTGGCGTACCGTATATTTTCATCAGGGATTTTAAATTGTATAATTATCAGACGTATACAGATATAAGTAGGTAGGCTACATTCGGATGTCGAATCTCTTCAATGGGCTCAAAGCAATTATCCCGTGACAACCTTCCCTCCTCTACCCCCACTTCTTGCATGATTAGAACCTATCATGAAACAGTCTTAAGTCTCAATATGTGATCATTGATCAGAGAGAGTTGATCTTGTCGGCAACGTAACCTGACACCGGAGGAGACAACAGCTGGTAACGTACAGGTAACAGATGGTCGCCGGATTGTGATAGAGGTCACCTGATACAGTAGGCTACTCGACAAGTGCCTCTGGAGCAGTCACATGTGAGACAATAAGTCTTGGGAATTTGGAGCTTTATCACATAGCTGACGCGTCTTTACAAGCGCTACGGTGAACCGCAGTGAATTTCGTGTAATGGGGTATGATCTACACCTGAGTACATTTTCGGTTTTTGGGTGCCTTTTCCCCCTAAATTCGCTAGGATTCACGGTAGCGCTGTGGTCCTTGCAGCCATGAGTATGAAAGGAAAGTGACTGCGACGACCTCGGTGAAGGTGTCGGTGCCAAAATGTCGCGGCCCAGATCCCTCAATTGCAGCTTCTGTCTCGACAAAGGTTAACAGCAAATCATGAATATTCCGTGGAAACGCAATTCGTCCCGCTCAACGAAAATATTAATAGAGGCAGCGTTTGGAGGTTCTTTCCAAACACCCGAAGTCAAAGGTACCTTCTTAGACACCCATAGGTAAAAAGCTTATAACTGATCTTACAATATCTTATAATTTGTGTCTTAATTACGTGGTTTTAAGAAAGTTTTTATTTATAGCTATGTTACTCATTCTACTTACTATATGTTCAATCTCCGTAATAATTAAACAAGAGTTTCTTTCTATCTCATAGATTTATAGAAAGCTCATTTAAAGCGTCTATTTTCTCTCTATTTTACCGCCAGTTCATCAGTCACGGTACGCCTACTTTATTGAGCCTACGTTAAATAATCGTCCGATTCCCTCGTAAAAAACAAACAACAGATGCGTTTTGAGCCAATGAATCGGCCAATGAATGAGCAAAGCCTTGTGTACACGAGCGTGAAGATGAAGGGGAAACGAGCGCAGTTTAGTGCGGGGAATCAATGAAGCCGAGGCGGGCAACTCGCGCTTCGTGTGCACGCGGCGTGAAACCAGAGAAAGCTGAGGAGAGGTTCACAGTTCACATGTAAATCCACAGAGTATATCAGCTGCACTTTCCCTCGCACAATGATAGCAGATAGCTTACTCGTGTGGACGGGGCTTGGGAGCTGAGAAATACTCTATGGTCGCTCGTGGGTACTGAGGCTATAGAAGCTCTGAGCTTAGTGAACAGCCGAACGCCAGCTAATGTTAAGTTTCGTTCCATATTGAATTTTTAAGTTATTGTTTTTTTCTGTTGGGCACTGAGCAAAACAAACGATATTTGGAATTTCATAAGACACTCTAGTAAAACAATTTAGTTGAAAATCTACGTTATTATACGTTTATTTGTTTTTTTTATTACTTATGTATTATTCAGACTGATGCTCCACAGTACGTTACTAAAAGAGCATTAGGTCATCACAATATAAGAATTTTAAAGAAACATTTGCACAATGAAAACTGGTTATCTTTGGAAAACCCCGTTTGCGTTGATGATAAATTCAAAAGATTCAATGACATATTTTTGGATAATTTAAACTCTACTTGTCCATATAAAACCTATTTAAATACGTACAATCCTAAGCCTATTGGTTGGATCACTCGTGGTATTTTAGTGTCTCGAAAGAACCTCAAAAGAATGTTAAAACTTAAAAACAATAATACTGACTTTGAATTTGAACAATATTTGCGAGAATATAAGCGCATTTACAAAAGGGTTATCAGAACTGCTAAGCGATTGCACGTAGATAGAAAACTAAAACAATCCTCTAATTTTTCTAAATCTGCTTGGGAAATAATTAATGATAATAAAGTTACTTTTCGGAAAACCTCAATAATTGAAATAAACGTTGATGGTACTAAAATGGTTAGGGATAGTCAGACTATAGCAGATCACTTCAACAAGTTCTACTCTGAAGTTGCTGCAGGAATAAATGAACAATCTTCAACAAACTCTGCAAATAAGAGTGAAAATACTTTTATTTGCATGAAGTCTATGTTTCTAAGTCCTGTTAGTGAAGAAGAAGTAATTTATTCCATTAAACACATGCCTGCTAAAAAATCAGCTGATGTGTATGGCTTGTCAGCTTGGTTATTAAAACAATGTTACACCGATATTGTACCACCTTTCACAAAGCTGATAAATTTATCATTTCAGGAGGGTACATTCCCATCAGTGCTAAAACCAAGCAAAGTGGTTCCAGTTTTCAAAAAAGGAAGCTCCTTAGATATGACTAATTATCGCCCAATTTCGCTATTACCAATATTTGGAAAATCAGTAGAAAAAATTTTTTACGAAAGACTCTTTTCTTTTATTGAAAATCAAAACATTTTGTCAAAAAGTCAATTTGGATTCAGGAGAAACAAATGTACAATCGAGGCAGTAAATGAATTGGCTGAAAACATTGTACAAACTTTAGACAAAACAAAAAGCGATCAGCATATTCTTAGATTTGTCTAAGGCGTTTGATTGTGTTGATCATTCAAAACTGTTAAAAATATTAGGAAATCATGGTATCAGAGGACTACCTCTTCAATGGGTTAAGTCTTACCTATGCGTCCGAACGCAACAAGTACAAATCAACGATGTTTTATCTTACCCCATTGAGTTAAAATACGGAGTTCCTCAGGGCTCCATTTTGGGACCTATGCTGTTTATTTTGTATGTGAACAATTTACATGCATTAATGAATAATGATGGTCATTTGGTTCAATATGCAGATGATACAACCCTAACGTACACTGCTCAGACACTGCAAAACCTAGAGGTTAATTCTTTCAAATCAACAAATATTTGCGTTCAGTTCTTCGAGAACTTGAACCTTAAAACAAATATTGACAAATCAAAGTTCATGTATTTTAATCTAGGTTCAAAAGCTACATTTGAAACCCCTTCGGTATTTTTAGATATTAATCAGATAGAAGAAGTTGAACATTTTAAGTTTCTGGGTATTCACCTGGACAGGAAACTTAGTTGGAATTTCCATATTGAACATGTTTGTAATAAAGTTTCGTCAGGAGTATTTTTGCTTCGTAGTTTATCTGTGTACTGCTCAAAAGATGTTTTAAAAATGGCTTATTACGGCATAATTTATCCCCACTTAAAATACGGCACATGTTTGTGGGAAACTGTGCTCAGACAAAAATCAGCAGAGTATTTGTTTTACAGAAGTATGTCATTAGAATCTTGTGCAATTTAAAGAGCAGGGACTCGTGTCGCAATTATTTTAAACAATTAGGCATTCGAACCTTTCCTTCACTTTACATTTATGATTCCATTTTATTTTGCCTTAATAAGTGCTGTTTAGTACAAGGCAGTGATATTCATAGTAATGATACTCGTTCTTTAACTAGTTATAGAATCGATTATCACAGACTAGAATTATTCAAAAATTGCCATCTCAGGCCGGAATTACATTCTTTCAAAACTTCCCAAAATTGCAAGGTCTTCAAAATTCTGAATTTTTTAAGACGGAACTTAGAAATTATCTTGTCACCAACGAGTTTTATAGTTTACAGGAATTTATGGACCACTCACTTACCGCTTAGAAGTCTGGTGTTCCATAATACATTTTACTAGTTTTAAATTCAAATTGTACAATAATTGGCATAATATTTACTGAAGTGGCTTGTAATTTTTGTTCATAAGTTGTATTGTTTTTTTGTTATTACCAACACAATGTTTTTTGTATATTGGGAAATAAAATAAAATAAAAATAAATATACTTTAATAAAAAAAATAACATTTTACTTTGATATCTGTTATTTTATGGGTGTTCTTGGAATATTTCAACGCAACTCAAAAGTCCTTTTATTTCACTACACAACCAACAGTACAAGACACAAATCGACTAAATAAAACGTCTTGAGACTGGCACTCTATCAGATAAAATGAACAGTGATTAAAGTTGTAAAGTTTTTTAAACAACCTTTATAACCAGGAAGCTTTCTAGAACATTAGTAGTTGCACTTTGTTAAACCGTTGCCTGAGTTATTTGAGTTATTTTGTAGCCGTAAAGAGCCAACAAACTACACACCGATTAGTAGAAGTCAATAGTGAACACAAAATAATCTCATAAAATTTGCAGTAGAGATGTGCTTGAAACCCCAAGTTTAAGTTTTCCTTCGACAAATTTCTAAATTTAGAACCCATCCACTTAACCTAACAGTCGGAATCGTTTTGCTTGCGATAAAGTCGGTATTGGCAGGTAAGGAAGCTATTGATGTTGAAGCTGAAAGGAGTTGAGGTGAGTTATGGCGGGAAATGGAGCAAATGGCGGGACCGGAAGCGGAAACTATGTCTCGGAAATGCAGCGGAAACTCGATGGTTTCACCGCCTCTCTGTGCAAGGGACCATAGAGAAACGCACCGTGCGCATGTAAACATTATGTATATAAATATTACAAAGAGTAACTGATGAACGTGCACGCAACGAGAACACTGTAGGGAAATACCATTATTGATCCATATTATTGAGTATGTGTAAAATTAGAATATAAATGAAAAACCAATACTTTTCAGAATTAATTTGTGAAGCCTTTGGCTTAGCAAAGCTAGCACCTACGGGAATACACAAAATTTTGTAGAATGTATGGAGTGTTGATATAAACTAAAAAGAAATCAGGTTGGCAATACTGTATCATGCATGACAACAAATGGAAATAAAACCAATTAATATTTGTTGATCTTCCTATAAAACCCATTCAAACTTGACTTTTTCAAATTTATAGGATGAGGATTATATACTAGAAGAATTTTTTTAAAGATAAATCTTTGAAGCTGTTGATTCTTTGATTGATTTTATTGAACTTTTTAAAAGTGTTAACGCGCGTTCTTCTTAATGCCAATGCTGGTTTCATCTTGTGTTGCTCTACTTTGCTCGGCAATGTTTTACTTTATCAGGTTGCACAGCCTGTTACTGCCCGGAGTCTAAAGTAATGTCGGTGGTTTACATAGTAATGGTGCTGGAGTGTGACGTCACTCGCTGTCAAGGACCTTCAAACTAGCCTTAGTGAGGTAAACATTTGTTTGTTAATCTAATTAGAGTACTCCGCCAGACGTGTTAAAAGCTTGGTAACGTTACACTCCTTGAAGTAACGTCACGTTGTGTAACCTTGCAATGTGACCACAAAGTAGCAGCTTTGTTTCGTTGGTTCACTTTGATAAGCGTAGAAATCATACCAGCCACCTTCTGATTCTTCAAATCGGTGTGTTTTAACGTTTTTACTTTGGTTTTACCCACGTAATTAAGTTTTGAAATTGAAATCCGCCTTTTTTACCATTTCTTTCGGACTGGGCTCTAATATAGACTTCTGTGGGTACTCTCTCATCATATTCAATAAAATGTTGTTCGACAAATGAGTGGGTCTTCATGTAACTGGAGATTCTAATGATTTCGTTATACAATATACAGTACAGTATATCTTGTTGAGAGGTTGGTACACATTGTTCACACGATGTTATTTTCAGCACAGAGCACAGATTCAACTCTGCTCTCGACTGAGTGTGAAAATCAGTTTCGTTTTCATTTCCGGTGCTTCGTAACATCCGGCCACTAATCAGATCACCTGTGTTTCATACACTACAACCAGTGAACCAGTGAACTCTGCTGTCAAAGTATCGTTATAGAACGAGTTCTGTTAGGGTTTGTCGTATACTGCTTCTAACTTTCGTCGAAAATAGTTGTTTCTTTTTAATGCTATAAAGATACTGTTATCCTTTTTCAGTAGTAATACTGTACATTCATATCGTGTGGTTAATTATTATCACTAAAAAGTAAAACGTCCTACCATGATCAGATCTCGATGTTGCACACTTATTATATAGTGGTTTACAACTATGGTCGTATGGATGTTGTTAAAACGTCGTAGATAGATGTTTGATCGGAAGAGTCAATTGGTCAAAGATTGGTTACCCTTATGCACGTCTGGTTGGGAATATGGCGCCCCTATCGGAATGAAAGGAAGCCTGGTGGATTCAAGGGAGGAATGGGGCTAGGCTTGGCTCACCAGACGATCATGATAGGAAGCGACAATTAAAAAATAGCTAGGTCACTGACAACCTCTCAGGGGGCACTAACCTCCTAGGCTTGTCAATCTGTGCCAAAACTCAGGGGATCTCTTCCAACCCACGGTAATGGGGACTTCATCTATCGCGGTCTACCCCATAGTGTACGAGGGCTATCCAGAAAGTAAGTTACGTTTTGGAATAAAAATTCTATGAAGAATTGGAAAAGATTTTTATTATATACATTTGAAAGACACACTAAAATACTACTTTTCGCCATACAAATTTAGGCAATTATCATACCGATGGACGAGCTTTTAAATTTCTTCGTCATACAATTCTGCCGCCTGTTCCTTCAACCCTTTTGTTACTTCTTCCTGCAATCGTTCATCATCGTCAGAACGTTGCCAGCCACTTCTTCATCGTTGGGAACAAGTGGTAGTCTCTTAATGCAAGATCTGGACCGTACGGTGAATGAGGAAACAACTCCCACTCGTACGGTCACCATAATCTTCCTTATCGACATCGTTTGCATGCATTTTTTTCGTTTTTGAAGGAAACTTGTGTGTCCCTACTGCATTGACTGCAATGTCGTCTCACAGTTAACATGTTTCACCCATGTTTCATCACCAGTAACAATCCGATTAAGTAGCAAATTGCCATATTTGTGGTAATGGTCCAAAAACCTTAACGCTGCACTCATTCGCTGATTTGGGTGATTTCATTAACTTTTTCCGCAAGTTCGGCATTCGCCAAGCTGGGTCTTCCACTCCGCTTTTCGCCGTGCACATTAGTTCGGCCATTTTTAAAGTGAATGCTCCATTGACACACTCTACCTTCAGTGATGGTATTGTCCCCATTCACTTCACAAAGCTGCCGATAAATTTCAATCGGTTTACAGTTTTTTGCAGCCAAAATCCTTAAGACTGCACGCACTTTACAGCTGGCGGGATTTTCAATTGACAAAGACATTTCCAAGCGACACTGTAACGTAAAAAAGTAGACCTGAGAATTGATCGGCTAGATGCAGAATGAACTGGGGAACAACCACATATCAAGATGGCCGCGCTAGCTTCGCCCCTAGCGGAGGTAACCGAAAACGTAACTTACTTTCTGGATAGCCCTCGTAATAAGTATGGTATACCCTGCTTTGACGTCCCCTCTCATCGATATCTGATTGATCTCATCAGGAGGGGAACGAAGCATGTTCAACACTCGAACAGCTACAAAGTTGTTCAGTAATTAAGAAAACCACTTTTTTATGTACTCTAGTGTAATGTATTTTGATCAGGAACTAACCAGATAAATACTGACTAAAGGGATACAAAAATATAAATGAAAAATAACGACGTTACGTATAAACTTGTTTGTGAAGTAATGCTTTACAATATTATATCAAAGGGAACGAACAAAAATAGGCGTCGGGAAACTAAACTGAGCGTTGTATTGGATAACTTTCTCAATAGAAGAATGTGAAATGAAGCATGTTTCGTAAAGCAACAAGTGCTGACGAGTTTTAAAAGCAAAGTTTTGTGCCGCAAAGTTTACAGAGTTTCTATTCTATCAGACGTGCATTTTCTCTCCGCCCTTTGTTATACAAGTCCAACTTTCAGAAAATGACGACCTCGTGAAAACCTTTATTTGTTGAAAATAGCCTTAAACTGAAGTATCAGTTATAACGTCGCCTAATGGATAAACGTATTTGATAGTACTCGTAATGCTGCCGGGTTCAGTTCGTGTCAAACAAGTACATAACTTGGTTTTGCTTACGGATACTAGCTATTATAAACAAACGCGCTTTCGGTTGAAAATAGCTAATAGAAACCACAAAGAACAACTAAAATAGCTAATAGAAAATAGCTAGTAAAATAGCTAATAGAAACCAACAAACAACTATGTAGTAACGTGGTCGTAGACGCTCGTCTCGGTTTTGTAGCAAACTTGGAAACTGTGTCAAGTTGCCGCACAAACTTTGAAATTGCAAGATTGCTGGTATCAACTCTGTCTTCAAGTCAAAAGAACTAAAATCTCATTACAAAGTTTTACTGGATACAGCTCTCTTAATCATCTCTATGTGTGGAGATGCTGTTACCTGTAAGCTTTGTAGTAGACGAGTCTCAACTAAAGAAGAAGATTAAGTTTACTTTAAGATCAAGAGAATCGAAAACAATACGAACAAATTTCCTGCGCAACCTTTATTGCCCTTCCTCTGAACTAAAGAGCAATTTCCCAATCTTGTATCTTAGGTAAACATTGGTTTTCGTCACCGTGTTCTATTTCACTTTTTGTGTCTACAAAAATATATATTTTTTGATGCATGAAAGATATTTTATACACAATCTACAACTTCAGCAACTGTCCATTACAGCTACCACCAATTCGTAAAAGAACATAATTTTGATACAGATCAACCATTTTAATGACGTTATTTTTCCAAATGAAAATGTGGAACAAATGTCATAACTGACCTTTTAGCAAAACGCACACTCACACTGAGGCCTGCGGAACCGCGATCAGATAGACCGGGACCGTTAGGCCCAATCATACAGGTGTTAAGGAGGCAATTAAGGCGCCTTATCGGCAACGCGTGGACCGATGCTGCAGGCGATGATAAATCATTGTTTGGCGGAATTCCTGATGTAAACAATGGTGTCGGATAGGTTATCTCATCTCTCTAACGACCACACGACACAGTCTTGACCGCACGGACACATAGTTGACCGCACGGACACATAGTTGACCGCACGGACACATAGTTGACCGCACGCTACACACCACACCGCTGCGGTAAGTTTCCCACTTGAGTGATTTTATTGGACAAATAAAGATGATTCGTTCTGAAACCCAACGTGTTTCGTTGGAATATATTTTGATACGCTAGGTAAACAGCACTCGTCGATAAGAGTTTGATTATGCGAAAGACAACAAAAATACTGAAATTGAATCGGGTGTTATTGTGAATCAAAGGAAATAAAGTTCGAGGGAAAGTATTGGACACGCCAAATAAACAGAGAAATAACTATCAAACAAAATAATTAAACAGTTTTAAAGATTTTCCCTGGGTTTTAAATATAATGGATTTTCAACGTTAAAACCACTTCCATGTACACCCCTCACAGTCCGGGCCTTGCGAACCTACACGGTCGCATCATTCGTGCGTGATTCTTAGTCTCAGTATCAGTGAACTACATTGCGCCTGCGGTGGACATATTCGAGTCATCTTCGACGGGAATTACGGAAGTCGCTTCACTTCGTGGGACTACCGACCGGAGAGTGCTGCCAGGAAGACAAAGTGAACAGTAAAACTAAAGGGATGTACGTAGCCTAACAGGTGTAGCCATCGAGTGATTAATAAGCTGTGTTAAACTACACTTTAGTTATAAAATAGTGAACTAACAAAGACTGACGTAACCCGTGAAAAACAGTACGCCAGTTCCAGGTCAACTAATAGAGTTGGGTTCATACACAGGATAGTTGCCATTTCTCACGGAAGATGTCGTGCCGTCAGTACAAAGCCACGCTACTCTTCATTCATCATTATACTGAACCATCTTAATCCACCGCACAATGTCTCCTCAACATTTCGCGCCAGTTTTGTAAATAATAATATAGTTACGAATATTGAGAGTTATAAATTGTTTGTTTGAAAATTCCATAATCCTCAAGCAGTAAAGTTAGATCGTGCAGTTTTTATAGAATATTGGACAAAAATATCGAATAAGAGTTTCTTAACGTGTGATTTGATAGCCTTTGTTTTATTTCTAAAACGAGTAGAAAGAGAACTATAGTCGTTGTTGGCTGAGGACAAGCTTTGATATCATATGTGGATCACTCACTTGACAATAGGAAAAGAGGTCTTATGGATGTATGATATAAATAATTAAACAAAAGTCTCCATTTGTACCGTTTAAGCTGAAACGTGTAGGAGAATTACACAGATTAATACGCAAGGCTCTACCAGAGTCACTTATCGGAGACTTGGTTGTCCCCCGACAAAAAATTGGAACTATATGAAAGTTAAGTTCATACATTCAAAGTGTTTTTAAATAAATGTTTTAATATATTTTGCATGGTAGGCACTGGGAAGCGTGGTCCTTTTAACAGATACAGCCATGCGTTCATACTCCTGTGTCTAGATTTATTTATGAAATTCCCACAGCCTAGGTACAGTTTTGAGCAACAACTCACAATGTTCTCTGCTAAAACAATCTCACAAGCGTAGTCACGGCAGTACATAACAAGAAACCTCATGTAGTGACACGCTCTTGTCATCTATGATCAGCCGGTGTGATTGTCCTTGGGTGACCTTGACCTGCGCCATGTTGATTGTTGAGGTTGACTCTGTGGTCTTTGGTCTTGAACGCTGTCAGCTAATGGCTTCATTATTGTCACCAGTTTGCAATGTTTGTCGTGCTTTTAGACTGTGTCACCATTTACCCAGACTCGCGTCGGTGAAATCATATCCTGGTCGAGTGCATTTGATCGGTTCGGATTTTTTATTGGTGATACTTTTATCGTTCAAGCAACCAGATTTTGAATAAAACAAGTTAACAATGAAAAAAAATTACCCCGTGTTTGATTTTGAACTCATAAAACTTGATTGTATGCCCTTAAAAGTTCAAATACATATTTTTTAGGGCAGCACACATTATAAAGAAATGAGCTAGTAGACTCTAAATCCGAATTTACCCAATGTACATTGTTGACATGCAGATTAAATTTTTAGACGTTTTCGTAGATTTGTCCCAAAATTAAGGTCTGCATCACCAAAACATATCCCCGACTTCTATGCTTAAGACATGTCCCTGCTAGCCGACAGGTACCCGATGACTCACTTGAATATAGAAGTGTTACGAAATGCCCTTTTCTAAACCTGGCAACTGGTTAGCAAGGCCTACGCAGACGACAATGAGAGGAGGAGGCGAATGTTAGGCGAGTAACTCACCCACACTTAGCAGTGAAAGTAGCTCAGTGTAAACAAGCCTTACTTGGCAATACGGGCGGAGAGAGAGCCACTTGCCGTACAGGCGTACATACATGACATTAGATAAGGGATCGAAACAATCAGTTCTTAGCTGAAATGAAGAAACACAGCTGACCGTAGGCCTGTAAATGAGAACAAGTTGAAATACGAGTATTATTGGGGACGTGTTCAATAGTTAGTAGTACTCGATAGTTAGTAGTACTCGATAGTTAGTAGTAATCGATAGTTCAATGAAAAGTAACCTCAAACATATCACAAAACATTAGACAATGAGCTAGCCTGAAGCAATCAGCGTAAGCAATAAAAGTAATAAACTTGCAGTCAAACACAACCAAACAGTACGTTTCCTTCTCAAAACACAACGCCGTGTTCTCCTTATTTACTAACAATAAAATCGCCCATTTGTATGAGAAAACTGTACAGCAAACAATTGAACTTAAAATGCAACATTTTAGTTCAAATAGCTTCAAAGAACTAATCATAAAGATAAAGATTGGTCAGTTTTATGTCGGAGAGCAATAATAGAAGACACGAAGAGCCTTAATAAACGGAACATAAAGCGCTACCTCGGTTTGCAGGCTATAAATCTTAATTGCCAAGGAAACCGCACGAACTCGTAATGTATGCGGTATTCTCTACTCAGTTGCATTTACAACAAGTTCATTAGAAATGTTCAAATTGTAACAGAATGTTTGAATTATTTGTATTAATGTTGTTTACCTGGTTAAAATACGAAACCGCATATTTGTGGTTGTAATTGGCACGTATACATGTTCATAGTTGACAGTAGTTGCAACAGATTAGGGAGATTTGAACTTTTACCGAAGGAAAGAAACGTTTTTAAGAACGTTTAAAGGAGTAGACGTAGCTAAGCATGACGAGTTGTTGAGTATCGTTGTTTATCCTTAGAACAAGAAATATGGGCCTAAAAGGAAGTTATCGTTAAAATGTAGTTGCGGATGTATTATGCCAGTTTAAACGTTTTCCCAAAACGTCTCAAAATATACTGTTTTCTAAAGAGTTTAAATAAGACAGTTAATACGTTAAGGTACTTGTTGTTTATTACAATTTCTACAATATTTTTATCCTCTCTATTGTTGTTAACAAAACAAATGAATTAATTCACAGATGGTAAATTGATACACATGTTATATAAATTAAACAAACAGTAAAACAAAGAACTATATAAAATAATTTCCTACATTCTCCCCCCTTGCGAAATTGAATTTTCGCAACAGGCATTACAAATCCAATTTATGTACTTCTTTTACTTTCCTCCCACTCCTGGTTGTAATGTAACTTTGATTAACATCGTTTTCCTGGGGAGAACTTGTAGTCACTGGTTGGGAATTCTTCTCGACTGCTGTCGCATTGTCCATTGAAAGCTTTTTCTTCAGAACATCTTCTTCGTTGCTTGCGATTTCCAAGGGTAAAGTCTTTGAATTGGTCGCAAAGAACTCCGCTGCTCGTTTTACTCGAACCAGTCGTGTCAAGTTGTCTTTTCCTGGAATCACTTTGATGACTAGTCCTAGAGGCCACATTACTCTTCTCTTATCTTCTTTGTGTACTATAACCACATCACCTTCTCGGATGACATCAGAGCGATTTTTCTTGTAGGATCTCAAAAATCCAAGATATTCTTTCTTGAATCTGGATTTTAATCCCTCTCTCACTTGTTGTAGGTATTTCCATCTGGATTTTAAATGTTGTTTTTCTAATATGTCAAGGTCCATGACATCATTGCCTTGTATACTCTGTAAAAACATGGAGGGTGTCAAAGGTTTTAACTCATCTGATTCTTCTGATACGTAAGTCAGAGGTCTTCCATTCATCACTCCTTCGCACTCACATATTAAAGTATTAAGTTCTTCGTAGCTCAGGGATGCGTTGCCTAAACTTTTCTTTAGAAGATCTTTCATGATCTTAATCAGGCGCTCCCAAAACCCTCCCCACCAGGGCGAGGCCGGTGGATTGAATTTCCACACAATTGATTTCAAGTTGAACTCATTTTGTATTTTCTTCCAATCTAAAGCTTGAAGTTGTCTGCTCAATCCTGTGAAGTTTGTTCCATTGTCTGAGTATATAGTGCTGATTCTTCCTCTTCTAGCAATGAATCTTCTTAAAGATTGGAGAAACGCTTCCGTACTTAGAGACTGGATCAATTCTAGATGTACTGCCCGATAAACAGCGCAAGTAAAAATAACCACCCAACACTTTTTACCACTTCTATCGATCAGTGGTCCGGCCAGATCTACTCCAGATACTTGAAAACAAGCTGAAATATTTGTTCTATCAGTAGGTAGTGGAGGCGCGGGTACTTCTGAAGCTGTCGCAGCATGTCTTCTGCAAGATACGCATTTGTGTATTACTTTGTTAATTGTCTTTCTTCCTTTCAGGATCCATACTTTTTCTCGAAGAATGACAAGCAAAGCTTGTGTTCCTGCGTGTTTGTTTTCTCTGTGATGTTGTTCTATCATTTTCTCTACAACAGGATGTGATGATGGTAAGATGATAGGGTATAGATATTCTAGACTGTCTTCTTGATTGAGTAGTCTGGAGCGCAGTCTGATGATCCCATCTTCATCAATGAATGTGTTTATTCCAGATAAGGCTTTACATTTTAATTCTTTCTGAAATGTTTCCTCTTGAATTAGTCGAAATAGAGTTTTTTCAGATAATTTGAACTCTTCTGAATTTATATCAGCTTCTGACCTAAATGTATTCTTCGGGTTCAGTCGGAGAATCCAAGCAATTGTTCTTACAATCATAGTGTATTTAGATATTCTATTCCCTAATTTTTCAGTCATGGTTGGTCTTGATTCAATAACATTGTTGATCTTCACTTCAGACTTCCTCTTCTCCTCTTCAACTTCACTCATGGCAGGTAATGGTGGACTTGAAGGCCACTCTTCTTCAGGTTTGTACAGCCACGCAGGACCGTCCCACCATTTGGAGTTGAGTAGTTGTCTTGAATTACATCCTCTAGATAGCAGATCAGCAGGGTTAGCATCTCCTGGCACATGTCTCCACTGTGAAGGCTTTGTAAAATTGTTAATTTCCTTAACTCTATTTTCTACAAACACTGACCACTTTCCCTGATTTGCAATCCATGCAAGAGCTACTGAAGAGTCAAGCCAAAATATCACTGGTAAATTTGGGCTATCTAAACATTTCAAAGCTAGTAAACTTAATCTCACACCAGTAACAGCACCCATCAGCTCAAGCCTTGGCATTGACAATGGCTTAGTCGGGGCTACTCTGGCTTTCGCTAAGATAAGGTTTACATGTACTGTTCCGCTCACTTCGGTCCGTAGAAATATACAGCTACCGAACGCATTTTTACTTGCGTCACAAAACACATGAATAGTACTAGTTGCATTCATAAATATTCTTCTACTCATAGTGCACATCTCTAAACAGTCAAGTTGTTCTGCCCATTTGTAGTATTCTTTTTGTAATTCTTCTGGTAATGTATCATCCCAGCCTGTTTTTGATGCCCAAGTTTTCTGTAAAATTAATTTAGGAACAAGTGCTACAGGTGCAGTTAAGCCAATGGGGTCAAATATCTTCTGAGCACATGAGAGTAAAGTTCTCTTTGTAAGCTTGTCCGGTTTCAGTTTCAAAAATGATGTGTTACAACACAACTCGTCCCTAGAACAGAACCATCTTAAACCTAAAATGTTCTCTACGTGTTCCTCAGAAGTGAAAAGACCATTTCCTGCCCAGCCTCTCAAGTTGAAACCTCCTTGTTGTAATAAAGTCTGAGCATTTCCGATGAACTCATCCTGATCGTGCAGATGATTCACACCAGTCAAACAGTTGTCAACGTAGAATGACTTCTTCAAAATTTCAGCCACTGGTTGTAGCTCCTTGGAAGCGTCGTCCAGATGTTTTCTCAGTACTGCTCCTAGAAGAAATGGGCTGCAAGACAGTCCGAAAACAACTCTGGTATGACGGTAAGTTACTATTTGTCCATCCTCCCACCACAAAAATCGCAGCATATCTCGGTCAGCAGGATCTACAGAAATTTGAAGAAACGCTTTTTCTATGTCGCTTGTCAGTGCAAAGGTGAACTTCCTGAAATGTGTTAAAACCACAGGGATCAATTCAATTAAGTTAGGTCCTGGTTCTAGACATTCATTGACACAGTAACCATTTGTGTCCTTTGTCGAAGCGTCGAACACTGGTCTAATCCGCGTAGAACTCCCCTCCTTCACAACAGCATGGTGCGGCAAATAGTGAGTGTTCACGGTCTGAGGTGTTTTTACAGTTTCAACCTTCTCTATAATGCCTCTTTTGAGCCATTCTTTAAAGACAGAATCATATCCAACATACAAGTCCAATTTGTGTAACTTACGAGTAGTTGAGAGTAAACGTTTTTCTGCCTGTTGTCGGTTTGTTTGTAAATCTGGATGTTCCTTGACCCAGGGTAGTTTGACGAGATAGCGTCCGTTTTTTTCCTTTTGTACAGTGGCCTCAAAAAACTGCAAAACCTCCTTGTCCTTCTCTTCCTGAGTGAGTTCCTCTGTCGGTTGGAGAACACCCATCGTCTCGAGGTCCCAGAACCGCTGTATGTCCTGTGAAGACAAAGTGTTAACAAACATAGTCGACATAATTGGTGATTTCATATGCGATGAACCCACAACTGTCCACCCAAGCTGAGTCTTGATGGCTACCAGCTGATCATTTATTTTCTGAAAATCGCTTGTTATAATGTTAGCCCAAGCATCAGCTCCAATTAGGATATCAATGTTGCTTGAAGCGGTATGGCTAGTGTAAGTTACATCGGATAAAATAATATTTTTCTCTTCAAGTGTTTTGATCAACTTTTGGTCACACATTTGTGGAACCTGATTACAAATTACGGGATTCTCTAGCACATTAAGACTTACTTTGTACTCTGATTCAAGAGATTTTAGTACAATGGTGTAAGTTTTGTAGTTTTAGATTTGGTTTTGTTCCCGCCAAAGAGCTCCTGCTGCATCAAAATGTTTCCATTAGGCCTCAGACCTAATTGTTTCGCACAGCTTTCAGATATAAAACTCTTTTGAGATCCAGAGTCACACAGAACTCTTACCTGTGTTGAACTACTGCCACAGTCAATGATTGCCTTCAAAGTTTGTAAGTAAGTCGTACCTTCTACGGCTGAAACTGAATTAGTGGTACTCTGAACACTAACTTTTGGTTTGTTTTCTGCCGCTGGTGTAGACTCCTGTGTCTTCTGACAGAGAATGGATAGGTGCTTACC
This sequence comes from Matsumurasca onukii, assembly GCA_018831715.1. Lineage (NCBI taxonomy): Eukaryota > Metazoa > Arthropoda > Insecta > Hemiptera > Cicadellidae > Matsumurasca > Matsumurasca onukii. The sequence goes on from CM032065.1 coordinate 19,153,456, forward strand.
TTTACATATGTGACATTTCACCTGCACTTTGCATTTGTTTGCCATGTGACCCTTCTTCAAGCACCGTAGACAGGCCCCTTTCTTCTTGATCGCCTCGAGTCTCTCACCCACTGTCATGTCGATCAAACAGAAACAATCATGAGACATGTGTGAGCTCTTAGAACAGAACAAGCAGGCTTTATGCCAATCTGGGTCCGAAGTTGACACCAACACAGCTGCTGAGGGTAAGGACGTTTTATTTTTTACAGGCCTAGTTGGTTTTGAAACCTGTTCTGGACAGTTTACTTCTGCGTCAAATTTATTAAACCGCAGTTTAAGTCGTTCCTCTGCCTCAACTTCAACCTTGAGAAACTCTAATAGCTGACTGAGACAATTGTCTGACTCTTTAGTTGAGGTGTTTTTAACAACTCTGTGTCTTTCCCATACCTTGAAAATAGACTCTGGTATGGCTGATTCTACTAAAGGGAACAAAATGGCTGCATACTTATCTTTGGTTACACCCAAAGAATCTAAAGCCCTTAGTTGAACCTCTAGTTTGTCATACAGAAAAGTTACAGATAGATTCTCTTCCCGTTTAAGAACTAGGGACAAAAGTTCGCGTACATAATATTCAATCAAGAACTCGTCTTTGCCAAAACGCGACTTTAAGAGTTCTACTGCCTTTCCGTAGTTCTCTTTCGATGGGGGAAACCCTTCGATCAGTTTTGTGCTGGGGAATCTGGTTTCATGCTTTGGAAAAGGTACTCAAATTTATCTTCATCTTTTAAATTCTCATCATCGTGAATTTTGCTGAACTGAGACCAAAACCCTATCCAATTTTTAATTTCCCCGTCAAACTTCTTTAGCTCAATTTTTGGCAATCGAACTTTAGAGTTATTCGAACTGTTTAAATCCGAATTTGAAACGGAATCGACCTTTGGTTTTTGAAGTCGTTGAACTTTCAGGCTTACCTCGTTAAATTTCTTTGTGTAATCCAACGATTTAATTATTTCCTTTTCAATATCTTCTTCAGCAGTATCTTCATTGTCCACAAGCTCCTTCAGTACATTCTCATTTAGGGCTTGTAGTTTTACTTGAAGGTCACTCACCAAAGAAAATTCACAAAGGATTTGATCCAATTCGTCTGAACTATTATTAATCAAATCTTTCAAGGCATTTACTTTCTTTGTAAACACTGTTCTAGTTACTTGTCGTTCCATCCTGGCAGGGTCGCCAAATTTCCCAAAACGTCTCAAAATATACTGTTTTCTAAAGAGTTTAAATAAGACAGTTAATACGTTAAGGTACTTGTTGTTTATTACAATTTCTACAATATTTTTATCCTCTCTATTGTTGTTAACAAAACAAATGAATTAATTCACAGATGGTAAATTGATACACATGTTATATAAATTAAACAAACAGTAAAACAAAGAACTATATAAAATAATTTCCTACAAACGTACTTTTTCTACTCTACTCGAGTGATGTGGACTTAAATCCTAGAAAAAGCGCGTGAACAAAGTGAGGTTTCGTAGTCGGTCAAAAACATGTTATTTCTCTACACCCGAGGACTACTTTGATTGACCGCGCACTCTTAAAGATGACCTCTAGGGTCAAGGATTAAAAACCTACCCTCCCAAAACCATTCGCAAAAAAAAACGAAACGTCTTCAGCCATATGACTACAGACCTAACATCATCAAGAACAACGAAGTGCAACCGCTGATTGAGTGGAAGAGCCTTGAACTTTATTACGGATTTCTGAACTATCATGGTCTGTAATTAGCGTGAGCCGGATTTCATCTTCGTCTTCATGGTCTAGAACCCACATCATCCTGCCTTAGCCTTGGTGATTGTTCTGCAACGGTTGAACAAGTAGAAGACCAATCAAACTTCACGTCTGGCTTTCTTCGTAGCAGCGGAAACGTAGAAACTTAACGCACTGTTCCAATAGATCGATCAAAGAATTAGCTGTCAAAGATTAATCCATAAATTCGTTTAGTGGTGCAATTCCTATCGCCAGAACACGGTTCTCGTTCAATCGTATTGCCAACAGAAACTTTTCTTAAGAGTACATACAATCTGTATTATATATCAGTTCGGCGCCTCATGATGTAGAAATGCATGTCAACGAGTAAGTCGTTAACGAAAAAAAAATAATTCTGGGCTGATATTGACTAGACAATTCATTGTATTAAGGCTGATCTTATTGGAAAGTATATAATTTAAAATCAGTCAGACTGTCCAATATACATATTTTCGTGACCAGGTTTATATCTTCAAAGGCCCTTAACAATGTCTAGTGTTTTAAAAGAGTTTGACAAGAATAAATATATTTTTTGGACGGTTTGACTGAATTTAAATTAAAGAAAATTTATGTTGTTTCCATCACTTCCTACACGTTCTTCAAAATAAAATAGGCCTCATTCAGATAACAGATGAGAGTAGAAATAGGCTGTATGAGACTAAAGGCAAGATTTCAAAACAAAAATTTTGACGTCGTTAGAGCTCTGATAAGTCAAAATCCTTTAGGAAGAACAATAATTTGGTATGTATAGCAAACGAGCTAAGCACTTAATTCCAGAAGGACTCTTGTTGCTTTCATTTATAGTTACACGTACTTGCGTTACGAGACTCGCGACACAGTATGAATACAAAAAAATATCTTCTGAAAGAAGAGCTTCATTTGTCAAGTCAGACGATATTTACTCCCTAAATGGGCTAAGTGTGTTTGTTTTATCTCAAAGTTCACCAAAGTTTGCGAGAGTCCTGTTACACTTTCTCAAGAGTTAGTTGACGTTTTATCCCAGAATCTTAAATTAATTTAAGTTCTATCACGACTGAACTCACGGAATTTGAAGAGTTGAGTTTCTAATTAAAACCACTGCAAACTGAGCAGTTCGTTAAATGGTATCTCGCGATCAAGGAAAACTAAATTCAGTTGGTTTTATAACAGGCTTATAGGGGAATCCCGGGATGAAGTTAGGGGCTACGAAGTGGAAAAACTGCGAGATTTTAGAAATAACTTCCCTAAACACAAATCCATTGTAATAACCTTCTCAGTAGTACCTTGCAATTTTCAAAAAGTCACTATCACTATTACTATTTGAGATGACGACCACTCTCATGAGGGTATTTTAAGGCAAATATGTGGTGAAGGATGAGTGTGATGAGTGGTATTAATGTGTTATGAGGTGTAGTCTTGTTACAAACTAAGGCCGACTCTTCCTTAGAATGGGTCATTGATTATTAGCCCAATGATCAATGGAAATACAAGGACCAACGGCTTAATGTGACTTCCGAACCACGCAGGTGATGATCTGACATGTCTAAACTATGGTGGGAGTTGATGCAAGTATCATCACATGATCACTGAGACTATCTGAGCCGCTTTAGACTATCATCCTCAAAACCTGACCTCCATGAAGCTAGGACCACGCCACGAGTCGATTATTTACTAAGTTCCATTGGTTTAACTCCCACTGATTACTGTTTCAGAATCCAGAGCGATGGAGAGTTGGCTGCTGGACGTAAAGAGGGTGCGCATCCCCAGGCCCAAGTTCCAGAGCAGCATGCTGAGGTACCCTGCTGAGCCGCCCAAGGACTACCTCCTGTCTGCTGAGGAAGACAAGGCGAAGCGCGCCCTGGACAAGGCCACCGAGGAGCTACGCCGAGGCATCCAGGAGAAGCTCTAGCCACCGCCAACACCGCGCGACATTGACACGTTCCGATACTTCCGGCGTCGGTGTAAATTTGTTAACAAAGTTCTCCTACAGTGTTACAGAATATTTTGATTTTGTAATAGGTAGGATTGTATCTAGTTCGCGGCTAAAGCCGTAATAACCAGTCAGCTGTCTTCACAGTGGAAGAGTTTGAACAACTACCGCGGGAAAGAAAGGGTTAAAACTTTATGATTTAACTTGTTTTAAACCGAAAACAAAAATCGTACCATTCCCATTACCTCCCACAAAATCCAAATTGTGCTCTTGTAAGATAAAATTAATCGAATGGAAATGATTTGATGAGATACTTTTGCTTATTAATGACTTACTAAAGATAGCGGAACGTTTCTATGTATTATAATTGTCACTTTATACCTGCGTAGTTTAGTTTAAGTGATTATTTGCAACTGTCTTACGTGCAAATGTACAGATTCCTTCATAGTTGTTTGTTACTAAATATTAAAATCATGGTGCCGCCAAATTTGAGTTTACTATCGTCTGATACTGAAATAAAATATGTTGTTTGTTGTCCACAAAAAGTTACAAAATTTTTTACAATTTGTTTGTTAGGAAAGTTCAAAACCACCTTCTCCTGTACTTGTTGTAAAACCACTGAAAATTCACTTTGACTACGAGACCAAAAATGTTTGCTTCTTGATGATCCATTTGACTAAATAAACTCCAATTAAATCCAAGCCAAGTTTTTCACCGTGATAAGAAATCCCGGCCAATCTACTATCGACAAACAAAGCTTGGATACGTGATATTGAAACCTGAGGAAAGGTTGTTTCCTTTAACAGATTAACTAGGGTCGAGCTGGGAGGTGAAACTTATATCAGGAGAGTGTGGTGAATTATTGTACCGATTCAGTATTCCAGCAGCGCACGGAATCGATGCCACGTACTTGGAGAAACAACGTTTCCAGTCTCGCAGAGATATCTCAGACACAAGGTACAACTGATAACGTATCTGTTCCCACATGGAAACTTGCAGCTCCGAATAACTTGAGTGAATGCCTAAATAATTCAGTATTAATTTGAAAATATGTAATGTTCGATTTTAAATCCGAATTTAGAAATTGTAAAAATGAGAAGAAACTATAGATTGGCTTTTGCAGTATAAAACAACTCACACATGAAGGATTGTCGTTGTAAAATTAATTCTTAGTAGGAGTTTGATATGAATACCTGTATCTTTTGTAAATATTGTATTCTAGTTTAAGAATTTTAGTGTAATCTATTTTATTGTTATATCATGTTATTTCATTTTAATAAAAGTCAAACAAACTAAATGTGTAGTGTGTTCTTCCTATGTTGTTATTACCAATGGTTAAACATTTAGGTACATAATATTCAGTTTCATTTCTGATGTCGTGTTGGTTAAGTTTAAATTGAGTTAGTTTAATCAGTTTGTTTTAGAATTAGACACAATCTAATAACTCTATTTACAACCCAATGGTAAATTAAGCAAAAAAATTTAATACTTTAGGGAGTAGTTCTTTTGGAAAGAAAATGAATGTGTTAGATATTTTGCAATACTGTTATAACAAAATAGGAATCGTTTCCGGAATCCCACCGGTCTCAAGCTATACAATGCTTCGCTTCCGAGGTCCCCGAGGCAAAATACAATCTCACAGTTCTACTAATGTTGTACTTGTATACAATGGTAAATTATTTTCACTTCCTTCTTGTGTTAAATGAAAAAAAGGAGTTAAGAATTCTAGTACATCCATCTAATATACTGCGCAATCCATAATACGTTTGTGCAGAATGCTCGGTATATTGTCTATGTTCAAGCGGGATACTCTGTATGGTTTAAGTTTTGTACTATACAAATGAGTAAAATAAATTAAAAAATTTGTTTAACGATGAAAATTTCTTTATAAACTCTTGATGATGCGGTGACAATCAAAATCCGCTGAGTTCATGTTTTTTGCGCGCACCAAAAATTCAAAATGTATTTTGTCCAAAGCTCTTACGCTTTTTTCAACCGACTTTCAAGAAACATGTATGTTACACAAGTTGACCTGCGGCAATTTGTTGCCTTTTCATGTATTATCCTAATTTAAAGACAGTTTAACAAGGTCTTCTAAAAAAAATATTGTGCTTCTAAAAATGTTTGATCTAGAACACTTCTTTCGACGGCTTCGTGAAACGTGCACACTAGCTAGTAGTTTGGTACGGCACAGCAAACAGACAGTACTGGCAATTGTCAGTGTGGGGAGGGTTGAAGGTCATATCTCGCCTGTCAAGGTCACCTGGCGAAGGTGAAGGTGAAGGTCATGGCAAGTCACATCAGCTGTGGTTGACTAGAACCAAGGAACCAGAGGACCATGTCATCCGAGCCTTGCTTTGTGTTGTTTCAAAAAGCACAGAGCGGAATCAGATCTAATGTGTGCCTTGAATCTAGTGTGAGCTGCGGAGTTCACGCTAAAAGCTAGTTGCTCCAAATTTATGTCGAAAAGAATTGCTTAGCGGCTTAGGAGAGGTGGTGTTCCTTATAAGCATTAGTTAGTGCTACTGGTACTTCCAGTATCGAAAGAATGGTGGACACGAAAAAAACCAGGCCGACACGAAGCTAAGCGCTAAAGCGCCGCTGGCATAAGTGAATCGAATTTCCTTATTACCAAGTTTGCTACATTTGCAGCCTCGCTTCGGCGTGGTATTTTACTGCACGTTTTAATACGTATCATGAATGGAAAATTTGTCTGAAATTTCATTTCAATCGGACTTCATACAACGCTGTTATAGCGAAAAACCTCTTTTTTGGTCGCCATTTTAAAACTACTTGAAGGATTGTTGTAGTTTTTGGTAAAGTGATAAATTTGATAAAAATACACATTTATTTTAAAATTTGAACGAAATCGGATAAAGTTTACTGTTTTTAGATAACTAAACCCACTTTTTAATATAAAAAACTCCTCCCCCAAAAGGGTAGTCCGATTTTGCCGGCTAACAACTAGGCCGAAATATTCACAAAAGGAATATTTGTACTAAATTTGATTTAAATCGATCAAGAAATATGACCTGTACACACATATACAGTATATGTGGTTTTTAACGTGCGGACGGCATGAATTTTTCATTTTTCCAAAGGAAATTTGTTTGAAGAACGAATGTTTTAAAAGAGGCACACTAAATATGTATAATGTATAACATAAACATAAATTCGTACTTTTATCGCAGTTGTCAGTAATATATACTATTGAACAATTGTCCAACTATTTGATGGAAGTATCTTTCAGATATTCAGCGGAATTTGTTTGGATTTTTCCCACGCCAACCCTTATGTCTGCCTGTTTGTTAAAAGGCTTTAAAATTCCTTAAACATGCTTCTAAATTCCTCCTTGGCCAGTATTGTTTCAGACAAGATGAAAATGAATTTTTAATATACGAGTAGGGCACTTGTATTGTAAGTGAATCGTCAAAAATAGTTCCTACCTGCCAAGGCAAACGTAACACACAGTAAATAGGTCTAGGAACGGTTAGGTTTTCTACTGCGAACTCTGTTGGGTTTTACTCATGATCATCTCCATAATTACTCCATTAGTGCGGTTGTGAGGCGTATTTAGGATGGAACACTATAGTGGTTACATTATATCCTGATTTCCTACCTGTACTGTGGTTAGGTAGTATAAGAGAAGTTCAGGGTAATTTCATTAATTAATGGCCCTCTCACTGGCCATAGGGATTCCCAGGCTGTTTGATCTTTATTCAACTAACTGGAACTATCGATATTAATCGGGTTTAGTTTACTATCAAGAAATAATTTATTTAAACTGTATACTGAGTACATACTGACAACCAGTGAGGATGAAACAAACGCTGTTGATTTAATTAAACATTAAAACTAAATTTGGATTATTTTTTTAGTTCGTTCAGATTCATCTGTGGTTGACAAAAGCAACAGGTTTTACAAGTTTAGGAAGGGGGTTATTTCCTCATGCTCTTTTAACCCCTCGGCTGCGCCTCAGGGCTGTCCCTACTTGACTTCTTGTCCAGAAGCATCGATTAAAAACCTAGAGATAAAATGTACTATTTTGTCATATTATTTCCTGAAAAAGTATTTACCGTAGTAATTTTCCAACTCCTGTTTTTGTAACTAACGAGCTTGTTCCAAAACAAAGTGACGCTGCCTGTAAGTTTAGATAACTACTGGTGACAAGGATAACTAAGATTGATGTACACAACCCTCGCCTCGCTACAGCCTTGCTACGCCTGCAGTGAAGAAACACCGACTGTCAGACTGACAAGTTGTGTGCAGTACAGCGCAACATTGGAAGGCGCAGTAATCAAATACACCTGTTATTCTCGTTCTTAGAGAGTTTGCAGTCTCACAGACAAACAAATGTATTCAGAGAGAAATAACTCTTGACATCGAGCATTTGTGTTTTAAATTTCCCCCTTATATTTCTCAACATTTAAGAATTATTTTTTAAAATAAAAATATTCAAGTATTTGTCACATAAAAAAATTTGCCGATATGATGGTCTGGGTAAACCTCATTGACGGTATATGAAAGGGTATTTTACAAGTTACCAAGCTGCAATATATAAAAAACACAAATTTTGAACGAGTTGCTTTGATTCTAAAATAATATACATAGCAGACTGTTCTTTAGTAAAAGATAACGGTGTATTATTTGTGACCGAAATTCGAAGCCTCTCACAAATTCATACCTTGGAACTAAACCAACAACATTATTCATAGTTGGAGCTGGTTACAGTTCTACATAAAGGAATGTTTTAAGCGGAAGGAAAAAGACGAGTTGGGAAGATAAATTCACCCTCTTATACCAATACTTTCCCCTCTCCCCTTGGGGGGCATCCCCTCCTCACCCCACTACTTAGCCTACCACCCCGGGGGTAAATCAAGTCCTTCAGTCTAGCTAAATGACAACCGTCAATTGTGATTGACGTAAATCAGATTTGTTCGCACTTCTAATTTATCCCGTGGACACTGTTATTTTAACACCCAGCCTTATGAAGATTCACCTACTTTTATCGTTTTGCTCAAAAACAGGTGATTTTGACACATGTAATGGCAGAGGAGTAAAGGCATGAAATGATTCTCGAGCCTTTTTCTCTCGAGGGAGATGACGATAGTTTTGATGACTTTTATATCGCTGAGACAGCTGCTGTTTGAATTAGTTTGTTTTCGATCCAAGTACCGACTGTTAATAAATCAGTGTAACACCAACTCGTATTTCTATAAACAATGTATACTGAGTTCGAAAACTTGTGCACCGGTACTTTATAAAAGTGAAAAATTAAGTTGAAATTTATTTCTCGATTTTGCTCATGACAAAAATTATTGTTCACCACTCGTTCCATTAAAGTCAGTTTTTTGACCGACTTCAGTGAAACGAGGAGGTTATACAAGTTGACTTTGGGCGATTTTTTTTTTTTATGTCTGTTCACGAATTACTTTTGAACGCGGGCACCGTTTTACACCCAGTTTGCTTTGATTGGTAGATTTTAACTCCATAGTGGTCCCATTTAAAAATCATTTTGATCGGACTTATATTTCTATATAAAAAAGTAAAACCTCAAAAAATCTCAAAAACCGTGTATTTGTTGCGTGTTTTGCGTGGTAAAACACTATTTTGAACCGGAAATGGATTTCTATAGCACTATTTCGATGTAGAATTAAATTTTCAACAAGGGAGTAGTCTTAAGTTCTTCTAAATCTTGGGTGCTGTTGAGATAAATAGATATTTTCGTCTAAAAATACTCGAAAAATGTCTTTGTTTGTATTTACAGAGTTCTAGACGCCAAAATATACACTTGACCAAAGATTTGAAGGAACCATGTGAGGGTCAAATTTAGTTGTCTTTAAGAATATATATATATTTATTATGATTAAATTCGAATTTACCGAGCTATGACCTCCTTCTCGCTAAAAACACGTAATTTTTATTTTTTTATGTCTGTTCACGAATTACTTTTGAACGCGAGCATCATTTTACACCCAGTTTGCGTTGATTGGTAGATCTTTACTTCATAGTCGTCCCATTCAAATATCTTTTGATCAGACTTATATTTCTATATAAAAAAAGTAAAAAACCTCAAAAAATTCTCGAAATTCCATGTACTTGTTGCGTATTTTACGTGGTAAAACACTATTTAGAACCGGAAATGGATTTCTATTGCACTATTTCGATGTAGAATTAAATTTGCAACAAGGTAGTAGTCTTAAGTTCTTCTAAATCTTGGGTGTTGATGAGATAAATAGATATTTTGACCGACTTCAGTGAAACGAGGAGGTTATACAAGTTGACTTTGGGCGATTTTTTTTTTATGTCTGTTCACGAATTACTTTTGAACGCGGGCACCGTTTTACACCCAGTTTGCTTTGATTGGTAGATTTTAACTCCATAGTGGTCCCATTTAAAAATCATTTTGATCGGACTTATATTTCTATATAAAAAAGTAAAACCTCAAAAATCTCAAAACCCGTGTATTTGTTGCGTGTTTTGCGTGGTAAAAACACTATTTTGAACCGGAAATGGATTTCTATAGCACTATTTCGATGTAGAATTAAATTTTCAACAAGGGAGTAGTCTTAAGTTCTTCTAAATCTTGGGTGCTGTTGAGATAAATAGATATTTTCGTCTAAAATACTCGAAAAAATGTCTTTGTTTGTATTTACAGAGTTCTAGACGCCAAAATATACACTTGACCAAAGATTTTAAGGAACTTTGTGCCGTAAAATTTAATTTTCTTTCAGAAAATATATATATTTGCTATGATTACACTCATATTAACCAAGCTATGGCCTCCTACTCGCTAAAAGCACGTTATTTGTATCGTTTCGTATTAGTTTTATATCCATAGAAACTTTATTTTCAATATCATAAACCTGGATAAGATTCTGTCCATAGCTATGTTCTCAAAAAAAACGTATTTTATAGCTTTAAAACTTTTATAGATTCTGTAAACAAGTATAAAATGTCCAAACATGTCATGCTGAAACGTGTCATGCGCTTAGTGGTATAGGTCTCGCTTTGGTTGGTATAAAAATAGTTAAGGTACAAGACTAATTAAAATTGAATTTCCATAACGTGATGTTTTATAAATTTTAAATACATTTTACGCAAACCCGGGTTTTTCCTTTAAGCTTGATTATCTTTCATTTCATGTGATGGATGTATATGATATGATAATGGTACCGTTCTGTCCAGAACACCTACTCCATTTGTACCTGATACGTTTAAAAATACGTATATTACTGGAGAAAATTTGAAACAATCAGACAATTTAAGGGTAAGCGTGAACTACTCTGAACTGCATTTGTGTTAATTTCAACATTTAAATTATGTACATTGTACAAAACAACTTATAAATTTCAGAAATAAGCTCAGCCGATATTAAACCTTTATTTTTGAAAGCAAAGTTAGAAACACCAAAGTGACAGCAAAATAAATCTCTACTAATTTGCCTAAAGGACGACGCGTTACTATGAGCAATGTAAACGGCTCATAATATAACAAACTTGCTAAAGGAAGAGCAAACTACTCATAAGTCATAAGGATGCGGGCCGAAACCTAACTAAACATGATCTTGTGAACTGGCAATAAGCAAATGAAAGGCCAGCAACAACGAAGCGTCAATGCGAGTGGATCGAACCACCTAGTTCTTTTTAGCTTGACCAAGCACCGAAACTACATTTCAGAAGTGAACTACTCCTGCGAGCTCATTATTAGAAAAAGACCGAAGGCTTGTAACCAACGAGCCATAAGCTAAATCGTCACCCTGATGTCCCATCCCGGCCAAAACGCTACCGCGAGCGAAGCCAATCACTTAATTGATCCTTCGAGCAAGCCATGGGAAAAGCAAACGGCCTATGATCTGCATTGTTACCATAAGCAAAGGCCTCAAGGCCAAAGGACGAAGCGTTACCGTGATCCAGGCGATTCTTTCCACTCCCGTGTAGCAGATTTGTGTCTTGAGTGCAGCGGTCTAATTGTCTACCTAGAAGAGCTGTACTCACAGCTATACTCAGTACACATTTACTTCAGTTTGTACTGAAGAAAATCACGTCAAACCAGCGATTGATACAGAGGATGAAGGACTCAACCCTAGGGTCGATTAGAGGGCTGCTTCCTCCCAAACTGGCTGACAGCTTTTTAATAAATATTATATGATTCAACTACTTTAATTTCAAGACCTCATGACTTAATTACTAAGTTCGAGATAATATAATTACATTACACTACACGTACAAAATCATTTAACATCTTCAAAAATTGAATCAATATTTTCTTTGCCGTTATTGTATTTTTGTTTAACCATCCCACCTATTAAACATTTATATAATTGGAATTACTTACAAAACAATCTGACTTCAAATCAAGATTGAAAAGAATAAATATCAAAATTGTGAAATAAACATTTTTTAAAAAATTGGACCGATTCAAAAACAGTAAGTTATGTGTGAATGGGTATATTCCTGTATTGCTTTATGATATTTATAACTGTGGGTTATGATGAACAAACAATAATTTATTATTATCACTACAGTAAAGATACAGCTGTAATTATTTCATGGTAACCAATATAATAAATATTTTTGTTAATATTATAAAATATTCAAATGCACATTATTCATATTTAGACTTAATTTGTTGTTATAATCTTTCATTCACTTTTAAAATATTGAGTCGGTGCTGCTTCTTCTTAGATAATATTGCTTCAGCAGCACCGACTCCAATATTTTTTTAAAGTGAATGAAGATTATAACAACTCCTAAATTGTAGTCTACAATATGGCAAATAGTGTGCGCATTTGATAGTATTTTTATATGTATTAGCAAAATAATATTTATTATATTGGTTACCATGAAATGGGTACAGCTGTAATATCTTACTGTAGTGTAATGGATAAATTATTGTTTGTTCGCGTAACACATCAGTAACCCATTGTTTATAAATGTATCATGTAAAGCAATACAGGATTGCATTACCCAATTATTTCACACTTTTTATAGCATTTTACTGTTGGATTGTTTTTGAAGTCGGTCCAATTTTTTTGTTAAAAAGTGTTTATATCAGACTTTCTATACCCAAAGAGCAGGCTTCACAATTTGACCTGTTTTTTTCTAGTAGCCTATGTTTGTTCGCGCATAATGGTTGAACGGATATTGTTTTAAACGCGGTTTGATTTGTTTTGTAGTGCCTACTCATGGAAGTACCATGGTATATCTTTTAAACATATATTTTTAACCTCGCAAAACTAGTCTGTTATAAGAACGCTTCATTTTAGGTAACACCTAGTGATAAAATATACTTTTTGAACAAAGTATTATTAAAGCATAATCACCTGGCAAGTGAGAGATCCTGGTTTAAGTCCCTGTTTCGTCTACAAATTTTACCTTCAAACATATTAGTAATAAAAGATTATTGTTATAGTGTTTGTATCATCATTTTATTAACGGCGAACTTCCTCAAAATTGTACTAACAGCATTGTTTTGTTAATGTATAATAACACATTTCTATCCATCATAATCTATAACATTTAGCATGACCAAAGTAAAGCGATTTGTAACGGTTTCGAAATATGTTTAAGAATTATAACGAAAGTTGAAAAATACAACGAAGCCCTCGTGCATTTTACTTGATCACATGAAAGGTTCTTGATGTCGCACTCCAACCGCGTTTAATTAAGCCAACATCAGATATACCTAGGTGAGAATGTTTGATCATGATTAAAACCATCTACGAATACATTCTTTGTTTAGCTTTAAAATTTGAGTTGTTACCTAAATTAGAATTTACTTTGTCGACTGTTTGGAAAAGCGAGGCCTGGCTATAAAACGAAGTATTTCATATAATGCAAGTAGTTTTAATCCAGGAAACGTCAATACCACATTATTACTCGAATTTATCGGTCTCAGTACACTATAAATAGTGACGTATATAAACAGTTTGTGGATTCAACTACAGAAATGTGTATTGTAGATTCACTAGAAACGTTTTGGATGCGCGAGGCTCGACATTTTTGTCAGTTTACCAACAATGTTTTTTTAGTTGTTATACGATTTGTTTTTGCAATACTACCAAAGAATGTTTTGACGATTTATTTGCCTACATAGTTTGTACAACTATTTGTTTATTGTGAGTTACCACGCACGGATTTACATATATTGTCTGCCACAGACGAAATAACAAACGAGGTAACTTTGCAATAGAAGCGGAAAGCCGGTCATAGAGAGGTATTCGGGGGATTTAGTACTATAAACACTTTTGTTTACACTATCTTCTATTTGAACTATCTTCGGAACTAAATTAACAAATAAAGTTCTGATAAACACTGGCTTGAAAATGCTTTATCAACACGCCGAGGGCCGTTTTAGGCATAACTAATTATTTGTTTGATCAACTCTTCAAAAGGATCTGGGGTAACTCAATATAATTGTATAAGTAAGAACCCCTTAAAAAAATACTAGTATGATCTAACTTACCATTTATAAAAATAATGGGTACTTCATGGGCATTTGTTTGTTTTGTTTTTCGACATTATCTCTGGTTAGAAGAAAATTGTGAGGGGTACAAGAGATTGTCTTGGCATTGTTTCTATTTACTCATCCATTAACAGGATAATCTTGAAAATCAATTGATAAATAACAATATGAGTTATAAGGAATAAACGCCTGAACACCTGACTTGTTTTGGGCCACTGTTCTTTTGTAACACTGTTTTTCTTAACTGGTTTTATGATCTTGATGTCAATGAATTTTCGTAGATTTACTATTGAAATTTTCCATAAGAGCCACTAATTATAATTGTCGAAAGATACAAGGAAAGACCACCATTTCGAAATTGAAAACTAGATCAGCCCCCATTTTGTTTCCTAGATGACCTTACTTAAATACAAAATTGTACATAACCAAATTCTTTAGCGATACAAAATAATCAGTGGAAACCCCAAAACTGTGGATAGCGAATAAACGAAATATTTTCAGACCTATGTACATGATAGTATTCAGAGTGAGTTTTAAATGTTCCTCCTAACTTTTGAAAAGATTTTTAAACCCTTTGGGGAATGTTTCTATAGGATTCTGAAGTTTGTTTTGACGTACTTTGCGTCACCCAGTCTCCGCCCAAAAATCGGGAGGGGGCTCCCCATATTTTTAAATAGAAGCTCCCCCCTTTGTGGCACCTCATAAGAAAGGGAATTTTATCAAAAATTTAAGAACGCAAAGCACAGTTTTTATTTTGACTGTTTTTTTTTTAAGTATCCATTTAAAGATTGCAAGAAGTCAGCTTAGAAATGCCACATTTCACATACAACTTTTGTTGAATGACAAATCTCTCTTGAAAATCTTACGAGAGAAACTTCACGACCCTATAACATAATCCCATAAGATATTTTGAAAAAATTGTCATACAAATTGTTTGTGTGAAATGTAGAATTTTAAAACTGATTTCTTGTAATCTTTAAATAAATATAACAAAAAAATTAATCGAGATAAACAAATATTCTTTGCGTAGTTGAATTTGTATTAAAACCCCTTTTTTTACGGTGCCACAAAAGGGGGGTTTGTATTTAAAGTATTTAGGGCCCCTCCCCCCGGTTTTTGTGTGAGGGGTGGGTGACGCAAAGTACGTCAAAACAAACTGCAGGATCCAATAAAAACATTCCCTAAAGGGTTTTAAAAATGTTTCCTTTTTCAAAAGTTAAGGGGGGGATTTAAAACTCACCCTATATATACTGTTTGCTCATATTATTTCGTCCGTGGCTCCACCTGCTTCCTCCACGTCCGGTGTTACTGCTAGAGAGTGAAAGGATCAGGAGACTCACCATGTTGGCGTCGTCGTAAGGCTGACTCAGAGACTTGACCGTGGAGGTGAGGGCAGAATGTCTTCTCCTGTCCATCTCGCCGTCACACGTCCCGTACTCCTGATACACAATCTGCGTTAACCCCTGCACACTTCTGAGCCCCTGATACTTTACAGTGCTGATCTAATTTAAGTGGGAGAGGCTGGGGGAAACATCGAGTGTAAGGAAGAAAGGCATTATCGACAAATGTAAAACCACTTCTACTCATATTTTAAGACTAGGTGAAGACAATTGAGTGTAAATAGATCTAAATATCTCCACTATTCTGGCTTGCTATTAGTGTTTTGAAGCTTTCAATATGAATCAACATAGCCAATTGCTAGCGATTGCAATAAGCTACAACTTTGTGGTGCTTTTTTTAAATGGTGTTTTGGAATTTTTTAACATGTGCACAAGGAGAAAGCGCAAAAAGTTGCGTATAAGATAAATTAAACATTGCAAACTGGTTAACAGTTGAATACAATATTTCGTAAAAAAGTATTTAATGTTTATGTACGAAACATCTTGTCATCAATTTTTGAATATAAGAAAAGATTAGCTGTACAAAATGTTATACAGTACATTTATTCAATACAGAAGGTTTTCAAAAAATATATGGGTCAATAGTCAATAACTTATTTTTTACTTGTAAACAATGTTGCGAATTTTGTTTGAGTGTGTTAGTTTGTTCGGGTATCAATACAACATTGAAGTGCCTCATAATTTCAGCAGGTTATTAAAATCTTTCAAGAGGGATTTTTATAATCCGACATAACACACGTTTTTAGTTGAAAACGCATCTAAATGCAAAAGCCATATTTTGGTGTCTTCGTTTGGTAGGTTATTTGAAACCTTGTTACAAAAAATTGCCTCTTGTATAAGTGAAAGAAGTGTGGTGATAACTAAACGTCAAGCTACAACTTAGATCTAAGGCTTCCGGTTACACACATCAAGTGTGAAGATGATGATATTCTAGTGAGTTTCGACGTGGAATCACTCTTCACCAAAGTGCCAGTCCCCGAAACAGTGGAGCTCATCAAGAACATGACGTCACCAGAATTAGCGAGCTTGGCAGAGTTATGTCTTCAGTCAACGTATTTCTTCTTCGACGGAAAGTATTACGAACAGATAGATGGAGCGCCCATGGGTCCACCGCTTTCGCCTGTAGCTGCAAATTTGTACATGGAGCATTTCGAAGGTTTAGCACTGGAAACGGCAACGAAGAAACCAAAAATATGGTTACGATACGTAGACGATGTATGGGCTGTGTGGTCTCATGGAAGAAAATGCTTAGAAGAATTCCTTCAACATCAGAACGACATTCACCCGAACATCAAGTTTACTGTTGAAGTGGAAACTGACGGACGGTTGCCATTTCTGGATGTTCTTACTACAAGAAAAGAAGATGGAACTCTGGGCCATTCAGTGTATAGAAAGCCTACACACACAAACAGATACTTGAACGCTCAATCACACCATCATCCAGCACAGAAGAACGGGGTTTTGAACACACTAATAAACAGAGCCATCCACATATCAGATAAGGACAGTTGGAATTCAGAAAAGAAAATATTACAGAAAACACTGCAAGAAAATGGTTATACAAGACATCAAATCAACAAGGCATTACACCGACAGATTGCAAGAACGAGCTCAGCCGCCATCCAAAGTGCGCGACAAATACAAGATAATGTTCCACCGAAACGAGCCTACATCCCATACGTCAAGGGGACTACAGATAAGGTTGGGAGAATTCTGAAGAAACATAACATCCAAACCATTTTCAAGCCGGCCAACAAAATCAGGAACTGTTTACGACCCGTGAAAGACAACATTCATCTTTGTACACCTGAGTTTATGAGATACCTTGCAGTTGCGGCTCAGTCTATATTGGTGAAACGAAACGGCTAATCTCTACACGACTTCAAGAGCACATACATAACGAAACAAGAAGACATAGAAAAGTCGGCAATAGCAGAACACAGCTACAAGACAAAGCATGGAATTGATTTTGACAAAACCAAAGTCTTGGCAAAAATTTCACACTATTATCCAAGGAAAATTAGAGAAACCATAGAAATAATTAAGCATGAAGACAACTTTAACAAAGAAGACAGCATAAAATTATCAAAACTTGGCAGCCAGTTCTTCAGAAGTCCTATTGAAGCCAGCCAATCCAGTTCGACAACGAGCAACAGGCTCCGCCCACTTCGGCCAATCAGGTGACAGGACCCCCACACTGGGGTATATAAGGAAGACGCCATGGCCGGCCAATCCAGTCTCAGCCAGTCAACAAGCTACTGAGGATGACTCTCCACAGCGAGGTCGAAACGTCTAGCAGTAATTTTATTTTAACTGTGACGCGGTGTAAACCGGAAGCCTTAGATCTTAGTGATGACACCGGCCGCGAAAGCCTAAGATTTAAGATTAAGCTACAACTTCAAAATTATGCTAGCATGCACAACTACTGAAACAACACTGAACGCTAAAACATAATAATAGTAATTGGACATATATATTTAAATCATTTAGCTGAAGACTCCTCTAGGGGTTTGTAAAGTAAATACAATATGTTCCAAGTTGACCTTTGATACAGCATTAATCGTAATACGAGTATTCCTAGTCATATTTTATACCTGCTTCAAGCAAAGAAATATAGTATTCCATGATTTTAGTAAAATCTAGTTTTAAGATGGCAAATGGCAAAGCTTTTAAAAGCAACCATCTTTAGATAACTAAAATTATTAATAATAAACTCTGCATATAAATGGCGCAATCGGTAAGCGTATGCGGCTGTAGCTACGAAAGTAAAGCAAAGGTACATTCACTGAGAAAATAAATGGCTCGCATTTAAATAATGCTCAGTTTTGCCTTTTTAAGTTTTCATTAATTTGGAAAAGCCTACTTCATGTCAGAGAAATTCTTTGTTTTGCCATGACACACGTACCGGTTTTGTATTCTAAAAAATTCAAATCACCCTGCAAATAAACAGGGTTTATATTCTTTGTTTGAATTTTGTTGATGACGGTAAGAGAACTTCCGAGTGTGAAATATTTTGTGAGACGTTTTTAAAGAAAAGAGTAAATCTTTGAGGTCTCTGACATAAAACCTGTTGACGGTGCAATTAGTCAAGCTTCAGTTTGAATAAGGGCCTTCTGGCTAGCGAAAATCAAAAATGGACTTAAGCGTTGGGATAATCATAACGTCCGTTTCCTGTGGGAAATAGCAAAAAAGCTCACAGCATGGTATTAAGGACCTTAGACAGGCCAAATAAATATTTAGTTATTACTAGGAATCTCACTATTGGCTGTGTATAAATAACAACCTTTTTTCATTTTAAACTTACGTGGTTTAACGTAATCAATTAAAATAAATACTTTAGGTGAACCACGATAAAAAAACAGGGTTTAATTACACAACACGTTTTGATTATACTGTATTAATCATCATCAGTTCTATAATATAAAGAAGAAAAATGAAATAAAATAATTATGTTCATAAAAGAAAAATGAGTTGAAACAAATGATCATTTAAAATTATTATTAAGTTGTTGCACTAAATAGGCCTTTTTGTGTTTTTAAATTATTTCTACTATTTGCCAATAATCTCCTCTTTAAGAATAATTTAAGGACTTTAGTGTTTCTCTGTTACAGTTAGTCAGTCTGATACACATATGTGATTGGTCGTTTGCTGGTTCCAGCCAGTCAGCTGGCTGCTGGCTTTCACAGTTTCTCTGTGGTTTCTTGGTTTTTTGTTATATTACTGTTTTCTAAGCTAGCTGTCTAATTT
This sequence comes from Matsumurasca onukii, assembly GCA_018831715.1. NCBI lineage: Eukaryota > Metazoa > Arthropoda > Insecta > Hemiptera > Cicadellidae > Matsumurasca > Matsumurasca onukii. The sequence continues at coordinate 19,172,767 of CM032065.1, forward strand.
TGTTTTTGCAAAAGTAATTTTATAATGTATCGTGTTATTCTTTAGGTTACTTTTCACCCGAAGAATGGATCAGATTGCAGATACTGAAACGTCGTGAACCTCATGTTCACCAACGATTACATTTCAAACTCACAGTTAACATCGTCCACTACATGACGAGTCATGCGTCACGCAGTTAGCTCAGACTGAGACTGCAGACGACATTATACCTGATAGTCCTCGGCTGATAGGGTGCTCTTGTGAAGACTGGGAGACCATCTCTGACTCGCCGGGCAGTCTCTGTCTCTGCAGATCACTTCTCTGGAGTACATGCTACACCAAACATTCAGAGCACTCTGCTTTACATTCTCTAAACACCACTTGTTATTGATAAGTGAAGGTCGAACCTCTTAAGATTTACAGGGGGGCAGAATGTAATACCAACGATCTGAACTTTATGGTTGGAAAAAAATACAAAACTATATGTACAAAATTTATAAACGAATGTTTTAAGTTTACTTATTAATTGGTTAACACAATTGTCATAAAAAAGTCTAGGAAATGTGATTGCTTAATAGTTTGTAGTGTTTCCGAGCACGTAACAAAAAGAAGACAAGATGATTAGAGCGGTTTGTGCCCATTCATGGAAAATGTTTTTTTTTTGAAAAAGTTTATAGTTTATCTAGTTGAAAAATTATTAAATAGCCACAAATCTTTTTGTTATATATTAAATGTTTATTGTTAAATGTGTTTATTTTAAAAGATTGTATATATATAAACTATGTGAATAACATTGTGTATTCAAGATGTAAAGTATATTAATTGAACAATTATATGTGCATAGGTTTTAAACTTTTATATAAGTTCAGAAAGTTGACGAAAGTAATTAGTAAGTTTGAAACCCCAGGTACTGTTGGGGATTGGGAATTATAGCCTATTAAAAATAATAGTGCGGTCATTTTCTTTTAGGAATTATTTTTACAGTACTCAAACATTGCATAAAACGCAGGACCATTTGGAAGGTAGAGTTGAATTGATACAATATTTGCCCTGGAAAATGCTGTTTTCTGTGATAGGATAGTATGAATTTGATAAATTATTGTTCAAATCACATTGTTCGTTATTGTTCATTTTCAGAGTTTGGATAGAAAATCGTGTCAATACTGATAACTATGTAATACAAAATAAAATCAAATGCAAAACGTATCAGTGGCAAAGTTCTCGTTCAACCCAAACACCAACATACATATAGTGCAATGTATACAATTTAAATTTATAATGCTTAAAACTAATAACAGAATATTATGGCAATATAATAAATCAAAATAAAAGTACAACTCTATCGTATAAACTCAATATCGATTAACTAAAAATATGTTTCTTTTTATTTTCAGAAACCGATTCTATCAAAACATCTCAATCGATTAAAATAAGTTATAATTTGATCTTCTGAAACAAATTAACGCTAATGGACTGACACCCATTAAAAAAATGTCGTCTCAACTACACATATTAATAAATGAAACGAGTGAAATAGTTCTGGCCATTTAAAATATCAACTTTCGCTAAGATTTTAGTTTACAGTTGACTTTTACACATTAATTTACCATCAATTTAATGAAATTTAATTACACATCTTAGTAAAGAAATTATATAAACCATTAAAATTATTTCGTCTTCCACTCAACAACAATGTAGCTATCACGTTAGAGCAGTATAATATTAATAAGAAATTATTCTTTCTATAATTTTAAATTAATCTAATTTCAGACGTTTTAAACATCTTATTGATATTCATAGTGGTATTTCCATAAAACATTTCCCATTTTAATGTATAACCAATTTTATTACCTAAGCCTTCCTTGAATATTTAGCTGTCCGAGAAAAACCATTAGAATAACCATCACTACATTGGCCTATGTGATTATTTAACTTATTTTTTGAGAGTAACATTATTTATGTACAATATACCTTTAATTCATATTATTTAGTCTGCATTCAACGTGAAGGTCGTTTAAAACTGCCAAACTGTTTATGTCATGAAATTGATATAGCAAGTTGAAAGGAAAAAGTATTTTATAAGCAAGTTGGCTCCTGATGTAAGAAAAAGAAAGAAAAATTTGGCAAACTTTTCTTACAAAGGAGCAGTACATAGAATTCTCTCGTAGGTAAAAAATACTTATCTAAATAATTAAAACAGTCAAACTTTGAGTAGCATTAAAAGTGCTTTTGTCTTTTAAAAGCAAAACTTCAACTTGCGATAGTAAACAATTAGTTGAGTTGTTTATAAAATTGTTTTACTACATCAACCTTGAATTATCTATGAGCTCCTATAAACATTTAACAGATATTTGCGCATATACTCGTAGTAAAATTTGTAAAAAACTGGTTTCTAAAACTCTCTAAATAGATGAAATTAAAGTTTTACACTCAAACTAAACGAGTGTGCTACTGAATAGCTTTCACATGTTTGTCTCTGACATATGTTTCCATTATGTTCTACACGTTGGCCTTCAGCCCTTAAATGTCAGGAAGAGAGAAGAGAAGGTTATAACAGTCACCAGGGGCAGGTTATAACCATAACTAACAGTCAAGAGTCTCAGCTCGGTCAGCGAATCGATAACCAATCCTCTTCCTACGTGCAACAAACTACGTTGAGACAAACATTCTTTTCAATGTATATAATATGTAAACATGGGTATAGGTTTGAATTGACTTATGAACTAGCGTTTAAAAATGTTTTCATGTCAACGTTAGAGCTATTTCGCCGTGCTTCCTTTTTTGGCTGCGTATTAGTCGTGTAAAAAGTGGATGTTTACCACAAGGCGCATTTTAATGTCCAATTTTAGAAAAAAATTCTTTTTGTTAATATCTTGGGTCAAGTTTTTCAGTGTAAAAAATCGGAATTTAGTAAGTCCCCTGGTAAGGAGGCATTTTCCCCTAAAAAGCAACTTTAATAATCTAAAAATTGTAAATTTCATCAGGTTTTCATGAAAATTGAAACAAGCTTTTCTTGTATGACATCTATAAACATTTCCAGTAAAATAATAAGAACATTTGATCCTGTGAGGTAGCAAACAGTTTTGAACACAGTTTTCGGTAGTATAACCCGAATAGCTGAGGCCGAAGGCCGAAGCGAGACTTAAAGCGTAGAAAATTATAGTTACAAATACCGAGTTAAAGTAACAAATTCCCCAAAGGGGAATTCGCTTCACTCACGCCAGCAGCGCTTAAGCGACCAATAAAACTAATAATACATGATACTTGGAGCTGGAAAGTACGGAGCTAGAGCATAATTGCAATAATATTCTACTGCTTAAGCTCAGATGGTACTGTAGGGGTGTAAGTGGTGTCCTTAGAGCTAAGCCTACAGCAGGGCTCAGCTATTAACTCGCAGGTGTAACTAAGAACACCTGGGACCAGATCCTACACATTTCCCAGCCAAATCGATAGAATAACCTTTTATATTCGATTGTTTAGAATAAAAATACCTGTTTGTTACCCAAAATTCAAATACAATGATAAATTATTGTAGATTCTATGAGATTACCTTTGAAGTCGGTTGTTCAGTAAAGATTTTCTTAAGGGTAAGACTACTTCTTCCGGGAAAGTAATTTTTAGAACCCCATTCAGCTTCATATTTTCATAGCTTCATTATTTTGTTTACATAATAGTTTTTGTACTGCATGTGCCAATATCATATTTTAGATTAGTTACTTCAGGGCAAGGGTTGTGGGCATTTTGCTGTCAATTTTTCATTATTGCACTAGTCATATTTCATGATTGCATTTATTTGTTTGTGAAATAACAATTGAACTTTTATTTTCAAGTATAAGCTCGACTATTGGATTGTTAAAGAAAGAAATTTGAAATCAAATAAACTGACTTTTAAATTTGTTGTCAGTTTTTCGATCAGCAAAGTTGTCTTCTTCAGAAGACACACACCTAATGTGTCTTTCTTGGATTTTGATTTTGTAAAGTGTTTTAATTGATCAGTTATCTTTCTGCGGTGTTCCTACCAAGTAACCAGTATCAAGTACTAATTCTCTTCAATTTTGTACGTCAGAAAAGATCTTTGATGATCCCATTAATCAACCTAATTTGTGCTAGCCTTCGTCTTGTTTGTTCACAACCATATAAAATATCGTGTAATATGAACATTGTCAATTTATTTGAAGAGAACAAATAAGTGTGAAATAGGGTAAAAAAGTTCTAGTTGAAATAATTATGGTGTTTTATAGTGTACAGATTTAATTTACTGAAAAACTGTTGCCGCGAATTGTTGCCAAGTTAAACCATTACAAATTTACCTTATATCTCATACAGACTCACTTTAAGGTATATCCTATTTGTGCTTAAATGATTTTGCCCTTAAACCACAAAATTTACAACATTTCTGCAGAAAGCGATAATAAAGTGCAACACAAATTAATGGACAAATGAAAAACCCATTAAGATCTGAAATTTAAAATTGGACATAGAGTTATTTACTTTTAACACAATATTTTATTAAATTATACGAATATGTCCAGAGTTTATTTGTGTTGCAATCTACAGAAAGCCGATTTGTAAGTTTTATGAGTAAACGTACGTACCAACCAAAACAATATAGTGTCACCATAAACCAAATCTAGTTCGGAATTATACTCGTTATTTAAAAATGCCATTGTCAACATTAAACAATAATTTATTAACTAAATATTTACCAATATAAAATTATAAAATAGGTTTTCCACCCATTGGCTCTGACGCCTCAGAATTCAATGAATAAATCTGACACAAATATAAAGGAGCGGAAGGTAGCAATTATGTTGAAGAAATTGGAAGGATTGGCGAAACGTTTCCCGGAGGAACTGTGGGTTGAACTTTTCAAAGTAATAAACAAACCTGACAACTTCAATCTCAAACTTTGCAAGAGATAATTAGTTACCAGCAAACACTGTATTTTTCGCTCCACCATTTTATAAAGGGTGGCCATATTACATAGGTCCCTATTTAAAATGACTATACGAAATATAAGCGGTTGACGTATAAACGTAAACTTTGTCACCCTGAGACAAAATACATTTTGAGTTTTCATTTTTGAGTAATTACGGATGAATGGCATGGTAATAGTAAAAAGTAGTCATTTAAGAAAACTGAGTCACAATCTAAAATCTGCACTTGTTTAAAGTTGTTTGGGTGTAGCTAGTAAACGTGCAGACGGATCTGTAATCTGATAAAAACGTGGGTGTGAAATAAAAAACAGGTGATGCAAAAAAAAGGGGTTGACTATCAGCTGAATTATTATTGATTTGTACACCAATGAGGGAAACCATAGCTTTATGTAGTGGACTACTATTGTAATTTTTCTATTTGCATTTGTAGTGAACAAGAGTGCTAAAAGTCTACTCATGATACTAAAACTAAGATTGCAATGATTCAAATGCTGAAGTGAAACTAAATTAGGATTTACTGTAAAATGTCTATTATGAAATGTAGATGAACAATTGGGTAGTCACTTTTCTGTTTAATTAACCTTTAAATACATAAACAGCCCAAACTATAAACAAATATGACTATAATATATTAATTGGTCAAATTACTGAATGCTCAAATAAGCTTACTTGAATTATAATGGAATATTAAATTAAGTTAAAATCTGGTCTATTAAAAGTAACTCAAATATATCAGACACATTTCATAACGATACATTCCAACCATTTATAAATCCTGAAATCTAAGATGTTATGATTTAGTCAAGATGAGACAAACAAAATAAGCTCTCTAAAAATTAAAAAGCCTCTTAGCAAATTTGCTTAAGAGATGAGCTTTGGGTGAAAATGACGGACGCGTCTGAGACAACAAAAGCTTACCTTTACTAAGTGGATTAAAGTATTCTTCTCATAGTATATTTTGTGCAGTAAACAATATATCAATATTATAAATCATAATTAAAATTTGTTCTTTGTGAATGATTAAGTTTTGTACAGGTTGATGAAGGGTTACAACGTAGTGCAGGTTAACTATAAAAATGAAGGAGTGAAGGTCACTTAAAAAGAGTAAAATTTCGCTCTTTTGGGTGTTGACACCCAGCCATTCTCAGTGGCTCGATTTTCACTCTTTCAGAAGTGGTTTTCACTCTTTCATATTAAAAGTGTTACTTAGTAATGGTTTCAAACTATTTCACTCATTTCTTTTAGTTATTTTCTTAAACCCAATCCAGTTAGTTATACTTTCAAACTCGGACGAATTGCCACTAGAGTTGTACTTTTATCTTCACTTAAACATTAAGTTCACAATACAATACTTAAATAAAAGGCTGTAAAGATTATCTATAGATTATCTGTAGATATAGATTATCTATAGATCTATAGGTAAAGCTCTAGACTAAGTAAGTAGAAGTAGAGAGAAAATGAGTGTTCTGGCTCACCTACGCCCCGGCCCTAACTCGGCCGGCCCCAGGCCCAGCCCCGAGTCCTCAGAAGGGGTACGGAAATCCTCGGGCTCACTATAGATCGTCTCCGGACCCAGGGGGACCCTGCACGGCCTCGTCGTCGCGAGGTACTCGGGCTGTCAACACATATAGTCAGATTAGTGAAGGAGTCGTGGAATCTCGTGCCTAATGTACGGGTGGTTTCGACCATCGTTTCCACTAAGTTTAAGCACCTACACTTTAAATGGGAAAGGTAAGAATTTCCAGCTTTAAACAATAATATTGGATAAGTCGTCTTTCCAACTCTTAACTTTTGCAGCTGAAAATTCATCGTGAAAGTTGTACTGTCCAGGGGAATCATACAGCATTAGAGGGTAAACAAGTCTTATAAGTTGAATTTCAAAGTTAACAAACATTAATTAAAATTATCGGTTTTCTACTGTGAACTGTTGGATTTGCTGCTATTAGGATTCGACTTGAAATCTTTTAATAGATGTTTGATGGAATGAGTACAGAAATGTGGTGGCCATATTGGCCTTGGATGATTTGACGAGAGTTGAGGTGGAATGGGTTTGACGGAAAAACAGGCGCGCGCTACGTGCGGTCCCATCGTTGAAATAAGGAATCTAAATCATCTAGGCGCAGGTTAACTCAACAAAAGTTGACAATCCAGTTGCTAAAAGGAATTTATATTCAAACAACCTTATGAACTTTTCCTGTTAGATTTGTGGAAACACATGTCAAAAAAAGAAGAAAAACAAGCGAATGGATTTCCTGTCTTTCACAGTGTATGGGGGGGTAACTCCGATCCAGTTGAAGAAGGAAACAAGCGAACTCCCACGAGTATCAGACACAAGATTTTCGACCCTGTTCTAATTACGTTCACAATTCTCTTAAAATCAACATTTAGCACAATACTTTAGTAGTGCTCGGTATACGGTCTGGTATTTCCAAAAAAACTAATTTTTTAAGTAATAATTGTATCAAATAAAGCTCTCTAATGCCCATGAAACCACAAAAATCTCTTATGTCAAATGTATCTACTGTCGATAAAATAGAGGTCAACGAACCTTTGAATTAAGTGACCGCCTGTTACCTTGAGGAAAGCCAAGCCATACTAGACAACATTTTGTGATAAAACCAAGCCGTTAATACTTATTTTCGAGCATTTGAAAATATGCTTTTCAGTTATATTTTTTCACATCTAACATTAACATACGGCTTCTAAGATATACAAAAACTGTTTTATAGGAAAATTTTACCAGAGATTGTACCTTCTGGCATTGGTAAGAACACAATATCCCGGCTTTCAATAAACAGTATCACGTGAGGATCTTATCAAAGGCATATAATACATCGTGTTGTGGTAAGAACTTGGCTCAACTCTTGTAGCCATCTGTCTAGAAGCTTCTATAGTTAGTTCTGGACGTTTCTAACTTTCCTAACTGACCAGTTTCTCGCAGTTGATGAAGTTACCTTCAACAGTTCAAGTTTCAAGTAGAAACGCAAGAACTATGTTCGTCTGTTAGTTAAATTTCCAAAACCTAACCTTTAGACCGAATCTATAATCTTCTAATTTAATTGCATCCTACTCTACAACTAAACTGTCTCACCTTTTGTTTACGCACTGAAATAATGCTTTACTATTCAAGATGGTTCTTTTAAACGATACACAAGTACAATAAAACATAACCTAGTTATAAAGAGCGGAAAAGTAACCTTTTCAATATATAATTGAACTTTACAAGAACTCTAAGTTAATCTTGAAACTAATATAACAAACTGTGCCATAACTAAAAAGTGTATGAAAAAATATTTTTGTTGCAGATATAAGTATTTTGAAAGTGAATGATTTCGAATGTTTAAGCATGCCATGTGAGAAACCAGTGAGTGTAAGGGCCCACTTACACGATGACAAGTCAATGTGCCAGTAGGCACGTGCCAGTTGACTGGCACACTGACTGGCATCGTGTGAACCAGCCCTGGATAAGATGTGCTAGCTACGAGAATAGTGCGTGATGAAGAAAGCGTTCTTTGCTCGAGGCGAAGTTCTACACTAGTCTAGGCCTACTCAGTCAGTCCAGATGATGTTGTCAACCCATAGTTTGGATAGTTCTGAATCATGCTTACTGATTAACTTCTGAAAACATGCACGTTGCTTATTTAGAACCGAAATAGTCGAGGAATCTAATTTTGCATAAAAATGGAATGATTTAAAATGTCGATTTCTATTTTAACTTTTCTGTTGAATGTTACGGAACAAAAAGTAACAGGTTTGCGTTTGTCAAAATAGTGTTTAGCTTTTATAACGTTTTTTTTTAAAAGTCTACAATTGGTTTTAGAATCTGAGGTTAGTTGAGCTTAGTTGAGGAAAGTTATCGATATGTATATATTAATTTTACACAAATGGAATGTTAGCTTAATTTTTTAAATATGTTTTTATTCAAGTGCCGTGCAAGAGCTGTTTCAGAATATTTGCTTGCCTATGACAAAATCTTGTTACATTAAGGGTGCTGCTCACTGCGCAGTACAGGCGTCAAACGGAATATGTACTCTAGAAACTAAAAGTAAAACCTAGTGTCAACTTTCTATGCATGGCTTTAACTTATAACCTTTTACTGTTGGGGTTTAAAACCCATAAACCGGCTATTTTATGTAATTAATTTTTTGTATTGTATAATTTTTTTAATAAAAATTAGTTTCTCTGTTACAATTTATTTCAGTTGTTGTCCGTATTACGAAGCTAATATTTTATTATGGTTTGAACATTATTTAAAAGTACCTTTGTTTACGAGTTTAAAAAAGGATTTTCTCAAAATAAAAGTATTTTTATTGAATCAGCTTCCACATATTATCTCTGTAGAAAATATTGAGTAGTCCTAAACCTAAACAATAGCATTGTTTATAATTGCAGCCTTTTACTGGCTGCAGCCCTCTCTGCACAGCTGTTTTCCACTCGCCCAAATCATTTAGCTTTATTCGCTATGCAATATTATCATAAATATTAATTTTCATGATAATTCATTAAAATAAAATTAACGGTAGTATTAAAGAAAAAAAGCACTCCAACACCACCAGTGTTTCTCTCCCTAGTCAGCTTTTTCAGAGGTTTCACTACCGCAGGTATACTACAAAATGTGAAATTTGAACAGAAAAATACATTCAATAGTATTCATAGTAGAAACGTAAGTGAAGCAACAACTCAATTGTAAAGGACGGATTATGTATGTGGGGCACTATTGCTTATTTTTGGTCCTGTAGGGCAGGTGGGGGGTTGGTGGGGGCAGGACCTTGCCCTTTCTCAGTTTTGGCTCATTGCCCGCTGTGCCTGGCGCCAGGACACACTTCTAGTCTTCTCTCTACTTCTACTACATGTTTACCATTACCCACAGTTCTACCAATATTCTCCTCATGTATGTACATACTAGTCGTATGACAAGCTATATTCATGAAGTTTATACGTTATGGAAGGGCCACACAAATAGGACTTTTGTTAGCTAAGTCTTGTCCGCATCCTGTCGGCATCAACTCAAAATACTTTTGATGATTTGGTAAATACAAATTTACTATACATTTTGTTATTTTAATGATCAGCTGTCGATAATAAACAAGTGACGCATCTGGGGTAAACTGCGTTGAACAAGGCAGGTGGCTGAGACAAGACTAAGCGTTCCCTTAAACTTCTATAACGTATACACTAATATGCATACATTTAGCTTGCACTTTTAAAATCCTTAAAAATAGTAGCTAAACAATTTTTTTTCCCAAGTACACATTTTTTTCTTAAATCTTTTTGTTCAAAATGTTACTGAGCCAATCCATAAAGTCCCAGTTAGCTTTGATTGCTTGAATTGAGTTTGAAATCATCCCTACGGATTTTTTTCAAAATGTACCATACAGTTCATTCACCAAAGGTTCAATTTATAGTTTAGCACTCTGACGTGTTTAAAACAATAATTTAGTGAAAACTGGCGAGTGTTAAAAGTGTTAAATTATTAATAATGTTTACATGTTAATTACCTTTTTTGAAAGGCTAAAGAATCTGAAATACATTTTATACATTTTCTTAAACCAAATACACCAATTCTATTACATTTTATTACGGTTTATACAAGAAGCTACCTTACCACTAAACAATTACTTCAGACCAATGACATAAAATGTTTATCGTAACTATGAGATTTATCAGGAGACAGCTTCTTATTGGAATTTACAATTAATTCAAGTTAGAAAACAAACTGTCAATAAATGTTTTATTTGCTGGGGAGGCCTTTCAAAACGATGTTTCTATGTTCGGACCAAACACTAACTTGGTGTTTGGTCCGAACATAGAAACATCGTTTCTGAAACCTCAAATAACATTTATTGAACAGTTTGTTTTCTAACTTGAATTAATATATGAGACTTATGCTCAAATCAGTCAACATTTTCTCATATATTAAATTACCGGTACTTAAATAACAACAAATTATTCATGAAGCTTTGGTTTTACAATCGTTACATAAATTCCTATTGCGGCCCTAACATACTAAAACAGCTAACAAATACTATTTAATTACCCTTCACCTCACTTTAATATTCTATTTTACGTTTTGACATCTTTGTGGAAACTAAACTGACTAAGAACAACTTGGAATCACTTGTCATATATCAATCAAAACCCATCGGAGTACTTTCAGTGGAAGTAAAAGAACGTGATTTAACAATTAAACACTGCGGTAGGCAATAACTTGTTAATCGAAGCAGCTGTTACACAAACAGTCATGCAAGAGAGAATACAGGTTTCAAGAGGAGATTGCTGCCAAATTAGTTATAAAAGCGGTACAACAATAAATCCTTTTTGTACATCACCACCACCACTACCAACATGGGTAAACCACTAAAATTATAGCCCGGCGACCTTTTATACCTCCAATTTCAAATAACGTCTAGAGGTGATGTCCTTTTTATAATTTTGCTCTTACAGCTGTTTTGACACGTGTATTAACGTGCTAAAAGTGCATTTTAGTTCCTCGAGAAATAAAGGTTTATTTGATGATATTTTAGTCCTAGACCGAAAATAGTATATTTTATCATTAGGTCCTAAAGTAAAGATATTTGATACGAACAAAAACATTAACCAAGTTCAAATGAGCGAGGATCAAAAAGACACTTTTGAGCCGAGTGACAATTTGTTATTATTAATATTCAAAATAAACACATTGGAAAAGTGAAAGTCCCTGCAACATCAACATTATCTTTTTAGTAAAAAGAAGAAACGGACTTTTCCTGCCACTTCTGGAGAAAAACTGCTCCTAACGTTTCTGGCAGTTAAAAACGGCTTAAGAGGACTTTAACTGGTTTTTAACTGGCCGGAATGTTAGGAGTAGTTTTTCTCCAGAAGTGGCAGGAAAAGTCCGTTTCTTCTTTTTACTAAATTGCTCTCCGCCACTATTATGAACTTTCAAACTGACAACATTATCTTGTCATCTTTCTCTAAAAACAGCTGATTTGGACACATGTATTGACTCATATTAAAGTTGCAATTTTACTCCCAGGTAAATAAAGTTTGAATTTCCTAGGTAAATAAAAATGTTTTGATGATCTTTCACTCCCTAGGAACAAAAATAACATTTTAATGGGTAAGACATAATCAACTTGAAAGGAACAGTATGATGATAATATGTAACAAAGTGTTGGAATTTAATATTTGTAAAACGTATGTATGTTTTAGTAACCTGTAAACAAGGTGGAAGATGAGATGAATCTCGAACCCGGTCCTGTGTAAATTAAAATTGTTTCAAGGATACTCATGTATTTTTTAATGTTATATTTGTTACATCTTATCATTTGAATGATATTTTTGTGGCATCGATATTAGCCATTTCAACGGGGTTGTTTTGAGTTTCAACACTGACTTATTGCTATTCAGTGTAACAGTTGTTTCTTCAAAACGGTACAATTTAGACGGCTGAAGTCAAAACAATGCATATTTTCAGTTTCTTTATAATATTGAAACATTTATTGAAAATGATAAAGATTCGGCTACGCCTTCGACGTTAAGCTATGCTTGTCTGCTATCATTTTAGTTTCTGCCTGTAACATAATCTTATTAACTGATGTTATGTGAATTTGCTTAAATGTTAAGACATATTGCATGTTATTATGTTAATAGTACTTTAATGCTTTTTTGTAATTGGAATATTTATGTTAAAAGTATTCAATTAAAAGAAATTAAAAGAATTATTATTATTATTAACTTGACCTGATGTCAAAAATTGTCACTTTAGGACCCAGTGATTAAACCTTTTCTAAGGACTAAAATATCACTAAATAAACCTTTATTTCCGTGGCAACAAAAGTGCAACTTCTACACATGTTAACAACAGCTGTTTTAGAGACAAATGACAAAAGCATTGCAATTCAAAGTTTAGTAAATGGTATAATACATCTTTAATGTGCGATTATAATGATTTCTTTAATTCAGCATGTGTGTATACATTAGTTTAGCACAACACTGCCGTTTCCATCACAACATTGGCACCCTAGACCGTACGTAAAAGTTAAGAACTATTGCAGTTTTATTTAAACTTAAAACTTTAAGAAATACATTTCCGTATCGTGTTTTATTAGTAAAATAAAATTAGGTTAGAGTTATTTGGAATTATTTATGGACATAATTACATTCCTTACATCTTTTACACCTATTGGTTGTAACGAAATGAACACAGCCGTTAACTACACGATGAGTTAGGTACTTTATGCTTCACGTTTTCATATATGCCAATTGGTTATACATACGTGGCCTTTCGAGGTTAAGGAGGAATGTAGTTCTCACCTTTCTGTAGAGCCTCGTGGATATACTTTGGTCGTAGTGGTGGCGGTCTGTACATAGCACAACATACACGGATGCAAGAGAGAGACAGAGACAGTGCTGACGTCATGCTTCACTGTACCGTGCATGAGAGGGAGAGAGAGAGGGAGAGAGGGAGGTACGACGAGTACGAGGGTGACTTACCGACTCATGCAGGTGGTTGCTGTCACAGCACGTGCCGCCTCCTTTCCGCTGCAACAAAGTGCACACTGCTAAACATTTGATTTTCAAATTTACTCAGAAATATATTTATTTTAAATATCCAAATTTGTATATTCCGTTTTTATAATTCAAAACACTATTGCTGTTATCATAATTATTAGGAATTAAGTCATGTGATCCTTATGTGAACAAGACTTTTCCGATCATTCCCTAAAAAAGATTCAGTAAATTCTATGACGTCAAAATAACAAAAAATGACTTACCACCGTTGGCATTGAAAGGAAATCTTGTCGGCGTTTTCATCGGACAAATCGATAAGTTTTATAACAACTGATTCCAAAACGCGATGCGATCCAACCTTTATTTTATTTATTTTTCTGCAAATCGTACACATTGTTGTATATGTTTAACAGCATGTACAACAATGTGTACAATTGTACAAGGGGTTTTTTTGTAGCTTTGTTAATAGTCTAATTCATCAAAATTGCGCTGGAGAGAGTCGTGCAGGCAAGCATTCAAATACCTCATGCCCTTGCCTCTACATTCTAGAGACATGTCTTTTTTCAAAACAAAATGTAATACCATAAGAGGTTGCGACACATACTCTTATGAAACTAGAGGCAGGGACAGCTACCGAACTGGGAGACACAGGACGGTAGTTCATGAGCGCTTACCTTCTCAGGTAGGTGTTCATCTGATCAACAGATTACCGAATTCGTTTGAAAACGCACAAGTGCCCAAGGCATTCAAGGCTCGTCTAAAAATGTGTTGTCCCCTCAAGCTTTTTATAACATAGACGAGTTTAAGGCGTTTAACTGGGAGACCTGGTAATTGGCTGACCGACTAGGGACTAGAATGGGATAATTCGAATGAATGAGAGAGAGAGAGAGAGATTTGAAAAAATGTATGTATAAAAGGGACTTAGATGTGAGAGTGAATGGAAAATTTTAGTTCAAGTCAACTGTTTTGACGATTGCCATACATTTTGAGATGTTTGGCAATAAAGAATTTATTTATCTTCCATCTAAGACACTTACCCTGGTGTGCTGGGTGGAGTGCATCATGTGCTGCAGTCTCTGGCCCTCGGACTCTCTTCTGTACACCAACTCGTCAAATCTACTCCTGTCCTCAGGCATCACCACTTCTCTCAGTTCAGTCAACAGCGTGTACTGCACATATATTTAATTCATAGTTATACTAATGGTCAGTAGCACGGGCACAAACAAACACAGACAGTTATAGTTAAGAGAAATCGCAATAGGATATACACTGGACATATCCTACAGCAAAGAATTTGTAGCTTACAAGTGTAATAGGCAAAGTTTTAAGAGAAAAGGTAAAGCACGAAATTTTAACACGTGTTTTACTGCACTATTCCGTTAGTCAGATACTGTGCTACAATCTGAATTGAGAGAACCGCTTTCACTGAATGTAGATGGGTCCAAATAGCACATAGTAAACGTTTTATATTCTGAATACAAATCAAAACATTTAATGTTTAAAACAAAATAAACCACACTGAACCGTTAAAATAGAGCACAAAACCTAGGAACGACAATATGCAAAAGAAATTCTCTTCATTTATGCCATCATAACTGAGTGTCGGTCTGGCTAGTAGTAGAGGGGGACAGAACGCCTTCATTTACCATAAAGCAAGTCCCGCAACGCACGTATGTGACTAAATCACTTGTCGCGCCGCTCGATCCGCCTATACGCGACCTAGACTTGATAGATGTGTACACTGAGAGTGCTGGAAACAGTGCCTTGTCAATTTATGAAAGAGTGGAAACTTTTACAGTAATCGTCTATTATTTATCGAAAACTCAATCAAAATACTACTGAGAATTTAAGAACAAACCGCCTAAAATATAGACGTCGAAAACTTAAATCTAATCCTAAATTTCTAACTACTGTAAAAGCTTTGCTTTCGGAGGATCATTTTGTGGAACTCCACGATGATTGTGGTTGCGTTGAAATATTTTGTTTTAAGGAACCTTAAATTTGCAAAATCAAAATGTTTTTCCTATGCAAAAGGAAGAATAGCCAATAAATGAACATTTAAAATTATTATTTGTTTCAAACATTTGATTTTATTTTATGTATATAATTATGTTATTTTTTGTTCTCTTTACAGTAGGCACAGGATTGCAGAACTTTTGTGATTAATTTTTATTTACAAAAGATGAACACTTTGTATGCATTAGTTTTAATTTTTTTCATCCATTTTATGCTATTGCTTATAGACAGTTCAATTTAATTTAAGATTAATTCTTAAACATCAACATTCAGGATTATATTATATAATGTTGTTTGTCAGCAATTTTGAGAATTTCTTGAAACATCAAAATTTTCAACGTTTTGTTGATAGTTTTATCTAGGTTTGGACCTCTCTGATGGGTCTTCAAGGACTCTTTTATAAAGGTTTATTCCTTTTCAGTAAAAATCAAGGATGATAAAGGATTAAGAATGAGAATGATTTATTTCCATATTCGTACATTACAGAATTTGTTAACAAATATATGCCAATATATTTTTCTCAGAATAATACTATGTAATTTACATTGCCTGACAGGGCTGCAATACAAATAATTACATTAAATATTCCCCAATTTTGACAAGCAAAGAAATTTAGGGCCTTTGAGGAGGCCTGTTTAGAGGTTCCTTATTGCTGAATTTACTTTAATTCAGCATTCAGTTTGTCGCTGTGTCGCTGGTTTTTCCATTTTGGTCAATCATCAAGAAATACAAAGGTCAATCATCAGGTTAAATCCTTTTAACCTGCCCGGTCATAGCAAGCAACTTTGGGCACTTGAAATGTGCAGTTGTTTAATAACCAGTGACACAGTTTCCTGAGATCTGTGATTTTAATAAGGAAATCTTTTTCAATAGTTCTTTCTATTCAATAATTTTAGTTTTGAATAAAAACATTTGTATTACTTAAATGTAATTAGTCCAGCAATATTTTTAAGCTTTAGCCCTGTGGACGCAAAGTAAATGAGCGTTGACTTCAAACTTCTTCTTGAGTACGGGAATTTTCCTATTTGCGTATGAAACACTTGGGTAAATTTAAAAATAGCAGTTTACACGAATGCACATGTGCTAATTTAATGGTCTTGACTCAATTTAAAAGTTTTGAAATTTGTGTTATTTTATCATCAAAGGCAGCCTTAGATAATATTCGTGACTCCAGCCGCTTAAACCTTCGTTGTCATCGTGTGTTATTTGACCATAATCACCAAATTTTTAGTAACTATGCATTTAAAGTAAGTGTTTATACATGATGAGTTTTTAATGTACACCGCACCCACCTTAACATTTAAAAAAGGAAATATTTTTAAAATTCTTTTCAAAGGGAATGTTTAATACAATTCTGAAGTTAGTTTTGACGTACTTTGCGTCCCTCACCCCTCACCCAAGAGCCCTAGGGGAGGGCCCCTCATAGTTTTTGAATACAAACCCTTCCCCTTAGGCCTCAAGAAAGGGAATTTTAATACAAATTCTACGACACAACGATAAACGTTTGACCTCGACTCGTTTTTTTTATAAACCCATTACAATAATACAAGAAATTGGGTTTAAATTGCCACATTTCACATACAATATTTTTGAGACAAATGTTTCTTTGAAAATCGTTTGAGGGAAACATTACAACCTACACATAACAGAGTATCCCATTTATGTGAAATGACTATTTAAACCGATATCTTGTACCTTTAAATGTATTACAAAAACTAGTCGAGATACAAACAGTTTGTGTTCAAACGGTGACGCAAAGTACGTCAAAACAAACTTTAGAATTTAAAAAACATTGCCTAAAGGGGTTTAAAAATATTTCCCTTTCAAAAGTTAAGGTGAGGCATTTAAAACTCTCTCTGTATATTTATTACAACTATATAAACTTTGATTAATTAAAAACAGGTTATTTTCATTTTCGTGAAGAAAGAATGTTCTTTGTTTGTGTACAAAATAGAGGTACCTCAGGCTAGAGCCTGATCCGGTGTAAGACAATGTTCTGAGGCTGGTGACATGAGACACTACCTCTAGCGATTGCATATACTATACTACCTTCTTTCTCAGAACTGTTGAAGGTTCCAAGAAAACTTTGCCATATAAATGTATCAGTTATATATCGGTTTCAAAGCGAGACTTGTTTCAAATGGGGTTTTATGACTATATTTACAACATTTTTAAATAGAACATTTTTGGCTAATAAGTTAACAAATTGATTTTAATGTTGAGCTGTTTTCAACAGCATGATTACTTTCAGTGTAGGTTTTAATTATTGCAATGACATTTTAGTTTTGTAGTGAATCAGGAACGTGCAAACTATATTGAATCGTATGCAGTTCGTTCTTTAAAATCGCTGATATTTTTGAAAAGTCTCAAGTATCTAATATCAAGCTCTTCCGGTTCACGGTACGTCAAAACATCGTAATAATTAGTTTTAAATGTTTCGTCCTCACTGGGGAATACAGTGGAACATCTTCCACAGATCTTCGCCATCTTTGCTGTAGAGTACCATGTGTGGAAAATATGGTATTCACAGTGACACAGAAATGTTTCAAATTACGGCGTTTTGACTTGATGTGAACCGGAAGATTATAGTTAACCGGCAGCAAAAGCCTAAGAGGTAATTTTTCTTATGGAAAGACGAATATACCTTTCAAATTCTAGTAGTGCCAAACCATACTAGACTAGATTTTTATTTCCTATGGGATTAAAAACCCTGTATGTTGTCAAACGTCTACATTTTGGTTTCACATGTACTGCATAATTTATGTATGTAATTACAAATTTACTTTCCTGCTTAAGACAAACCATTTGTATTTTAAAGAAGTGAATTATTTACAGTAGTTACGTTTACAGAAACCTGTTAGCACAAAACTGCAATACATCCTAGCCATTAATTGCTACTGAAACACTACTTTTCTTGATCGTTTAAGCAAATGAAGTCACTAAACTTGAACACAATGCAACGATTTATGGTTGAAGTTTACAAACTAGAAAAGTTGTTAACGGGCAATTTTCTTTGGAAAGAGTTTCTTGGAAGTGATCCTGAAAGCTTGGGACGTTATGATGTTTTTATGAGCCCGGCCTGAAAGTAGCGTGAACCTTTGATAAGCCTCATAATTCCTGCCATTAAAAAGCTTGTAAACTTTCGCGGTAAAACTAATTATGTGTTAAGAATTAGAACACGGTCGTTCTTCAAACGAAGCGTGCTTGATAATATTTAATTGAAACTTTATCTTTTTTTGGCTGAATAATTATGCTGCCTGGACAGAGTTCTTGGTGATACAGTGACAAAACGCTCATCCTTTCAGTGTTTTCTCTTGTATCTAGAGCTTACAAGAGCTGTACTGTACTGTGCTGTTGGAATCGAAATAACATTATAAGTTGTACAACATGAGAGTTATATACTGACCAAAAGCAATATACCTTCAGCAATTATTTCTGAAAAATGGTGATTTGTATAGACTAGGTGAAATAATGTACAAATTAGATAAAGTAAAACCAAAAGCCAATACTTTTAAGCGTTAAACTTACAAATATACTGTTTGTTTTATTTTTTGTTTGTTTTCTTTCATTTTAAACTTATTCCAATACATTCAAGTTCTTTATTTAGATGAAATATGTTCAATAAACTTTTGAAAGCTGTACAGTTTAGAAAACGTACCATTACAGTTCAAAATTTTCAATGAAAAATTAAGTCATTTTCCGCTGTATTGTCATAGATGTTAGACCTAATAAGTTCAAATCCCCTAATTCTTAGTAAAGAGTGTTGTATGGCATGTTTCACTAAGATCATTGGGTTGAAAGCTTAAAACACCGCCGTTTTTCAACAAATAAAAAAGTCCTTTTGAACCATTTATTTACGTCGGTTTAGAGAATATTATAGCTAAGAATATTCAGGTCGAATTTTCTCACATTGTTGGCGTTTTGAAAGTCTTCAGATAGCTGAAAACTGATGAGTATGGCCCTCCGCAAAAACTAAACTACAAGCTCAACGTCTTACCTTCTCGGGGGTGTTAAGCAACTCGAGAAGCACAGCTACGAAGGCCTCGATGGTCATCTGTCTTGCTGAATACTCGTCCAGGTAGTACGTCAGTGTAGTGAACTCACTCTTCTTCAACACTATCCTCGCCTTCTCGTCCACCATCTGCAGAGCCGCACTCCGTGAAGCGTGCACTCTTCTACTGTGACATACAAGTGTTAGTCAGTATACAGGGTGTTTAGCAGCTCAAGAAGCACAGCTACGAAGGCCTCGATGGTCATCTGTCTTGCTGAATACTCGTCCAGGTAGTACGTCAGTGTAGTGAACTCGCTCTTCTTCAACACTATCCTCGCCTTCTCGTCCACCATCTGCAGAGCCGCACTCCGTGAAGCGTGCACTCTTCTACTGTGACATACAAGTGTTAGTCAGTATACAGGGTGTTAGCAGCTCAAGAAGCACAGCTACGAAGGCCTCGATGGTCATCTGTCTTGCTGAATACTCGTCCAGGTAGTACGTCATCCTCGCTTCTCGTCCACCATCTGTAGTGAACTCTCTCTTCTTCAACACTATCCTCGCCTTCTCGTCCACCATCTGCAGAGCCGCACTCCGTGAAGCGTGCACTCTTCTACTGTGACATACAAGTGTTAGTCAGTATACAGGGTGTTTAGCAGCTCAGAAGCACAGCTACGAAGGCCTCGATGGTCATCTGTCTTGCTGAATACTCGTCCAGGTAGTACGTCAGTGTAGTGAACTCGCTCTTCTTCAACACTATCCTCGCCTCTCGTCCACCATCTGCAGAGCCGCACTCCGTGAAGCGTGCACTCTTCTACTGTGACATACAAGTGTTAGTCAGTATACAGGGTGTTTAGCAGCTCAAGAAGCACAGCTACGAAGGCCTCGATGGTCATCTGTCTTGCTGAATACTCGTCCAGGTAGTACGTCAGTGTAGTGAACTCGCTCTTCTTCAACACTATCCTCGCCTTCTCGTCCACCATCTGCAGAGCCGCACTCCGTGAAGCGTGCACTCTTCTACTGTGACATACAAGTGTTAGTCAGTATACAGGGTGTTTAGCAGCTCAAGAAGCACAGCTACGAAGGCCTCGATGGTCATCTGTCTTGCTGAATACTCGTCCAGGTAGTACGTCAGTGTAGTGAACTCGCTCTTCTTCAACACTATCCTCGCCTTCTCGTCCACCATCTGCAGAGCCGCACTCCGTGAAGCGTGCACTCTTCTACTGTGACACATACAGTGTTAGTCAGTATACAGGGTGTTTAGCAGCTCAGAAGCACAGCTACGAAGGCCTCGATGGTCATCTGTCTTGCTGAATACGTCCAGTGTTAGTACGTATCAGTGTGTGTGAGTGTTATCAGCTCTCAAGAAGCACAGCTACGAAGGCCTCGATGGTCATCTGTCTTGCTGAATACTCGTCCAGGTAGTACGTCAGTGTGGTGAACTCGCTCTTCTTCAACACTATCCTCGCCTCTCGTCCACCATCTGCAGCCGCCGCACTCCGTGAAGCGTGCACTCTTCTACTGTGACATACAAGTGTTAGTCAGTATACAGGGTGTTGAGCAGCTCAAGAAGCACAGCTACGAAGGCCTCGATGGTCATCTGTCTTGCTGAATACTCGTCCAGGTAGTACGTCAGTGTGTAGTGAACTCGCTCTTCTTCAACACTATCCTCGCCTTCTCGTCCACCATCTGCAGAGCCGCACTCCGTGAAGCGTGCACTCTTCTACTGTGACATACAAGAGCTAGTCAGTATACAGGGTGTTACAGCAACTCTAGAAGCTACACAGCTACGAAGGCCTCGATGGTCATCTGTCTTGCGAATACTCGTCCAGGTAGTACGTCAGTGTGGTGAACTCGCTCTTCTTCAACACTATCTCGCCTCTCGTCCACCATCTGCAGGCCGCACTCCGTGAAGCGTGCACTCTTCTACTGTGACATACCTAGTCAGGTATACAGGTGTTGAGCAGCTCAAAAGCACAGCTACGAAGGCCTCGATGGTCATCTGTCTTGCTGAATACTCGTCCAGGTAGTACGTCAGTGGTGAACTCGCTCTTCTTCAACACTATCCTCGCCTTCTCGTCCACCATCTGCAGAGCCGCACTCCGTGAAGCGTGCACTCTTCTACTGTGACATACAAGTGTTAGTCAGTACAGGGTGTTACAGCAACTCTAGAAGCACAGCTACGAAGGCCTCGATGGTCATCTGTCTTGCTGAATACTCGTCCAGGTAGTACGTCAGTGTGGTGAACTCGCTCTCTTCTTCAACACTATCCTCGCCTTCTCGTCCACCATCTGCAGAGCCGCACTCCGTGAAGCGTGCACTCTTCTACTGTGCATACAACAGTGTTAGTCAGTATACAGGGTGTTGAGCAGCTCAAGAAGCACAGCTACGAAGGCCTCGATGGTCATCTGTCTTGCTGAATACTCGTCCAGGTAGTACGTCAGTGTGGTGAACTCGCTCTTCTTCCAACACTATCTCGCCTTCTCGTCCACCATCTGCAGAGCCGCACTCCGTGAAGTGCACTCTTCTACTGTGACATACAAGTACGAGTCAGTATACAGGGTGTTGAGCAGCTCAAGAAGCGCGCACAGCTACGAAGGCCTCGATGGTCATCTGTCTTGCTGAATACTCGTCCAGGGTACGTCAGTGTGGTGAACTCGCTCTTCTTCAACACTATCCTCGCCTTCTCGTCCACCATCTGCAGAGCCGCACTCCGTGAAGCGTGCACTCTTCTACTGTGACATACAAGTGTTAGTCAGTATACAGGGTGTAGCTCAAGAAGCACAGCTACGAAGGCCTCGATGGTCATCTGTCTTGCTGAATACGTCGTCAGTGTAGTGAACTCGCTCTTCTTCAACACTATCCTCGCCTTCTCGTCCACCATCTGCACGACAGTGCACTCTAGTGTGAAGCTGCACTCTTCGAACTGTGACTAAGTGTTACTCGCCTTCGTCCACCATCTGCTGCAGAGCCGCACTCCGTGAAGCGTGCACTCTTCTACTGTGACATACAAGTGTTAGTCAGTATACAGGGTGTTGAGCAGCTAGAAGCACAGCTACGAAGGCCTCGATGGTCAGCTACGAAGGCAGTGTGGTGAACTCACTCTTCTTCAACACTATGCCTTCTCGTGCAGAGCTGCATCTGTCTTGTGGCATACAACAGCTAGTGAAGGGTGTTGAGCACTCGTCCAGGTAGTACGTCGGTGTACGTCAGTGAACTCGCTCTTCTTCAACACTATCCTCGCCTTTCGCCTCTCGTCCAGCGCACTTCTACTGTGACATACAAGTGTTAGTCAGTATACAGGGTGTTGCAGCTCAGAGCAGCTACGCCTCGATGGTCATCTGTCTTGCTGAATACTCGTCCAGGTAGTACGTCAGTGTAGTGAACGTCGCTCTTCTTCAACACTCCCGCCTTCTCGTCCACCATCTGCAGAGCCGCACTCCGTGATGACGTGCACTACTGTGACATACAAGTGTTAGTCAGTATACAGGGTGTTTAGCAGCTCAAGAAGCACAGCTACGAAGGCCTCGATGGTCATCTGTCTTGCTGAATACTCGTCCAGGTAGTACGTCAGTGTAGTGAACTCGCTCTTCTTCAACACTATCCTCGCCTTCTCGTCCACCATCACCTGCAGAGCCGCACTCCGTGAAGCGTGCACTCTTCTACTGTGACATACAAGTGTTAGTCAGTATACAGGGTGTTTAGCAGCTCAAGAAGCACAGCTACGAAGGCCTCGATGGTCATCTGTCTTGCTGAATACTCGTCCAGGTAGTACGTCGGTGTAGTGAACTCGCTCTTCTTCAACACTATCCTCGCCTTCTCGTCCACCATCTGCAGAGCCGCACTCCGTGAAGCGTGCACTCTTCTACTGTGACATACAAGTGTTAGTCAGTATACAGGGTGTTAGCAGCTCAAGAAGCACAGCTACGAAGGCCTCGATGGTCATCTGTCTTGCTGAATACTCTCGTCCAGGTAGTACGTCAGTGTGTGAACTCGCTCTTCTTCAACACTATCCCTCGCCTTCTCGTCCACCATCTGCAGAGCCGCACTCCGTGAAGCGTGCACTCTTCTACTGTGACATACAAGAGCTAGTCAGTTATAGCAGGGTGTTACAGCAACTCAAGAAGCACAGCTACAGCAGAGGCCTCGATGTGGTCATCTGTCTTGCTGAATACTCGTCCAGGTAGTACGTCAGTGTGGTGAACTCGCTCTTCTTCAACACTATCCTCGCCTTCTCGTCCACCATCTGCAGAGCCGCACTCCGTGAAGCGTGCACTCTTCTACTGTGACATACAAGTGTTAGTCAGTATACAGGGTGTTGAGCAGCTCAAGAAGCACAGCTACGAAGGCCTCGATGGTCATCTGTCTTGCTGAATACTCGTCCAGGTAGTACGTCAGTGTAGTGAACTGCTCTTCTTCAACAACTCGCTCTTCCACCTTCAACAGCCGCACTCCTGAAGCGCCTTCTTCTCGTCATACAAGACTAGTCAGTATCAGGGTGTTACAGCAACTCTAGAAGCACAGCCGAAGGCCTCATGGTCTCTGTCGTGAACTCGCAGGTAGTGCAGTGTGGTGAACTCGCTCTCTTCAACACTACTGCCTTCTGTCCACATCTGCAGAGCCGCACTCCGTACAAGCGTGCAGCTACTGTGACATACAAGAGCTAGTTAGTATACAGGGTGTTGAGCAGCTCAAGAAGCACAGCTAGAAGCTTCGATGGTCATCTGTCTTGCTGAATACGAAGGCCTCGTCCATGGTCATCTGTCTTGCTGAATACTCGTCCAGTGTAGTGAACTCAGTGCTCTTCTTCAACACTATCCTGCCTCTCGCTCTTCTTCAACACATCCTCGCCTCTGCAGAGCCGTCCACCATCTGCAGAGCCGCACTGAAGCGTGAAGCACTCTTCTACTGTGACATACACTCTTCTAGTGTTACAGTATACAAGTGTTAGTAGCAGCAGTATACAGGGTGTTTAGCACAGCTCAAGAAGCACAGCCGAAGGCCTCGATGGTCATCTGTCTTGCTGAATACTCGTCCAGGTAGTACGTCAGTGTGGTGAACTCGCTCTTCTTCAACACTATCCTCGCCTTCTCGTCCACCATCTGCAGAGCCGCACTCCGTGAAGCGTGCACTCTTCTACTGTGACATACAAGTGTTAGTCAGTATACAGGGTGTTGAGCAGCTCAAGAAGCACAGCTACGAAGGCCTCGATGGTCATCTGTCTTGCTGAATACTCGTCCAGGTAGTACGTCAGTGTAGTGAACTCGCTCTTCTTCAACACTATCCTCGCCTTCTCGTCCACCATCTGCAGACATACAAGTTCATACAGGTACACTGGGTCCGTTCATAAGGGTCACGATTCGTAGCTTATAATTGTGCTTTTTAAAAGTGGGAGACTTCACCTTGTTTTCCCAACAATTAAAGTAGTAATGACTCATAAAAGGTACATGGGTTTTTTAAATTTAAGATTTTATAATTTTAAAACGTTGAATTTTGAATATATGTAGTGAAAATTTAAAAATCATGTTTGGAATATTGTTTTCTACTAAACGATACGTTTATTTTAATACAAACGAAATAACAGTTCTGATAATCGGCCGCCATTTTCTTACATGACAGTCAACTTGACATCTCTTACGAGAACCTAAAATAGTTTGTAGTTCTGATTTTATAGCTCAATTAAATATTATTGATACCTTTTTACTCTTGGAAGGTGTTGTATCTGTGTTAACATTTTATAAAAATAGGGCTGTGATTGAAAATAAAGTGTAAAAGACATAGGTTCGTTTGTATTAAACTAAATGTCTCGTTTAGTAAACATTAGAATGTTGACTCCATTCAAAATGCGACGTTTTAAATGTCTAAAATCGTTCTAGTCAGTTCTACTGCATTCAACTGTGCTTGTAAAGCCCATTATCATGATATACAACAGCTAGCCTAGCTAACTGATATGTGTTATCAGTCGTCTAGTACTCACCCCTGCGGCGTCTCCCAAGGGTCCATGTCGTAGGAGGTGCAGGAGTGAGGCACCTTCCCCACATCCCTCACCGCCAGTATCATGCGCTTGTGATACTTGAGCTGATTCACAGCCTCGTCGTGTGTTACGTCAAGGAACGACTGACCGTTCACTTCAAGGATTTGGTCACCGATCTATAACATAAAGTATTCAAGTAAAGTCTGCGCAGTACGAGTGGGAACAGGTGACAGTGTAGAGGGTTGCAGACCAACAAACCCCACCCTTATAAAATAGTGTTACTAAATCACTATTTGAGATGCCGACCACTCTCATGAGGGTATTTTAAGGCAAATATGTCGTGAAAGATGAGTGTGATGAGTGGTAGTAATGAGTTATGAGGTGTAGTCTTGTTACAAACTAAGGCCGACTCTTCCTTAGAATGGGTCGTTAATTAATAGCCCAATGACCAATGGAAATACAAGGACCAACGGCTTAACGTGACTTCCAAACCACGAAGGTGATGGTTTGTTATGTCTAAACGATGGTGGGAGTTTATGCGGGTATCATCGGATGATCACTGAACTATCTGAGCCGCTTTAGACCTATATCATCCTCAAAACCTAACCTCCATGAAGCTGGATTACAGGACCACGCCACGAGTCCCAGTCAAAATTTGTCAGTGTGAGGTTTAAATTTTTAAATGGAAGATAAATGTATTCTTATTGGAAACCAATTTTCCTAATTGTACTTCTGTTTTGAGAAAAATACACTTTGAAACATGAAAAAATACATGTTTTAGATTTCTGAAAACATTGTTAAAAAGTGGGAGTTTTAAAATGTGACTCCAATTCGTCTGAGACTGTTTGTTTGACATCATGTAAAAATTATGATACACACAAAGGTTTATCAAATGCCCTTTGTTGCATTGTAAAACCTCGCAAACGCTTGTTTATAGACGTGTTGTGACTAGCATTTTCTAGCCGCTCACAAAAATATAATTTGTTTTACCCCATAGACAAATTGGGGTTGGCAGAACTGTTCTGCATAAGATAGATGGATGGAAGATCGCTCCTGCTTTATTTACAATTTGTAATGGTTTGAGAAATAGTTGTGAGAGGAGTAGTGTTACAATCACATTTTCAAAGACTTTTGTGTTATTGCATTAACGCTGAATATACTTAGTAAGTATATTAATGTCTGAAACTGTCACTAACTCAAGAAGTGTATTCGCTAAGAGCGGCTGTAACAACATGAAAAGTACGTAGGAGCGCACAGCTGATTGTACACACCGCACGCTCGACTGTTTGGCTGTTTTACCAACATTACAGCACTGGTTGTCCCGCTCAGGGAAAACTCCCGCTGACTCAATGGTTTCACGCAGCGCCGCCACGGCTGGAGACGCAACACGCAGTACGGCCTGACTACATAGCTGCTGCTGACACTCTGCAGGCGTCTTTACCTCGCCCAGGATGCAGTAACGGACTTCTGCTGACTTACCTTTTGACAGCACTTCTATCTTTAGACTTGCTCCTTTTTTATTTTTATTTGTGAATGAGTGTGTCACCAAGCAAATATTGTGTATTTTTGGTGTCAAATCAATTTTAATTTCTTTTAAAATGCCTATAATAACTCGATCATCTGAACTACTAAATATGACAAATGGCTTATATTTTGTTGACAATGAAGTAATTGACATTGCATCTCTTCTGCATATTGAACTTAAGGCCATTTCTACGAACTATGGCGAGGATGCCATACAAGACGTTGTCCCCCATGTTGCCAAAATAATGAACCAGCTTAATGACAAGTGCAAACACATTAGTGATTTGGAGAAAGAACTTAATTCTCTTAGTAAGGACCTTGAAGCTGCTGAGTCTAGAGTGCAGACTCTCAACTGCAGCTTTAGAGAGAAGTCTGCTGAGTGTAACGTGTTGGAGGACGAGTCGACTGAGATCATCATTGAACTTAGACAGCAATGTAAAGAACTGACTGAACAAAATCTAGCTTTAAGTAATAGAATTAAGGACAGTGTACAGTTAGATGTAAATAAGTTGTTAGTAGATAGTCAAGCAAATGTCGAGCTAGTGGTGGAGGAGAGAAAGAGCTTGTTGACTACTATAGAGGTGTACGAGGCGGAGCTGGATAGTCTGAGGGCTCAGATCGCGGGTTTGGAGGCGCTGGCCAACTCTTCGGCTGGTCCAGTGCTGACACCTTCCCTTGGCACGCCTTCTGAGATCCCTCTGACTCTCAGCGTTGGCTCTGACGATCTCTGTGGTGGCGACGCCTCAGGTTGTTGTGGTGACCATAGTAGAGTAGCCTCAGAGGCCCTTCTGGCCGATGAAGAAAAGTTAGTTGTTACTAATAATTTAAGTAATGTCTTGATTATAGGTGATTCTTTAGTACGGCAGGCCAGTCTAAACTGTGTATATAAAGGTGCTTTGCTTGAATGTTGTCCTGGTGCACGTATTGTACATATTAAGGAAAGGTTGATGAACTATGTTGATTACAATCTGTCAATCATTCACTTTCACGTAGGCACCAACAATCTGAGGAGAGGTTACAGGGGGGGACCGGGGTATGATGGAGGACATGGAAAAAAACAGGCCCTTCATAGTATGGCTGACTTGCTGTTTACAACTAAACAACACTTTCCAAATTCAAAAATCTTTGTAAACAGCATCTTGATTCGTTCAGACATTAGTTACAAAGCCCTTTTCAATTTTAATAGTCAGCTTGAGGTAATGTGTGACAACTTCGGTGTCATTTTTGTTGAGGCCAACTGTTGGGTTGCGAGGAGAGATCTCGGTCGAGATGGTAGACACTTGAACAGGGGAGGCGTGGCGCGGCTCGCGGCGCTGTTTGAGGCTGTGATGGATTTTGGTCTCAAGCTCGATACTGAGCAGTCTCCTGCAGTTTCTCCCTCAGGCTCTGACCCCAACTCAACCTCTGAGGCACCACCAATTCCGGGAAACGGGCAGTTTTGAGGGAGAGCTATCTTCGTTTGGCTCATGTCAATATGCGCTCCCTCAACACAGGATTTGATGAACTGCTTACTCTTGCGCAAGACTTCAATTTTGATTTGATTGGCATTACCGAGACGTGGCTTGACCCTAACACCCCTTCTTCAAACTATGAGATGCCAGGTTACACTTTGATCAGAGCTGATCGCAGCTCACAGCCGGGTGGTGGAGTTGCGATTTACATAAAGGAGTCTCTAAGCTTTGAGCGAGTCGATCTGACTCATACTGATCCTGGCATTGAACATATTTCGTTGATTCTCAAACTGAGAGAGTGTAAACTGGGGGTTGCCATTGTCTACAAGCCACCTGATGTGAACTACAGCTGTCTCAAGTCTCTTTTTCAATCTTTCTTTGTAGACATGGCTGTTGAGGTTGACAACGTGGTTTGTTTAGGAGACACCAATGTGGACCTTATGTCAGATACTTGCAGTGCTTCCAATTATCTTCGTCGTCTGATCAAGTTCCACAACGTTGTACAGCATATCAGTGAGCCGACCCGAGTTACGTGTACTTCAGAAACACTGATTGATCATCTGTATGCTGACAAAGCCACCAAAATAGAAAGGTGTGGAGTTTTAGATACTTCAAGTATCATCGATCATCGAGGATTGAAAATAACGGACCATAAGCTGATATACTGTGACTTGAAATTTGTTAGAGAGAAGACACAGCCAAAGTTAATAAAGTACAGAGATTATTCCAAGTTCAATTTAAATGACACATTGGCCATGGTTGCAGAAGTGGGCTGGAATAAAGCTTGTGATCTCAATAATGTTGATGAAATAGAACAATTCATAGTGTCTAATATTAAAAGAGTTTTTGACAAACATGCTCCAATAGTCACAAAAAGAATAACAAAAAAGAAAGCTCCTTGGAGAACCCAAGAAATCTTAGAGCTTACGAAGGTAAAAGAAAAATTGAAGAGAAAGTTTGATGTAGAGAAAAATGCTGCTACCTGGGCAGAATACAAAGTTGCAAGAAATGTTTTGAACACAGCTATAAGATCAGCAAAAAAGAATTATTTTGAAGACAAACTATCTGATTGTGGAAACCCTTGCGATTTCTGGAAATGTTTACGACAGAGTGGTATCGTTGGATCAAAAGGGCAAGATCAAAGACTGCCTTCAAACTTAGATATAAACGAGATAAACAAGTATTTTGCAGAAATGGGAAAGTTTTTTGAGTCCGACAAAATGTTGGAGCAGTTCTATAATAATAACAGAAAAATGGGAGTTACTGCTGAGTTTGAATTCAGGAAAGTGTCAAGTGACGAAGTTACGTCGGCAATGAACGAAATTACTTCCAGAGCAGTAGGCACAGATGACATTGGAATCCACATGATACGAGCAGTAAGTCCATATGCTATTGATGCCATTACTCACCTAGTAAATATGTCCTTGGCGAGAGATGAGTTCCCACAGACATGGAAGATGAGTATTGTCAAACCCTGCCAAAACCCAGACACCAACGAGTGTCTCTCATTTGAGGCCTATCTCTATTTTGCCAGCAATGTCGAAGATAGTGGAGAAACTCGTCGTAAGACAAGTCACCCATTTTATTGAAGAACAAAATATTCTCCCAAAACTTCAGTCTGGGTTCAGAAAACATCATGGGACATGTACTGCATTGGTAAATTTATTCAACGACTTGTTTGAGACTCGAGACAGAAGTCAATGTAGTTCTCTAGTTATGCTAGACTACTCACAGGCTTTCGACTCCATAAGCCATTCGTTGTTGCTTGCCAAGATGAAATTCCTCGGATTTGGTGAACATGCACTCAACTGGTTTAAGTCATATCTTGTGGAAAGACATCAAGTGACGAGAGTGGGTACCGAGACTTCATATCCCTTAGTCAAGGCTAGGGGTGTTCCGCAAGGCAGTTGTCTAGGCCCTGTCCTCTTCACGTTGTACACTTCAGATTTGGACAGGTATGTGCGTCACTGCACAGCCCATTTATATGCTGATGACTGCCAGGTGCATATGCCATTTGAGTTAAATGAGTTGGAGGAGGCGATTGGAAAAGTTAATTCTGATTTGGAGAGTGTACAGATGTGGTCGAGAAAACATGGACTTAAGCTGAATGCCAATAAATGCACAGTGTTGTATATAGCAGCACCGACACAAATCCAGCGTATTAAAGATAGCAATGTGCAAGTAATGATTGGTGATGAATGCTTGAGCGTCAGTGAGACTGTGAAGACGCTGGGCGTCGTTCTGGACAGTGAACTGAGTTTTTCTGACCACATAACGTATGTATCTCAGAGAGCACTGGGGAGGCTGCGAGGCATGTACATGCTGAGATCCATCTTACCCGAGAACGTTAAGCTGCGCCTTGTTCTGTCTCTTGTGTTGCCTATATTTTATTACTGTTTTCCTGCATACGGAAATAGCATCTCGAGGGAAGACGCTGAACGTATTCAAAAATTGCAAAACACCGCAATACGATTTGTGTATTCACTTTGTAAAAGAAATCATGTGTCTCCCTTCCGAGAAGCTGCAGGTCTCATGACCATGGATGCTGTGTGTAGGATGCAAACTTGCTGCCTCATAAACCGAGTTCTGCACCAGCAGGAGCCGCGGTATCTTGCAGAGAGGCTTTGTAGTCGGGCCGAGATATCTCAGCGCAGCACACGGCAGGATAACAAGCTTCACTTCAATAAAGTGAAGCTGGAGATTGGTCGAAGGGGATTTTCCCACTTCGGTCCAAAATTGTACAACGACCTGCCCTGTGACCTCAAATCGCTCAAAGGCCACCAATTTCAAAAGAATATTAAAAAGTATATACTTTCAACTCAAAGTTATTGATAGTTCTAGTCATAGTTTTGTTCTCAGTTGTCTATATTTATGTTGTCTATATTTATTGTACCATATTGTGTATTGTGACGTGAGTTATTATGAAAAACAGATTTGTATCTGATAATCGCTTGAGAATAAAGGCATGTTTATTTTTATTTTATTTTATTTTTATAGACTAGAGACATCGGTCAGACCATATCGTCATTTTTGACGCCCGTACACTGCGCACCCCTAAGATATATCTCGTGTTAATAACATATTTCATCACTAGGTCCTAGAGTTGCTACAAGCTCAAGTTTACCGTCCGAGACTTGAATGTACACGTATACAGGTTTAGAAGAATTACAAAGGATGGGCGTGCTATACCAATACTTACAAAACTGTCAGATGCAAGCTCTCGGATATTCTATAAGTTTTCCGATAAAGCATGGCACAGGAGGTGGCCTTGCTTCCACCCTTTTCATGTTACATTCTGCATTTGACGTGTCTAAGCTACATTGGAAATATTAAGGGGCGAATACTTTCATACGGTATTGGAAATAACTTCATGAAGATCTTAGTTTGTACCGCGCGGGAAAGTAATATGCTGTAAATTTTAAACCAAACTTTATATTATTTTAACTAAGACTTACATTGGTTTGGGCAAACGTGATCGACAAATTAATGTTTAAAATATTTGACAAATTAGGTCCGGTGTTTGTTGGCCTGCATATGATATTAAAAGTTGTGCTCAATACCTTGTAGACAAAACTCGCTAACGACCTGAGCTTTGTCTCGTCGGCTTCTGTTCACATATTCTGTGTGAAACTCCAATCAACAGCTGTTTGTAATTAAATGTGAAAGTCTGGGTCGGACGGCGCCATCTCCTTCCCCGTCCCCCTTCCCCTTCTGCTCTTTCAGAGCCAAAATGTCCCATCAAAACTAGAGCTGGGCCTGAATCCAATCCCGAGTTTGAACATACATGAACATTGTGTAGTCTTGGTACATTGTTGTCTATAATTGATATTTTAAACACGACTTTTTACTTTAATATTTTCAATTGATTGATGAGCGCAAACACTCATTTCTCCAGAACCTTCATTCTTCAAAAAAAAGCAGTCCGGATCATCGCAAAATTACGAAGAAGAGAGTCGTGTAGGCAAGCATTTAAAGATCTGAATCTGTTGACACTACCCTGCCTCTATATTTTAGAGACATGTCTCTTCTTCAAATCAAAAAGCAATACAATAAGAGGTAGTAACATACACTCTTATGAAACTAGAGGCAGGGACGACTACCGAACTGGGAGACACAGAACGGTAGCCCATGAACGTTTGCCTTCTCAGGCAGGAGTTCATCTGGTCAACAGTTTACCAAATTCGCTAAAAAATGCCTCAATGCCTAAGGCATTCAAGGCTCGTCTGAAAGCTATCTTGTCATCTCAAGCATTTTACAGCACAGACGGGTTCTTGGCATTCAACTGGGAGACTCTGGAATTAGACAACCAACAATAGGGAATAGAGTGGTACAATTCGAATGAATGAGAGAGAGTGAATGTAACAGTCCTGTATGTATGAAAGGTATTTTGATGTTAGTATGAATGGAAAATTAAACAAATTAAACACTGACGATTGCTATACATTTACTGTAATATGTTCACGCAATAAACCATTTATTTATTTATTTAATTTTTTTTTAACGCGATAACTCAAAATATTTGCATCCTAAAGAATCAAACGGCAAATCTTTTTACCTCTAAATAATTATTTTGTTCTGAATTAAGATGCCTGCCTGCTTTTGATCATAAACTAGGCCAAGCGCATTACTTTTAAGAGAATATATTCATGAATTAGAATGACTGTGTTGTATTGTTTTATGGTTTCTGGTACAAAAGAAAATAACACAATTTAGATAAACAAGGATGGAATTAGAACTCTGTACATAGGGTGTGAACTGACGGAAACGATCGACAGTCTTTATAGGGTTACAATAATACATTTAAAAAACATAAACATTTCTAGATTATTAATTCTTCAAAAATCAGCCATAAGAATAATTGCCAAAATAAAACCTGTAGAAATACTTTTAATCAACTGTAATGTTGAAAATTTACATCACTAATTTATACTGTATATAGGAAACTTTATCATTATGTTTCTCAAAATTTCAATTGGTAGAATCAAGTCACTCTTAATATATAATACGCATAATACAAATACAGATATCAAATTCCAATAGCCATCGATTAGAAATGTTTTAAAAATTGTCGATAAATTTTGGTAGAAATATGTTTGATAAACTACAAGAAAATATCAGAAAGATTCAAAATTTAAAAACATTTAATTGTGAGCTAAAGAACCCTTAACTGTCAAATTCATTTTATACACTGGGAGAGTTCAAACTAAATAGTCTTAAAATTTAACCATCTATTCTTATATTTACCTTAGGGCTAGTTGGATTTTTAAGTGGTTATTTCTTACCATTGAAACTAGGTATTTCTTTTTTTACTGTCAACACAATGTTTTTATTGTATATTGACAAATAAATTATTAGTTATATGTATATAAAATCAATCAAATCACATAACTCACACCTAAAAATCTCTGAATGTATTCCTATACACCAATATTTTAAATTTACTTTCACATCAGCTTAAAGGAATTTAAGTTATTTCCGGTGACAAAAGCATATACAGCCAAGTTAATCAGTATAATATTTGTTCATATACTCAGAAGGGACATGCAACGCTTCGTAAATAAACAAGTTAATGCATTCAACAAACACATTAAGATATGAATGCATCTCCTTAATGTTCATTACTTAGTCACTCTAGTTCTTATTATTCGCTAGTCGTATTTATATTTTAATATTTTGTGCTAGACAATTTTAATGCCTACGAAAAACTATTAAATAATCGTTTAATTCAGTAAAAAATATAATAAGTAAAAAAATATTGTTGATTGATGATTCTCTTAGGAAAAGTTATTTAGAAGGTGAGTGTGTTTATAGGCCTAAGTGCAGTGGTATTTTTAAGAATTACGGAAAGTTAACCTGTTATATATGAAATATTATTTTATCTTAAATGACTGAGTTGTACTAAATCTGAATTGTATTAAATTCGTTACTTTAGATTCAAGACAACCAAAACCATTATGACCAAATTGGGCTAGTTTTGTCGATGATAGATTTATTGTAATAGATAACTCAAAACATTTTAAATTTTGAAATGAATATTTTGTGCTGCGCGTTCTTGCTGCTTTAAGTAAAGTGACTATATATCTGAATAACCGCAAGTGAGAAGAAAAGTTAGAAATTAAAGATTAAAGTTTGTTAAGGTATGGTTTCCTAGGAATGCGTTGACCGCTATATTACGGCCGTAATGTAGCGGTGAACGTAACCGTGACGGTGGACGTAACACAATATTTAAACAGAACTTTTGACATGTTGTTTATTTTAGTTGTCAAAGTTTATTTACGTATATAGTAACGGACAAGCTAGACTATTGTTTACAAAACAAAATGTATCACCTGGCGAGAAAAACCTTAACTAGTTTTCACCGCTACTTTACGTCCACCATTTTCTAGGAAACCACTCTCATCTGATTGTATTGAAAACAAAACTCACCGTCATATTACGGCCATATTGTAGCGGTCACCGCTTTCTAGGAAACCGTAGCGTTAGAGTAAAAAAAATCGAAGTACTTTCCTAACCAGTATCTTTTTCACAGAAAGTTGTAAGCCAAAAATTACAGGACTTTGCCATGTAAGTTTAATAGATTAATACGTTTAATTTTGGTAAGCTTTTAACAATGCTGCATTTGGTTTCAAGCAAGCGTGCAAGTCGAATTTGCCAGTAAATGAAAATCACTAATTGCATCGTGTAAAGAATATATTGCCAGCTGATAGCAAAACCCCGGTGCCAGTCACAGATTTTGCAACCCCTATCACCTTTTGGCATTGGTGTTTTAATTCATTGTCAGCTGACTTTAACCGGTCGAATGAAACTAAAAGAACTGTTGAAGTCTAGTCAAGAACACTAGTCAAGAAAACAAACCAGACTGCATGCCAGC
This sequence comes from Matsumurasca onukii, assembly GCA_018831715.1. Classification (NCBI taxonomy): domain Eukaryota; kingdom Metazoa; phylum Arthropoda; class Insecta; order Hemiptera; family Cicadellidae; genus Matsumurasca; species Matsumurasca onukii. The sequence goes on from CM032065.1 coordinate 19,208,000, forward strand.
TGCAGGGAAAATTTAAACGGCTTTTGCAAATCTTGAATAATGCTTGTGCTGGAATTGTCAATAATACCCTGTCTGGGCATGCAAGTGACTTGCAATGTGTGCACCTAGCTTTTGTTTGCAAGTTGATTTTATTATAAAATATATTTTGTTAATTTAACTCTAAAATACAACGAATCGTTACATTAGTGAAGCACGAAAGTAAATAGCTACCATCCAATGATTGAGTTTTCGTTATTAAAACAACGTTTAAAAAGGAATGTAAAGTACATCCAACTCTAACGATAATATATAAAGACAACTAAGTTAGCTGCGATGTTTCGTCAAAGGGTTGGTATTCCTGTTTTCCAAGCGCTGACGAGCACGTTTGTCATGTGCGACAAGGACTGATGTTTTCGTATTTGTTTTTAATGTCCTGAAGCTCATAAATATTCTGGCAGTGACGCTGTATTTGGCCGCGCTGTTGTCAATGTCTGACCCTTTCCTATGTAAATCATAAATATATATATTTTAGTGTTCTTTAATTTGTTCTTAAAATGTATCTTAAGGTGTAATAGTGTTGTAGTTGTCTTAAAAACGAAATCGTAATTTCCAGTTATCCTTCAAAACCCACATTGGGCTGACTACACACGTCCTACTACCGAATACTCTCTTCAAAACCCACATTGGGCTGACTACACACGTCCTACTACCGGATACTCTCTTCAAAACACACATTGGGCTGACTACACACGTCCTACTACCGGATACTCTCTTCAAAACCCACATTGGTCTGACTACACACGTCCTACTACCGGATACCTATCTTCAAAACCCACACTTGGGCTGACTACACGTCCTACTACCGGATACTCTCTTCAAAACCCACATTGGACTGACTACACATCCTACTACCGGATACTCTCTTTCAAAACCCACATTGGGCTGACTACACACGTCCTACTACCGGATACTCTCTTCAAAACCCACATTGGTCATTACACGTCCTACTACCGGATACTCTTTTCAAAACCCACATTAGACTGACTACACGTCCTATTCCGGATTCTCTTCAAAACCCACATTGGACTGACTACACACCTCCTACTACCGGATACTATCTTCAAAACCCACATTGGGCTGCCTACACACATCCTACTTCCGGATACTCTCTTCAAAACCCACATTGGACTGACTACACACGTCCTACTACCGGATACTCTCTTCAAAACCCACATTGGACTGACTACACACGTCCTATTACCGGATAATCTCTTCAAAACCCACATTAGACTGACTACACACGTCCTATTACCGGATTCTCTTCAAAACCCACATTGGACTGACTACACACCTCCTACTACCGGATACTATCTTCAAAACCCACATTGGGCTGCCCACACACATCCTACTTCCGGATACTCTCTTCAAAACCCACATTGGACTGACTACACACGTCCTACTACCGGATACTCTCTTCAAAACCCACATTGGGCTGACTAGACACGTACTACTACCGGATACTCTCTTTAAAACCCACATTGGACTGACTACGCACGTCCTACTACCGGATAGTTTCTTCAAACCCCACATTGGGCTGACTACACCCATCTACTACCGGATACACTTATCAAAACCCACGTTGGGCTGACTACACACGTCCTACTTCCGGATACTCTCTTCAAAACCGACATTGGGCTGACTACACACGTTCTTCTTCTGGATACTCTCTTCAAAACCCGCATTGGGCTGACTACACACGTCCTACTTCCGGATACTCTCTTCAAAACCGACATTGGGCTGACTACACACGTTCTTCTTCTGGATACTCTCTTCAAAACCCACATTGGGCTGATTACACGTCCTACTTCCGGATTCCCTCTTCAAAATATTCTTTTGTGCTCAAATTTAATGCTAACAAATAATCTTAACCACTTATTTCAAATAAATTGAACCTTCCAAAAATGTTATTTGTCTATCAGTTTTCGGAAATTATTTTAGGTTCACGGATTAGAATAAATAAATGATATTTCAAAAAAATAAATATAATTTACCCGTCGAAACCCTTCTAACACTGTGATTTGCTAAATGAAGACCATGCTAGTAGCTACCAACACGGAGCAGTTTCTCGTTTCACTTACAAGACGTTACCAATTGTATCTTTCTCCGAAACCAAACAAAATGATGGTTATGGTAAAGTAAAAACTCAACATGGAAAACACTTAATTCTGGGAAAACCACTTTAGCATGTCACTGCATGTATACCAAACAATTTAAAAAAAGGTATTATAACATTGTATTACAACGTTAATGTTAATACCTGTGTCAATTAATAACCAGATTCAAGTTCGAAAACCAATTTCGCCCAAACATTCAAGGACTCAATAAAATTTCACGTAACCAAACAATGTCCACCGATTACGATTAACCTAGAACCAATATTGTAGTTTCTGATTAGTTCAAGCTCATAAAATGCAGGTTATAATAACCTTATCCAGACTTTGTCCATAACCATAACCACGTCCACAGCTGACAACAGCATTGGCCTCGATCTTGGTAATTGCATTTAAACAGTCCTCGATACCACTTAGATATTTCTCATATGTTATTTGTACGCAAGTTCCTTTTCAAGCTTCGACAAAAAGTTTTTAAAAAAGCTTAATTTACCTAGTAAAGTTTAGTCGAAGAATTTAAGTATTTAAGTTATTGAAAGTGCTCTGTCGTCGAAAATAGCCCACACACACTCTTTATGGGGGGATGGTACAACCTAACCCTTACAACACTACTTCTAGTGTGAATTTTCGTTGAGGTAGACCTACATGTAGATGCTAACAGGTGGCGATTCATTGCCTTATGGAAAAATACATTTAGGCTAGACATAATAGCTGTTAACGAATTAAATAATGATTCTGAACTTAGTATAACTCCGAAACTTGAGTTTTTAAAAAAATAATTTGTGTCTAAGCCTTAAAACAGTCCTTCTTTAAAGGTTAACAGCCGACACGTGTGTGTTTGGTAAACCCTCACATATTCCTTAAAATAAAACCGGTATCAATGAAATAAAAAAAGGATGACAGATATGTACATGAGGGAATTATAATACAAAAACTTGATTTTCGGAACATGTCCATTTCAGCCTTATACTGGTCCTCTAGTACTGATTTTGACTAGTGTGGTAGTTTTAATTGAATGATTACATAATTTCCTTCTAAGCAGTGTACTAAATAGTAACGATTACTCTTTTTATAGTTTATATACACCCCTGGAGAAAATTAACGCGCCGTTTGGGTTATTTCTCATAATTTTAATCATCCGGCTTTCATTTCAAAATTATAAATTTTCGGGCTAAATGCCAGTAAATATTCAATTTAACTAAACAGCAATAGAGTAATGCTACGAGAAATAGACGGTACAAATCTTCAGTTATGAATTGGTTTGACATTTTACCTGTGGTGCCATAATTTTGTCCAGGAGTGTATATAAAGTACTTTAGGATGTGGTTGAAATAAAAGTTTAGCGATAGACAGTCAACGTTTGACACCAACACAAACTAAATGCTATTAATAATTATGTATACAAACTAGTGGATCTAAGTTCTTATAGAGAATTAAAACGACTAAGTTACTTTTACGTAAGCTATGTTGTTAAAAAAAAAAACTGTGCTGAGAGAAAAGATACGAGTTGCTGTTGCAGCTGTGTAATTATAAGAACAAGGGAACAAGGTAATGAATAACGGTATTAAAGTCGTGCAATACTTGAGTTAAGTCCCACGGCGCAGGAGCTTGCAGGCGACAAATCATGCTGCACAGACAACAGCTGGCAATATCCGCTAACACATGACTTTGTATGGCTTATATAACCTGTGTAATGAGTTTCAAGGTACAAGAATGTATGATAAAGAGAACACGTAGAGAACTTATGTGTTGTTATTGAATATTATGTAAAATTCTAATACAACATACAGAATGTTTCAAAGGTTAGGAGAGAGGGATTTTACCCACCACACGAACATTGTTGATAAAAAAAGCTTATTTCTTAAGAAATTCTAAACAATAGAAAGATAAGGTCTTGAACATGTGTTCCAACATCGTTGAACCTTTAGTACGTTTGGAACGTTAAGTTCTGAAACACCCTGTAAAATGTAGGTTACAAGTTAACTGACCGTCAGTCCAGCTCTGTCGGCGACCGAGTCCTTGTCTACTCCAGTGACGAAGATGCCAAGGTTGTACTCCACACCTCCACGTATCATCAACCCTAGACTCTGTCCTGGCTCTATGTTCAACTCCACCTAAACAACAACAACAACAATCACACAACAACGCACTCCAGTTACGTGAGTTCAGCTCTGTCGGTGACCGAGTCCTTGTCCACTCCAGTGACGACGATGCCAAGGTTGTACTCCACACCTCCACGTATCATCAGCCCTAGACTCTGTCCTGGCTCTATGTTCAACTCCACCTAAACAACAACAATCACACAACACAAACAACACACTCCAGTTACCTGGAGCCCAGCGTGAAATTTAGCACCAGCTACACATACTATATAAGGTAAGGTTAGTACGTATGGAAGAAGGTTTTTTTAAGTACTACTTCTCAAAGGAAGAGATCTAATTAAGACACATCATGAGTCAAGAAAGAACTTAGTGACATTAAGTTACATAAAATGTAGAAACTCATTGATTTTTGTGTATTGAATAATGCAATGATCCCAGGTTAGAACTTTAATTTAATCTAGTTCTTCCGGTTCACAACGCGTCTAAGTTTTATAATTAGGTTGGGATATTTCGGTCTCGCAGTGTAGTACCATCTCCAGGCACTGATTGGCTGAAACCAGTGACTAAAACCAGGCGAGGCCGAAATATATCAACCTAACTATGAAGTTTGGACGTGGTATGAACCGGAAGAACTTATATATTATAGTCGTGACACGGGCCGCGAAAGCCTGAGAGGTTAAGATCCCAGGTTAAGATTGAACGATGTTCATCTAAAAAATAAAACAAGAAGAAGAATTTCTATTCTTTGATATTCAAATTAAAGGTGAGGAACAGAGGTGACGATTCAAGCTGAAGCACGGGATTAAAGGTCAACTACTCCCGTACACGTTTAAAGGTGCGCTTAACAGAAAATCGTTTACGACCGAGAATACCAGCTATCAAGGCTCATAGTGTTCGGGGAGATACCAATAATTCGAATTGCGTGGTAGTTTCAGCCACATCTTCGTTTAATTTAAAATCAATTATTATTGGTGTCTCTCAAGCAAAAGTACTCCACTGCTTGTTAAAGTTGAATTTCAAGAAAATACTTTTACTGTAGTTTGTTTAAACTTCGTGTTCGTAGTGCATTCAATACGTGATTTCAATATTAAAATCGGATCAGGAATACTTTCTTCTTGACATGTGTTACATTCATTGTCGAGTAGTTTCAATATCACTTTAGAGATCTTCTTCAGAATACAATCTACCTCTATACAGGTAAGTCTTTCTAGTTGTAAGAATTCAGTCTCTTTGCTCAAGTCGACTCCAGGCAGATTCAATTTGTCTAACCTTCTACCCTCTCCCTCCCTTCAACCCTTCACTGGCGGCCATGTTGCCACTTCTGTCTCTTCTACTTCCGCTGATTGTACGGTAAACCTGTTCCCGTCTAAAGACACTTAACATTGGAAGAGTGATATGCAGAGATTGGACATTGTATGCAGAGATCTATAGGGCTACGATAGTGTAATTTAATTCAAACCACCTTTTTGCGGATAATTAATGAACATAAATAAGTTATTTAGAAAATAAAATTTAAGTATGTTGATTGATATTTATGTATTTATTAAAAACATGACTATGGGTTTTCTTTCAAATAACTTTAATACAAGTATTTTTATGAATTGATTGAGATACTTTGCAAGAACGGTTTAGTCAACAATTATGACAATTATTTTCATATCAACATTTAGAGCTCAAAATGTGCTTTAGTAAATGTTGCCGTAGACATATTCTTGCAGAAGAGAAGAGCTAGTCTCTTGACTAGAGTGATGTTGTTAAACTTTCCTGATCTAACGATCAAGAGCCTTTGAGGATTATTTTGTAGGTGAAGAAGGGGACTAACCTACTGGGGGGGGGGGGGGGTCGAGAGGGGTAGATTATAACACCTTGATGTCAAGGGGAAGTCCTTATTCCTGAAACTTATCCTATATCATCTGACCACTTCAACTTGTTCAAATCCTGAAACGAATTGAGTACAGTATTTCAATAATAGCCGTTTCTACGTTTAAACCCCAAATATGTTGAAAATGAAATGTGATTAATTGGGTATTAAGTGGGTAAAACACTTGGCCGTGACGTCACTACTAGTTACTATCTCAGATGTTCAAACAGTGCTGTGCTTTCTCAGCAATATAGGCCTACCATGCGTGATTTGTGTATTGATTCACTAACGTACCCACACAGAGAATATGGACCAGCGTGAAAAGACTTTAACAACTAAAAGACTATTTTCTCACTTAAATTTAAACTAATAAAAAAGCCTTAAATGTATGGCACTCAGTTCAAATTTCAATCATAGTCAAGGACACGTACGTGAAGAATCGCATTTCACGTTCATGAGGTAGAAACGCAATTGGGGTGGTAATATTTTACCAAAACTCTCGCCTGTTTTTAACTACGCGCTATGATGTGCAATTTATGGTATTTTATATGTATTTTTAATTGCCCATAATCTTGCATCTATTTCCTATAAACTTTGATTACTCAAAAGATTGAAGATTTTATTTTACGATTCTTCTTCGACAGTTTTGGAAGGGAAGTTTGGCTCAAGATTACTTTTTGTTTATAAATAATTAGGATGGATATGATATACAATATAAGTTGCCATACTGTATTACGTTTTGGCACCAACGAACTCGGAAAAGCTTCAAGGTTTAAAATATTTGCAAATGTAACATTCTCGATGTTCCTTACCTTTCTAACCGGCCTGTCCTTGATGTTCCTGGAGTAGTTCCAGCGTGGAGGTGGTGGTGGAGGGGTGACGAGCACGGAGGGCGAAGTCCTGCTGTACTCAGAGGGGTGACACGGGCCTACCCTGGCGGTCTATCCAGGAGTAGGTCTGCCTGGCAGGAGTAGCTGCTAGGGGTGCCTGGGGGCAGGCATGTGCGGTGACTTGACCGTCATGCTGATCTGACGGCATGACTTGAGCATCTGTTAACAAAGCAGTTATAAGGGTGAGCGGAGAAGTGTTGGTCGGTTTTGTAAAAGAAAAGTTGGGAAAAGAAACATACCAGGAAAGGTAGTCCTACGTAGGGGAAAAGGAAAGAGAGGTCCTACATTAGGTATGTTGAGGGAAACATACCAGTTAACTTGAGCATCTGTACGATGTAGGACTTTACCAGACTGGAATGGGATGAAAGGGTGCCTGTTGAACGTGCGTTTGGATTTAAGGGACCTACTAGGGTCTAGGACTCTAGGGTCACCAGAGATAGATGATAATTTTTCTGGGGAGAAGAATATGGTTGAGTGGACTATTTACGAAGTCATCAATGATATTTTGTGTGTATACTATTGATAGGTTATAATAGACGTTTTTAAAGCAACGTTTTCTAATAAATAAAGTGAAACGATGACATTTCACGTGTATAAATTTGTTTGTACCAATTCAATTGCTTCAATCTAATTGTTTAACCTATTTTTGATCATGTAAGTTTGCTAAAACGTCTAATTTTGTTTAAAATATTAATTTTTAAATAATATGAAAGGTACTGGTTTTACTTTTTCGACTTACTTTTTTTAATAAAGGAGTAAAACTAAACAATTTGGCTTTTTGAATAAGATTTCCTTTTCTCTGTCCCAAACGTAAAACATATGAAACTAGCTAAAACCTGAATCACATTAGACTGTCTATAAATGTTTTTTTGTTAGTTTCCCATGGCAAGTCGTGACAAGGGTCAGCTCTTGTGACAAAACAATGCAACGTCTCTAATCCAATACTCACGCTGACACATCTGGGTCATTGTCTGGACTTCGACTAGATTGCATTCTGCCATTCGCTCGTCCTCTGTCAGCCAATGGGATGCCAATATCACTTTATCACTATTTGAAATGCCGACCACTCTCTTGAGGGTATTTTAAGGCAAATATGTGGTGAAGGATGAGTGTGATGAGTGGTAGTAATGAGTTATGAGGTGGGTCTTGTTACAAACTAAGGCCGACTCTTCCTTAGAATGGGTCATTAATTAATAGCCCAATGACCAATGGAAATACAAGAACCAACGGCTAACGTGACTTCGGAACCACGCAGGTGATGGTCTGATATGTTAAAATATGCAACCACCCATTTATACTCAACTTTTCTAGTTAATAGTGAATTCTAGGCAATAGAGCCAAAAGTGGCGATGAAAATGAAAACCTTTTTGAATAAAGTTATTTATTTAAAAAAAAGATTCAATTTCATCGCCACATGGAACGTCGTAGAACAATAATATACAGTGTGTCTACAAAGTTTTGGTGGGATTTTGGAGTGATGTGTTTGCAAAAGTATAAATGCCAGGAAAAATACTAAAAATCTGTGATTGAAATGGGTTTTCAACGGTTATCGCAATTTAATGTGTGCGCGTTTGGTCTCTCTGCAAGGGTCCAAACGGTATTCAAGCTCTCGCCGAACATTTAAGACGATTTCAGGAGACACCATTTGTTCTTTTATGCTGTTTCAGATGCGGCACATTTCTGATTGACTTTGCTTGACGACTCCAAAAATAAAAGTCACAGAGGAATCACTTGTTAAGGGGAAATCCCTTACTTTTGGAAAATGGGGACAGTCTAATATTTTTGAACTGTTTGTACTAATTACAAATACAATTTTCATAAGGAGACTCATAATAATAATGTGGTATTCTGCAACATTCTCGTTGCACTCAATTAGACAAAAATTTCACGCCACAGAACGCACTAATTTTTAATATAAACATAATTTCATGTGTTGGCTTTTCTTGTGTAAACCAGTTTTATGTTTCAACGATGATGAGTATACGAGAAAGATTAGACTAAATCCTCTACCAACCAACACTAAACGGAAATCTACATTATATATACTTTTGCAAACATAATAATACTCAAAATTCCACCAAACCTTTGTTGGCACATTGTATTTCATAACTAGGGTTCATAAGTGAAGTTTTTTGATACGAGCTCAAATTAAACATCAAGTCACGGCCAAACGTTAATTTAACTGTTTAACTATTGCTTGCAGTAAATTCACTAGGATTCAAGTTACTGTTCTAAATTACGAACTAAATCTGTTTGTTCATTTTCAACGGAAACCCATATATATTCTGATACAACTTATGTAACATTCAAGTTAATCCTGTTTAAGCCGTTATCGAGTAATCAAAGAGTTTAACAGCGTAAATCCCTGAACCCTGGTACCAGTCACTCTTACATTCCTGGAATCGTGTCAATCGTGCAACCCTTAACTCTGCAGCTTACCTTTGTTATATTCAACGCATGTTATATAACTTTCCTCCTTACCTTGAATCTTCTGGTATATTATAAATTTCTTTTAAGTAGTTAATGTACCTGGGTGACAGTACTTTCACATCTAGGCCTGATCTATCAACTCTTTTAAAGTTGGTTTACAATAATATAAAATATCATTAGAGTTAAACTATTATTGCGGACATTTTCCATCGTTAGTGAGCAAGGTGACCACGACGTTTCGGAACTTGCGATGTGTGTCTTACGCATGTGGTTTTGTTTTCTATGATATTTTTTTAGTTTTAGTATTTTGACTTTAACAGCTACATGTTGTTGTGCTTGACTGGTCAGATTACGCTGATTACTTTAGGCTAGCTCATTTTTCTAATGTTCTGTGTTATGTTTTAGGTTACTTTTCACCTGAAGACGGGATCAGATTGCAGATCCCGAAACGTCGTGATCATCTTTCTCGCCAACGATGGAAAATGTCTGCAATAATAGTTTAAACTCTGAAATTTTTGAACAAAGAATTATCATAAGATTACTACTAAATAGAGCAAAATTTTAAGTAAAGGTTTTCATCCAAGGGCCGATTACACAAGGAATAATGTTTTTATTATGATTTTAGTAGTAAGGTATGTAGGTGTGATTTTAACCCCTTGGATTTAATAAAGTAAGCAATTATTTAATCGTGCTTGTAAGTTTTAAACATAATCCTTAATGACTGAAACTACTTTTTATTTACATGGTCCTCCACCTCAAATTCACTTAACCTTAGCTGTAAATATGATCTATCGGTATATGTGTGTGTGTGCCCTTTAGAGGACACTTTCTTCCCAAGTTTCACGAGTTTTGGCACTAAAGTTCCTTTAAAAATATTTTATTCGAGTTTGTTAGCCAGCAAAATCAAAATATCGATCCTTTGAAGGGTGAAGGGGGAGTTAAAAACTGCTTTAATAATGAAACGTTAAATAGATTTCAACCTTGGTATGTATCAAAACTTGCAGTAAAAGAATATGTCAATCTGAGGCCAATGGCTGAAGCGAGTATGTGAGAAGGTAATTAGAATTATAGTTAAAAATGAGAGTAACAATTTGGAAAGGAATTTCACATCGTCATTGGCGTCTAAGCGCTTGGCTGTCTGTCAGCCAGGGTTTCCTTTAATCTGCTAAACTGCCACCTCAGATAATGCTGTGGTTTAAGTTCCAAACAAGACTCTGCATTACAAACAGCAAAGCACACAATCAGAAGGTGGGTGAAGGATGGTTTCCAGATGGTAGCTTGGAATTCCACTCCAGTGGAGAATGGAAGACAAGAGGGGTTTTGTGGTAGTAGTTCAGTGGCACGCCGCCAGATACCTCTGCCAGTGTCATCTTTCAACGCACTGATACCAAACCACATGGGTTGCGTCTGTGATACATGGCAAGATGGATTCTCTCTACGAGTATCTTTAGTGTTGGTAATTGTTTTTGTGTTTGTTGACTGTTTAAAAGTTGTTTTTATTTAAAATTAAATTTGATTAAGTGTACCTATTATACAATATAGCATGAAAAAATAGTCACTACATGTTTACTCTATAAGGATGGCCCAAGTGAAGATACAGCAGTCGCTTTTCCCAGAGGTGCCCACAGATATTATAGCTACATAAGCTACACAGTATCAATCTTGGAAAACATATTGAGTGAATGAAAAATTTGAAGAAAAAATGAAATTTTTAGAGAAATACTGAACAAGTCTGTATTGGCTTTTGAAAGTAATATTTATTTTTCTTGAAAGTATTGGCTTTTGTTTTAATTTCGCCTGATTTAAAATTTATTCCAATACTATGGCTCAAGTTCTCTATCACTATCACTATTTGAGATGCCGACCACTCTCATGAGGGTATTTTAAGGCAAATATGTGGTGAAGGATGAGTGTGATGAGTGGTAGTAATGAGTTATGAGGTGTAGTCTTGTCAAACTAAGGCTGACTCTTCCTTAGAATGGTTCATTAGCCCAATGACCAATGGAAATACAAGGACCAACGGCTTAACGTGACTTCCGAACCACGCAGGTGATGGTCTGATATGTCTAAACGATGGTGGGAGTTGATGCAGGTATCATTGGATGATCACTGAGAATATCTTAGCCATTTTAGACCTATATCATCCTCAAAACCTGACCTCCATGAAGCTGGATTACAGGACCACCCACGAGTCCCAGTCTAGGTCAGTATAGTTTATAAAAATGTAAAAAAGCCGTCCGGTATAGTTATTGAGTTAGGGTATGTTGATGGTATAAAAAAAGAACAGAGTCACAAATAACAGTCCTGCCAACAAAGCGTTGTATAAGAAAACAAATCTCAAATTCGAACTATACTAGTTCAAACGTTTAAATTTCAAAATATGGAGTTTGAACACTTGAAAGAAAATCGCACAGTCTGATTACACGTAGTCAAAACGTTCGTTTGGTTCCAAATGGCGCTTTCGTATCTTATTGGGCAGCCACTAAATTGCATATAACTGCACAATGGTTGGAACAACTACCAATGTCAAGCCACTACTCACTGACAACACAAAAGTGTTTTTATGGTGGCTCATAAAAATCCTTACCTTTTAAATATGTGTACGATGAATAAAAGATGAATCCATCTTAAGCTTTAAAATACTGAAAACTTAAGGTATGAAAACCGATGTTCGTATTTAATAATCTATTACTAACCAACGGAAGGTAAATTCACCGTTGTCAGACTAATTGTTCAGACTTATACAAACCAATTTTGATCAGCAAATAGTAACCAACTCCTCCTTATGCAATTTCACTACAGCTGTTCTCGGTTCTTGGAGAACTTGAGAAGATAAATAGTGTTTACGTTTGAGAATGTGAGAAGATGAAATAAGAGATAAATAAAGTGCCCTGAAGTCACAATAATTTGACAGACGAGACCCATGAGACGGGGGTGAGTAGGGGAGGTCGTGAGGGGGTTTGAGAGGGGTATGTGTGTGGTGGAGGGGAGGAAAACCGTTCTTTCCACATATTATTGTTAATATTCGTGGATACTTAAGACCTATAAAAATTGATAATACGTACGGTATACACTTCCATGAGGACAATATAAATTTAAGAATGAGCAGTACAGAAAATTCTACCTTGGATTATGTTCCCTAATGACAACGTAAACACGTGCGTTTTTGGAACACAAAATACCAACATTTTTAATTGGATTTTTCCATTTAGCAAACCCTATTGTACAATTTAAAAAGCCGTAAGATTAGTCTTAATGTGAAAAGTGTCTTTTTTTTTTCCAACCTCTAAACAAATACGGTACTTTTTGACTTGTATGTGTGATGTGTGTTTTCTTATTATAATGTTGTTTAAAACACGTTTGGGACTTGAAAATATTAATAACTGTTTTACTCGCTTTATAGCTGGAATATATGGGGTGTCGTAGTTCACTGAATAGTTCAATTTTCTTCAGGTCCGTAAGGTTTTAGTAAGACCTATCTAACTTTAAAATAATGTTATTAAAAACTCTCAAATGAAAACTGATTATAGGTATGATGTGTCAGATAGCGTATGTTTTATTTTTTATATGGTTTTCTTGGGACAAAAGCAAATGGCCGACTGGTGTGATTAATTACAAGTTGTAATAAGATTGTAAGGAAGTTCATTGCGTGGTGACATTGAATATTATCACAGCGTTTTCACCGTACCAAGCGAATTTTAAATATTTCTCCAAATACTTTTCGATGATTGTTGTGAACTTCAAAAGGTTCTATGAAATATTGTAGCAACAATTTCATTAAATACGGCCAAAGACATACAAAATGTGAGAAACGGTCTAGCATCTACAAAATGTGTTTATGTAGTCAGTAAGGAATCTAACTGTGTATTAAATACAAAACCTAGATATCATCTAAACAAAAAGTCTACACTACTCTGAACAATAAAATAAACAACAAAGATATCAGTTAGACGAAACCCAACGTTGGGAACCGAACAAAACGTACTTTAAAAAGTAAAAAACTTTAGGGAATGTTTTTGTAGGATTTTGAGTTTGTTTTGACTTTGAAATCAAAACATATTTATTTCCACAAAAAAAATTTAATTGTTGGTTTGCTTAATTTAACACAACATGAATGAATGTTCTTACAAAAATCAGTTTAACTAAACATTAACTAAATAGTTTTACATAAATATTATAAAACACAGAACTTAAAAATCTAAAAAAACTGTAAATTAAATAACTACAGATTACTACTCAACAAAACACAGATACATCTAAACAAACCAAGTCTACACTACTCTGTAACACAAAGTGAAGATGGAACCCACTAAACAACAAACGATAACCAAAGTGGTATAACAAAAAACAAATCTAAACCAATCACTCAAGTGAACATGCGCCTAATAACATGCATTAGACGAAACCCAACGTTGTGGGAACCATGACCTACGAAAAAATGCCTGACGAGTTTCATGAAAAGTTAACTAACACATAAAGATGAGTTTTAAATTCCCCATCCTTAACTTTTAAAAAAGTAAAAACCCCTTTAGGGAATGTTTTCATAGGATTTTGAGGTTTGTTTTGACTTTTCGTCACCCACCCCCATCCAAAATCCGGGGGAGGGCAGGGTCCTCCCAAAATTTTTAAATGGCAACTCCCTCTTTACGCCACTTTAAAAGAAAGGGAATTTTAAAATAAACTCAACGAAAAATTGTTTATTTCTACTCTTACGTTTGTAATACCCACTTATAGATTACAGGAAAATTAAATTTAAAACGCTATATATAAAATTTAAAAAATGTTTGATTACACATTATTTTTTAAATACCTATTTGATTATGTGATAGAGTTAAAATGTTTACCTGAAACATTTTCAAAAAGACTTTGTCATTGAAAAAGAATATTTGTAAAATGTGGCATTTTAAAGCTAATTTCTTGCAATCGTTAAACAAGGATTACATAAAAACGAGTAGACATAAAAAATCTTTCATTGCGTCGTTGAATGTGTATTGAAATGACCTTTTTTTGAGGTGTCACAAGGGGGTTGCTATTTAAAAATTTTAGTGGCCTTCCCACCCAAAGGTTTTGGGTGGGGTGGGTGCCGAAAAGTACGTCAAAACAAACTTCAAAATCCTATAAAATCATTCCCTAAAGGGTTTTAAAAAGTGTTTCCTTTTTCAAAAGTTAAGGTGGGGCATTTAAAACTCACCCTGTAGATTGGTTTGCAACAAGATTTTAACATTATATTGAAACTTTACGATTTGATAAAAGTAGAAATGTTTACATTGCTCAGTTAGTATGGCTAGGTATGTTTATATTTATTGCAACTGTGTTTGTTAACCGTTTTTATTGGTTAAATTAAGAAAATAATTTAAATTAAATAGTATCACAAAAGAAACTGTATTGGAAGCGTATATTTGATGAATTAATTTTGCTAATGGATAGATCATCAAATGGATTCAAATCAGGCCTACGATTATTTCACCAAAAGATTGGATGCTAGTCAAGTTTTCTCTGAAAAGTATTCGGGTATATGACTAAGAAGGTTTAAATGATGATAGCTATGTCCTCTAGATAATAGAGATTTTCTGGTGATGTGGAGGTTACTCAAATAGTAGGGGAGAGTGGGAAATGAAAAATTTGCAGATAAATTATTTGGTGAAACAAGCAAATTGAGTAGGTATGAAAAATAAATTAAAATAAAGCGATGTGAGTTAAAAGATGTATTAAATAAATGTAAATCCCAACCGAAACTATGATTAAGGGAGTGGAGTAGAAAACTATTATTAGCACAAGTTTGCGAGAAAAACCTTCGTGTTAATTTTATTGGCACTACTATTAAAGCTTCTTGTTTAGCTGGCACGGAACCCCTTAAAGCGTCTTAAGTTAAGTGTACTGCGTCTTAATTAAGATGAACTACATATTCCAAACAATATGGCTAAGCTCTCAACAGCTGTTGGCCTCAATCTCAACTCTAACACAACCACACACAGTAAGTGAAGTGTACGGGACTGTTTCAGTCAGACACCAAGACTGTTTGAGACTATGACCACGATAGTTTTCTAAGTTTGAAACTCAAATTAGTAGACTATGGTAAACAAAGTGAGTTTTAAATGTCACCCCTACCTTAACTTTTGAAAAGAAAATATTTCGAAAACCTTTTGGGAATGTTTTTATAGGATCCTAAAGTTTGTTTTGACGTACTTTGCGTCCCCCATCCGTTACCCAAAAGCCGTGGGAGGAAGGCCCCCAATGTGTTTAAAAAATAACTCCCATTTTTCATGGCACCTGAAAAGAAAGAAAATTTCAACAGAAATTCAACGTTGCAAAGAAAAGTCTTTTGTCTTTACTGTTATAATAATTTAAAGATTACAAGAAATCAAGTTAAAAATACTACATTTCCCATACAATTTATTTTGAATGAAAAGTTTTTCTTCAAACTACTCTATGGGTTATGTTATAGGGTTAAAATGTTTCCCTCAGAGGATTTTCAAGAAAAATTTGTCATTCTAAATAATCGTATGTGAAATGTTGCATTTTAATCTGATTATCTGTAACATTTAAATAAATATAACAAAATACATCTTGATGTAAAATATTTTGCTTTGCGTGTTGAATTAGTGTTGAGGTTTCCTTTCTTTGAGATGCCACAAGGGAAGGGTTGTTTTTTAATTGGGGCCCCGGTTTTAGGGTGGGGGTGAGTGACGCAAAGTACGTCAAATCAAACTTCAGGATCCTATAAAACATTCCCAAAAGGGTTTTCAAAAATTTCCTTTTTTAAAAGTTAAGGATGGGGGAAATTTAAAACTCACCTTGTAAATTAGTGTTTCGTTACCATCCAGATGTATAATCTAGGGCAAAACTTAACCCACCACAACAAGAACGTAAGCCTATACTGTACAGAAAGACTAAAGGTTACATTTCAAAAGTACTATTACATGGACATGTTAAACGTTTAACATACAAGATCCAAAATATCACAGATCAATCGGTTATTAAACGTAAATTTGTTTGGAATTGAAGCGTTTAAAGCCCCTTTGTTGCCTGTTTAATGTGATCAAGGATAGATTTTTCTGTTAAAAATCAATCCTGTTTTCGTCATGAAAACGACCAAGCATCCCTTATGGGGTAACGGCAGAAAGTGAACCTGGCAAAACAAAGTGCTTATTAAAACAATTATACAGTAGAGTTAAATAGTCTCAAACAGTGTTGGTGTTATTTTCACTGTCAGTCCTTACATCTAGACAGCGAATGCAACATCATTGGTAAACTTGCCCAATGTAAAAGTGCCTTATATAAAAACAAAGAAAATATTGCGTTTAATTGTGTTTGGTAAAATCTTTCCTCTTGTATTTTTTTTACTTTTCACCATGTTAATTGTTACATTGTCAGTGATCGACTACTTGGGAGTATACAACCACATTACAGTAAGAACCAAGAAATTTTTTCACACTGAGTAGAAATATAACAAAAGAGTCATTCCGTAAATCCAAACACGTTTGTATGATACGCTTTTAAAATTCCGTGATCCATTAAATTTCTTCTACTTTCGTTTCACTTTTCATGAAATTAAAAATTTCCAAAATGTGTTTTACCTTGATACCAATGCATCGAGAGTATTGTAGAGTACCGTATATACGGGGTGAGTTTTAAATGTCCCTCCCCCACCTTAACCTTTGAAAAAGGAAATATTTATAAAAACCCTTTAGGGAATGTTTTTATATAATTCTAAAGTTTGTTTTGACGTACTTTGCGTCACCCAACTTCCGCCCAAAAACCAGGAAAGAGGCCCCAAATTATTAAAATACAAACCCCCTTGTGGCACCTAAAAAGGGAATTTTGATACAAATTCAACGACGCAAAAAATGTTTATCTCGATTAGTTTTTGTCATTTATTTAACGATTACAAGAAATCAGGTTTAAAATGCCACATTTCACAAACATTTTTTTAATAACAAAGATTTTCTTGAAAACTCTCTGAGGGAAACATCGCAACCCTTTAACATAATCCCATAAAGTATTTTGAGGAACAATTTGTCATTACATTTTTTTATGTAAAATTTAGCATTTAAACCTGATTTCCTGTAGTCGTTTTTTTGGCGTCATTGAATTTGTACTAAAATTCCCTTTCTTTTGAGATGCCACAAGAGGTTCGTATTTACAAAATTTGGGAACCCTCCCCCCGGTTTTGGGTGGGGGTGGATGACGCAAAGTACGTCAAAACAAACTTTAGAATTAAACAAAACATTCCCTAAGGGTTTTAAAAGTTTTACCTTTTTTAAAAGTTAAGGGGGCATTTAAAACTCACTCTAGATATTGGAGGTTTATGAGAGTGCCGCATTATGTATGGTTGAACGGTATCAGAGATTAAACCAAATTTACGAAAAGAACAAAATGGTGGATATCCGATAAACAAAGCGTATTTTTGGGAAAACACTACTTGTAACTTTCTCTTTATATTGACCCATAGATCGTTTTCTTAAAGTTAAGCACTTGTTCACGGATCCTTTGTTTATTAACAAAACAAATGTGCAAAAGCACACCAATATTACGTCCGACATTACGTCAGGCATTTGCATGAGTAGGCACAGTTACATTGGGCGGAGTGTACAGGTACAGTGCAGATACAGCGAGAGCGGTCACGTGACTTACGAACCCCTCCTCCATACAGACCTGGAACACAGACTGCATTCAGCCCGAGGTTAAAATCAGGAAGTGAAAGGGTTTCATAGACAGACACAGTAAAGTACAAGTACAGCTACTAGATACACTAGACATGAGTACAGGTGGTGAAGTAACTCGACAAAGCAGATTCTTAACTACACTATTAATATGAAAAGTTGGAAGACTAATCGAGTTGATTTAACTTTCCATCTTTTGTACAATTGGCTTTGTGCAAGACAGCGTTAACACACAGTTTGTGATTGGTTTTTTAGAAACAGCTGATTTAAAGCCAGTTAAATTGCTTCTTTAACGCTGATGTGAGTCTGGCCTTAAAGGTGAAATTCATATCATTATTTAGTTGGAAATAAAAAATACATCGACTGAGTTGTCAACTGGCATTGACTTAACGTTGATTAGATTACTGTGATTTTCACTTTCAGCTCACTTGACGCGAACGTGTTTCCTGCCGCACCTAACCAAGTATCGTTGCATTACTGCAAGAGTAAATCTAATAGGTTAAAGTAAAAACGGGAATTTTACTTATCAAGTAAAAATTTAAAGTTTTAAAGGCAACAAGATAAAATCTTTTTACCGAAACAATATTGAATTGTGTTGGTGCATTACAAAATACAACAACAAGTAAGGCAAATCAAACTTTATAAGCCAAATAATTTCCTGAACACATATAAACTACACGTGGTAATACAACTTTAACAGAGGCTTTTCATTTGTAACAGTACAAGTTTTGGTGACATAACCTCAGTGGCAATTTTTTCTCCTGTTAACAAAGTTATGCGTGGAATATGTTTGCGTTTAATATTAACAAATCCAATCTTTCACATTGAGAAGCAAGTGCATAATCAAAAGAGACTTTAGTAATTTTTAACTAAACTGTAAAAAATAAATGTACGGTTAAGTTCAAAACCATAAATGACTATAAAAACTATTTCATTTCTTATATACACTGAAATATACAACTGAAAAGTCATTATATTAAACTTCAATATACCAGAATTGTGCTTATAACTGATGTAGATAGAGCAAATTTTTAAAGTGAGCGTTCTAAAAATCCGTTTTTAAAAATCAAAGTTTCATGTTTCTAACAAATATAATTTGGCTGAGAAATATCAAAGTTGTATTTTCAACGCCCAGTTTTAAAAAGACATCAGTGAGTGATTATTTCTTGATTTGCATTCAAAGCAGCATTTAGAACCCGACTGACTATGATAAAAGTTCCTTTACAATTTGTTTTGCCTAACGTACGTATCTGACAAAAATTAAGACCCACTTTAGTTTTACACAAATCAAGGGGTAATCATACCGTTTATGAGTGAATAGGATGGGTTAACACAAACCCGTCGGTTGTCTAAATATAGAACAAATGCGTTTCAGACATTGATGAATTCACAAAGCTGCTAAACATGACAAAGGATGAAGTAAATGCCTACAGAGTCTAGCGGCAGAAGCACAGACTGCACGCAACGTGTCGTGTGCAGTGACTGTACACTGTGAGGTCTATGACCATCTGAACCTACTGTACTGTACTTAAGTCATTGTTTATCACTGTGTCGTCTTCTCTTAAATGAAATTACACTGAACGCTACTTGCTGGGAACTGTAATGTACTTGCTACAGGGACTATGCATACGCACCCTACATTGGATTCAACTCTAAAATGACCTTTTAGGCTAAAATAACAAACAAAATACGTTATTCCAATAATGTACGTACAGGATTTTACAAACTGGGATAGGTTATAAGTGTGGAGATTCCTGACTATGACTATTTTGAAAGTCTGAAAATAGAATTATTTGCGGTGCTACATACTTATAGGAATTCCTGCTTTTTAACAACCACATTTTTCAGTAACAGCAGATTTCAGGGCTCTGAGCCTTCTCGACCCTTGAGTTTGATAGATTGGCACTGTCTCGATTGTCGATTTGGGAGGTTTGAACGTGTTTTAAATGATTTATCAGAAATAAGATTGTGTGCATAACATTTTAAAGGAATGTTCTAACATTCCGTAAACTTTCGGTATATTCTAGCACCTCTTAACGTCCGGTGTTAACACATTTATTGAAAACCATCCTTGATAACGAAAATTTTAAAATACAAATATTGTTTCAGAAAAGATTTACTTATAGGGATACTGTTAATATAGTTATATATAAAGGAAAGTCATAGTATACTGTAAAATTGTATTTGCTTATCATGGACCGGTTTCAACTTTTAGGTCATCTTCCCGCATGTAAGTACATTGTTTAATAATTGTAAATAGTATGATTTTCTAAAACAAACAAAAATCACATGAACAGAGTTCGAAATTAATAATACAGTTGTTGAAAAATGAAGATTCTTGAATACAAGTATGTGTACAATATGAAATGTTTTCTTGAACTTTTTATCTTTTTAATTTCGTCGAATATCGGGTTCCTGATATTTAAATGACTTGTGTTTAATATGTTGTGCGGGTTTTATATTTTACTTAAATATATGACGAGGTTTTCTTTGCAGTTTTCATCAGGCCTTTCCTTTCACAATCCAAAATTGTTAAATTTTCTTCAATACTTTTATAGTTCTAGTTTGAGTTGAGGATGTGTTCTGCAAAGTTTGATTTCATACTTGTTGTGTTGTTTGCCTGGATGTGCTATCTGAATCTTGATCTGAAGGTACCCATTTGGTCTATATAGAAACTTTCAAATAACTGAAAGGATACTATGTACTTTCCTTCATATATAATTGCAAATATTATTATATCAAATGTGCCCATGCTGTATACAAATCAGTTAATCAACGTCATAAATTAATTTTACTTTTAAATAATTATATATTTTGCCGTTACTAGTGGTTTTAACTTTTTTAATATAACATACTTGTAGTATGTTTGTTTGTCAACACAAACACTGTTTTGTACATTGACTAATAATTATTATTAAGTTATTAGATCTTATGTTTTCATGTAACGGAAGATTGATTGTGGTATTTCTATTCTTGTTCACCCTTGCAACCCTAAATTAAACAAAATTGTCTCATCTCAACCTACATGAAAACGGTTACAGTTTCCCTAGCCAGTTACTGTTTGCCCTACCTACTGGTTTGGCTTCCAGCAACAAAGTATTTTCTCCACACTGCGTAGTGTATACACTAAGTGGTGCTGTGATTGTATTGGCATTGGCTCAGCGGGTCGTGTGTCGTTAGATCAATATGTCGATAGCAGTGACGTGCTTTTCTATACCCAACTGTCGGTCCAATACAACACAAGACATTTAGTTTCTCGGGGTTTCTCGGAGAAAAACTGTAAAATTGTCTGTACTACAGTTTATAAAAGTAAAAACCAAAATGTGTTACTTAAAATATTTCCTGTTTTCTTTTACTATGTTTAAAACACTTATTGTTTTATTTGAACAATACTATTACCGGGTGTTTTCAAAATGACTTTACAACTTTCAAACATTCATATACATTTTAAAAACTCTTCAAAATAGAGCTGGTTTTGGTGTTGTTTTAAATTGGTTTTCAAAACTCAGGTTTTACTTAGTCTTGCCTCATTACAACATGTTCGTGATAAAAGTGAAAGACTTTTGTGAGTTAGGCAAGAGGACAGTGTATCCAAAGAGAATCATCAATGGGATATTGTACCTTGATATGTTGCAACGATTTCTCATACCACAGATCGATTAGGATGATCGAGAACGAAATGTTTTCTTTATTCAAGATGGTGCACCACCACACTTATCTGTCTGACGTCCGGGATTTTCTAAATGACCGCTTCCCAGGTCAATGGATTGGTCGTGATGCGCCTTTTGCATGCCCCCATTCCCCAGAACTGACACCGCTAGATTTTTCTTCTGTGGATCCATGAAAGATATGGTGTACCTACCTACTTTTCAGTGAACTTAAAGCAAGAATTTACGCCGCTGCTGATTAAGTTACACCTCAAATTCCAGTGCGAGTCTTGGGAAGAAATTTACTACCGATGGGATGTCTGCAGGATAACCAACGGAAGTCACATAGAACATCTTTAGTTTAAAGTAGCAAACTTGAAGTGTTTTCCTTTAAAAATATCACCAAAACCAGCTCTGGACCTTGTTTAATAACAGTTTATATGCATTTTCAAAGTTGTAAGGTTATTTTTGAAACATCCGGTATTTTACTATGTTTTAGGCAGCATATCAAAACACGCATACACTATATTTAAACTTAACTTTCGTTAATTTACTTAATTGAATCTATAGAACAACTCTTCATAAATAAATATTCAATAACTAGATGCATTTTCGACAAAACAAATGCATTAAAACGAATTAAGGTGATTGTGTTCACAAATTCCCCACGAATGATACCTATAATTATTATATTTAATGAAATATACACTAAGACCGGTGATTTAAAAGATAGTTTTCAAAACAAATGTACCGACTTCATTTTAAAACAAATATAAAAGTTTTCAATCACATTCACTTGACTTGACTTGAGACGGTACCAATCTTAGAGGGTATGAGTTTAATATAGAATAAATTGTAAACGAGTGGTTTGCTACATGGTAAGGTGTAGTCTTGTTACAAGCTAGGGCCGACTGTTCCCCAATACGTTCTTTTGAACCTTTGTACAAACTAACTAAAATATTGCAAGTATAACATTGTAACTCTTCTCAATTCCAAACAATTTCTATAAATTCCTCTTTTAGTTCTAATTTTAACAAAATCAAAGTCCTTTTGTACCAAAGACTGCTTAGCTTCGCCTATAGTTGGGAATATATTGGTTGTTCTATTCGTTCAAGGGCTAAAAATGACATAATCTAAGTATAAATCACAATATGAGACAGTGAAAGGGACTTTGTCGATGATATCTTATGATTATTTAGAAGAATATAAGCCAACAATGGTTTATACACATTTGAAGGTGTATACTCAAAACTAAAGTAAAATACAAAGCATTGTGAAATAAGTAAATTATGAATAGTAATAAGAAAAGGAATGATAAAGGTAAAACAATCGGAAGAAAACAGAACCCTTCAACTATAACGATTGTAATTTATAACGATAGAAGTATTGAGTTAAATCTATAACAAGATTTACTGCGGACGAAAGAGCAAGTGATGGAAAGAGCTTAATAAAGCTTGCAGCGCCAGGAACCTCCTGACTCCGAGCTGTTAGGCTTAGAGAATGGATTGTCAACCTTAGCTGTGTCAGTGGAGGTATTGATCTACATGGGATCCATGGGGTACCAATGCATAAACATAACTTGTGCCAAATAAACTGATCTTTGCCACGCCTGCAGCCAATTGACAATAAGAAAGGGCGGAATTAGTTTTTCCAAAGTTTTGAATATTGAATCTCGGTTGGAAGGAAAATTTCGATACAATCCAAAAGATTTCCCAACCGTGTTGTTAAAGTGTGAAAGGTCACTCAGAAGCGTTAAAATTTGTTAATAAAACTTACAATTACAACCGCCCGGCAAGCGGGAGAACCGGTTCAAGTCCCGGTTTGGCAACTTACTAAAATATTTGGGAAGATTTCTATTCGACACGGGTTCTTCCCACCGCAGTGCACTTCCTACAACTTCTGTAACTATTGTAAGCAACTATTTTCTGTCTCAATAATTGGTTGTTTAGTCGCATTTTCTTGTATGCCTGTAATTTTTGAGGTTACTTCTTTTTTATGCGTGTTTGGGCTTTGGTCAATGAAAGATTCGTCTGCTTTGGGTCTGAAGAGCTGTTAAGGGTGATGTACTGGGTCACATTATAACCGGCCAAAAATCTGCGCTTAGTTAAATAATTTGGAACAAGCTTTGCTGAAGCATTTTGCCTTCCAAAAACCACCAATAAATACTAAATATCATATTAATCTTAACCAAAATCGATATTTAAATAACCAAATAGATCAAAATTTGTATTTTGGAATTTGTTTGAAAAGTGACCTGCCGAAGTTCAATGTCTGTTCAACACTGGTCAACCAATAACTCTAAAACTATCATGTTGGTTTTAAAATTTTAAAATCACTCAAAACCTCTAAGCTATTTTTAAATGTTCTTTCATACAGATTGATAACTATGTACAACTATCCCCATGCATGAAGTTAACTTAATGTCAAAATTCAAACTAACTTTTGTTTCATTTTACCAAAACTGCAATTAACTACTACTGCAACCGATATGATACATGTTACAACAACGGTGATAGTGACCAAAGCTAGTGGTTTGACATTTTCTTGCACCTACACCATTGAGTGAATTAATCAGGTACAGTTTTGTGTTGCTGTCAAATTAAGCAGATCAAGCTCGGTACCACTAATCCTGACTTTGATTAAAGCCTTTTTTGTCATGTGTTTTTTCAAGCCATGAAAATATGGCAAAACGTACTATTGGAGTAGAAGGCTGAAGAACAAAACCGTAAAACCTTCCTGGATTAATTCGTATACATTGTAAAACTCATATTTCATTACGGTGAGCTGTAAAGGGCACCGTTCAAAATCTAGATAGAAAACCCCTTAAGCATTAAACAATTAAAAAATAAGGAAAAAAGAGCTGTAGTTGGCAAATTTCCTCTTTAGTTATAGTTATGTCAAGTACACATCGTTAATAATAAACTCACAATTTTTCTAACTAAACAAAAACACTTATTTCTGAATTTAAATTTACAAACGATTATTTATTTCTTAAACCCCTTTAAAGTCTCTAACCTCTTTTCAGCGCCATATTATGAAGCCATAAGGGAACATAGGTGGAAAGAATGTCACTCCTGGAAGTAGGTTGTGATAAGGTCAATATAATAAATAGATAAGCTTGTACGTGTTGAGTATAAGGTTAAGCGAGTCAAGAAGGGTGGGGAAGGGGTTGATGTGGGGTTGGGGAGGGGGTATGATGAAGGAAAAGTTTGTGAGGTCAGGTCTGAGGCGACGAGGGAGGGATCGATGTGGAATGGCAAGGCGGGTCATGGCATACGACACGGCGGTCATTTACACACGCACACACCACTTGGGACCACTCAATTATTGTTTTAATTGCTAGACAATTATGTTAATATGGATATTGATGCCTACATTTAAGTGGGTTCTCTCAGGCTGATGAAAATTTAAAATGACCGCCATGTCGTACTGGGTTTAGAGACCTCTAGTTTTCGTTGATATTCTTTTTAATAAAGGCCTTTAAAAATCAATAAGCACGAACTTTAATATTTTAATGTAAAATGTTTATTTATTGTATTGATCGTGCCTATTGGTATATTGTAACTTATATTGAACAGTATTAATATGATTGAATAGTCTGTAATTAAAGAAGTCCTAATATCTATTTTTTTTATCTGGCATCTTAGCATACCAACCTTTATTATTATTATAATAAATACGTAATTACTGAGTTGTGTATTAACAAAACTAGTTAAGGCATCCGTAATAATAATAATCAGTACTATTTTTATAAATTAGAATAAATTATTGAGTATTCTACATTTGTGTAGCAAAAGTTTAATTTTGTCTGTAATATGTATTTATAATTTGCCAAAAGAAAACTTAGTTCACATAAATCTAAACTTGAACTTTTAAAATGACTTAAGTGTTTAGTTGATTAATGTACCATTAGATTGATTACGTGGGAATAAAATAGTGTTGGAGGTTTGTTGGGAGATTTAATCCCAACTTAATTACGACAGTAATCAATCCTTACTTACAAAAAAAAGATAATTAGGTTTGGTATCAATGTGAGAAAAAGCTTGCATTTCAATGGTAAAAGTAAAAAGCAGAATATTTTGAGAGAGGTATTTGAAGTAGAAAAATACCGGTTCTTACCGCAAAGCCAACAATATCTGAATATTTTAAACAAAGCTTAGGATTTAGCATTGCATAGAGAGGCATTGTTTACACCGGGCTAAAGCTCATTACACTTTGATATTAGTGAATATCATTTAACTATTTTTGAACCATCTTCAAAAATTAGTACGAATAGAGCCATTTGTAAACCTGGGTTTAGTTTACATAAAGTGTAAGGGTGGAAGTGTCAAGGGTAGTTTGAGGACAAGTCCACGACCACGTGTCTAATGTGGGTCAGACAACCTTGTCTCAACATAACTGCCGTGAACACTCTGTGTATTGCCATAAATATAAGAATTTTCAATATTTACCTCAATGCTCAGATAATCTTAATATTTACTTCAATACTCTTAATATGTTGGGTTATTCATTTTATCAATAACATCAAAATCAAATCAATCTATTGAAAGTCCAAATCGGTTGGCTTGATTTTCATCCGTCTCTTTGGGTTTCCAGCTACAGTTTAGAGTTTCGGTATTCAAAGACGACATATAAGGGTCTATTTTGAGTTATGGACAAATTTTGAGGTTACTAAAAGAGAGGACTTTACAGTCCTAACTTCGTCACTTAAAAAAACTTGTTTTCATTTCATTGCATCATACAGATCCATCTTTCAAATTTCGTGTGTACGTTAATGTGCTATCAAACGGGTTTCAGGTTATCAGTTTTTATATAGAAGGTATATGAATGAAATTAGTTGTTAAACTTAGATAATTTGGTGCTTAAACTCAGGGGATTAGCAAATAACAGAATACTTTTTTTGTAAACCGTCTAGAAACTGCAGTTTTTGCCTCGTGGTCAGGGCGTTTCTGGTTTTGAAATCACCCTACTGGGACACATTTTGCAGTTTTTCGTTTGCAGTTTGCAGTTTTGTACCTACTAAACAGTATTTCGTACATCTATTTTAAATATTGGATGTGTTGACGAAGTTTTTTCTGAATGTCCATATCAAAAGCAATTTTTATCGACCTTGTAATAGCTTTACAAACTGAAAATAAAGTGTACCAAATTTGAATATTTTTTTCTGTTTTCGATAACGTTTCTTGTGCTTATAATTGATTAATTCCAGAGGTAAAAGATTGGTGTAAATTTAGCGGCTCTAGAGGAAGTAAGTAATGTCAGTAACTGTCTCCTACTTGTCTCCACATTTCATGGCTTTAGTAAAGACTAGAGTGTGAATGTGAGTGTGATGTGAATGATGCCTACCTTGAGAGCCTCCTCGTGTGAGATGGCCGTGAAGGGGGTGCCGTTCACCTCCAGTATGGAGTCTCCAGGTCTGAGTCCAGCTCTCTCCGCCACGCTTCCCTCCTCCACCCTGGAGATGTACACCCCGACCCCTGCAACACACAGTACACAAGTTTGAAGCTGTGTAAATATACTGCAGCTGAAAGCATCTGCTAGAAGAACAACTTGGATTGAGACGCCGACCACTCTCAGAGGGGGAGTATCAGATGCATTGGGAGTGTGATGAGTGTTCTCCAAGGGCCGACTGTTCCTCAGATTAGGTCATTGAATAATAGCCCAACGACCAATGGAAATGGACCAACGTCCTAACGTGACATCCGAACCATGGAGATCAGTCAGGGTAAAAGTTTGTTATTGTAGCACTGGGAGTTGAACATTAGACTTTGTTAAGTAAGGATAGAGAAATAGAACAAGGAGATTTTAAGTAATATTATATTAAATGAGAGGAGAAAACATAAGTTTCTGTCGATATGACGATCTTGAAGGTGGTTCATTCATTTTAGGACACTGATTGTGGCTACACACCTTATTTTAACTTTTAAAATTGTTTATGTATAAATTTACATTTTTGCAAAACTTTTCTATAGAGGATTTATGTAAAAAAAGTATAACTATAAAAAAAGATATTTTATTAAAAATGAGGTGAGGAACAATATTCAGTGTTCTTAAAAAAAAAGATAATTATTTTGAAATGATGAGGCCATGCGTTTTAAATTGCTTCGAATAAGTAGCTATAGTTTTCCAACAATTTTCTTCCAAAACATTTTTTTTATTTGATTGAAAATTCGTCTAAATTACATCAGACATTCAAGATTAACAGTATTCACAATTTCTACATGAAAAACAAAACATACAAACATATAAGATTTAAATTGCAAAACTAAAAGACTCTTTGAATTTTGTAGTTCGTCCCAAAGGATATTTATACAGACGTATTAATGGAACATTATTTACGTTTTAACTTTTGATGGTAACAGAGAAGTCTCACGTAATGTTTTTACAACCAGACACATTATGATATAAACGTAAAATACTATTTATTATACACATTTAGATTGTGGTTGTAAACAATAAAAATAACCAACCTTTCTATTTCCTACCACGTTTTGTGTGTTTTACTATAGTTTCTTAAATATAACCACAATCAGGCTTAAACCTAGGATCCAAAATTGAAATAGATTTCTATTTGCAAAGTTACATTTTGCCACGTGAACGTTGTTTTCAGTATTTCGTTCATACACCCCAGTAATAAATGACTTGTTTATCTCTTAATTGTTAAAAGGCTAACCAGGTCATGAAAAGGACCGACTGGTTACTTTATTTACATCTCTGAATTTCTGTGTCTTAGCCCTCCCCTCGGACTCCAACGAATCAAAGATGGAAAGAATCTCCTCCATTCCTCAAGATGGAAAGCATAAAGATGTCTCTCAAGTCCCTTTGTTTGGGATTTGACACTGCGATCCATTTATTTTACCAAGTTATACCAATTGTGATTCCTATACTGTACAAATAAAAAGCGGGCCTGGGCTGGGAGTACATACAAGATCAAAACCGTCACTTTAAGAATGCAACCATAATTTTTCTAAATACATTTTATGTGTAATCGTTACCGAAACATAATATTATCAAATTATGTACAGGCACGTATCATGCAGCTTCCACTATTTGAGCACAAGCACAGCTTTGACCACTGAATCTACGGAGATTATGCACTAAACAGATTGGCTGTCAGCTGATGCACGGGGGGTGCGGGGGGGATGAACTGATTGTGCACTGAAGTGTGTTGTTGTACAGGGGATGATGTGATGGCGGGGGGAGGGGGTTGTATATAAACAACCTGTTCCTGAATCTCTGAACGCCTGATTTCATTAATCGCTAAACTCAGACGCGCTTGCACCAGCTGGTGTATATCTACCAACTGAGCAAGAGGAAAGTTTCTTACTTGTTGGGGCTGATTTGTTTAGGTGACAGTGGAGACTGTTTAGTTTTTAGTTTCGACTTGAAGGTGTATAAGGAAGTAATCGCTAAAGGTATTTTATCAATTTCAAGTTGAACCAATGTTTGATTGATCACCGTTTACTTCCTTTAGTTCAGAATCGGAGATTTGTATTTAAATCAAACTGCTTTTGGTCGGAATAAAATATAATTTTTTTATTTTTAGCACATTTGAGATTGGTCATTAATTCTGTTCTCTTTAATCAAACCATATGCATGTAAATATGCATGTTTGTATAAAAGTTTTATTTACTTGTCTTTCATTCACCCTATGTTTGCTTGCCATTCACCCGTGAGCGATATTGCAGCTATATGCTTACTTCAAACAAAGTAACGGAAATAGGGAACTTACAGGCCAACGTAGGAAGTTTATCTATAATCTATTCTTCCGGTTCACAGGGAACTTACGGAAATATTTCGGCTACTGTGGGTACCATCTTCAGTACTGATTGGCGATTAGTTTCTGCACCGGTCGCGAAAGCCTAAGATTAAATGTACAGTTTATCGTTTGACTTCAAGAAACTACATAGCCTACCTCTTCTTTGAGCTGAACCGTGTAAAATATAACCAAAACGTAAACAATTAAAATCACTTTGAACTCTACTTTAATCTAACTGCTAAAATAACAGAAGAAAAATAAGGCAAGAAAGGCGTTTGAGCCCGACAAAGTCAGTAGTGTATAAAATACAAAACATTTCATACAATTAATAAGCATCACAATTGTATAGACAAAGAAGAGTAAATGTACAACATGTAAAAGTGTATAATAAGTACAATAAATGCAAAAATAAACTACAGTATGCGCCAATATAAAGTACTGAAACTTAATACACATTGTTGCCTTTGCTTAGCCGTGACAACTTTGACTGTTGCAAAGTCTATAAGACTTTAATTATTTCAGCAAGGTTATTTTTTGTCATGTCGCTAACTAGTAGCTTTATCGTAGAAATTATTTTACTCATACGGAGTTGGACTTCAGGTGGGCCCGGTTTGCCACACATGCATTAGGTTTTCAAAGCATTTCCACAAAATCACCTAATAATTAATAATGCTTACTTTATAGAATAGTGTCGTATAACGGGTAATGACCCCAGGACTGTTCACTGCTCAGTCGCCCAAAACTGTCTGAACGAACGAAAATAC
The DNA here is from genome assembly GCA_018831715.1 of Matsumurasca onukii. NCBI lineage: Eukaryota > Metazoa > Arthropoda > Insecta > Hemiptera > Cicadellidae > Matsumurasca > Matsumurasca onukii. Next base: position 19,238,266 of record CM032065.1, read on the forward strand.
GGAGAGTGTTGCAGCAAGTTTTGCTTGAGGCAAACGTCTTTGAAAATGAAGTGCAACTAGTCGTTGAGAGAATTTCCAGAAACCTTGGTGGTATGAAATTTTCCGGAACTCATGCCACAATAATTCAACTACAGTAAAGAAAAAACTGAGTAGTAAGAGGGATGAAACAACCCACTCACTAAAGTTATACGAAATTTCAAACGGCTGAGTCTAAATAGCTGAATCATCGTATGTATTTAAATATATTTTTATCCTTTTAAGTAACCGTTTACTTCTAACAGAACTGTAAAACAATCTTAAAATTCCAGTATTGTTTATTTTGGCACATAGGTCTGTAGTATTTAATTGTAAATAAGTTGTATTTATACTTTGATTCTCCTTTGTCTACGCAACTGATGATGTTAAAACATAGTAGAAGAAACGTGCTGTGTTGCATATAATTGAAATACTTGTAGCTATTTTCTTCGAATCGGACAAACCACTGAAGTTGATTGATGATTGGAATTGGAATTGGATTGAAGATGATTGGAACTAATGCAATATTGTTTCTTTGTGGAAAGAATTGAGAAGAAACGTCTACTGTTGGCATAATGTATGAAGGAAGTGTATTGATACAAAGCGTAAGTAAAGTATCACTTACACAAAACGCACCCTACACGTATGTACTAGTATATGCAACAGTGAATCTGTATATTTTAATGACTTCGTGTAAAGAAAATAGCGGTTAAAATATGTCACATACAAAATAAAACATTATTTTTCGAAAAATATTTATATTTACTACTTATAAATTATCTCTTCTAGCAGCGCTAGCCAGAGTTGCGTAGGTGCGAGGGGTTGTGTACGGGGTGAGTTGGAGGGGGTACGTCTGGTAATCAGCACAGTCCCGGACTCATTGTCTTATCGTTTAATCAAGGTACTTTACCACCTCGTAAATCTCTCAGATACTCGTTACTAAGGCAGCTGTTCATCTTCAGACATTAAAAATGTCTATCTTAGGTACTCAGTAGCTATGATTAAAATTGCCCCCCTAACGAATCGCCCACTTATCCGTGGCGGATTGGTATCGCACGCGACTCCGGAGCTCATCACTCCGGTGGCGCGGGTTCGAACCCCGCAGTCACCACTTACATTTGTAATGTGACTAATACGGTGACGCCAGGTAAAGGTCGAGGATGAGTGGTAGAGAGGACTTTGTAGTCCTAACTTCGCCTCGATAACAAGACAAACTTTACCTTTTACCTTTCACTTCAGGTGTCCGGCACCAACTGCCTTTTCGTGTTGTCCTCTGTACGGTTGGCTACACTTCTAGGCTAATCTCTGATTGGGTAATTTTGGCTACTGGTTGATTGAAAAGGCGCGAGTAACAGTAATTATCTTGATTGGTTGAATTGATTAGTTAGCAATGTAGTTATTACCACAAAATTCATGTAGATTAAATATATGGTCACTTGGTGTTTTTATCATTTACTGTATCAAACTAGTCCAATACACTCGTGTTGACTTTATTTTAAAAGTTGTATATGTTTTATATATGTTTGCGTCGATCGTAAAATTTAACTCGGTTCTAAACTTTCGATAGATGTGTCATAGCTTGGTTACGAGTGAAAAATATATCAACTGAAAATAAACCTGCTTGACACTATGAATAAACCTGAAGATAATAATAACCTTAAAAGTTAGTCTTTCTCAAAAGCTAAACATTTACTCTGGTTCCTCGGTAGACTCAGAATCTTTAATGAACACAAAAAGCAGAGAAGAGGAAGTGTTGAGTTAATTGAATGCAGTGAAGCGATGTGAAACAGAATAATAACAATTCCACTCTTGTTACTTAAGTCTCTCAGACTTTTAAGATATTCAATAACCAATTAAATCTTGGAAATTACCTCCATCTTTGAATCCGTCTTTGCATTATCCATGTTCCATTGTTTGTAATCATCCGTTTTATCCATTTTGCAGAAACATTCTGGATTGGTTCAAATTGTAGGGAAATGTTCTTGACGTGTTTTCAAGTTCAGCTGATTACAATTGAAAGAGGTAAAATTGTTGTAGTTTAAAATGGGCACGTGAGTTCAAAATGATTGAATAGTTCTGAACGAACACTATTTACATACTATTGTCAGTATGTAAAGTTATGACAAATAATGAAAGTTGTTATCACCGAAATGCTTTGCGAATAACTAAAACGATAAGATGTAAGCTTGGAACAAAACCTGAGTTTTGGCAGCAAGAAACGTGTTCCACTTGGCTTCAGACAGCCTTACACCTCGACATTGTCTAGGTCGAGGGTATGAATGGGGGGGGAGGTGAAATCGCCCCACTTCAAACCCTCAAACATAAGTGGGCATAACAAGTACATTCTCATTGCACTGTGTCTCAGTCGGTCTCAGTCTTTGATGGGGCAAAGCATCTAAATAAGAAGAGAAAAATTAAAAATACGTTGATAAAGTGGTCTATTCAAGTATGAGGACAACATTGATATATCTATGAAACTAACACGTCAAAAATGATAATCTACAAATAAATATAATTAAAACTTGCAGTTTTTGTTGTTTCGAATTAATGTAGATACATAAATATCTTTTTTTAAGCCCAGTAAGTTTAAACAGGTTATTTTGGTGGTTTTGTTTTTGATATTAGGGTCTTTTTGCAGACTTTGTATATAAACCTTACGGCCTCGTCGTGGATACTATCAAACCACAATGGCGCAAAACGTACATAAAATATTTAAAACAAGATACTGATCACTTTCGTGAAGCCTTTTGTTATTCGTACGTTATGTTGAATGTTAACGTATACACTTTTGTGTTATTGCTACAAAACACATAAACCACTATGACGCCGCTGGTTTGTGTACAAAGTCTGCTAGAAGATCTAAAAATGTAATTATAATTCCATACTAGTAAACCTTCGATCTCAAAAGAATTGATAATCCTGATAACGGAAATCTACCGTTACATTTGAATAGTTTCTGATCACTTTGCTTGACTTGGTGGAAGGTTGTGAGTATAATGTTCACTATGTAAACTACTCACCAGAATCTTTCGTGCCTCCCTTGACACAAATGCCGAAGCCGTGGTCTGTGCGGGCCGGGTCGGCGGGGCCTCTACTCATGTTCACCGTGCGCACTTGCAGCTGGTCCATGGTGGGGGGCGGGGGCACAGGGCGACGGGGCTGCTGGGGGTCCGGGGGCTTCAGGTGGTTCTGTCCCAGCATCTTCAACACCTGCTCGGGCGAGATGGGGCGCTTCTTGTTCGTGCTGGTAGGGGTGGCGCCCAGGTACGTACCCCGGGGCTGGTTCCCCGCCGGCCGCTCCACGATGGTGTACGAGGTCCCCGGGGGTGAGTAGTAGAGCCCGGACCTGCCCCGTGGGCCGCGCCCCATGATGTCCTCGGCCTCCGCTGCCCGCGAGGTCTGCTGGTGCTGGGGGGCCATCCTCTGGTGTGAGAGGGAGCCCCCCGGCCCACCCCCGGGACTGCGCCCCCAGCTTGCCCCACCACCCCCTCCCCCACTCCACCTGCCACTGGAGTAGTGGTGCTGTAACTCCAACTCTCTCAACTCCTCGTCCGCCATCCTCCGTCACGTCACCTCCTGGAACATAAGATGCCACAAAATAAGTTGTCTGTAAAATTCTTACGTCACAGAGTTAGGAGTATCCAGGAATATTAAAGGATCCGCATATTTGCCGTGCAATCCCTGCTCACTTGCTTAAAGAGTTCTTAGTGTTTGAAAACGTTCAAGTACTACTAGCTCACGTTCACAGAAAGTTGACAGGTTCAATGAGTATTTCTGTTCTGGTATTAACCTTAAAGGCATGAATGTTAGCAGTTAAAATAGCTCGCTATGCACAAAGACTGAACGATGAACGTATCTGTGTATTTATTTGTATCCAAGTGTTCCTGAGAAGTCGGGTATTTTACAACTAAAGAATCATAAAAATCTTCAATTTAGAAGAGGCCCATGGTACAGTAGTTGCTTTGAGGAAAGGAAAGTTAAGGTCAATAAATTCACGTAAGAGAGGATGTAGATAAGTAAGTTTCTAAACTTAGTACAAGCTTATGCTGCAACTTTCATAATAGTCGACTCAAACTCTAAGTGGCTGCTGCCGGTTTAGCTCACGCATAAACTCAAGTCTTCACACTGTGATACTTTACTCAGACAATACATGTCTAAGTTTTAGTTACGATTTTTTAAAGTGTAAGAAATTTTAGCCAATAAAATGCTCAGCATTATAGTGTTTCAAATATTTCAAACATCTCAACTCATTATGAGAAAATTTTGTTAATGCCATTTGGATTACCTTAATCTTTAATTGATTCAGATTCAACCTTCATGATAGACAACCATAACATTTTGCATTATGATATTTTAAAGTCGTTGAAGTTTTTTAAAGAAAAAACATGTATGAAAACATCACATAGATGCTGTTTGTAGAACAATATTCTCAGAACTATGTCTTTTGACGAAATTAGTCTTTTATTACTGTATGGAAATTCTGTAAATGGCATATTTTGGTCATCCTTCCCTATGTCTCGTAAATTATGGTCTCATCTTATGGGAAAGCTGTACTTGTTTGAATATTTTGAGAACCCAACTATCATCTAGTTCTTTCGGTTCACACCGCTTCAAACTTCACAATTAGCTTGACATATTTCGGTCTCGCTGTGGAGTACCATCTTCAGTCACTGATTGACTGAAACCCAAGTTCGGCCAATCAGTGACTGAAGAAGGTACTCGTGAAATTGTTTTGACACTAAGTACGTACTTTTTAAAATTAACTTTAATTAGATTGTTTCCCCTATCAGTGACAGTAGGGTTTTATTTATTATTACAGTAGGTTTTATTTTTATGGCTTAGTCAACAACATTTCAAATTATATTTGGTCAAATAAATTGTTAACTATTCACGAGATATGAAACATGTCACGGATGTGTGCACACTGAGTAAACTAATGTAGTGCATATTATTCCAGATATGAAGCGAGTAGTTGATTGGATGTTGCCCTGGATACATGCTTCATTTCATCTCCAAGCTTGAATTCTCTGAAGGAATGTTCCAGTTTTCTGCTTCAATTGGATTATCGAGCTCCGAGCACATTTTATGCAATTTTGCACTCGACTAAACATTCTTGTGCATTTATATTGCGCTCGTTTGAAGTTTGTTGCTGACGATAAGAGAATTCGTGACGTAAATATTATTACAGACGTTTTCCATCGTTAGTGATCTAGAAGAACACGACGTTTTGGAATTTGAAATCTGATCCCGTCATTAGGTGGAAAGTAACCGAAATCTTAACACAAAACGGTTTAAATTTGAAAATTGCTAGCCTAAAAGCATGTCTTTGGTTGTGTTTGACTGTTGGGGGTTGCTTAAGAATATCTCATTTTTTAATGTATTGTGTTATTTGTTATAGGTTACTTTTCACCTGAAGACGGGACTATACTCAGGATCCCAAAACGTCGTGGTCTTTAATATAACTAACGTTTGTAATAATTTCAAACTCATATACTTTATTTCAATCCAATTAAACAATTTTTGAACACAGACAAATTACACAATAAAATTAATTTATTTTTATTTGCTATGAAATATAGGAACCGATTCTGTAACTCGTTTGAATTTTATCCTGAAAAGAAATCGATTGGTAGGAACTTCATGATAATAGGCCGTTTACTAAAGGGGGTCTTCACTACAATATAATACTGTTATCTAGGTATAAAATATCTTAAACCTTTAGTACATTTTACAACACCATTTCCCAATTTAAAAAAGTTAGTCTTCCAGAAATTGAAATTGTTCTAAAATTTGATCACGCTGTTTCCTACATATCACAACGCTTTGAACAAAAATCGACCTGAAATGAATTTTTAAATTTAAAGGAAGTTGCCAAAACACGTTAGTATTACAATTGCGAGTCCATTATTCAGATGAAACTAGGCCATTACACCCTTAGTTACGACGGCGAGGTGTAAAGGGGCGCCCTATAGGCCGAGTTGAGAACTAACATTAAGCTGCAAATAACAATCAGACAAACAGCCTTCCATTCCTGGTGATTGCTTTATCAGAAGTGATAACAATCCGTTATTGTATTTTGAACCATTTGCATAGCAATATTTGGTGTCATTTGTATCAATATAGGTAAAGCTTCAATTTAAAAGTATTGAAAATTTATTAGTTCAAAATACAAATGTCAACTGTAGAGCCTAAGTAAATGTTGAAACTCTTTTGTGAAAAGGTGAGCTTTTGTTTAGGTACCGTGAGATGTCTAATATCCTGTTTCATAGTTTAAGGTTCCATACAGTCATTTCTACACTTTCCTGTTACTTGAACGAGACCTGTTTTGTATAGAATAAAATGTACAATTTGACCGAACAAAGGGGCTTTTAGTCAAATTCAGTCTATTTTTTAATTCATAACAACTTTTAGTTCTCGAATACATGTATTTCTCCATAATAACGATTTACATATTAGCGATTACATGTTCTCTAAACAAAAATACTTGGCAGAAAGAGCTCTACAGGTAGATTGCACCGTTATTAAAGTAAGCTATTTTTGACGATTTGACTGAATTTGACTCTATGTTTGTTGGCCATTCTATGTCTAAGGTTTTGTAATTCAAACTACTCTTATTCAAATAACACATGAGAGTAGAATTACCTATGTGATATCGTGTATAATATACGTACGTATAGCTATGAAAATTGATTTTTAGAATATTTAGCTGTTTGACTGTTATTAGGCCGGTTCGTTTACATCCGAACCATTTAACGAATATTATACCTTCAGTTCAATACCTTTGCCACGGTTGAAGCTGTCACTCTGTGTATTCTAGGTAAATGATGAAGTTTGCTTATCAGTACAACTAGCTTTTGAGTTCAACTAGAAACTCCAAATTAGATAGAATTACAAACAGTTGAATGGATTGTGGCAGTTAAAGAAGCAGGTACGGTATTGCACAAACAGACATTTATGATAAAAGCACATTTGGACAAAATGTGTTTGAATGAAAAGTTGGCCAGAAAGAAGTTACTAAAGGAGAGGTGTAGCCTCAACTGATGAAAGAAAATGATATAATTCCGAAAGGATGCACCAAGTACAGGGACAAAAACATCAACTTTTCGAGACTGTAACGTACTTTTGCGTGGGCCTTGACGTTTATAAATAATGAATCATAATGTTTCTTTTATCCAAAAATATCCTTCTACTATTGAAGTAAACGACTTTTGCAAATGTTTAACAAATTCAAAGTCCACAGTAGAGAAAATGTGTTACTCCGCTATCTCGTATCCAATAAATTAGCGTATTTGTAAACATGATCGTTTATTACCCCCCTCTCTACCCCTTCCCTCTAACTCAAACTTAAACCCCTATCTCCTCCCTTCCCCTTCCCCTATCTACAACCACACTGTCTTCATCTAAACTAATTGGCGGAAAACTAGCGCCTCCCACTTTCTTACTGTAATTTCTCGCTAATTACTAATTACTAACTCTAACTGCTGCGTCTTTCATTTGGTCCTTTAATTTAGAGCTAATTGTCTGAAAGGTTACTTCAGTCTGTGGGAGTTGTTTGGATGGTTTAGTGGCAACCTTTATTTGAAAAAGGTTTTAGGTTGAATGCGTTTGACCGACGTACAACAAGTTTTTAATATATCTTTCTGAAGATTTTAGTAGTAATCCAATAACCAGGAATACTCTGTTTGACAAATCCAGTTAGATGCTTAAAAAATGGTTTAAAGTATCTTTTCAAAGGTGCCTCATTGAAATATTGTTTTTATTATAATTAGTTAAAATTAAATTAAGCTATGTAGTATTATTTAGTGTTTCATCTATTTTACCAAATGTAACATTACGATAAATAGCTTAACTATGCTACGTGGTTTACATTAAACTTTTGATGTGGTATGTAGTATTGTATTTAGTTTTAATATTTAAAATAATATACTTCACATTAGTAGAACTAACCCTGCCACTGAAAAGAAACCTTAAAAAGTTTCTTTAAATACAGTTAACCAAAAACAAATTTTAAGTAACCCTAAATACTATTTTAGATCCTATCCGATTTCAGGATGACCTTAAAACCATCATGCCCTTATGTAACATCAAATTCTCCTATAAATCCTTGATCAAATAGTTTAAATAGTCTTAGATGATGAGTTGTTGAAATTATGTTGTTAATATAAAGAAATAAGTGTTTGAAGACTTTTACAGCAGCAAACTTTAACATATTTGGCTCAAACTTAAAAATATTAAACTGTTTCAATCACTGTGGTATCGAAATTCTTATTGGATGTTGCATAGCTCTGCTACTTTTAATTTAAAACTAAAGTAGTTTTAGCAGATCCGTTGCGGAATGGTAAGGCGTGTGATGCCGGAGGTTGTCACCACTTACAATGAGTAAAGTTACTAAAGAGTGACGCTAGGTAAAGGTCGAGGTTCAATGGTAAAGACGACTTTGTAGGCCAATGTCTTCAGTATTGTCGTGAGTTCATTGGAAGTAGGTATGAATGGGTAATCACTATTCCGCAGACCACGAAACCACTTAAGTCTACATTACCAATGGCAAACACAGCAACGTTGCATATCAATGTATCCCACCCCTATCTATTTCCATCCCCTCCCTCAGCACTCTACTGTATCTTTTGAATATGTAGAATAATATACAAAGAATAAATAGAATAACATTGATTCACAGTAATCTGGTGGCTATCATCATGAAAGAACAAAGAATACTAGCCTAAGATCTTATTTTGATAATTGTTCTGAAGAGGCCTGTTTTATGTTAAGAAACGTTATAAAAATTGCACAAAATACATAGGTTTCCTAGTCGAATTCAGGAGGTTAATTTCTTGCATACATGTATTTCTACACAAGGAAATGAACTGTCATCTTAAATTTTACATCTTACATTGGTAATAGACAATCTCTTAACAAAATTACTCTTGGTAGTACAAGTGCTGAGTTCTGATCATAGGTTGCACCACTGAGCATAAAGAACCCACGGGCATATTTATGGTGCTTGTGACAATTTAAACTACATCTTGAACTAGATTTGATTAAGGAACACTTTCTGTTTCTGTAATTCTGTGTCCAAACTTTCATAATTATAAAATCAGCTCTAATTCAAACAACAAATGAGGTTAGAAATACCTATGTGGGATCTTGGACTAAAAAATCTCTCCAAAAGGTATTCGCAAAAGTATTTAAGCAAAATAAGCTTAAATCAAACTTAAGTTTATTTTATTATATACTTTCATACTTTACATTTTGTACAGTACAATTTGGGTTATTTTCCGGTTATTTTCAAAATGTATCGACATCTGTAAAAGAAAATATACAATATTCATTTCAAATGTTGCACAAACCTGAAACAGTGTCTGCATAGCAATGTGAACTAGAACAATTACAGGGTCAGTGGATTGACGCAGTGGCAAAGTAATTCAGTCGTTGATTATCGCTGGATCTCATCAACCCCTCCCCGCCCTTGTCCAAACACCCCTCCCCTCCTCCACCAACATCCCCCTCAATTAAATCAGCTGAGCAACAAAGACATGTAAACAAGTGCCATTTTCTGCTCCACTACCCCTCCCTCCCGCTCCCCTTACCCCGTGGCTTTTCACACCTTCTCTCGAGATCTTAAGGCATTCAACAACTTATGAGGGTGAAATTTGATTTGTAGGCTTTAAGGGTTGAGACTGCGATAGTGTAGATTACCACAGCTACGTTTTTCAATGATACTTTTGTTTGTGCCTTGAACTGAACGATATAATGGACTACAAACATGATGACTATTTAAATAACATCAGGGTGGAAAAATTAATTCGTTGAATAAATCGACATGTTCTGGCACATGCAATTTCTGTGAACAAACGGCAAGAAATATCCCAACCCACGGAGTTCACTGATCTTAACTGGTCGATATATGCGTGTACAGATCCTGAATATTGAATACTTAAGGGAATTATTCACGCTCTCATTTATTCACCTGGGAATAAAGCAGCTAACTTCTGTACCATCATGTAGACCGGTACTCAAATATTCATTGGTATTCTCGTCAACATCTGAATAACTTACTATCAATCTTGTTCTACGTCCAATACTTCGGTAGACTCCGGGTCTATTTTATTCATCAGTATTTCCAGAAAGTAATCATGTTTGTGAATAAAGGAGCGGTGTTGTTGACAAAACTAAATGGGTTTAATAATTGTTACCTCTGCTGAGTGTTAACAAAACTAAAGATACCACATGAATTTTGACCTTCAAAAGTCAAAGATGACTTCTAGCTTAAAACTAAAAGCTCAGAAATTAGTTTCGCTTCCAAACACAAGGTTACTTAATGTTCTAGGTGTCAAAAGTTAAAATCTTATTATACCCCTTGAAAAAAGGTCCAGGGGGTCAGGCCAGGAGATCGTGGGGGCCAAGACTTATAAAATTTACAACATTTGCATATTTTATTTATAAAACCAAAGATTGCCATTTTGACTATGTTTGTAAAACCTAGAAATGCACGACGTAAATTGCAAAATTACTGGCAATCAAACTAACGTAAACAAACTTAATAAACAGCTGTTTCATTTGAGACTATTCGTTTCACGAATAACAGCTGTCAAGATACAGATGTTAAAAAGTGTATCAATATTTTGTGGACACACGTTAATTTTCTTACTACGATGTTCCTACCGATTCGATAACCTTAAATTATAAGGTTTTTAAAAAGTTAACAGTGATTTGAATTTTTTTCTTTGATTAGTTAGAAACATAATGAAAAACAATGTAATAGTTTTAAACCTGCTTTAGTTTCAACCGAAAGAACATCTTTCTGACGCTTAAAGACGGCGTTTTCATTTATGAATACTTAATACACTCCAGAGTGCTCTTGTTTAGGAAATGCTGATGGATAAAGTAATTGTTTTTGTGCTGGCAATTTTCATTCCAGGAGCTTGAATGTTTCAAGATTTTTAATTCATATCACCGATAATTGTGCTGACATTTAAATTGAATTTGTTACCCATTGAAGTTTATTTTGATCTTTATGTGTTTAAACGAACCTTACTAAGTTAGAAGTATTATTTATTTAATACTAAAAATATATATTGTTTTAATTTTTTTAAAGTAATCAAAATATAAACACAGGCCTGACAAGCATTTAAGCGTTAAAGCACCGCTGGCATGAGTGAAGCGAATTTCTTTTGCAATTATAAATCTTCTTTGCTACGCTCACAGCCTCGCTTCGGACTTCGGCCTCATATTAAAGCTGTTCGTTGTATTTTACCACAGGCGTAACGAGCAGCCTCAGACTTAAGTAGTCTTCTATTGTAACTTTCACAACATATAATACCATAAGAATATAACGCATAATTTCATTAAAATCGGACTACTCATTCCGCTGTTACAGCGAAAATCATTTTTTCCACCATTTTGAAACGACCTAATGGATTTTAATACATTTTAGTTTTTGATTTGCAACGTATTATATTTTTAATCTTAGTTTGCATTACAGAATTTAAGGCATGTTACTTCTTCTTTGCGGTGCACATGTTTTTCTCACTCTCCTTACTCCCGTTATCATTGCTTTCTACACAAAGTCTATACATGTATAGTTAAAGTTTAAATACACTATGATGAAGATACATATCACACCGAGTATATGTAGATACAAATGCTTTGCAGCAGAAAGCTGCGAGGACTACAGACAGAATCTGTACACAGAATGAAATGTACATATTGCCCCATGTGCCAGACGGAGCACAAATACCTCATTATTCATGTCGCCTTATCATTGTAATAGTTTGCTCAGTCCTACAACATGTGAATGTGTCTCGCTTGCTATTCTTACTTTTAGAACTTGTATCACATACACGTGTTTAATGTACTTAAAAGGTTTAACTATTACCTTTTGTGTGTTTCCATGATTAATCTTACTTCCTCCCAGCTCATGGTCCTGTTCTTTACGGCAGGACCCAAGGATCTCTTAACATTCAGCTATACGGTGCTTTTGCTATGAGCTGATAAGTTTTACTTCTATCTGTTCCCTTTTGTTTGGAATGTAAAATGGTTTAAACTTATGAGGCGACGATTTCATTAATTCTCTGTCGAAATATTTGTAGACATTACAAGAATATTTAAGATAAACTCATGAATATTTAGAATAACTATTTTTAAGGAAAACTACACAAATATACAAGAGCGAAAAGGAAACCCCACTGTTGCAACATTTCGTATAGGAAAAAACCTTTTTGAGTACTTTAGAAGAGGAGGAACAGAGGTATGACACCTCGGGAATTAACCCAAAGAAAACTGCAATCATACATTATTTTTAAAATGTATTCTCCGATGTCTTAAAGATTGTGTTCTGACTAAACCATTTCTGGAATCGAGAGATTTCATATATTTAGTAGCAAAAACAAAAATTGACAAAAAACTTATTACGTTGGGTAGAACCAGAATCAACGGTGACTATTTAGCTTTTGCAGATGACTTCGCGATATTAAATCATGTCACAGGTGGGGAATAGAGTAGTACACTGAATAATATAATAAAACCAAATATATACCTGGACATTTACAACAAGAAAAAGTATGGCTAAAAGAAAGTGAAGTATAGAAAATAATCAAAACTAATGGAACAAACAAAATTCAAAACACGCCCAGTCCTTCTCGGAGTCCCCGATTCAGCTTTCACCGTATCATTCTCAATGTTAACTTCCAAATTCCAAAATAGTTGAATCTATGCCCCAGAGGGTACCCATAGGTGGTATAGTGCGTGCTTCGCACCAAATCAGCCCGGGTTCGATTCCCGGACGTAGTGAACACTTTTCACGATGGCCACTCCCTATTGTTCGGAAGTCACGCTAAGGCGTTGGTCCATTCCATTGGTCGTTGGGCTCTAAACAAATGTCCCTAGTTAACAGTCGGCCCTAGTTTGTAACAAGACTACATCTCATCATCAATTAAAACACCCATCACACTCAACATCATACCATATTCACTCTAAGTGTGGTCGGTGTCTCAAAGCAAAAGTATCAAAAGTTTTTTTTTACTTATACAGTTTAGTTCTTTTCACTTTTCTTATGTAATATATTAAGAAAGCGGTTTGGTTAATGAGAGGTTGGAAAAACGCTAAGCTGGAAGTCAATTAGATGAGGTACATCGCTGAGCTTGATTACAAGGGAGGATCCCCCACAGCATCAACCCTCCCCCCACACCACCACCATCCCCAACTGACAAGGTGTGGTTCTTGTTGTGACACCTACCCTTGCAAGAACTGGCTCGTAACAATCGTAACATGTTTCTCTCCAGCTCTGCACGTAATGTTTTAATTCAATTATATTGTAATTAATTGTATATATTTTCGTTTAATATTGTTATTGTTTATATTATTATATTTGTTCAATATCATTTATACTGTGTAGAAATCTTTTGGCTTCTTATCAAATCTTTAACTTAATGATTGTCGACAAGCTATGGAAACTAAGTTTGTGATTTTTTGTACACGCATTGAAGCCTTGAGTAAACGTCACCACTTCCAATAATTGGTTACCAAAAGGGTCGTCTTACAGTTATTTTTCACAATTATTTGAACTTCCGTGATCAAATACTTAAGTGCATAGTACATGTCGGCCATTTTGTTTTTGTCTTATAAGAGCAATGTAAAACAAGCATTTTCTTGAGACACTCCACGCCTACAATTTTCATCAGATCCTTTTTAACTAAAAGATAACAATGTAAAACAGTGGTTCCGCTAAGCACTTTTTTGAAAATTTTATTAGCTTACTATTGAAAACAGAAAATTTAAATCGAACGTTTCTTCAGTATTTTTATTCATGCCATGGAAGTATAAATGCAAAAATGGAAATTCGGCTCAGCGGAGTCACTAAAACATTTAATACACTTTAAAACAAAGTTTATTTAATAAAAATCCCTCAAAAAATGCAATTTTTTACATTCGCTGTTATGGGACGAAATTCAAGGTCACGGACACTACTGCACACCCTTAAGAAGTCAGCGTTTCTGTTGGACCCAGGCTATTGGGCAGCAAATACAGCCTAACTAAGGATATTGTTGACTAGGTTAAAGTAGTTATACGCTTAGATAAAGCTTAATGTGTACTAGGATATTGTACCAATATTATACCAAGACTTACAGCTTATAGATTTATAGCTCAAGGACACGCTTCATAGATTATCACGGCATGGTTTTACCGACACACGACCTCAGCAGCAAGTAATTAGTTGTTTCTTGGTTGCATTGTGTATATTATGTCGTCATGAAAATCTACCGAACAATGTAAATTAATGAAAGTAAACCCTTGTTCGGCGCCTGTACTTTAAACAGCTGGCTAACTTGATTATCTTTATAATTTAGTTTGCTTTCAAAGTTATTATTAAAGGAAATTGAGTATTGTGCTCAACTTAAAGGGCGTGTTTAACATGTCGGGTTTAACATTATACGAAAATGTATCGTTTATAAATAATCCTATTTTTGGAATAATATCTCAGGATACAGTGATTTTTATTTGATCTTTCCTACCTGCTAAATAGTACTTTTTAGAAATGTGTGACACTAGAAGTAGGGCAAAAGGTTTAATTAAATGGAACGAATAGCGGTCAAAGAAGATTTAAAAGTGACACGTACCACACACTAAATCACTATTTGAGATGCCGACCACTCTCATGAGGGTATTTTAATTTGTTGGTGAAGGATGAGTGGTAGTAATAGTTATGAGGTGTAGTCTTGTTACAAACTAGGCCGAATCTTCCTTAGAATGGGTCATTAATTAATAGTCCAATTACCAATGGAAATACAAGGACCAACGGCTTAACGTGACTTCGAACCACGCAGGTGATGGTCTGATATGTTAACCTATGGTAAGAGTTTATGCGGGTATCATCAGATGAGCACAGAAATCTGAGCCGCTTTAGATCTATAAGTTCCTCAAAACCTGACAGCTGGATTACAGGACCACGCCACGAGTCCCAGTCACAATCGGACATTTAGGATTGAAACACTTTTGGACAAACATGTGTAAAATGTTTTAGCCGTTGACATTGAAGATACTATAAGTGCAATGATTATCCCATTGACAAGATGTTTTCAATGGTTTGGCTCAGTTCATGTACCCTAGGTAGTTCATAACTAAACTGGTGATTTGTGAAATAGAGTAACGTAGCATTATTCTTTAATAATTGTTCAAACTTAAATGTTGTCAACGATAGGCAAATAAAATAACAGGATTATTGATTTAATTATTTAAATGTGTTTAAATTGTCTAAGAACTGTATATGTTCAAATAATGAGAAACTGTCATTGAACGTAAACATGGAACTGAACCTGCCTGAAATACAGTTTGTTTTCGTTGAGCGTAAATCCATAGTACTTGCTAGACAGTGACATCAATACAGTAGATTAACTTCAATTAATCTATCCAGTTGACTATGACATCAGTACACATGGAATGTCAATATCATGTGTGCAATTTAACCAGTCACCAGCCATGTTGGCCGTGGAATTTATATCTAACTCAATATTGAATAGCTTTCTCGGCGTAAACACGTCGAGGGTTTAGAATACCAAAGTTAATGTTGTTTGTAATACCTATATTTCGTTGTAAAATACGGAGTGATTCAAAAAGAATGGTGCAAAAAGAAACTTAATCTATATGGAAATGAAAAGTCGTACAGAAAATATTTTATTACTTTAATCCTACACTAATCAATTTTTATAACATATATTACAATTGCTCAATATGTCTTCCTCGGGCCACTCTGCACATGTCTGTCACAGACATTTTGTAAAACTTCCTCCCTAGTTGATTCTGTAGCCTCTCTTATTCGGACTCTCAGCTCCTGCAAGCATCGGGGAGTGGAGGTTTGTACATTGAGTCTTGATTTACCCTCATAAATAGTCGCAAGGTGTGAGGGTTGGGGTCAGCCAACAGTGCACTGTCGTCATTTCCTGCTCGAACAACCAGCGATTCATTGCAATACGACAAACGCCTAGGCCTATCATTTGGTTTTATTGTCTTTACCAGTTCAAGTTTGTAAGGTTTAACTTTCATACGCTTACGCTAAATACGCCATACTGATGTTTGAGGTATTTGAAGTTCACTACTTGCTCGCCGAGTTGACGTTGTAGGGCTACGTGTGTACTTAGCTTCAACGCGTCGTATCGATTCCTCTGAAAACTACTGATGACGCCCAGGAATTTTCTTGGAACACAGACATCCACTTGTGCTAAACCTCTTGCCCCTCTGGCGATGCAGTTACGGTGAGGACTTTGGTATTTTCTGCAAAACCTCTTTGTACTGTTACAACGGACTCTGTTCAGCATACAGACACAAAACGCCTTTTCTTGCTTCGTAGCGCCCATTTTGTAAATGCGGACATAACACACCGACAAATTAAAACCTAACCACAACAAAACAAATTTGAAAATATTGTTGCATAATTTGGCTGTTTTAGTTCAGTATAAACAAAACTACAGCTGTTTTATTTTGCACCATTCTTTTTGAATCACCCGGTATAAGTCGAGAGTTTCCAGTTCCAGTTTCAGAGTGTCAAATCGTATGCCAGCAAGCTGCGCTCTGGAACGCCCTGTATGTGTCACATTACGTCACCCAGCACAAACTGTGACGTCATTACATATTGTCTGTCAACGTCAGTTGTGACGTGTGTTCTGCGTTCTCGCTGACAGAGCCTAGTTTGTCATTCCGTTCACATTACACGACCTCATGTTTATTTGATCCACGTTATCCAAATGTGATTTGCTTCTTTCCTGACGTGCCTAATCGCAAACTCGATAGCGTTTCTTCTTCAAGATGCATAACCTTTAAGTTCTTTTGGGTTGTCTGTGTTATTTTCTATGTTTGTTTTGAAAACTATAATGATAAGAATCTGGTGGATTGTGGTTATGAAATAGAAAATGCTACTTACTGTCATCATCACGATGTGTTTTTTGCGTATAACGGCGGAAGTTACATAGAACTAAACATCGACAACTGTAGCAGACACATCTTATTTTCTTTTCATTGCATCAAGGATTCAAATAGTAAATAAACCTGAGAACAACGAAACTCACGCCAGAGTGGGACCACTACGGAAAAGAACATAACACCATCAAGTACATTACTACTAACCATGGTTGATAAACTCAAACATGATTGATAAATTATAAAAACAAATGTGTTGCTAATACTTAACTCAACAATAGTAATTAAATAATTTTTGATTAAATTTTGAATTCAAAATGGTTTTTACGGCAAAAGTAATAATTGCAAAGACCGCAAAATATCTTTTCTTTAACAAACGTTTTCTAATTAAAATCATGTATCAATTGGGAATTGCTATCACGTTGAGTGAAATTGCAAAAACATATGTACGTAGAAAAAAAAACAAAACAAACTACATTACAAATCTTTTACAATCTGTATGATGATAGTTCATATAAAACAACAATCAAAACTAACAATTACTAAAGAAGAATCAAATAAATCCGTGACTATAAAATTCACCCTCTAACAAAACGCCAATTATATTCTTAACAAACAACGTTGGTTATAAGACCAACAACAATATCCAAATAAAACTTCAAACACACGCCAATACATCCCATTATCTAAATTGGAGAATCATTGTACATACGTTAAACTATGGTTATTGCAACGCACATTATGTAAGTCAAACTGGAAGGTGCTTTAGTAATCCTAAGTTTAGTTCATTTGAAAGAACCTCGTGTAAGTTCAATAAAAAACCTTAATCCTGATATTTACTACTCTGAACATAGCCAAAAGTACAATCACAGTTAGTCAAATATTGACAACCTCTACATTGGAAGTAAAGGCAGAAAAATAAACTCTGTTGAAAACCTCCAGCAAAACAATTTAAGAACCAACATCAATACTAAGTTCCCAGACTTATTCAGCAGCCAACCTAAATCCAAATAAATTGGGCGTATTTAAATATCAGGTTTAGCTACAACAGAGTTCCAGTGACAAGATTAGTAGTTGGCCGTCTGCATCGAGCGTAACCTCCCTCGCCATTGTATTACATACTTGTTTCGTCTTTTATGTAGGTCTTTGTTGTTTCGTGTTTTAATGTGATGTGTTTATTTATTATTTCAAACGTTGACGCAGTGGAAATCAACAACAATTTTGTGCTACAGTTGACGATGAATCTACTAAATTTTACGAACCTGATACGATATAAATCTGGAACCAAGTCTGAGCTCTTGATGTAGAACAACGCAACAGCAACGTCTGAAGAGTCAAAGTTGTTGAGATGAAACAGCAATATAGGTTCTGAACAATGGCAAAGTCTAGCCACCCTGATCGTTGTTCGATCTGAATACTCTTTCGCTTTGTATTTTATTGTTCTCACTGGGTTTTAATATGTTGTTCTTCGTTCGTAAATTCGTTTATAAATGCCAGGCATATGCAGCCGACCTCATTCACCAGTAAGCTGTGAAAAAGATAGCTTCTGATCAGTAAAACTGGAAATACGGTCATACAAATGTATACCTTGAAAACTAATTTTTAAAGAAATCAACGTTTAGTCAGAAAGAACGTTGTTATGTTGTTCCTCAATGATTTCCATACTTATTGATAGGTTGATTTCAAAAGCGGCCTCGTCCATATATCAAAATAAAATTAAAAATAAGTCAAAATACTATGAACTCTATACCCGTTACTCACGGAATGGTTAAATATTAAAAATTAATTAAAACAGAAGATAGTGCAATTAATATAAATTATAAACACGTGTTTCGCGTCTTAAAAATTATGCAAAACAGACAATGCTAACGTTTTGGAACTTAACAATTTTTATCAGGCAAGTAAACGTGTCTAAAATTACTTTTAAAACGCAATATTGAAGATCATTTTCAAGGTATATAAAAAGAAAAATCCCTCAAATAGCACTTTTGGGTTTGACCGCGCCAACTTCATTTATTTACTTTAGGTACCTAAAGATGGTACTGCATTTACTGTTGTCAAACTGCTAGGGCCGAACCATAGAGTACTTTATATTCTATGCTTGGTACTTTGCAAGTTGTAAACAAAACACACAGGGCCGTTTTTCAATTCAGCCTTAAATTGGTTAAAATTAGGACAGGGATCAACCAATAGGAAAGCTGGATAATTTTAGGTTAAGTTTTACTTTGTCTGTTTTGATTTTGCATTTTGGTGTTACAGTTTGTATTTATCTATATTAGCATAATGTGTACATGTTAAATTCAATAAAATGTTAAAACTAAACCTTTATTGCATGTACTTAAATGAATTATTTAAAGATCTTTCATGCAATAAAACTTTAAGTAATTACTTAAAGACAAGTAAAACTTTAAGGTAAGTATTTACTGGTATTTTTTCACCTACAACTAATATTTACTTAAAACGTAAGTATAAGTAATAAGTATAGTTTATTCACACACTGACTGTCTAGGAAATTGAATTGTACTTTCAAAACTCACCTGTATATCAAATATGTTATAGATTCCTTATCAGCTTTAACATTTCGTTCAAATTAATGTAAATGAAAAGCTTTACAATTTTATTATTCACTTAGAGACAACGGAAAGTACGTTATCGCGTCTATAATCTAAATCTGATGTCATCTTTTGCAAAGGTTCCGTTCGCAAACCTTTCAAGTCCTATCTCTTGGACAACTTTTCCAGGGTAGTTAAATTAGTGAACTCTTTTAACTTTACAGTATTAAGTCTTCATGTGATAAGGGGCAGATTTGAGATTAGTCATGAATTCTGATTTCTCGAATGAAATCTCTAAGCCTATTTTCCCACAATTACCTTAAGGAGTTAGATTTGTTCTGGTAAGTTACAGTGTCTAGAGCTGAAATCGCAAGATAGTCTGCGAAAGCTGACTAGTCAATTTCAACACCAGTTTTACCAACTTGATGGGTTTATTTACTTTGTTTTCATCATTGCTCAATCACTTTTTCCAAAACACAATTGAATATTAATGATGATCTCCTCTTTTATGCCTGTTTTGAATTGCAATGTTTCTGACAGTTCCCTTAATACATTTTACTTTTAATGTGTGTCTGTTAGTCTTCCTAATTACATACTATAATCAAAACCGGTGCACGACTAAATCAATATTGAATTCAACACCACGTGACCGAAGCTCACTTAACAGTGTCGTGTGACGTGAGAACAAGTTTGATGTGGATTGCAATGGACATGCTAAGGGCTGAATTTATAACTGTTAAACAATGGACTACAATGTGCGCACTGCGTGACCTGGTAGCGTGACGTTAAGTAGCTCACGCTGGTCACGTGACTGCACAATGCCACCAGGCAGTGGTGTTGTTATTGTTTCAGTTTATATGTTGTAAACATCGTTAATAAGTTAAGTAGATAGGTAAACATTACTTACTGTTTGAAGCATATCAAAACGAAACAGGTTGTACGCGTATTTGAATCCTGCAGAAGTGTGCCTTGAGAATTATGGCAGGTAGATTGGCGAGAATCCTACAGAGACGCTTTTCTGCAATGGGAAATTCTGACCGTATTTAACATATAGGAGGTCGTATGTTTCATAAGCTTAAAGCATCTTACTAAGAACGAAGACATTCACGACTACAACACCCGTCACGGTCGAGACTTCTACGTCCCAGCTCACCACTCTAAGAGATACGAAAAGAAGCCATCTTACATGGGAGTTCCACTTCAACGCCTTGCCACAGGACATTAAGAAATCCAACCCTGAGACGCTGAGAAACAAACTCCACCAGTGGCTGACGAAACACCCGTTTTACAGTGAGAAAAGATTCCTGGACTATTCCAAAGTGTAATGTAGAAAACCCAGCTCTGTAAACTTTGACACAATTTCGATCTCAAAGATTGTAAATAAAGCATGTTCTCTTTGTCTCTCTCTAAATACTTTCAAATATCTCCGAGATTAACCTTAAATGTCAGAACTACTTTTTGCGTCCCTTAAATTTACTCTAATTTTCTGCTATGTGGTACTTTCGGAAAAGAACAAAAATATTCTTTTAACTGTGTTAGGAGTATGAATTTTAACCCCTTACAATAAAAAAAAGCAAAACAAAAACTATTTATGTATGTTTTCAATTTGTATTAAAAAAGTACAAGTTTTGCACTTATTTTTAAGAAAAACTACAACAATACTCCCCCTTCCTCTTGATAAAAGTAAGTAGCCTTCAAATTGTTGAAAAATAATTTAACTGTTGAATGAAAGTGGCTTTTTTAATATATGTTCATTCCTTATGAGCAGTACGGATGACCGTAAGAGCATTGAAAGCCAGGACAGCAGAACAGAACAGAGCCACGTCGCGTGTAAGGGTTGCTTGCGTGTGTTCCCTTGCAATGAAGGGCGTGGCGCCGACCCACAAGAGTCTCCTATCTCTTACTCTACACTAACAGGAAACATTTACCCTACTAGTCTGCTACTATCTTGCTTTCTAAGAGAGATTGTATCCACATACAATATCCGCAATATAGGGAAATCACAATATAGGTTATTTGTGATGTACAAGTAGACTTGTAGCGGGTTGGAATCGTCTGCGACTCCGGAGCTAAACACTGGCGCGGGTTCGATCCCCGCAGTCACCACTTACATTTGTAATGTGACTATACGGTAACGCTAGGTAAAGGTCGAGGTTAAGTGGTAGAGAGAACTTTGTAGTCCTAACTTCGCCTTGTTAAACAAGACAAACTGTGCCTTTTTTACAAGTACGTTATAATAGTCTGGCCTTGACTGCGGAAATGTAACTACAACTTACAAACAATTATACATTTCGAAAATAACTTTTGGTTCAGAAAAGAAGAGCCTTCAAAGCTTGGAGAAGCAAATACTTAAATTAAATTGAATAAGACTTGATACAGTTTTTGTAAATCTGTTTTGTGGGAAGGATGCTCAAATACAAATATCTCGAGAATTTTCATTCTAAAAAAAAGCTGTCCGGACCATCGCAAAACTTAAATGAAGTGAGTCATGCGGGCCAGCGTTTAAAATTTTGAAATGATTGACATTACCTTGCCTCTAAATTGTTCAATTATGTATTCATTTGGGAACAAAATGTGATCCCTTAAGAGAAAGTGACATTTACTTATTCTAAAACTAGAGGCAGGGAGAGCTATCGCACTGTTATTTACGGGGTGGTAGTTCATGAACGTTTATTTTTTCAGGTAAGAGATCAGCTTGTCAACCGGTTGCAAAATTCAATCAAAGTCACAATGCTGAAGACGTTCAAAAATTATCTAAAACAAAACTTGATAACATAAGCATTTATTTTATAGTAAAGAGGTATTTATGGTTCATGACTGGGTGGAACCCACTGACTGGCTAGAGTGCAATAATTAGAACGAATAGGAGAAAGCAAATGTATACAAATGTACTATGTTTAAATAAGACCTTAATATTATAATTGTATAAACAATGTTAGCAAAAAACAAATTAGACGATTGTATAGATGACATGTAAATGTTCAACGGAGTAGATGTACTATTTATTTATTTTTTCTTCGTCGACTAATACTTTTAGATGAAAACTGTCAAGCCGTTTTACTTTATTTAACTTAATTTAACTACTTAATTTAAGTTTTACTTTATTTTACTTTATGTCATTGTTGAGCTACTTTATGAATAACTGTACTCATTACTGTACCTAACAACGAAGGTGACTTGGTATTGCCACAGCCGTATTGAAAGGGGGAAATGGTGGTCAATGAAATATTTCCATTTATTTAAAATGAAGGGCTTTGCTTAAAACATTGTAATGACTCACATGTAATTGACACATTGTCTAGGTTTACTGACATGCAAGTTGCATTAGCGTGTTTCAAACTACTCAGAGCTTTAGCAAATTGCTTGCCGCAGTCAAGTTCCTCGCTAACCAACACACGTAGAAGAACTATTATGCATTTTCTCCAAGATTTAATATTGTGCCCTGAAAATTATATATTTACAAAGCTAGAAGTGTGACACTTTTGATTTGGTACATTGTTTAAGCTATTTAGTTTGCGTAAGTTAAACGTAAACGTAATATGTCGTTTTTCGCCTTTTACTCAATAAATTATTATCAAAGCAGCTGACTTTGGCCGAAACTAAGTAAATTTAACCTCAATTTACACCAAACATTAGGGTGGTTTATATTCAAATAAAGTCTTACCTCATGATAGGAGTTAGCAACCACGGTGACCTAGTTTTAGGTGGACCTTATTATCACAATATTTGCGGTAAAAAATAATGTATAACATTTTAATCTTTCGTTTAGTCTGCATTACATTTAGTCTACATTAGTGACCTCACCGAAAAGCTATAATATAAGTTAACTTTCAGCAATCGTAGATCATAATAATAACCGGTTGTACAGTGCTTTGCTTACCATTGAAATACAGACTTAACTATTTTTTGTCTTCAGTTCCAAACAAAGGTGAGAAAAAAAGAGACTTTTCTATTTAAAAACAGTCAACTTAAGTTATACAGATTGGCCCAAAAAAGGTACTTATCTAAACGGTTTACACAACTAAACTTCTTATGGAGTTATTTCCTCAGAAACGTGTCTCATTCAACTGTCTTCTCGTTCCCAGCAAGAGGTCCTGATCTTTCACTGTGTGATGCGTTTTTGTGACGAACACTAAATTAAAAGTGTTTCAGGCCACCAACTTAAAGTATTCGAAATCTGAAGCAAAACATAACATCATTTCTAATGGATATCGCTCCTGAAGAATATTTAGGAATAGTTGCAAACATGTTAAGACGCATGAAATATGTCATACTCAATGGCAAGAAATGTCGAGCATTTAATTTTAAGATAGAGTTAAGTGTTGTAGAGCTAATAAAAAAAACTTACCATAAAACTACGAGTACCTTTTTATTGAACCACCCTGTAGTTTTTGTAATCGACAGCCTACAGTTTCCTGTTTCCCAATTAGAATTTTTATGGAAATAAATATGTTGGAAAATAAGCTTCAAACTTCCTGTTGCCCAAATAAAATGTATCGAAGCAATATTGTTACCGTAATCATACGTGAGTTTAAAAAAACAGTTCGTTAGGTATAGCATGGCCGGTGGCCTTGAGATTTCCTGCTGGCCGCTTATGGCCCTATAGCCCATAAACCCATAGACCTAACGAACTGTACTATACGAATGAAAATACAGTTTTATTAAAAATCCAAAACGAATTTACTTAAATACATTTACTTGAATACATCTACTTAAACACATTGGGTTTGCTGCCAATTTAACTTGGATACTAGCAATTGAACTGATTGTAACTATGTCATGTATTATCAAAAGTCACACATTCGTACAACCTGACCCAAAACTGAAAGTTTGCAGCGCGTTTACAAACTTGAATCTCCAGCGAGTTCACCCCATTACAACTTGTCTCACCGTTTTGTAAACTGTTTCCAACTTTTAATTGGGATTTTTACACATTCAGCAAACAAATTATCATTGAAATTATTATTCATTCGGGTTCTACAATCCCAGCGGTGTTTTAAATGTCTCAGGTTTTATGAAACAACTCTTTGAAATGCGTTTGCTGAAATAATTGTCATTGCATGTGGACTAAAATTAAAATTAATATGAAATATACAGATTAAGTCAATCTGACTTTATATAATATGCAAATAGTCACAATTTTGTCCTGTTATCACGAAATTAGCTACAAATGTGCCTTTTTAAATCTCTAGGTTAAGCTCGTTAACTTGCTGGTTTAACAGCTATATAGCATACAAAATTGGGTTTTGTGCGATAAAACTGTGTTTGCTATTTAACTTCGATGAAATTTGGTCAAGTGTTCTCAGCTTTTTAACCAAAATGTCTACTAAATAATATAAAATCAGTCAAACTGTCCAATAAACAAATTTATTCTTACCTAAAGCTTTTCGTGAACCAGGTTCACATCTTCAATGGCTCTAGACTGAAGATGTGAAAACCTGGTTGACGAAAAGCTTTAGGCAAGAATAAATCTATTTATTGGACAGTTTGACTGATTTTACATTATATATATTCCAATAAGATCAGCCTCAAGACAATGGATGTCTACTAAAAATCAACGAAATCTTCTGAAGCAGACCAATATGGCGGTGGAAGCTCTTTTTCCCGTTATATTTCATTTGGTTGACCAGGGTTTGTATTTAATGTGCATGTTGGTTAATTCCCACTCTTCCAGTGATAATACGTACTTAGCACAACGTCTAACATTCTATCTTATCTCAATACTTCCTTCATATCGTAGTAGCAATAAATGATATTCACTTTACGTAAAACGTGCACTGATGTACTGAATCAAACTAGAAGCTTGATTGCAAAGCAACTAACAATGTTTTAAGAAGAGATGTATGTAATAGTATGTAATGTATGTAATGAACCTTTCATTACTAGGTCCTAAAGTGACGATTTTTGGCACGAGGTTAAATTAATGTCCGAGGCGCAGTCAAGGACTTTAATGAGCAAGGATCAAAAAGCGAAGCTTTTTATCATTTTTCTCTCTTTAGACGAGCTGAAATTGCACTTTAAGTTTCCAGGATAATAAAGGTTTGTTTTAATGAGTTCTTACTACCTAGGGAGAAAAATAGCATCATATATATATCAGTTGTTTCAAAATTTTGCTTTGAATTTTAAGTCTCACTTATTATTGAATCAGTGTATCAGGTGTTTCTTCAGAACAATATAAATCATACAGTTGAGTTCAAAACGTTGTTTACTTTCAGTATTTGTTCTTACTGAAAACATTGATTGACATTTGTTTCTCATTTTTATTTGTCCCATGACAAAAATATTGTTCACTAACCACTCGGCCTTAAAGTGTCTTTAAGGCTCACTTTTCTTCGCTCACTTAACGTTTAATCAAAAAACATCACTTATAGTGATGAAATAATACAATTTTATCCATAGAAAAATACGCTTCATCGAAACAACGCTGTATTTCCTTGGAAAAATACAAGTGAAACTTTAGCTTTCAATATACTCGTCTAAAGAACTGGTTTTCGAGCAAAATGACAAAACACGATTTAAAGCTATGGTTTCCTGAAAGCGGTGACCGCTATTACGGCCGTAATATGACGGTGAGTTTTGTTTTCAATACAATCAGATGAGAGTGGTTTCTAGAAAACGGTGGACGTAAAGTTAGCGGTGAAAACTAGTTAAGGGTTTTCACCAGGTGACACATTTTGTTTTGTAAACAAAAGTCTAGCCTGTCCATTACTACATACGTAAATAAACTTTGATAACTAAAAAACAACATGTCAAAAGTTGTTTTTGTCTACATATGTTTAAATATTGTGTTACGTCCATCACCGTTACGTTCACCGCTACAATAACGGCCGTAATTTAGCGGTGAACTTTTTCTAGGAAACCATAGCTTAAAGAACGCTATCAGCTGTTGTATGTTTACAAGCAACGTCAGTAGCGCAGAAGTAATCTCCTCTAATGCAATAACTTGTGTAGAATTGAGAGCAAACAGCGATATAATAATGGTCACGTGACCACTGCTAACATAAGGCTTCGACGTGTTTAGTTCCATGCCCACTCAAGACAGTCTAGAACGCATTGGTGTTGAAGGGTCTGTCTCAGCTAAACGGCGACTCTTAAATGTAAGAGTTTACCGATTTTCACCTCCTTAAAATAATTTGTCACTAATAAACATGATGTATTTGAAAACTAGAGTAGTTTTCCAAGACGCCTTATACAGTATATTTCATCACTAGGTACTAAAGGGACACTTTTCGACACAGGCCAAAATTACACTTTCGGGCCGTGTGATGAACGATACTTTTGGTCATGATGCAAATAATAATGTGAAGTTAATGTCAATAAATGCTTTAATATTAAAAGAATCTTAAGTAAATAACATTGTTTTGAACTCAGCAGTCGGAATTATAATGTTTTGAAGAAACAGCTTTTACTGGTTTACTATATAAGTCAGTGTTGAAATTCAAAACTATCAAAACAAATTCGTCGAACAAGCTAATGTCCATGCCACAAGAGAATCATTAAAATTATCTTTTTCTCCCTAGGAAGAATTACACAAAACCGAAACAATCCTTTATTTATCTTGGTTTAAAATTACTTTTAAGCACGTCCATACACAAGTCCAAAGTAGCTGCTTTTAGATCAAAATGGCAAAACCGTTGGGAGAAAATATAATAAAAACAATACTTTATTTACCTGGGTGTAAACTGATAATTTAGCCCTAACAATACATGTGTCTAAAGCAGCTATTTTCAGAGCAGAATGACAAAAAAGCGTTTATTTCGAAATTGTGCGTATTAAATGCACAAAATGGAGTTGAAAAAGACTAAAACATGAACGATTTTAGAGTTTATTTGTGAAACTATTGAACGACTTATGAGAAATCGGGCTCTATAGATATGTCGGAAAACTCCTCTAGTTTACAAATATATCATGTTAATTCATGTAAAAGTTATTTTCAAAGGTGAATAACGGGCCGCTTTAACCGTTGCAACGAGTTGGTTTGACAGTTAGGCCGCCTCAGTTGGAAGAAGGTCCGTTGTTACAGTTCGTTGTCCGTTGTTTTTGTTTTGAAAGTCAGTTGTTATGTGTTTGATTCCAGTGTTCGTTAAATGAGGCGTAGATACTCACTTGCTCACGCAGCTGAGTGACCTGTGAGGGTAAACGTGAGGTGCAAACACCAAGCACATAGAGGTAGATTTAATGACATAGCCACTAGCAGACCCTATAACAGCCATATAACAGACCCTTAAATATAACGCTGATCTAAAAGATAAAATACTTAAAAATTGCTGTCTTGTGCTACATTTGACTACACAAATCTTTAATCCAGTCATTTTAACAGTCGAAAGTATTTTTGTAATTTAAAGACGTCGTTTCCGAACACGTCCAGGTCGTTGGCATTTAAGGTTGTTCCTTTCTTCCTACAAAGAAAGCTCAGGTAAGATTAGTTCTTTAATGTCAGGCTACAAAGGTTGCCTCATCAGTAATTATTACACCCTTATTATATCTAAGAGTGAAATTTTATACCGTAGTTAATCAACAACTAAAATAAAAGGATATTAGAGAAGATTGAGCAACAGACAGTTGCTTTTAGGTTGGGGATTGAAATAAAACTTGATGGCGAGAATAAAAGCGAATGATGTAGAAGAGTTGGTTTGGTGGGACATACATCAAGGAACAACAGGTCGGGTACAGTGGCAGCACATGTGCGGGCTCTAACATTTATGTTTGCTTCCACAACTTACTTTTTATCCGTTTTATCTTTTCTGTGAGTAAATGTACTTGTAGTTTTAGCTCTTTAGTTATTCAGCTGTTTTCTTTATTTCTCATTTTAGCTCAACTTGGATAGAGAAATAAGCATATCTTGGTTGTTTTATATATGCAAAATCGATTCGTTGAAGTAGGATGTATAAGATAAATTATTTGGTCCCGGTTTGTTCTACAAACGAGACCAAATTTGTGTACTCTATAAACAAATATATAATACCACTGGTTATTTAGCTCCTAAAATCAAAGAATGTGAACTTTTTATTTCTGCATTGATCAAACAAACTATACCAAGAGTTAACAAACAATACCAACGAGTGTCAACGTATTTTCAATGACAAACCGAAGTGTTTACAAAATATTTCATTTTGTACCTTATGAACGATCGAAAAGAAAAAACCCGAAACTGTGTTTTGGATTTTTTAGCGATCTACCAAGACATTGTATACGTGGTAAAACTGCCTTGTCTAAAAAATAAGGTCACAGATTTTAAAAAGCATTGGTAATAAAGGATATTTAATTAATACAGGACAATGTCTCATGATTCCTGTCTTTTTTAATTGTAAAATTGGCATTTTGAGTGTAATTTCATCTTTTTTACAAATGTTTGTTCTTTGGTCCAACCAACATCAATTTTAATACCTTAACGTCTCTGAACCAACCGTGAGACGTAAAATAAGAATTCTACATATTTTAGCGTTTGTATTAAGTGCCAACCAATAATTCGTCTAGTATATGCTGACAATCTACTAAAGATATTCTGTGTACGCGTGGAATTCAATAACCCGGACTAGCGAATGTTGAAAGCCTCGTGTATTATGGAATGCAGACAGCCAGCACAGTCAGTACACATGGACCTGGTCGGTTTCCTGAACTCTGGTCTTACTTCCCTGGTCCATATTTTATAAGACTGGTTCATCCCTTAACTGTTACGTC
Source organism: Matsumurasca onukii (assembly GCA_018831715.1). Classification (NCBI taxonomy): domain Eukaryota; kingdom Metazoa; phylum Arthropoda; class Insecta; order Hemiptera; family Cicadellidae; genus Matsumurasca; species Matsumurasca onukii. The sequence goes on from CM032065.1 coordinate 19,267,422, forward strand.
AATATCTCGCTTCTCCTTCCTCTGTTCGTCCTCTTCTGTGTACCGGATGGTTTTCGCTATTGTATTTTGTTCGTATTTGTACTGTTTTTGAACAATATTGTCAACTGCTTTCACTATAAATCGTAATAAGTCGAACTTAAAAGCAGTAGAAAAACCTATTTTCTCAGTTTTAAATGAGATTTTTGGTATATCAACAAAACATATACCACACTATAGTTTTCAAGTATCGTCTGAAAAATGTCCTAAGCTAACAATCTACTATAGCCTATCTGGTTGTAATAGAATTTCGTCACATTTTGTAAAAATTTAGATCTGCATAGGCCAAATTATTTTTGTGTCAAGAACTTAAGATTATCTTAAATTTTAAGGTGGCGCATTAGATTCGATTAAATTACTAGGGAAAAGAGGCTCAAGACCACGTGCACGTCAACCGTTTGGGTTTATTGTTCTGGCTCCCCGCTCTCCTATTTAGGCAGCCCCACGCACGTTTGCTTACAAAGCTCGAGGACCGTGCTACCCAATTCAGATGGGTGTAACGCCTGCCACTCACGAGACCCCAGAAGACCCCTTCTCCTGGCCTCGAGGGACTCGAATTCGATAAGAACGTGTTTTTCGGTCTCAGGAGTACGCTCACACAACCTACAACTAGTATCTCCTGTGTGGATACCCATTTAGGCTAGGTGATTGTGCATAAAGTGCACCACGCACCACGTTCTTCTATAGGTCGGTTATAAGTAACTGTTACATTCACCCTGTGGGAAATTACTACTTGAGAGCGCTTGCTTCTACTAGTAGTCTCACTGCTTGCCACTCACTGTCAGCCAGTTCTATATGTAGTATAACGGGACAGCATCGTTATACCACATATTTGGGGGCGTAATGCAAAACAATGGAAAAGCATCACTGTGTTGCATTTTGAGGCGTAACTCGGATTATTAAACTGGTACTACTGTAAGATTATCTCATACTATTTATTATTACAAATTAACTCTTTTAATCAGACAAAACCCAACAAATCTTAGCAACTTAAACCTAAAATACAAAGAAACTAAACTTAACAAAACTTACCCTACCAACACCATCAAGCTCGGCTCACTCAAAAGCCATGTAGCCGATGCCCCAAACACCAAACACACCCAACACCTGTCCAAACCCTCTCTCTGACCTGTCTCCAACCAATCTGACTTCCTATGACCTTACTCTAACTATATACTGGTAAGCTAAGCCCTTGGCAACAAGGCTAGCATACCAGACACCAACTATTCACAATATCTACAAGGTTTCCTACAGTACATGCTATCTACCAGCTAAATACAAATGTACATTAAATCCTATCTAAAAATGTTACTTTTTGAATAACAATAAAATCTTAAGCATAAACATAATTACTTATTCTACAACTCCCCTTCCCCTGAAATTCTGGTCCCCAGAATTATTAACAACAATCTTAAATGAGCTTACATCACTTTGTACAAAAAACACAACAGTAAAACTTAAAGTAAATAAGTAATTGAGTTTAAAAACGTCTTAAGCCAAGATAAATATACAGAAATAAATTTACACCTAAATACCTATTATTTAACCATTTGCACAAAATACATGTCAAAGGAAGTCTTTCACATCACAATGCAGTATGCAGTCCAGTCATACACTGTATTCTGTGTGTCCGCTTCGATGTCTTACACAGCCTCCAACTCGAGTCCCAAGGTCCAAGGCGCCAGCTCTGATCCCCAATGATGTCCGTGATGTCAACACGGCTCGATGCCCGCGTGAATGTCTGCTCCACCTCCACAGACGATGACCCCCGGAACTTCACAACGAGTACTCAGCACCTCGGTTCAGGTTCTCCGACGAGCTCCTCAGCCTGCGATCTCGTGACTGAGCTTGTTCGAGAGAATGGTGACCAGCAGCATCCTCGTGTCCTCGTGATCGCAGCATCCTCGTGTCCTCGTGATCGACCGTTCTCTAGAGACAGGACTCGGATTCCCACATAACCTCCAAGTTTGTTATGGGAGAGTAAGGAACAGCCGAAGACGATGAATCTTAGGAGGCCATCCTGATCCTGGAGTGCAGTCCTTGACGTCAGGTCTCTCCGGATAGGAACGAAGGAGAGAGTGAGCAGGAGCTCCAGGATGCCACCTCGGAGCTCTTCATATACACTGCATTAACACCGCAGAGTAACCCTTACATTAATTCCATCACATCATCACAGAGTAAATTGAAACTGTATCAGCGTCAATTAATCTTAAAACTGAGTAGCTATTAACTTACCGATATTCAGCGTAATTAAACCTAAAGGGGAAAAACTACGAGGTGTACAGTTCTTTACAGGAATTTGAATGTACCAAGAGAAATGCGTTGAACATGTAGCTCTACTGTTTTAAAGTGCCTTCAGTTTCCAGAAGGCAAGGCCCGCAGTACAGTCTTGTAACTGGATCACGTTTCGCGCCGTGCAGTATCTCCGCCGCTCGCCCGCCTGTTCAATAAGTTACAGAAATGCATCCAAATTGAAAGCAACGAATTCTCGGTGTTTAGTCTTAAACACCGAGAATCTTGCAAAGAAGCATTCAAATTTTTATCCATATTGCCAGTATCATCCCTATACATATTACAAACGTTGTTGTTTTTTTACATCCAATTATTCGTTTGAAGAACAGAATAATGCATACAACACCAGATATCAGTCAATTCGGCCAACCTACCACAGACTACAAATTTAGAATCCTATGGAAGCTTATTATATAATTGCTGGTAGGCAATTATATAATAAATTACCAATCCACGTAAAATATATGGATTTTTTTACATCAATTTAAAACAAACACTAAAAATTACTTGCTTCTAAATTCGTTTTACAAGGTACAGGATTTCACTGGAAGCTAAATTAAGCATACTTATTCTTTAAGCTTAACTTTTATTACAGTTTTACCAGTGGTAATAGGTTTTATTTTATGTTATGTAGTTTTGATGTCAAAAAGAATTTGTATTGTAAATATTGACTATAAATTATTATTATTATTGTCTTACTACAATAAAGAATTTTGCATTTGAATACAATGGCTGCTTTAATGAATATTCAGTTAAATTTTAAGGCCTGAAAATGGTCTTTCTCATAGAATACTCACTTTTACGATTTTTCTCATTATCAGATATGATTATTTTATATAATATTTATTCGCAGTTAACAGCTAAGAGTTGATATTCTAAAGAATATTTAACGCTTTCTAGAGAAACTGGAGAGAGAGTGTTCGTATTGTTGAGCAGCTGATTACAAGCAAGGCGTGGTAATCAACGGCTTTCTCAGCCACAAATACACCTCACCCAACACCATCGGACATTGTTTCTCGGGGTTTGCGCCTTGTAACTCAGCAAAACAGTGACGTGGGCTCATGACAAATATTAAACTATGGATACTTTATAACGCAAGACATCAATCGGACAATGTTTAACACAAGCGAGTATCCTAAGCTTTCGACCACTTACATATGTTTTATTTATGCATTAGTGTGTTCCCATTTTCCAGTCAAACACCAAGAACTCAACCACACCATAAAGTTCTTTTGTGGTCAAGATTGTTTTAAAACAAATGTGTAACGCTTTCAGCATTGGGGTAATTTTGACTGATTTTGTTAACCGGTTAACAAGTTGAACTTCTACTTGAGAAGGCAAACAATCAAGAACTACCATTGTGTGTCTCCCATTCCTGTAGTTCTTTCTCCCTCTAGTTTTGAAAGAATGATGTCACTTCTTCTTATAGGATAACTTCTTGATTTGAAAGGAAAACAGGATTCGAGAATATAAAGTCCAATTGTTGAATGTATCAAATCTTTCAATGTTAACCTGCACGACTCTCTTCTTTGAATTTTTGCTACAGTCCGAATAGATTATGTTTAAATACTCAATTAGAAAAAAAATGATCTTAAATGGCTGTTTGCATCCAACATTTGCAACCTAACTCTGCGCAAGAAGGAAAAGCCATTTAATTCCGCTAACGTCAAACAGATTCAGCTCACAGTTCAACCCGCATGTTGGATGAAACCGAGATCGAAGAGATCCACTCAATGAAGGTTCTTGGAATTCATCTTGATCGACGGTTGGCATGGGATTGTCATGTAGGCAATGTTTGTGCCATGGTATCCTCATTTTTCAAGGAAACTATCCGAGTAATGCCCAACTAGGTACTGATTATGGCGTTTTACGGACAAATCTTTTCACGCGTTTTTACGGATTGGCAATGTAAAAGAATTTTCAAACTCAAACTTGCCATAAATTTTTTTTTACAAACAAAGGCTGTTTGAATAGTTGCAATGATTCAGGCAAGAGAGTCGTGCAGACCAGCATTCAAACATCTGAAACTGTTGATATAACCCTGCATCTATATTGTTGAGACGTCACTCGCTTTTCGTAAAGTCCTTTTGAAACTAAAAGCAAGAAGGATTATCGAAATTTGAGTCGCAGAACGATAGTTCATGATTTATACCTATTTATATATTTTATTGTGAGCATTTGCAACTCGTCTGAAAAAGGTGTTTGCCATTTTGATCTAAAAACAGCTTATTTGGACTTGTGTATGGACATGCTAAAGGTAATTTTAAACCCAGGTAAATAAAGGATTGTTTCGGTTATGTGTATAATCCTCCCTAGGGAGAAAAAGATAACTTAATGAGCTTTTTGTGGAATGCACATCAGCTGCTTTAACGAGATCGTTTTGATTGTTTTGAGCTTAAAACTGACTTATGGTAAACCAGTGTAACAGCTGTTTCTTCAAAACAATATAAATCAGACTGCTTAATATTGTCAAAACACTGTTTTCTTTTAGATTCTTTATAATATTAACATTTATTGACATTTTATTTCTAATTATTATTTGCGACATGACAAAAAGTATCGTTCATCACTCGTCCAAAAGTGTCTTTTGGCCCTGCCCAATTACTTGATCTCGTGTCAAGAAGTGTCACTTATTGATGAAATATGCTATTGGTCCTGAAGCATTCTACAGTACAGACGAGTACTTGGAACACGACTGGGAGGTTAGACAATTTGACTAGGATGGAATAATTCGATGAATGGGATAAAGCTAAAATCAAAAAGAATGACTGAAATAGATGTACATGTAAAATTGGTTGAAAGTATTAGAAATATTCCAATTTCTGACGATTGTGATACACTTGTTGTATGCAGTAAACGTATTAATTATTTACTGAATGCACCAGGTTCGAGATGCCAACCTCAAGACCTCGCCACGTGGCCCATCAACAAACACAGTGTTGTCAACAATCAATGCTTCTGACACAACTGGGTCACCCTACTTTCCAGCTCACATCGATCTGTTACACATGGCTAATATTTACCAGCTTTAGCACACGTCTCAGGTGTAATGTTACGCAAGATCATTACGGTGGATTGGCTTCGCGCGCGACTGTGGAGCTCATCACTCCGGTGGCATCGGGTTCGATCCCCGCAGTCACCACTTACAATTTGTAATGTGACTAGTACGGTGACGCAGGTCGAGGTTGAGTGGTAGAGAGGACTTTGTAATCCTAACTTCACCTCGTTAAACAAGACAAACTTTACCTTTATTTTTAAGTGTTACGTTCCTTATACAGGCTAAGGGTAGGAGTGTAGTTTAGCCAGATGGTAAAGTGAAACCACTCACGTACCAAATGTAAAACTTGAAAAGGCAAGGTATGTTTTTAAGATGAAAAAAATTAAATTACAAATTTCTCTTTACTTTGATTTGTACCTAGCAATGCCAGTTGAGCCAAAATGCGGTGACATGCGGGGATCGAACCCGCGCCGCTTCGATATCGACCACTATACGTACCCACTCATACCACTGAATGTACCAGCTGTGACCTAGTTGAGTATAAGAGTGTTTAACAGAAGAACAGACAGTTAGCGAGTCTAAAGTCTACTTAAAAAAATAATAAACTAAGAATATAAATAGATAAATCAAACTTAAAGTCGTATTAACAATGTGAAATAATATGGAACTACAGTATGTGGAAAAACCCGTGAACTGTAATTGAGGATCATCGTCACTGGGCTCTAGCTTAAAATGGGCTAAAACTAACAATATTCAAGACTTTCGAAGTTCGTTGTTGACGATGGGAGGATGTTTTGTGTTATGTTTTAGGTTACTTTTCACCTGAAGACGGGATCAGATTGCAGATCCCGCGAAACGTCGTGATCATCTTGCTCACCAACGATGGAAAATTTCCGTAACAATAGTTTAAGCTCTGAATATTCCAGATTCGTTAATATTAAATAATGAGAGCTAAACCTAATGATCTGAAATAAAAGTGTAGATAATTGTAAAGAAAATTCATAGTTTATCATTATGGCTAAATCGTCATATTTTAGATAATTCTAAAACAATTATAAATATTCTGTTTAAAATATAAACTGGATGAAGAATAACGCAAAATGACTTTAAATACCAAAAGTAACCAGTTTTCAATCATCTTGGTGCATTGTAAACCTCTAAAACAACTTTTCCCCAAACATAAAAAAACTCAATATTTTTTTAAGTTATACATCGTTAAGATACATGTAGCCTACATACGCTATACAACGTTAACAGAAAAACTAATCACTAATTTCTGCACTAAACAACAATGTTATTTCTTTAGCATGTGGCTCAATGGAGAAAAATGATAGGGCTCCTTTCTTGAAATAATATTTGGTTCAAAAATAACTATTGAGTTAACCTTCATTGAGCAGTTGTATGGATATCACAATTCGACCTACGCTTACCGTAACGTAATTAGATTCGCATGGAAAAAAGGTAAAGGTTTGTCTTGTTTAACGAGGCGAAGCTAGGACTACAAAGTCTTCTCTACCACTCAACCTCGACTTTTATCTAGCGTTACCGTATTAGTCACATTACAAATTGTAAGTGGTGACTGCGGGGATCGAACCCGCGCCACGGATCCGCTAATAATCGGTTCAAAAAATAACTATTGCGTTTATCTTCGAGTAACTAGTATTTGTATAAATATCACAATTCGACCTACCCTTAACTATATTCGCATGAAAACATTATGTATAAACACTGTAAGAGTAAACAAAATTGTGCTCTGAACGATAACTTAAGTCAATGTTTACCCTCCCCTCCCACCCCCTCCCTACTTGACCTGTACATGTTTTATCTCACATGAGCCATTACCCAACCCACACACTCTCACAACTTTAGTCCTTACCAACCCTTCAACTGTTAACTACAACTGAATCTACCCTCTCCTACCTTTGCAGCTTTGATTTTCTTCCAATAACTTGTGTTAGCATTTCATACATTTGTATGTTGGTTATGTTGCGTTAGTAAAATAGGTTTATATCAGGTTAACTTGAAATTCAGTGGTAGCGTGAAAAGAGTGAACCGGAAAATTGAATATTCATGAAGGTTTGTACTTGATCAGATTACCGGCTGTGTGCCTTTTTGTTCGTGCAGCATTTGAAACGAGTGTATCAAAGAGATTTCTAGATCAGTTAAACCAATAAGTAACCATGAGAATAGAGTTCAAGAGAACGTAACTTTGTTAGTGTAGCTTTTACGTAGCCCGAGTTCCCTTGGTGAATTGTATACGACCTTGATTCATTCTGGTGTATGTTGATAAAACCAACTGCACTAGCTTTGCATCTGGGATTTGTTCAAAATGACAACGTTGCTCTTGAGCTACCTTCAAAATGTTTATATACATAAAATTCCTTTAACGAGATACCTTTTCGCAAGCTTTTCTGCAGCTATGGTTTGGTCGACTAAAACTATTTTACGATAAAAGGACAGAACAATAATTCTCAGAAAAAATCGGTTAAGTAAGTACTTTTAATGTTAAAATTTTCAAAGGGTTTATTGTTGGAAAATGTTTTTGTGGAAAACTATTCCTTATAGAAAACTCAAAGTCGAGCTCAATGCGATCAGGACCGTTTTCAGTTTAGAGTCACCAACTGGGACACTTGTGCAGTGTGCATCTAGTAAGCAACACTTTCAAACGTGTTTATAATACTAACTGTTGTGTTTGGTAACGGTTCTCATCTATATGCTGGATTAATTCCACAAGTAGAATATTGTTGACCAGTGTGGCAATTTCCACTTGTACCTTAATAAGTTATAGCTAGTGTAATGTTTAAGTTTATTTTTGGAGGCTTATAAAAAGCTTAGCACCTGACAATTCTTTTAAAACTAGAAAAGGTGATGTGTGTTTTAAAATTAAGTGAAATTGAATAACGAATTTCTCTCCACTCAGAGATGCCAGTTGAGCCAAAATGCGGTTAGATGTGAGGATCGAACCCGCGCCACTTCCACATCAATCACTGTACGGACCCACTCATACCACTGAATGCACCAGCTGTGACCTAGTTGAGTATAAGAGTGTTTTACAGAAGAACAGACAGTCAGCGAGTCCAAAGTCGTCACAAATGCGGAGCCGCGCCCAACTTTATTGCTCTCTCTCTCTCTTTCTCTCTCTCTCCACTCACGCTAAGGGTAATACACTTCTCTCCTCGACTCTTCCTTGGGTACAGGAAGTAGAGTACCTCTGAGAAATGTACAACTCATTTTGTGAGAGGAAACCTATTAGTACTGTTATTGGATTATTTGTTCGAAGTTTAAAACAAGAATATTGCACAATAATTGACTCTCACGCAGTAAGGGAGTTCCAGGTCGTGCCATTTATGTTTACCTTTTCTGTGTTCAGTCACCGTTTTAAAATGGCTTAATATCTTCACACGTGTTTCACTAATTGTCTCTAGGGCCCTAACGTTATTGACAACGTAACCTTCCTTTACACTGTTTTAGAATTCGAACCCAAGACTCAGTTTTCAGAACAATCTGCAAACATGAAACTTGCAAATATTAGACTCTTACTCGTATTATTCGCCATTTTAATATGGATTTAGTTGACCACATTAATTGGTCAAACTGTTTTTTAGATATACATGTGATAAAGAGGGTCTGAGACCCCCTGTATACAACAGTCTACTGAAAAGACAGTGTTAGGCCTATAACCTTGATTACCGTAGTGTAATGCACCCGTCTGGAGATCTCTCATGTACTATATGATTCTTTTACTAGAGTCAGTCGGACCCAAACGCTACTGTGAACGTCAACCATTTGATAAATAGAGATTAATATTTATCAAATTTTTCTTTAGTTTAATCTTTTAAAGACAATTAACCTTTCGCCTAGATCATAAGATAAGAAATAAGATCATATGTTAATTACTCTTCTATCAATGTATTGTTGGCTACATTTATTTCAGTAAACCAGCAAGTGAGTTCTATAAACTTCAGTTTAGCTTCCGTATTAATTCAAAGTTGAGTATTACGAGCAACTGTACAAAGAGCTTTCCACTACTTTAAACTGTCCTGAGACGATAAAATTCACATATTTACCAAACAATGGAGACGATAATTTTGTAGCTATGGATTTGCGATCGCAGCAACTCAATCGAGTGACTTTTACAGTAAATCCAACCGTAGGAAGTGAATTCCAGCATAACAATATATCTCAGGATCTCAAAGTCTCAACCCCAGGTAAGTGTTGGAGTTTAGATAACAGATAAAAACGTGCATCTCCTACCCAGAGTTCGACTTGGAAGTTAGAGCAGTCTGCAGTATTGGCAGAGAGGCACAATCACAGTTAGAGGCTCTCTCAGAACAAAGACAAGACCAGGAACAAAGTGTGCATTAATCTACACTTCACTTTGTCCTTCGCTAGCTTTGTAGTCCTGGACACTTCTCAGCCTCTTTATTAGACCGGTTCAATAGAGAACTTTAGTTAATACTGCAAAGTCTAGATAGGTTAGTTTTAGTTTTGGATTGTAAAAGAATTGAGTGCATCTAGTGAAAATTGAGATATTAAAGTACGTGTTTTAAATTTGATAAGACTAGTAACATCAATCTCAGAAAAAAGGTTGAAGTATCACATTCTGGTTGCCACTAAAGGAATATACGAGTAGAGTATGATACTTTTACTTCAAATTTTAAGCAAGAATATATACAGAACAAGAGAGGGGCCAACAGGTGATGTCTTTTGAAAGACGTCACGACTGTTAGCAGTTCCCTTATGACTAATAAACACTTCTCCAAGGGGTTTTGCCTTACGGCCGTTTTTGATTATCCCTAACCAGGTGGTTAGTTAGCCACTGGTTACTTCAGCCAATAATTTTACACAGTTTTTTACATTAATTTAATGAATTTTCGACGACTATTCATCCAATAAAGGTATTATCTCCCCATTATTTATTTACTTTAACATTAATAAACTATGCAAAGATTGCCATGTATAACACTAAAATATAAAATTAAAATTGACAAGTAGAGCTTAACCTAAAAAAAATATACTAAATATTTTCTATAGGCAATAGATTTCTACTGGCCAATAGACAATAGATTTCTATTGGCTGCCTGGCAGACAACTTTTAACCACCTGTTAAGGCTAAACTGAAAAAACTGCCCTTAATGTTACAAACAAATACACTTATTTCTTGAACTCGAGTTTTTATTCAAACGTCTTTATATCAATAGTATTCAATAATATTTTATTACTTGGTATTTTAAAATGTTTTAATAAATCAGGTTTTATTATTTTATACAAAACTCAAAAACTCCAATAAACTAAAACATTTTGTGAACGGCCCTTAAAATGCGTTGCACTTTCTGAACGAAAATCATGAATTGCCTAAAAACAACCAAGAGAACAAATACTGCTATAAGCCGAGCCTAGACGGGCACTTGAAGTTACTAATGGCGTGATTGTGAGTAGACAAGGGAGGTGAGCCAAGTCGAACATGTTTACCCAGACTTGGCTGCTAGCCATAGATAAGGTACTTGGCTACTGTACTACAGATGCACTCAACACAATACACCAGACATTATTCATATCTGACCTGACCGACACGTAGCTAAGTGCTTAAGTGCGGCTGGCATGAGTGATGCGAATTCCCTCACTGCCACAGGAGTTAAGAGGTTGTTCGCTACGCTCACAGCCCCACTTTGACCTTCGGTCTCACCGTTGCCTACTATGTAACCACGATCGTGACAAGACTGTTCGCACCATTCACAAAAAGTCGTAAAAGATTTCTCATCGCAGAAAGGATCTACAACACAACACAGTCAGGTTATGGCGCATGATTGGGAAACCTCGCAAGTAACCGACTAATTGTAGGGCTTAAGTGAAAAAGTCGAATAAAACAAAAGAGTTTTATGCGAATGAACTTTGGCTTTACAGTAAGGTTGCTAAATAGCTCAATAATTTCTAATATTGCTTAAGGACATTTTCAATAGTTACCAATGTAGGTAACTACCACTCAACCTCGACCTTTACCTAGCGTCACCGCATAGTCACATTACAAATTGTAGTGGTGACTGCCGGGATCGAACCCGCGCCACCGGAGTGATGAGCTCCAGAGTCACTCGCGATACCAATCCGCCACGGATCCGCTAACGTATTTTACGTCTGTCGCATTTACTGCTTCAACGAGAACTTACTGTGAAGATGTTCAAACCCAAATAATTAGAACCATCTATATCATAAAACACAAAGGTATAATGTTGCAACTGCAAGGAAACACCTGAAGGACCTGCACTAACTCATTAAAAGTCTAATTAGTCACTTAATCTGGCTGGAATAACGTCCTCGGCACTCTGAGCAGCTTACATTGCCGGGACTGCAGCCTCAAGAATAATTATGTAAGTGTCTAATTAGTTGACCATGCAATCCTTTACAACTCTTCTCATATTGACAATGTTTGCCTCGCCTGTTAAGACCGTTTAGTACGGGTGGAAAGATTTGAGATCCAGAGGACTGTAGTCCAACAAACGCCACCTTGGTCAAGAGTATTATTGTGAGTTTTGAACTTTTAAATTAAAGGTTATTCTTTGAGCGGATGGAAAGTCGCTTTTCCATTTTTTTTATTTTTAAGGAAATGAACTGTAAACAACACGAGGAGATTGCAAACCGTCACAGAGCTAAAAGACTAAAATCATCAGTCATAAAGCGTTGTCAGTTTTTGACTACCAGCCTCCATATTTGTTTTTATTCAAAATGTAATGCACACGAGAGATGTTAAAAGTCAAACAGTGTTACGTTTGTATCAACACTCAGATCAGCACTTTACTCGTAAAATACTCTTAGGTGGTCTAAAAGCTGAGAGAGTGTTTTACTGAAGGAATCGCCTCAATTTTGCAAAAGATCGTTCAATTCCAACAAACTCAAATACCTTAATTGCTGCAGGCCTTCTCTATTACAAAACTTTTGGCAAAGACCTCCACCTAATTGGAGATCAAACTTTGAGGGCCTGTTGTAGCGTGATTAGATTTCCCAACACAGACCTCTTCAGGGCGAGAATATCCTCCAGGGACTTTTAATCAAGGTATTACTCTTACAACTCCAAAACCTGACGAATTACCATAGCATATAGAGCTAACCCACAAGCATGGTGAAACCCCAATTACACATTATTTCAGATATGTTATGTTGATATAGAGGGAATATACAATGTAAACTTTCAAAGAGTATTGTGTAAGATAAAACTACATAGTTTGTTTGGCGTTCCTCTTGATCCGTGGTTATCAAATATTGAGTGTCTAGCTTTGTAGACTCTGTTGTGTTGTAGAGACACAGAAAAGAACGAGTGAAGGGAAGAGGTTAAATCAATAATGTACCAGGCCGAGACACTCGCAGTGGCAACTGGGAGCAATACACTGTTAGACTTACTGAGTAGAATTAGGTTTGTTCCATAATTCATTGGTGAAGAAGTAGAAATCTATAATATGGGTAAGCTCAGACGAAGGAAAGATAGTCGTAGGAAAGGTCGCGTGATACGAGAAAGACCCAGATTTCATTCCTGACTAGTCAGGCCAGAGATATTTCATGTCTAGATTAATGAGTGAAGAAAGGTAAAACCGTTGGCTAGTGCTTGGAGCCATAGGAACCAGTTGCCTCCTCCACTTCGTTTCGATTTAATTTCTGTTTTTAGTCTTATACTAAGAATCGCGAAGATTTGAATAAAAGAACCTATTAAACACGGCCCCAACACGAGGCTGTAATGTTTGAGAAACTACCATCAAAGGTTTCAATAAACCTCAAAGGTTTTGATGTAGAGTGGTAGAGAGGACTGTGTAGTCCTAACTTCGCCTCGTTAGACAAGACAAACTTTACCTTTTACCTTTACCTTTTAAAATCCCTGAAGTGCGTTATGTCATGAATCCCTTAAGAATTTTGATTAACGTTTTCAACATCAGTTGGCGCAGTATGCTTATTTAAATATTGGTAACGTTATGGTCTATGGATCAATAAATTCAAGATCCCATCATTAGGAGTAACAGTAGGTTTAAATTTAAGTGTGATCAACATAACGTATTTATCGGCCTAACCCTGTCGCCAGTGGTTTACTTAGTCTTTTCTTCAACGATTTTGTTCCACTTCCTTTTACATTTTTATTTAAAATAGTGTACAGACAAAGTAAACGTAAATGAAAAAGCGACAGCTGCTCTACAACTGGACTTCCGTCTTCGTAGATAATGTTATCAAACCGAAAAACACAATTTACAATGCAGGGTAATAATTGTAGGTTCACTTCTTGAGGTTCTAGTGGGTGAATCAGTTCAATGGATAAAACCGACGAGAACTGCCTTTTAATGATGGAGTATTCTTGTTGTATGAGCCTTTAGTACTCTTCCAATTTACCCAAAAGTAAACGCTTTATAACTAGGGCCGATGTGTTTCACCGAGACGAATTGACTCATACAGTACGTATTATAAAACTATGAATATATTTTGTTCTATACACCACCTTGTAGGCGGCTACTACAGAACGCGAAGCTCACATTGAAAATCTAGTAGGATAACAACTATTATATTGAACCGACTCTAGTAGACAACCTAAAAGCCTTTTGAGTAACATTCCAAACGGTTTAGCCTTGCAATAAGAATAAACCGTTGCGTTGTAGTTTAAAAACATAACAATATACAGGGTGTCTCAGACCACCCGTATCATATGTATATCTCGAGAACGGGTTGGCCGACTTGAGTGAAACGAAAATTCCAAATTTACACCGGTTCAAAGAATTCAGGAAAATTATTTTCTACTTTCTAGTATACAGGGCGTATCAAAAACCGAGGGTCATGGGTTCAAATCTCGAAATTTTCAAATATAAAGGGGGGTCATGCTATACATAATTTTAAATCTCTCTTTAAATGAAAAATAATGATGAAGAAAAAATTGGTTTTTGTTGAGCCGTTACAAAATGGTGGCTGAAAATCTAAAAACAAAACTGAGTTACGAAACGCCCTGTATTTCCATTAATATTTTTCAAAACGAAAATCTAATTATTGATTTTTACTTGTCATGACGTAAGCTTTTCAACGGTACACATCAACATGCTATTTCAAACACCTTAGCACCCACCAAAAACCCCCAAGTTTTGAAAATGGTCTACTATGATTATCTAATTTTTTCAAATACTAAACCCTATCGTGTTGTATACGGTTATAAAGGTCTATGTACGTAGACAACATTGGTGAAAGTTTTATTGAAAAATATTAAGGCGTTTCAAAATGGCGGCCAAAAACGTAAATCGTAGGGTATAATTGACCAAAACGTTTAAAATAATTATGTAATTTACACAAAAAAGTCAAAAGTGATGAATTATGATCTCTTGGTATACACATTTTCATCATATGCAGCGGTACCGCGTAAGTAGACCCGTGGCTGGCTGGAATCATGCGCGACTCCGAAGCTCATCGCTCCGCTGGCGCGAGTTCGAGTCCCCGCAGTCACCACTTACATTTGTAATGTGACTTTACGGCAACGCTAGGTAAAGGTCGAGGTTGAGTGGTAGAGAGGACTTTGAAGTCCTAACTTCGCCTCGTTAAACAACACAAAGTTTACCTTGACCTTTTTTTCCATATTTTCATCAATAACTACATCATTGAAATAGACAGAAAAAGCTTGAAAAGAGTGGTTTCAAAATGGCGGCCAAAAACGTAATTCGTAGGGTATAATTGACCAAAACGTTTAAAAAATGTATGTCATTTACGCAAAAAAAGTCAAAAGTGATGAATTATGTATGACTTTTGGTATACACATGTTCATCATATGTAGCGGTACCGCGTTAGTAGACCCGTGGCGGATTGGAATTGTGCGCGACTCCTGAGCTCATCGCTCCGCTGGCGCGAGTTCGAGTCCCTGCAGTCACCACTTACATTTGTAATGTGACAATACGGCAACGCTCGGTAAAGGTCGAGGTTGAGTGGTAGAGACGACTTTGTAGTCCTGACTTCACCTCGTTAAACAAGACAAACTTTACCTTTACCTTTTTGCCATATTTTCTTCATCGTGAGGACCTGCCTGACGAGTTCGATCTTTCATGTCATCTTTTACCATTACTCAGGCAGGTCTTCAGTTAAAGAAATCAAAATTGTTACATCGAGCTTCGAAAGCCGGGTTAAAAAAGTTTGGAAGGCCAGCATTTTGAACATACCATTTAAGTATCTCAATAATCAAGCCCACAAACATTTATGACTTATTCAGTATAAATGTGCATGTTGAATATATCAATAGGTTTATCTTAGCAGTAATAAAGTTTGAATACGAACGCTTTCCATTTAGTTATTCCCAACTATGCATATGCCACTCTTTTCAAGCTTTTTCTGTCTATTTCAATGATGTAGTTATTGATGAAAATATGGCAAAAAAGGTCAAGGTAAACTTTGTATTGTTTAACGAGGCGAGGTTAGGACTTCAACGTCCTCTCTACCACTCAACCTCGACCTTTACCTAGCGTTACCGTAAAGTCACATTAAAAATGTAAGTGGTGACTGCGGGGACTCGAACTCGCGCCAGCGGAGCGATGAGCTCCGGAGTCGCGCATGATTCCAACCCGCCACGGGTCTACTTACGCGGTACCGCTGCATATGATGAAAATGTGTATACCAAGAGATCATAATTCATCACTTTTGACTTTTTGTGTAAATTACATAAATTTTTAAACGTTTTGGTCAATTATACCCTACGAATTACGTTTTTGGCCGCCATTTTGAAACGCCTTAATATTTTTCAATAAAACTTTCACCAATGTTGTCTACGTACATAGACCTTTATAACGGTATACAACACGATAGGGTTTAGTATTTGAAAATTAGATAATCATAGTAGACCATTTTCAAAATTTGGGTTTTTGGGTGTTAAGGTGTTTGAAATAGCATGTTGTTGTATACCGTTGAAAGCTTACGTCATGACAAGTAAAATCAATAATTAGATTTTCGTTTTGAAAAATATTAATGGAAATACAGGGCGTTTCGTAACTTAGTTTTGTTTTTAGATTTTCAGCCACCATTTTGTAACGGCTCAACAAAATCAATTTTTTCTTCATCATTGTTTTTCATTTAAAGAGAGCTTTAAAATATGTATAGCATGACCCCTTTATATTTGAAAATTTCGAGATTTGAACCCATGACCCTAGGTTTTGATACGCCCTGTATACTAGAAAGTAGAAAATAATTTTCCTGAATTCTTTGAACGGGTGTAAATTTGTAATTTTCGTTTCACTCAAGTCGGCCAACCCGTTCTCGAGATATAGATATGATACGGGTGGTCTGAGACACCCTGTACATAGGCACCCAAGATTTTAAACAAAAGACTTCTTCAAACGTCAAACCGTTACATGATAATACTTTTCCAGTAGAAGAAATGCGAATCACAGGAGGGTCGCACAAAACTGTGCGAGAAGCCTTACAACGCGTTGTGTTAGATTTGTACTGTTATAGTTACAAGTGACGTCACTATGGCGTGTAGGAGGCACAAGACAGTTGCGTGGCTACTTTCTGCAAATAATTCACCACTGGCTCAATACACAGTTAGTCAACACGCCTATTGAACTCCTCGTGCAGTTCTACAGTTGTTGCGGGCCGGGAACTAAAATGTGGAGAATTGCGTCTCATGTCAATACCTTATTGATTTGTCTTTTCTATTTTAAGCAAATGTGGTATTTCATCACGTGATGATGCCATAAGATGTTTAGCTTTCTTGATTTGAATATTATAACAACGGAAAAGTATTGGATATAGCTCTAATATCACCAGGTTGAAGGGATAAAAACTGTGGAATTGTTGGGAAACCGAGAGCCGTGTTCAACCAAACAGTACAAGTAGGACATTTCTCGATCACGCTCTATTATTATTTAAGCTATGCGTGGTTGTATAGATGAGATTTACTGGTTCACAGAAGGTGCAGACGCGACAGGCATTACTTTGACCCAAAATTCCTCAATTTTTCCTATTTTCAACTACTGACATTGTTTTGCTCCCTACCCCCAAATAGTGGTTGTGCGGGAGGAGGGTAAGTCTGAAATTTCTTATAAGAAAACCTCCTGTGTGGCCTCTTATTTTAAAGGTCATAATAGAAAACAATCAACGGTTCTTTTCATAAATATTATTGTTCATAATAACGGTTGCCTATTGTTTAGTAAGCAATATATCAAATGATCAGTGACTTTGTTTTGTTTTAGGGGGACAAGAGCTACAACAGCGTGCTACTGAATTGGCTTCATGCATTAAATAGTCCGGTACCCAGATGACACACTAGTTTCTTGATGTAAAAAATATCTAGTACAAGAATTTTGTAAAGCTGCTGGTCTCTTACATCAAAATATCTCATTAGCTTTTTGATATCTTACTAACACAACCGTTGGCAGCCATGTGATCGTGCACAAATGCGTGCACGTTTTAGACTTTTAGTCAAGAACAAAATGTGTGTTGATTTTGCAATTGTACATTTTATATTTTAGCTTGAGGGTTGCATAAGACATTTGGACTTCCTTCCTAAAACAAAACCAAATTTTCGACGTTTGGAAAAAATGTCAACTCCGTCAAAAAGCACTTTCGAATACCCTAATAACATGTGCAAAAGCGAGTTTGGAAAATTAAACATAAGGTGGGAAGATGGTCTTAAAAGACACCCACTGGAGATTTATTCCTTGGTCAGAAACGTAGTTCTTCTAACTACATCATTTATTACATCACCAGGCTATACACCTGTAGCCTTTTTTAAATGGTACATACGAGTATTACATTCGATTGAACACTTGCCATATATCAAATGTAGGTTGAGTTGTCCTGACGTAAGGTTGGTACAATTGCCAACATTTCAAGAGCTCGAGCCAAATATTCGTGTATCCTCTCGACAACAACAGTTAAATTAGTAATAATTCAACGTTTACTCTCCGAACAAGTGTCATCAAATAGACAATAATTATTTACCATTTGCATTGTTTAGTTTAACGTTCGAATATACTAATGGACAAACAACGGGGTGTATCCAAATATCAAATGGGTTAGTAAGAATATCAAATAATCAACATTTTGATTACGTTATCAATTTTGTAACAAATGCTTACTGATGATAATAAACAGTAACAGCCCTTTCCGTAAAGAGAAATTATAACACTCGTAAATTAAAAAACTATGTTGGATAGCAGAAAATTTGAAAAATGGTATTTAGGACTAGCTTATATTTTCTGTAAAGCTTCACACAAACCAGAAACAGTTTGATTTATGGAATTCTTCACTACATCACTATTTGAGACGCCGACCACTGTCATGAGGGTATTTTAAGCAAATATGTGGTGAAGGGTGAGTGTGATGAGTGGTAGTAATGAGTTATGAGGCTTAGCGTGACTTCCAAGTTCCTAACCACGCAGGTGATGGTCTAAAATGTCTAAACGATGGTGGGAGTTGATGGGGATATCATCAGATGATCACTGAGACCATCTGAGCCGCTTTAGACCTATATCATCCTCAAAACCTGACCTCCATGAAGCTGGATTACAGGACCACGCCACGAGTCCCAGTCACTCTAATCTTGCATTTTCGAAACACACAGTATGTCAGGCTTGGGGCCTTTTACGCTACTTTTTCAACTAAATGAGAGCGTCTATTGGGTGTATTAAACACAGATGATTCAATCATTAAACATAGAAACCAGCAGACAGACATTTAAAACCTGAGTAAAGGTGTGTATAAAGTTGTATGGATGATGTAACATGACCTAAATAAAAATATAGGTGTATTGTACTTTTTTGACAAAAGGAGCAAGCCCCTGATAATTTTAAAAATGTTAAGAAATATTTGAAATAAGGACATGTTAATGAAGTGAGGGAGAGAACTGGCGAGATTTTGCCTTATCCGTACAAACTGGTTAAAACTTCAAACTCAAACACTCTCTGGTTTAACTTCACTCTGCTTAGTCTACTAATTAAAACTTTAATCAAAGTTATATTTCATCGCGGAGAAAATTTCTAAGAATTATGCGGATTCCTTTAGTGCGCCTTCGCTTTGGTAGAACTTTCTGGTAGTATTATTATGGTCGGAAGGAGGATTCACAGATCCAAGGAGAGGGTTAAGAAGTTGAAAACATAGTTTCAATGATTTTTTAGCTGGTTAGACATTTTAGAAGAATAAATATATATGAATTTAGTGGTATTCTAATTATCCTTCGGGAATCGTAAGTTGATTAAATTTTAATAGCTGTTGCTTTTTGCTTTAACTACGTACTTAAACAACAATCCGACAATAATATCATATTTAGACCTAACGTACATCAATTAACTTCAAATATTTATTCTAATAAAACTCTTATAACTGAAACCAGGCTTCAAATTTGTTTTTACGTAACTGTATTTTTTTGCATTCACATGGAGTCAAAATGTTGGCCCCTAAAAAATATTTGGAATAGCTGCCAATATTGACCGTTTGCAGTTTCGAGCTTTATTACACCTCCTGAGTCGAACGGCAAAACTGCGTACGTGCAATCTTAATGTGTGACAATTCATAATAGTTTGTTTGTACAAAGTACAAAACTTGGCACACATAAAATTAATTATTAAGGGGAAACGTGCTACCAAAAGGACATTTCCTGTGTATGTTATCTTCCATCACAAAATATACGCCCGGGTTTCACTGTAGTAATTGACGCTACGCTTTGGATATGACTGGGACTCGTGGCGTGGTCCTGTAATCCAGCTTCATGGAGATCAGGTTTTGAGGATGATATAGGTATAAAGCGGCTCAGATAGTCTCAGTGCTCATCTGATGATACGCGCATCAACTCCCACCATCGTTTAGACATATCAGACCATCACTTGCGTGGTTCGGAAGTCACGTTAAGCCTTGTATTTCCATTGGTCATTAGGTTATTAATAAATGACCATTCTAAGGAAGAGTCGGCCTTGGTTTGTAACAAGATTACACCTCATAACTCATTACTACCCACTCATCACACTCTTTCTTCACCACATGTTTGCCTTAAAATACCCTCATGAGAGTGGTCGGCATCTCAAATAATGATTCTCAGTAACGTGAATCATATAAATGAATCCTTTGAGTATGAAACGCATTGTTTAACACTTTCTGTACACTGTGTAAGTTGCACAACAACGCACTGGCATTTCACTCATTGAGGATAATTGACCAGAAGTGTCGAGTAGTTCAGCGGATCAGGTATTGGATGGCATTTACCGACCAATGTTTTGAGTTATAGGATGTCAACTGCAGACAAATCGTGGACTATTTATCTGAATCATGTCCAGGTTTGCGTTGCTACAATCGATAATTCCTTGGCCGTCCATACGTTTAGTTATTACTTCAGCCTTGGAGTTACATTAAAGATTATATTGAGTTGTCCATAAAACGAGGCGTGAACATGAGGTTATGGATGACTTAATTGTGTCCGAGTATTTTCACCAACCGAACTTTAACTAATATAAATGTCATTATTTTGCTACTTTCCATAGGAAAAAGAGCTATTAGTTTATTAATTTCGCCACTTAGAACGAAACGTCATAGGACAACATTGTAAACGGTTTTGAGCTTCCCGACACCTCCTGAGCCAAATGGCAAAGCTTTTCAGCCAGACCAATCGTTTTCGACGCCATCTTGGTCTGGCTAATTAGATTTTGATGATGTTGATACTTACATCAATAAATAAATCTTATAATACATAAACCATGTACATTTCCTTGCAATCATCTGTAGTATATAGTATCCAACATTTATCCACATCGAAGTATACAAATTTGCATAGGGTGGCCATAGCTCAGCAGTGTAGTGCGTGCTTCGCACCAAATCAGCCCGGGTTCACGATGAACACTACCCGTGGTTCGAAAGTCGAAAGTCGTTGGTCCATTCCATTGGTCGTTGGGCTATCTATTAATGACCCAATCTGGGGAATAGTCGGCCCTAGTTTGTAACAATACTACACCTCATCATCCATCAAAACACTCAACACACTCATCCTTCATTTCATATTCACATTAAAATACCCTCTAGGAGTGGTCGGTGTCTCAAATCAAAGTATTTCAGACTGGTATTCATTCGCTCATTTCATTCCTTCCAATTATTCTCATCCCAACCACAATGAATGTCCGTCTGTTTTCAAGACAATCCTCCGTTACGAGAAATTCGCTACGAAGGTAGCAATTGTGGCTACCCGTCACTTATGTTTTTATGGCCAACTGTGCTTTAAAAAATGATACATTTCTTGTAATGTAAGGGGTGCATCTACATTATTTATAACAGAAAGTATATTCAAAATCTGATAGGCACATTGCAAAGCTATAACTAGATACCAGTATAGTGCAATACTCAATCATGTACCCCGCTCTAAATACACTGTTGCTAAATATATTAACAATCAATATATTTCACAATTATTGTAACATTGTAATACCTATATAGTGAACAATACCCTATGAAAATTTCCTACAACTCTTTACTTTAGTAGAGTGAATGTTATCCCCACGTTGTATTTTCAGTATTTGTTTAACCAGTGAAGAATCTAATATTGTTAGTGATACAGACACAAATGGGCAATCCCTCTCGTAGAAGGTTATGAAAATATTCACTCTATTTATTCAGCTCGGAATGAATATGTTCACCGTTATTGCAGAACCCACTCCCGGATGATTGTTTACCAGCTCTGTAGTGTTCTGTCAATAGTTATAAACATTGAATTCTGCACATTTTTACAAGTGACTTTCTGCGAGTGTAATGAAAGAAAACAGGCGATGTAGATAAATCGAGGACGATCTTTTAAAAGGGTAGGATTTAACTTAATGTTAATCAACTGCATTCATTAAATAACTTGCAGAATATTGTTCAATATGCTGATGATACGACATTCATTCAATCAGCATCAACAATCACTAAATCACTATTTGAGATGCCGACCACTCTCATGAGGGTATATGTGGTGAAGGATGGGTGTGATGAGTGGTAGCAATGTGTTATGAGGTGTAGTCTTGTTACAAACTAAGGCAGACTCTTCCTTAGAAAGAGTCATTAATTAATTGTGGAAATACAAGGAAACTAAGGCAGACTCTTCCTTAGAAAGGGTCATTAATTAATAACCCAATGCCCAATGGAAATACACATTTTATTATGTTTGATATTGGTCGATCAAACATTTAAGATTCGCCACTAGTTATATTGAAAAATAACTAATAGAGGAAGCTGATAGTGTCAAATTTTTAGGATTGAACTTAGACAGTCATTTAATATGGGAATCACATATTGATTATCTTAGCAACAAAATGAGTTCCTGTGTATTTCTTTTAAGACAATATTTCTTTTATCACAATACTGCACGACTGATATTTAAAAAACTGCATATTATGGCTTAGTACATTCTCTTATGTCCTATGTATTTGTTTTGGGAAAAATTGTTCCAAAAGTAAAATATTGAGAATTTTTATCTTGCAAAAGTCTGTGATAAGAATAGTTTATCATCTATTTTACAGAGATTCTTGCAAAAATGCGTTTGAAACCCTTGGAATTTCGACCTTACTATACCTGTACATTCATGAAACCATAGTTTATTGTCTTTCTAAATGTCATATGGTTCAAGATTCGCAAACTCCTTCCGCATAAACCAACACAGGTCTAAATTATATTCCCTACTACCTTCACAGGCAAGTGCCATGCTATTTAATAAACTTCCAATTGAAATACACAATTATAAAAATATACATGTTTAAAACAAAATTTAAAAATACTTTCTTCTTTCAAAAGTGTTTTAAAGCGCAGAGGAATTTCTTTGATGGTTCCTGAAAAAATTTGCAATACTCGTATTTGATCCATGACTACAGTGTTGTTACTGATGGCTCCTTATTCTTAGTTCAAAATTTTGTATACATTTTGTTAATCATTTATTTCCAACGTGTAGGTTTTTGAATCGTTGTTATACCTGAAAAAAGTTTTTGTAATGGTTTAATAAATAAATAAACAATAAAAATAAAACTTGCAATATCTTGGTCAAGAACCTCTGAAGCTACTAACTTTGTTTACGTAAAGATTAAGGGGAAACCCTTTTCATTAAATACTAGCCCCTAATGTATATCTTCCAATTACATTAATCTAACGGATAAAATTTGTCAAAAGGGCTATAGAACAGATGTGGATGTAATTAATTAAACGTCCTGATACATCTTACTATGCGTACTAACATAAATCCACTCTTGTTAGGAGTTTTATACAAATATTATTATTTTGTACGTTCGATTAATTTGACTAAAGTTCGCTGTGAGCACATAATAGAAAATATCTAGCCTTAAATACAAATTATTTATTATTACCTTTCCCCATCACAATACATGAACTTGACAATATTTTCAACCCCTTCGTGCATTGCTACTTTGAAGTTTAAGTCAAAGTCGTTTGTTCAAAAATTAAAAAAACACATTAGCGAAGTCAAAACAAATTCTTTTTATCTTACACAAAAGTTATCATTAAAACATATATCTATGTGTTATTGATGTAACTCATAAAACTACGTGTTTTATTACAATGAATATATTACTATTCGCAACAAGAATTGTCTTAACACTCGTCATTGGTCTCTTTTAAAATTCAGTCCGGTCATTCATCTGAAGCAACAGAACGCATAACAACGTAAACAACTGAGGTGATGTCTTGATTTTGGTCTGTAAAGGGTCATGATCTTTCTCTGGTAGCTAGATCCCGCTTTAAACCATTGCAACAACTCTATGTTTACCAACGCTGATAATGACTGCTAAATTTAAACCTTGCGTTATTTTTAACCAAGCGTTCAACTATTTTCACGACCATTCGAAATTATTACAAATATTGCACCTTGCGGAAGTGAGGTCGGTTAACTTAGTTGTGCAAGATCTACTAGGAGATTGACAGACTCCACTTACAGAAGGTTGGTCAGGAGGCATATCCTGATGCTCTGCAGGGGTGTTTGCTGACACACACACACGCGCTCGGACACGCCCGCACCCTCTCACAGACGGGCTGACACTAACACTACTTACACCCTTCCGTATCGACCAACCCTGGCGCGCAACCACCCCTTGCCAGCCGCGCCGCCACTAGCGCTCATGGTGGACTTTCAAAACTCTAGTTTTTAGTTTTGGGTTTTTAAATACTACTTAAGTGTGGTTTGTGTTTTAAAATTATTGTGAAATGCAGCGTCGATCCCAATGAAAAGCGCTGCATCGATGGTGTTACAGCCAACTGTCATTGTTGGCAAGAGCCAAGAGTTTAGTGTTACCTAACCTAACTTGTGGTGCCGGTTACTTGCTTGAAAACTACTGTAACGTAATCTCTTCAAAGTTAAATACGTGAGAAATATAAAATATAAATAAAATGATAAATGCAATATATGTACAGGTAAAACAAAATGACATTAAATAATTTCAACCATGTGATAAGTTATTTTGCAGAGGGGGTATTTTCTTGTTTGGTCTTGTTTTGTTTGACAACAAGTCGTATGTGACAGTGAAGGCCTGTGCAGCTGGACTGTACTGGGCATGCAGGGTCCTGCAGTGTGAACAGCTGGTGCTCTGGTTTGTGAACGGTGGACACTGCAAGAGGGGGAGAGATAACAACAGTGAGTCTCTGTGTCAGGGTGTCTGTGTGGATTACTCGAGCCAGGCAGATGTGTGTCTGTCTGTGGAGTGAGTGGCTGTTGAGTCGACACAGTGGTTGAATAGAATACTGTTTCTTGGGTGAGTTGACCCGTGCCTATTTATATATTTAACATACGGTTTAACGGTTTAGCTGCAATTATTTTATTTTATTGTGGAATACAAATTATTACAGAACTGATCTGTTGTGGCAAATTTTATAGTTAAGAGGGCACTCAGATCTGGTTATTGGTTTTGACATTTAAAAATACACTCATGGACAAAATTATGGAACCAAATGACTTTCTTTCATTTCATCACTCCCTTTTCGTTTAAAATTGGAGTTTTCTTTAGCAAAGTGTACGTTAAAATTAAAACCAACTAAACGATTACAAAAAGCTCACGTTTTACAGGGTGTCAAACGAAAAAAGGGCGATGAAATGAAAGAAAATTATTTAGTTCCTTAAGTTATTTAGGTCCATGAGTGAAAATAATAATAACTAATTATGAGAGCCAGTATCTGAATAATATTTTTTTCTATTGAATATTTTAATAATAATATTCCATAGGGCCTATTAGTGAGTCGAGTTGCAGGGCAGAATATTTGAGTTTGATTGACAGAGTAACACTAGGTGTCCTGAGCCTGTCAAGGCCCGCGCCGGCTACATAAAGTGGGTGATACATAGAGGCCCCTATGTTTTGGGCAGTATTTAATACTAGAGATACTTGGCGGATTTGTGTGTGTTTAAGTTTCAGACTATTGAGGTGAATCTTGGACATAAGGCCTGCAGGTTGATTTGCAAGCAGTTAATACGTAGCTGCGGGCAGTGTCGGGCCCATTTCACCGGAGCCCAAGCGTAGTGGGCTTATGCCCGGCGTGTGAGAACCAAATAATAAGCACAGTGCGAAATAGAATTGCAGTTTACTCAAGCCTGGTTTTGTTAGCTGTTACTGGTGGGTATTGTAGAACCCGTTGTGCAGGTCGCACCAGGCGTTGGAGTGTGCAGCCGACCAGTTCTGTGCGAGGTACTGTGTGCTACGTGTATTATCTGGTGGTGTGGTGTTTGTTTATAGAGGTCCTGCCCGTATATACCTGAACCCTGGAATAATACCCAGCCAATAGTAGGCTGAGCCATATGTGGCAACACATTGATTTATGCGAAGGGCTCGCAACCACGCCTTGGGTCTCGGTAGTCCCGGTAGACGACAGCGTGGACTTAAGTTGTGTGCGTTCTTTTAAATGGAAGTAACCTAGCCACAGATTTGCCATGTTTGTGTTGACCCTAACCTGGCAACCCAGAACGCTTTTCCTCTGCTGGCATAGCAACATGCCCAACTGAGCAGTGATACCGACTGAACGTCCAGAGCCCCGTGGTGGATGCATTCCTACGCAACGTCGAGCGCCGTAGCCACTTCAGAGGCGAGGATTTACCCACTGCCCACACTGCTCATGGCGGCGGGGTTCCTGTATGAACGCCGACACCTTCTTTAGGATTTCACGGTGCAGCGGGTACAAGGACAGGACATCTTCGGGAAGGACATCCTGTTTTTCCCACTTGTCCTTCCGGACCCGCCACGTCACGAGGAGTGGACATTCCTGGTGGTACGACCTTAGGAGCTTATCATCCTGCAGTACGACCCGTTAGGTCGCCCTCTGGATTCAGAGGTGCAGGAGGTGATGCGGTTCCTCCACGAGGTCGCCGAAGCAGATGGAGTACCCTTCGTCGACCAGCAGTGGAGCTCGACCCCTACTCCCGAGAGATGCCTGGATGGACCCTGAGGTGCCGCAAGCGGGGGAGTTGTAGTCTGCGAGCTGGCAGACAAGATCTCCCGTGGATCCCAGGTCATCGGGGCAAAGGTGGATGACCGACGCCCAAGGCTCCATGGCCAGTGTCGTCCTGTCGGCGGCGATTCCAGCAGGAGGCCTTTCCCCTCCTGGAACCAACCGCCGTTGGAAGGTTTGCTGGGACAGGGACTGCCAACGGACGTCCCCAGCCGTCCTGGAGGTGAGTATGGTGGGCGGTCATGTGGAACACGTTGTTTTTTTTCAATTTCTTTATTAAATTCATATTTATACATGCATTGCAGTTACATTTTATCCCCCCTAGCTAAGCTAATTGGGGGAAAATCTAAAACAATGTTTACAAATTTTGTCATGCAAATATATTATATAAACATATAATATTTTATATTAATATTAACATGAATATATTAAATAATTCAAACAAGTTTGATGGAATTTAGAAAAAAAACATGTATACATTGCAAATTGGAAGAATAAAATGTCTAAATATTATTTTTTAACATTCATAAAAATAAATAATTCTAGGAGAATAAATAACTTACAGCAATAAATAACAGTAAACACTTATAACTATATATAGTTTATAAAATCAATATTTTTAACAATAAATAAATGTTACGTGTGGTATTTATGTATATAAATTGCTATATGAGTTATTGAAAAGCGGATGCAACTAAACCTAAATATTACATTTTACATAATAAAACCCGTAATAATAATTTAACAATAAATAGACTACATCTGAATTTATTAACGCCATGCAGTAAAGTAATAACTAATACTTATAATAACACATAATAAAGAAAATTATGAAATGATAACAAGTCTGAATAGGGAATTTTGATTTTGTAGGAGAGGCGGTTGGTAACTCTGGCCTGATGACCTGACGACCATGATTTGTAACACGATTCCCTGCTAGAGGAGCTGACCGCCACCATAGAGGAAAACCAGGGGCACCCGGCGCTGTTTCCCCCAAACGTGCGCCTGGTGCGGCCGACTCTACCCCAGGACCAACGCCCTTCGAGAGAGGACACCCTCCCGATCTCCACCGCAGCTGAATAGGTGACGTAAGCCGTCAGGTGTTCGCCAAGGATTCCCTGAAACGGGTTTCCGCTAGACCACAGAGCATTAGAATACATAGAGGCGCTATCCAGCGATGCAGAGGTGAAGCCACTTTCTGGCGAGTGTGCCACTGGAAATGGCGGCCTCCCACTCCTCGCCGGTAGGAGGTTCCACCTCACCCCTCGCCCTGTCAGGCTTGTGCCACGACTTGTGTTTACGTTCACAGAGTGATACGTTATTATGTGGGTTTTGAGTAAATATACCAGTTCTTACTAACTGCAAAGCTATCGCTAATTTATGGCAAATTACGCTCAAATAATTGATTTTGTGACAAGCCATTTCTTTCTGATCGCAAACACCGATAAAATGCCATTGCAAAGTTGGTACCGACTACAGGGCAATAATAATTAATGATTGTATTATTTAACGTACACAATAAATTATAATTGTATTAAGCTTACTAGGATGTGCTCAAATATGTTTTAGTGCATTTTATCCTGAAAGCCTAAATAACCCTACTTTTAGAATCTGTTAACTATACATATGTATGTATGTGCGAGGTTTTCAGTTTAAATAATAACCCATAGGATTCCCCCCATCGAGGGAGCACATACAACGCCGGAAGAATAACTGTGTATAAATACTAAAATGGTGAGCCTACCGTTA
Source organism: Matsumurasca onukii (assembly GCA_018831715.1). Taxonomy (NCBI): domain Eukaryota; kingdom Metazoa; phylum Arthropoda; class Insecta; order Hemiptera; family Cicadellidae; genus Matsumurasca; species Matsumurasca onukii. The sequence continues at coordinate 19,295,881 of CM032065.1, forward strand.
TATTGTTTAGACTTAAATCATATAATTAAACAACTGTAGACAGTATTTTATAAAAAAAAATAATTCCAACGAACGGACTTAAATTAAAGGTAAGTTTTGATGTAAAGAGCAACACGGTAAATTAAAAATGTATTGTATGCTGTTATCAGTTGATTAAAAACTAGTTAACATAATACAGTCACAGAGCTCGGACGTGCCCCGCATTGAGTACGCGCCGGCCGACAAAAAGCTCTGAACATATCAATCCTAAAGTATAGGTCGTATCAAAAGAACCAAACAGTTCCGGCTCTGGCTACAACTTTGCCTGTCTGATAAATAGAACGTAAAGGAGACTCTAAATTTCATGTTTAGTTTTAAAATGTCAAAATTTTGTTGTGGTTTTCTTATATTTTCATAAATATTAGAAGTCAAAATTATAAATGACTTTGTTGGGACCAGTGACTTATATTCTAACGATGGAGAGATTTCATCAACGTTTAGCGTTCAAATCGTCGTGTAAGTGAAGCGCCGGAGCGCTCTGATTTTGCTTTCTAACCGAGGCTGAAAAACTGCCGTATATTGCTTTTCTTTCTCTAGATATTCAGTGTGGTTTAGACATGTTTTTATTTTTAATAAACATAAAAATAAAATTTATTGTCTGTTTTTAGATATTTGGAGAACTTTTAATTACATGTCCATTTCGAAGTCAACTTATAGTCTATTAATTAGATGATGTCTCTCCCCAACTAGATTGGTGATATGAATCGAATGTAAGCTAACTGTTTCCAGCAATAATTGTCTCCCTAGGGAGCAAAATATCATCAAAACAATACTTTATTTACCTGGGTGTAAAAGTGACACTTTAGCACTGTCAACACAAAGTATTGTTTTGGCGATATTCTTCTCCCTAGGAAGAAAAAGATAATTTCAATGATCTTTTTGTGGCATGGACATAAGCTGGTTCAACGAGTTTATTTTGAACTTTAACAACAGCTGTTTCATCAAAACAATATAATTCAGACTGTCGAGGTCAAGACAATGTTTACTTTATTTATTTATGTGTTGTATTTGCATATAATGTATTGTTATATTGAAAAGAATGAATACAGATTTTTTATCACTTATATAACTTTTAGTTTTTTTGTAATATTAAAACATTGTTTGTCATTTTGCTCTAAAAACAGCTGTTTTAGACACATGTATTGGCGTGCTAAAGTGTCGGCTTTAAGCCCAGGTTATTGTTTTATGCCCTTAAGCTATGGTTTCCTAGAAAAAAGGTAAATTACATTGTAGAACGTAACTGTGACAGTGGAGTATTGTTTTATGACAATATTTTTCTGCTTAAGCTATGAAATCCTAGGATGTGGAGAACGCTACATTACGGCCGTAATATGACGGTGAGTTTTGTTTTCAATGCAGTCATATGTGTTTTCGAGAAAACGGTGGTTATTAAAATAGAGGTGAAAACTAGTTAATGGTTTTCTTGCCAGGTGACACATTTTCTTGTAAACAAAGGTCTTTACTACATACGTAAATAAACTTTGACAACTAAAATAAACAACATGTCTACATAAACTAAGTTGTTTTTGTCTACCTGTGTTTAAATATTGTGTTACGTCCACCGTCACTGTTACGTTGACCTCCATTAGCTTACGGCCGTAATATAGCGGTCACCGCTTTCCTAGGAAACCATATTATTAGGGAAGTATTTAATAGTCTTTTTGTGGCGTCTTTTGGATATTAGCTGGTTCAACGAGTTTTGTGTTTAATTTTAAAACTCGACTTATTGTAAATCAGTGTAACAGCTTTTTCTTCAACTACAATATAATTTAGACCGCTAAGTTGAAAACAATGTTTACTCAAGTTTCTTTATAATATTAAAACCTGTATTTCTCATTATTATTGTTTGCACCATTAATGTCTTTTTGACCTTCGGTCATTAAACATCCTCGGCTGCACCTCAGACGTTACTTAGAACCTAGTGATGAACATATATACTATTAAATGTTGAACGAAATATTTGTTATTAAAATATGCTATTATTGTTACTCTCAAAATCCAACAGGTATGCGATATGCATGAGGTAGTTTCGTCAACAAATCCAATATGAGATGGGCACTGAGTTTAAGTGTTTTGCTTTGTGCTTGACAAAGCTAACCAGTAAAAGATTTAAAACTCGTCGATAGTTTGGATGACATACTACGCTTTGTTGCTGTTGATTTTCAGACAGCGAGATTGAAACAGTGACAGTTCGATTCAACTGTTCAAGAGTTTAATAAATAAACTTGTGTTGTTTCTTTTGATTGATTGTGCACAAACAAAACACTGATCGGTTTAAGATTGTAAACCGAAGCACTGGTTCAAAGTTGACTTGAGGTTTTGTAGTTTCTAGCCACTTGAAAACGTATGAAGTTTTACGCTCGTAAATTAACAACGCTCGTAAGTCTATTTTAACAAAAACCAACCTACAAAGGAGCTCTATATTTTAACCACCTCCCTAAACACGTCAAGACAGTACAACAAAAACACTTCAAACGTCATCTGACAGCATGGCTTCAAGAACGGCCTTTCTACGCAGTAAAGGAATTCTTGGACAAGCAACAATGAAGAACATACAACATATTAATCTGTTTTGTACTCTTATTATGTTGACGCATTACTGTTCTCAACGAATATCTTAATAAAGAAATTGTCTATTAAGTAAACGATGAAGTACATGATTTCTTCGTTGATAGGATCGATTGTGTTTAAATCATGTCTCAAAGGTATGGTTGATATGATAATTTTGTAATCAGTTAGACGGTCAAAAGCAGTTGGCAAAACTTTAATGAGATTGTTACTTTCACCCTTCGAGATATCATTAGTACCTGCCATGATGCAAATAACCTGATTCTTTTTCAAGTACTTATTCGTTGGTACAGTACATCAAGTACTTGCTCCTGACTTAAACATTGAAGTAACATCGGTCTCAGGTAGTTTTTCCTTTACTAGCTCACACAAGCCCCGTCCATGACTATCAGCAAACAAATATATCCGGTAGGTGTTTCTATTGCCTCATTGAACTTGTAGGTTTCAACTTATTTGTCCCAGTATGAGTTTTAAGTTGCCTATGGAAGGGTTTTCTCTGGGGCAGGTAGTTAGCCTTACTTAATTCTTCAACTGAATACTCATCATTGTTTTCTGTTGAATACAAGTCATCACCGTTTTTTGAAAGGGCATCGTAGCAGTTCTTAATTTTCAGGGATAGTTTAGGTCATTATTAATATTGATTCTTTGTGCTTTTTTTGGTAGTTTCCATTCATTGTCTGCAGTACATTTACCAAATAGATCATTTTTTAAACTTTTGTTAAAATACCTACATTTTTTAAAAAGGTGGCAACAAGAAAATCCATGGTGTTTGATGGCAGAATTTTACATAAGAAACATACAAATTGGATGGTAACTTAGCACACTTTCCTTTGCATACAGGGTGCACATCTTCATTAGTTAATTATGTTTATTTTAATTTGTGTTGCAGGAAAAAAGTTAGTTGTAAAACTTTGAACCTTAATAATGTACTAGTGTACCACTTATTTACATTGAAGAAAATATTTTCAATTTTATAATCTACTCCTAAGTTTTTTCACCCCCTTAAATCTGCCAGAAGATCATTTTGAATCCCTCAGTTATGCATGAGTGAACATTTAAATTTAATTTCTACATCTGTTGAAAAGAGAGGAAAAGGTAGAGACAAATAATTTACACTGAATCTTTCTTCAAAGTAATTTTAATCAATTGAATGTTATACAAGAATAAGATCAAGAAGAATAAAATAAATAACTCGGAAGAATAAGTATTTAATTCAAACATCAAGACATTACAATATCCACATCTATAAATACTAGTATTACAAACATCGAGATCGAAAGTTATCAAGCTAGCCGTAACAATGTCATTTGTAAAGACTTGCGCATTAAATCCATTGAAAAACTAGTTACTGGAAAAGTAGTTTAAATGTTGCTTAGACACTATAAAAGCGGTTAATTATCTTTTGTGGTTGCATCTTTGTAATATACAGGGGTAGGCAACAATGTGAAACGCCTTTATAACTTTGTAACCAGTTCTCCAGTGCAACCGAACTGGATACATTTTATTAGAGTAAACAAAAGTACCTTTTAATGCATACTGACACTTTGCCCCAGTTTTCAAAATGGGGGATTGGGGGGTAGCCCCTTAATTTTCATAAGGAAAGTAACTCCATCGAGTGACACCTCATTTTGAAGGTCTTAGAAAATGTAGATGAATGCTGTTAATTACAAGTCTACATTAACCCAGAAAGAAATGGCGTCAATTTTAAGTTACACAGCTTTTTATTAGGCAAAAATGTGGAGATGCCTTTATATCTTTTCAACTGCTTTTTTTCAGCGCAACCAAACCCGGTACATCTTATTAAAGCTATCATATCCCCTGGGTAGCTACCCCCCTTCCCCCCTAAGCACCCATTTTGAAAACAGGGGCAAAGTGTCAGTATGTATTAAAAGGTACTTTTGTTTACTCTAATAAAATTTACCGAGTTCGGTCGCACTGGAAAAACAAACAACAACTACAAACTAGAAATTATTGCAGTCTGCAGAGTTTAAAAATCAAAATATTGAAGTACTTGTCAGACATTTCATCTTCTTTGGAGTCAAGGTTGGAAGTGTATTAGGCTCCTGTATCAATGAAGTATGATGTCTTTGGAAACCTATTTCTATATTATCTTAATGTCAGTTGTCCAAAAATTTGGGTTACTAGAAAAAGTTCTAACAAAACTACTAGGATTACAGAAGATCTAAAAAGCCAAAAGAGTGATAACTAAGAATTAAGTAGGATAGTTTGAATGGGACCTCAATGTCAGAATGCATGGACAATGTTTTTGTTCAATCTATTATGATTGCATAACATGTATTTTTTTGCAATTGAATTTTTATTTATTACTTTAAATGAATAGGGATAAAACACTAGCTGATACCTTGAAGCAAATGAAAAAATAAAATAAAACAAAAAAACCTCAAAATCAGAATACTTTAACACAAAATTGTCAAATTCGCTAATGTGATTAAATTTATATGGAATTTGGTTAATCAAGAAGTCGGAAAGTCGCATACAAAAACTCCAAATATTAATATTTTTGTTAATAATAATTCAATATAAACCCCCTTAATAATAGGCAATGTTTTCAATGATGTACCACACACAAGTTTAATCAAGGTCCTTCAGTCATTGAATCTGAGAAAAAAATTAACTTAATAGGTTTACTTCTTATTTGCACAAAAAGCAACGGTATGTTGAAATCTTCTGATCAAACATAAAATATAATTTCCTTTATAATACACAATCTTTGCAACGGACAATTAATAATGGAGTCCCACAGGAGTCTACCTTGGGTCCTCTACCGTTCCTTTGTTATTTGAGGGGTACACCGTGGACTATGCAGGAAGGTACAGGATCTGTACGCTGATGACTAATTACTAGTGTCCTGTTTTCAGATAAAAATATTGAATCTGTTGAAGTTAGTCCTTATATCAATCTTGCATTAGTTAAACAATTATTTGATCAAAAGAATATGCTGATAAATTCAATGAAAACCAACTTTATGTAGGAAAAAAATATTTGAATATCAGGATTGACAATGAAGAATTACTGAATGTATTAAATCTTTAGGTTTATATGTAGACCATAATTTGACTTGAAATACACAATACATATCAAAACAGTTCTAAAATAATGTAATCTGGTCTTTATGCTTTGAAAATTATGTCTCAATATTGTAGAATTGATACACTAAAAACAATTTACTATGCTCTAATCTATTCTCACATAGCATCAAAATGGTATCATTATATTTAAGGCATTATATGGTGTGACAGCAAAGAAACATTTAAATAAAATCATAATATTACAAAAAAACAGCATCTTTTGAGTACCTATCAACAGTATTTTTTTCAGTTATAACATTACAAAATTTAACTATTAACTTATATTATTAATTTAACCCTTTGCACTCTAATTTTATTTTAAAATTTTTGTAAAAACCCTCCCGTATGTGTTTTCCCAGTCCCCTGTAAGCAAAATTTCAGCAAAAACGCTCTCTGGTACGGTGCATTACCAGTCATTGAACCACTCCTCCAAGCGCAGGAATTTAGCGCCTCCCTAAGCTCAAAGGGTGCCTCTCGTTGTCTCACTGGATTTGGTGAGCCATTTTCTCTTCAGTGATCCTCAGCGGGTCATTGTGGCCCCCCGCATCTGGAATGATCCAATGAATAGCATTGCACCGTACCAGAGCTCACCCGGGTGGGATTCGAACCCACGCTGTGACAGACAGGGGCCAACTGTCCGTCACTATAACCACTAAATCACCGGGCTGTTTGTCGTGGGCGGGCAAACTCGCACATGAATTGGCGTCAGGGGGGGAGGGAGTGGTTGTTTCCGTGTTCTCTGCTAGGTGCCGTTAGTGTAGCGTAGTCCTTGCCTATCGTTTGCGCTATATGCAATAAACGATGCGTCGGACTAGACTATATTGCCATTCCGCTCCAATGTTGGACTCGGTTCGCCATTGGAGCGAAAATGGTTAAAATATTTAAACAAAATGTTATTTAACAAAACAAGATTAAACTTTTTAGTTTTTGGAATAGAAAAACTCTTTAAGATAAAATTAATAAAATCAATCATGTTATTGTATCCAGCTCATGAATACCCCTACATTAAGGTAGCTTGATAGAGTAAGTATTTTTCTCTTGACTTTCACACAATGTAAGCTCTCGTAGTTAATGTTTTCTCACACACTTCACACTTGAAAGGGTTTCTCCTGTATATATACGTCAGTGTTGAGAGAGGTTGCTGGCTTGAGTAAATGTCTTCTCACACACTTCAAACTTGAAAGGTCTTTCTCCTGTATGTATACATCTGTGTTGAGTGAGGTTGCATGCTTCAGTACATGTTGTCTCATATACTTCACACTTGTAAGCTCATTCCTAGTATAAATCTGTGTCTAGAGAGGTGGCCTACTTGAGTAAATGTCTTCTCACACACTTAACACTTGAAAGGATTCTGTCCTGTGTGAATACATCTGTGTTTACTAAAATAGGTTACATCAGAAAATGTCTTCTCACACACTTCACAGTTGAAAGGTCTTTCTCCAGTATGTATACGTCTGTGTTGAATGAGGTTGGTGGATTGAGTAAATGTCTTCTCACACACTTCACACTTGAAAGACTTTTCTCCTGTGTGTATACGTCTGTGTCTAGTGAGGTTGCCTACTTTAGTAAATGTCTTCTCACACACTTCACACTTGAAAGACTTTTCTCCTGTGTGTATACGTCTGTGTCTAGTCAGGTAGCCTACTTTAGTAAATGTCTTCTCACACACTTCACACTTGAAAGACTTTTCTCCGGTATGTATACGTCTGTGTTGAGTGAGGTTGGTGTTTTGAGTAAATGTCTTCTCACACACTTCACACTTGAAAGGTCTCTCTCCTGTGTGTATACGTCTGTGTCTAGTGAGGTCGCTTGCTTGAGTAAATGTCTTCTCACACACTTCACACTTGAAAGACTTTTCTCCTGTGTGTATAAGCCTGTGTTTGGTGAGGGTGCCTACTTGATTATATGTCTTCTCAAACACTTCACACTTGAAAGGCTTTTCTCCTGTGTGAATAAACTTATGTCTAGTAAGATGGGCTACTTGATTAAATGTCTTCTCACACACTTCACACTTGAAAGGCTTTTCTCCTGTGTGAATAAACTTATGTCTAGTGAGGTCGCTTGCTTGAGTAAATGTCTTCTCACACACTTCACACTTGAAAGGCTTTTCTCCTGTGTGAATAAACCTATGTCTAGTAAGATGGCCTACTTGAGTAAATGTCTTCTCACACACTTCACACTTGATTGGTTTTTCTCCAGTGTGAATAGGTCTATGGTTAGTGAGGCTGCTTGTATCAGAATATGTCTTCTCGCACTCAAGAGCTCTATCTACTGAGTGAGATAATTTCTTATGTGTTTTACTCACAGTTGGATTCTTCAGGCGGGGACATATCGTGTGATGTCTCTCCATGTAATCTGAGGTGGTGTAAGTCATGTCACATCCACTACAGACGAAGATTAAACCTATAACATTTACAATTTTTAAAATCTGAGATAAAATAATATTATTTATTATTATATTTTTATTATAATATAAAATGTAATATTAATATAAAATATTATACTAATATAAAATATTATATTAATATTAATATAATGTATTATATTAATATATATAGAGAACTACTCAGAAGAGCAACTAACTGACACTAAATTCTTAGAATTAATAATAGATAGCAACTTAGGTTAGGATGAGCATGTAAAATTTGTATCAAGAAAATTGTCATCCGGCATTTATGTATTAAGAAGAATGAAACACTACAGTAATTTATCAACACTTAAAACAATATATTTTTCATTATTTCAATCGCACATCTCCTATGGAATAGCAATATTTGGAGGAACTACAAAAAAGAACTTAGATTATATACTTAAATAACAAAAAAAGGCTATTAAAGTCATGTGTGGTCTGTCCATTAACGATTCAGACAAACATTTATTCAAAGAACTAAATTTCCTAACTATAATTATATGACCTTTATATTCTGGAGTCAGCAAAATACTGTAAGCAAAATAACATTCATGCTCAACCCCAACATCACACACATAACACTAGACATCATTTTATAATTGAAAGACATAATTTGGAACTTTACAAAAAGAAAACCTCATATGCTGGACTTAAATTTTTGCAGCATTTACCTCAAGAAATTAGAAATGAACTAAATGTAAAAAAATCTGTGTAAAGCTAAAGTCTTTCCTATTAAATACATCGAGTTACTCATTTAAAGAATTTTATGAAAATGTAAATAAGTAACATGTTTGTATACTTTTCTTTTTAGTAGGAATAGTTGGTAGGCCAGTCAGTTTAGTTTTCTAAAGATAATTGAGTAATGTATTTTGGTGTTTAATTCTGTAATCTTTGACTGATCCTGTAACTATGTAATAATGTTTTTGTACAAATTTAACTTAACGTAAATATTACTCTACTGTTGAATTATATATTGTTTAATTATATATTGTTGAATGTATATATTACTTTATATTATTATCTAAAAAAATATATATAAATATGTTAATGTAAAATAATATCAAGAAGGGTGATGGTGCTACTTTGTTCAAAAATATTGTATTGTTTAATATTGAACCTTGAAAATTTAAATAATTAATATGTCTGGTACTTTTTTTTAATAGTTGTGTTTAGTATTATAAAGAAGAAATGGGGAAATGTAATTCAGTTTTGTCCAATTTTGTAATCTTTGCCTGATTCTGTTATGTTGCTGTACAAGTTTAGAAGTATTATGAAATATGATTTAGAAGATTGAATGTATACATAAGATAAGATAACCCAATTCCGTTCAAAATATTGTACTTAATTTTGAATAAAGGAATTTGAATTTGAAAATAAACTTTAATTATTTGTAGGCTGAAGAGGTGTTGAACTATCAAAACGCCGTTTACTATCCAGTATACAGTGGAACCCTTCAAATCCGAACTAATTGGGGCTGTGGCCTGTTCGGATTTCAATTTGTTCGGATTTGCCGAATTACATCTAAAATTACGTAAAAAACACGGTAAAATTAATACTGCATACGAATGCGGTCCATATTATTGCAATTAAATGTCGGGATCAAAATATATGTGTAGTATGTATCCACAACACAGTACAGTACTGTAGTAACACTGCGCATTAGCACAGTGCAGTACGAGGGTGACTCACTACGTGAGTGTGGCGCGGCAGTGAGGGGTGAGTGACCTTGCACGAAAACTCTGTGCCGATGAGCTATAAATAGACCACTCTCACTCACCTGAGGGACGAATGTCGCCCTTTCGTCAAAAGAAGATAACAAATTTAATCTAATTTGAAGTATGTACTGTATTTCAAGTGTGTACTGTAATTTTTGTATGTAAACTGTAAATAAAATTGTTGAAATGCTACTGAACTTGTATTTTTTTAACAACATTTTTCACTCAAAGCCTGTTCGGATTTGCCAGGATTTCGGATTTGCCGGGATTTCGGATTTGAGGGGTTCCACTGTATACAGTAGAGGCGTGCAAGAGCTGGTTTTTTAATGGTCGAGACGAGATCGAGGCAGAGTCAGCCAAGATCTCAAGAATCGAGATTGAGACAAGAATTTTTAGTTTTGATAAATATTTCACCCTATTTATTTGATCTTGCTATTATTAAGTAGTTTGCTCAGTTGTTCTAGGATATTATTGTAATATTGAAAGTGTAATGGGTTTTATTTTTTCTGAATGCTCTCATAGTTTAAGTATTGTACAAATGTTGTAAATAGTAAATGTTTTATCGTTGTTTACATTTAAAAGAGTGAAAAATTATATTGTCAAGCTGTAGCTAGCTAAGCATAAGCTATGATTGGCTATACCACACTAACAGCAATATCACTTATAAAATATTATGTATATTTCAAGTGGATGAAAAAAACAACTTGAATAACTAAAATGAATAAATTAACAGGCTGAGCTTAAGTTTATTACCAAACTATAAAACCAGGTTAAGTTCTGAACATACTGACAAATGAGCGTTCTATCGTTTTTATGATCAAAAATTGGATTGGTTACCATTTAAAACTTGTTTCATAACCATTTTCTTCATTGAAATTCTAAAATCTCAATAAATTACATCATATTTGATGACAAATCACAAAACAAAGTTCGAACAGACAACGCAATAATGGCATCACGTGATCAGATGGTAATGTTTGCGATAGATCGAAAAGACGAAACTCTCGAACTTAATCATTGTTCCGATAATTTCAAAATAGAGGACAGCGAAGAGAGTCGGTACTATCAAAACTAATCGATTTAAGTGACTAGTCCTGTAGGCTAGCATTTATTGAATGGCTAGAGAACATTTCATGGTGTTGACTGCCATCTTGAACAGCTTGTTAACTTTGTAATGTAAGTATTGCATCAGCCTCTATCTCGTCCGTTATTTCAAACTTCAGGCACTTATATTTGGAACGAATCTTCTAGTTTACAGCAAAAATCGTATTTAAAATCATTTCTAATCAGTTTTATGGTATTAGAAATTTTGTTAGGTTTTTATTTTTTATCTCCTTTCAAACTTCTTAAGAGTAAATATTCTTGTCAAGAAAAAAAAGTCTCGTCTCGATCTCGTAATCACTCACACCTCTAATATACAACAGAACGTCCCTCTACTACTAGTCCAAACTTCAGGGTTTTGTTCCTTGAGCTAAAACAAGTAGAAAATGGTGAATTATATGAGTTTACCTTTTTTCCTTTGGCTGCCTGCCGCCATTTTGTGTTTTTCAGTAAATATTTTTTTCTTTTTAACTATTTGACTCATTTTTTAAAATTTGAAAAGGTTGTGTACATTTTCTTTGTAGAATAAAGACAATATTCCAACTTAACTCAAAACTGTGCATTATACAAAAAATTGTAAAGAATACTTTATTTTAACAAATTTTAAATGACTCTAAGTTTCTTTAAATCGATAAATAAATAATTGAATTATAGCTTAAAGAATGACAGGTGACGCTCATTTATGTAACTGCGCTGACAGAACTTCTAAGATTTCTCTTATAAGACTTATAGGTTGTGGCAATATCCCATAGAAAACAAGGTTTATACTTAACACAACAGATAAGGGAACGAGGGAACTGGGGGTCATTTGGGTATGGTATGTGGAATTACATTTCCACGGAACCTTTCGGATTATTAATTTTATAATCTGCTCATTTCACAAGTACTATGACAGACGGCAAATAGGCTGCGAGGTCTTAACAGGGTCGATTAGAAGAAATGTTAGGAAACAAACTTTAGAAACTTACTGTTTTCAGAGGTACTTGCTGCTTTGGCACTGTCCTCTTGATTCTGAAAACAAACCCACATTTGATATTCAATGCACTCTTGGAATCAGTACACTTGAGGTGTGTAAATACTGAAGGAACTAAATAAGACATTAAGTTTTACTCTACAGTCAACTCCCGATCAACTGTGATAAAGTCGGGTTGAGGCTTTCCGGATAAGCAAAACTGCGGTTAATCCGTAAAACTCAAAATTAATGTACAATAAGGTATAAAGATGTAAATAATTAGAAATGCAGATAACATATTCCAGTGAGCGATGCATGTGGAATCTAGTTTAGTCCTCATGTATTTTAGCACCACGAGATCGGACGTTATCGTGTGTACATTTTAGCTACTAAATGATCAGGAGCGCTAGCGTCAAACTCTTGACAGATCACGTGACTTGGTTACCATAGCAACTAGTTAATGGTGACAAGATGTCGACGGAGTATTGTCATTGTTTATGTTGTTATTGTTATCTTTCGTATATCACCGTGACACCGTTGTATCACCAATACCAATGTTACACTAGTTGCACATTTATTTACTGTTCAACCATGATCAATGTTTTGCACCATGTTGAGTTTTGCTCTGTTGTCAATATGACCCGTTTGCGTTTAGTATACATCGTTTCGCAATCATTAACAAAAACACCGATCTAATAACAAAAACAACTCCTGCAACCGCGCTTCAGAAAATTATATTCCCTCTTATAGCAACAGAATATTTAAATCACAAGAAGGCCAATAAAGTGTCATATTTTTTAATAGACTCTTATACCAATGTAAAAACCTTAAATAATTAGTGAGATTTATCGTGAGGCGGATGGGTAATTCCGGTTGGTGGGGAAAATGGTTATTTTTGGACTTATATTGTCTTGTGAGTCAGAGAGGTATAGTCAAGGTCACATAATACACTATTATAGTGTGTTTTGTGAGGGATGGCGGCATTTTCCTTTTCTCCATTCGGTGTCACGGTTAATCCAATCATGGTTAATCGGGAGTTGACTGTACTTTAATTTGTTATTTTGTTCACTCTATACTGTAAGGGTGTAAAACTGCAGTAAAAGATTTCCTGGACATATAGAGCACAATATAATAACTCTTCTAGAAAGAGGTCTTAAATTATTTTCTCAACTTTTTCCTGAAAGATATGTTTAATATTTTGCGCTAGAAGAGAGGATTCGATGAACACCCACTATTTTATAACAAATTCAATAATCATGAATGTTTAGGATAAATGTAATTACCATCTCTTCTGTTGCAGGAATTCCATCAAGAGCAAGTGGATCCTCCATCTCCTCCTGAAATGTTAACAAAGCTCGTTTAAGTCAACATTGCAATAAGTCTATTTCCCAGAGGTGTACAACTCGCTTAGGCCTGACCAAAGAAGTGACCTCTGAGTATCTTTAGGCAGGCCCGGTTTAAATAGAGCAAGCCCCATGCAAATGTGTGTCCGTTTTACAAAACTCAAAAACTAAATAAAGTATAAACCTTTATATACAAATATAAAAGCAACAGTTTTGAACTTAATATTGTGCACACTGGAAACTTAAGAAAGTGAATATAATTTCCAAAGCACTTATATTCTGTTGTGAGTGCCTATATGCATTTTATCTTATAAGACAGTTTTTGTAAACATTCAAAGGTAAAAAATTGGTGAATAGAGAGGATTTCTTTAAAGTTACATTGGTACCCCTAAGCCCAACGAAATTTTCGCCAAACATTTTTGAAATCTTAAAGCTCTAAAACGTTACTTATTAAACTTTTAGTATGAACTATTATCGGTTAAATCTAAAAATGTTAAGATTAAGTGTTTGTGTCTAAGTTTGTTTGTTACCGATATTACAAAATAATCTTAACATATCAAGTTTTGTGTGTACATTTCTTACGATAAATTCCAATTTAGTTTTGGTGACAATTCAATCTTGAGTTGGCTACCGAAGTAAGAGCCATTTCAAGGTGTTTGCAAATGCTCGACTGTTTCGGAGATAGGAGCAGATCCTTTCTGGTTATGCTACTGGAATTTATGTCTGTTCAACAATCAAGCATTATCACAAAATTCATAATTTCATTGGATTATTTGGATTATTACAACTTTTACAGTAACTCACTTCTTTGAAGGTATATTCAACTTCAATTTCATCCCAACTCTGTGAAGATTCCTCTTTCACCTTACTATTGGCAACCTGTAAACATGTCAAACAATTACAGTATATACTGAGTCTAAGCCGCATGCAAATCTAAGGGCACCCATAATTTTCCCCTGAACTAATGGTAAAAAACTCTACACCCTCGTATAAGACACACCCGTTTTTTATAATGTCAAAAATTAGAGGGCTCTGATTTGTCAGGCCCCTGACCCCTCCTTAGCAACCAGTAATGTAATTGCCAACTGCAGCTGTCAAAAGGTAAAAGCAGAACAAAGAATGTGTCAAGCTTGCCTTCCCCCTCCCGCAGCACAAAAAATGTTGGGTTTTAAATAGTTATCAAATTAACAAACAAGGGTCAACAACAAGCAGTTAAGGAAGGCAGGTAGAGAAAGGACCACCTGGGTGCTGGGGTCTGGCGAGGGACTATTCTTTGTAGTTAGTTAGTTCATGTTTTGCCACTGGTGATTTACCCATATTTCCAAGCGCTAGTGTTTTATTTGCAATAGATGCGCTTCTCCCTCTTATATGCTACTGCATCCCTTCTCTTCTTTCTTCTCCATCACCAACCTACAGGCAAGGGGGGTGGGAAAGAAGGAAGGAGAACAGGAATGCAATACAAAGCAATTCTGAGTCCCCTCTAGTCAATTTCTCTGTTTTTCAACTACATATTCCTCCATTCCACTCTTCAAAACAGGCAACGCAATACGCAACTCTGTTGTGGTTCCTGTGTTTCCTACCTCTCTCGTGGCCTACCTGAATGTTTTTGTCAATGTTTTGAGTGTTTTTGTAACTCTTCAAATGAATCTAATATTTTAATCCTATTGTGCGAGTCTAAGGCGCACCCGCATATAAGATGCACCCTTATTTTAGAGCCTAAAATATGGTAAATAAAGTGCGCCTTAGATTCCAGTATATACGGTAAAAACTAAAGATATGAAATTCCAGATTGTACAGACAATCTGAGTGGTAACACTGATCTTGTATGTAATTTATTAATTTTTGGAGTTTTTTGTACACTAAACACGGTTTGCTGTAAGGATAGCTTTACTTGCAAATTGACTTGAAATATATAATTACCGGCTCTTCTACTTTGAACGTTTGATCAGGAGCAAGAGGATCATCTGCGTCTGGCTCCTCCTGAAAAGTAAACAAAGCTCAGTTAACCTCAAGTTAAAGTTGGTCTTCTATAAACGCCCCGCTCGATAGACGTCATCCATTGGTAGCGGAAGGTTTTCTTGGTCCTCAGTCCACAGAGAAATTCATTCCTCTACAGAAAATCCATCACACCACTATAATCAATTTATTAACTTTAACAAATTATTACGTTTGATAACATTTTACTGTAAATACACACTTACAATTTATGTATTGTAAAATGATATCATTGGCAATCAAAATTATGATCATGTATATTAGGCATTTTAACAAACATTTCAAACTGAAAATAAGAACAAAGAAAATAATGATTGGTCTCATGATCGAACATGGTTTCTGAAGGATTTGCGACAAAATTCGTTATTATTGGATTATTTGTCCAACAACTTTTTGAGAACTGATGAAATGTTTCAAAATTGCAACTCACTTTTTTGATAATGATCTCCATTTCTTCCGTCTCCCAATTCTGTGAGGTTTCCTCTTTCATCTCAGCTTTGGGAATCTGCAAACATTTAGACAAATTCAAAACTACAGAAAAGTAAAAATGTTCATTTCTACGATAAAATACAATTTTATTTCACATTCCAGACTGAGAGGTACTTATAGAAATAACTTTTTATTGTGTGGTGATTTTCAGTTGCTTTTTGCACATTCCAAGAGTACGTAGTACGTCTTCTCAAAGCATCATTGATAAACATGTCAGATTTCCCACAACAGAGGGGAAACAGTCAGCAGCAGCAGAGGAGCAGCGTCAACACCAGGACCAACACCAGGGGACGCGACGCGGGACTGACAGGACGTGGCGGCAGATAGGGAGGCACAAGGGCAGTCAGCAGTGAGTGTGATGTCAGTGACACAAGGTATGTCTCTTCTGTCAATAGTGCAATTAGTTTGTTGTGTTGGAATGTGGAGGGTTTGAATAGGTTAAGAGAAGAAGCTGATACAATTAATTTAATTAAGAAGTTTGATATTATAGGATTGGTGGAAACATGGTGCAATGAAACCGGGAATTTTAGATTAGAAGGGTTCCGTTCTTTTGAAAAATTCAAAAATCGAAGGGGTCTAAGGGGACGTTTTCCGGGAGGAATTTCAGTTTTTGTACGCGAAAATATTGACGTTAAGTATATTGTTAACAATTTAGAAGATGTGATTTGGATTATTATTGTTAAAGAAAACTATTGCGTAGGGGTAGTGTACAACCATCCTCAGAATTCAAACTATGTTCAAGAACACTTTTTTGAAATGCTCGGATCTGAAATGGAAGAGATAGAAAGTAAATATAACGTCAATAATTTTTTAATTTTAGGAGATTTTAATTCGAGAGTGGGTAACCTAAATGAATTTAACGAAGGAGAATATAATAACAGCTCTAATATACCAGAATTTTTGCATTGTAATGAAGAAACAATAACAGTGGAGGAAAGGGAGAGTAACGACAATGTTGTGAATGGCCAGGGTAGACAATTGATAAGAATGTGTCAGGCACACACAATGATAATGATGAATGGGAGGGGGGCTGATAAGCCTGGCCAGTTCACCTTTATCTCTGAGAATGGTTGTTCAGTTGTAGATTATTGCATCATGTCTCAGCCCTTATGTGATCGAGTGTCCACATTTTTAATCATGGATGATTTTATTGGATCTAGTCATTTTCCATTGGTTGTTACATTAAAACAATTGGACACTCGTACTGCGAACTTTATAGAAGAAGAAATGTACAGTAATTGTAAAACCGTTAACCTGTACCGGTGGAGAGAGTCTGCGGGGGCTGATTTTACTCGAGATGCTGAACTAAATCCTCTCGTGAATCAAATAATGATAGGTGTAACAATTGCGCTACGGGACAATGACACAGAGCAAGCCAATAAACTTATAAACAACCTTTTTAGTATATTGGGGAAGAACTTTAAAGTAAAGGAATTGAAAGTAAAGGAAAACGATAGAATTTGGTTTGACAATGAGTGCAGAGTTTTAAAAAGGAAACTATCCAGCACTTACGGATTTTTAAGTAAACATAAAAGTGTAATTAATTGTCAAAAGTATTTAGAACGTAAGAGGATATTCAAAACCAAATGCAAAGAAAAGAAAAAATCTGGGGTAAAACTGGGGACAAAATCTTGAGCAGTTGTTAGTTGAAAAGAATATTAAAGGCGTGGGGACAGATTAGAATGCTCAAAGATAGCAAGATCTGGAAGGAGAAGATACCGTAGGCGCTTTTAAACCATTTTTTGAAGTATTTGGTATTAGTGATAATTGGCTTCTAGAGGGGAGGTTAATAGAGGTCCCGGATAGCGTACCTGAACTTCGAAACACCGATAAGCTCGATGGAAGTGGGAAAAGTTTTAAGGGAATTGAAGAATGGAAAGGCGAGGAGTAGATGGAATGTGTCCGAATTTTACAAGATATTAGCGGGTAATTGAAGTTTAGGGACAATATTCTAGTGCTGTTCAACGCAATATTTAATGGAGGTAACGTGCCAAAAATATGGGGACAAGGTATGATCCAAAGTATTTACAAAGGTAGTGGGGATAAAATGGATCCAAACTCATATAGAGCGATCACTCTTTTGCCAATACAGTAGACCCTCGATAGAACGGACTAATGCGGAAGAGTGGTCATTTCGAAAAAATCCGGACGATCGGGGATACCGATAAGCATATCCTGGTGCATTAGGATCGATAAAAATAGACTAAAGATGACGTAATTTGAGGTCCAGATCGTTACTGGCGTGTTTAGCTGAGCCACACACCTTAAAACCACTCACTCGTAGGCAGTACTCACACTGAAGGTCTTACGAAATAAAAACACATTTAACGTTCAACAATGTATTTATTTCGTTCATACTACTGTATTTTCACAATTTATGTACAATTCATATTTACAGTAAAAAAAGGTTTATAATTTTAATAAAATTCCTCCAAACGAATGAACACTCTCTTGCGCTTTTTGTCGCCATCGTAATCACACAATTTAATCACCCGACACACTAACACAAGTTATCACAATACAGATATCACATCACGAATCAGCTGCAGGTGACTCACTGTTGTTTACATTTGTGACAGTGCAGGGGCAGGGAGGGATGCGCAGTAGATAGCCTGACATTATCGATCCACCCCTGCTCCAGTCTGCGGTGTATCTTGACAACCCCAGCATCGATTCAAGCAAACTCAGAACTCAGTTGCGTTTCTGCGTAGCTCGGTACTGTCAGCGTGGCGTTAGTGCACTATATTGTCATTAAATATTGTTTAAATTACTAGCGTTTAACATTGATGTTAAAATACTGTATGTAACAAAATATATGTTTTGGTTTATTTTAATTTTTTACCGGTGGTCGGACCATCCCGAAATCGAAGGCCTACTGTATTAGGAAAGTGCTACGCCAAGCTACTAACAAACAGAATAAATGAGTGGGTAAAAAATATAATATATTATCTGAGTACCAATGTGGTTTTAAGGAGGGTTTTCAACTGTAGATAATGTTTTCGTACTAAGAACGTTAATTGATAGGGAACTTTACAAAAAAAGAGGTAAACTGTACTGTTGTTTTGTGGACCTGAACAAAGCATTCGATTCGATCTCGAGAGGGGCGCTGTGGTATAAACTTAAGAAAAAAGGCATGAGCTTAAAGATGGTTAATAGAATCAAAACTATATATAAAGATGTAAGTTTTTGTGTAAAAGCCGGTGTGGATAAGGTGACAGAAGCTGTGGTTCTAGAGTCAGGGGTTAGGCAGGGATGCCAGCTGTCGCCTGTGTTATTTAACCTGTTTATCGACGATGTTGCAGAATGCTTAAGAGAGATAGATTCACACCCCCCTTATATAGGACACAGGCCGATGAATGTGTTATTGTACGCGGACGACATGGTATTGTGTAGTTTGACACCCGTAGGCTTACAGAGATCACTGAACCAGCTGGATAAATACTGCAACGAGTGGAAAATAAAAATAAATGTCAGAAAGACAAAAATTATAACTTTTCACAAAGGTAAAAAAAACAGTAATAAATTTAGTTGGACAAGTAGTGGATCAAATATTGAGGTAGTAAACGAATTTAAGTACCTGGGAATTGTTGTAAACAGAAATGGATCGTGGAATAAACATCAAACGTCAATGGCAGTTAAGGCTGAGAGGGCAAATAGTGCAGTTAGAAAGGCAAAAAGTAGATTTAAAGACATATCAATCAAGTTATTAAACCAAATGTTTGACACACTAGTACAGCCTATTTGTTTATATGGAGCGGAAATATGGGCAGATAAGGTAGATAGGAAAGTTATTGACAAAGTTGGTGCAGCACATTGTAAAAGGCTTTTGGGTGTAGGGCAAGGAGCAGCGAACTGTGGAGTAATGTTAGAAGCAGGGAGAGTGCTTATGTCAGCCTTAGCCGTTCAAAGAATGATAATTTATTGGATAAATATGAAACGTCTACAACACAAATCATTACAGCTAGAATGTATTACATTGCAAGAAAAAAGCGCTAATCCACAGAGTTGGCTTGAAGGCTTAAAGTATTATTTACGAAAAATTGAAAGCGAATATTTAATTAATGAAAATGTGTTAAATAAAGGAACTATAAGAGATATTAAGAGGAAGGTCAAAGAATGGTGTTACTTAGAACTAAGGCAGGAGGCATTTCAGAAAAAAAGTCTGATAATATTTAATGAAATTCAATCGACAGGTGGGACGGGTTATCTAAGAGTTTTGAATGAAAGACAAAGGTCAGTGATAGCGAGGTACAGGCTGGGGACCTGGCTGTGGAAGTGTAGGACGGATGATAACGGGAACAAAAGATGTATAGCTTGTGATAAGATTGAGGATGGGTTGCATGCGTTCATAGACTGTGAAGTGAATAGGATTGGAATGGATGATTTGAAAATAGTATTTAACGAAAACAATGTAGATAACTTATGTGAATTAGCTAGGAAGATAGAATGTTTCTTTGGATTGTTGGACGATGCGTTGAAAGTTAGGTCCGCAAACACAGTACAGAACGACACGGTGATCGGCCCTTTGCCAGACTCGCCACCAATCCCATACTTCTGACTCCGAACTACCTCACTCCATCATTGCCTCCAGCTTATTATTGTCACTGTTATTTAATTTTATTCGAATAGTTAGATTGTTCATAGTATGTTACATGTTTATTTATTGTATTTATATTGTTTAACTATTGTTCATAGTATGTTACATGTTTATTTATTATATTTATATTGTTTAACTATATATATATATAACTCCGCTAAGCCGGTGGCAAGCCCGGGACTCATTACGCAAGAAATGGGGAGGAGGAGTCGGAGGAGTAAAAACCTCTATAAAAAACCAGAGTACACCTGACCCGGATGTTAGCACTCTGTAAGGGTCCCTTGCCAGGGTTACGGTGAAGTCCTAAATGGCAGTGAAGGCGGAGAAGACAATCTTCAGAACGGCAGATCTGGCAGAGGAGGCAATCCTCTTGGATGGGGATAGTACACCAAGGACCCACTGCCTTGTGGGCTGGAGGGGGACCTCTGAAGGCTATGGGAGCAAACCTAGATAAAAAACCTCGCAGGTCGGGTGTGGTTAGGAGGCAGCCCCTCCCCCGACTAGGGTGCTGTGGGCTAATAACCTGCACATCTGAAAATTCACTTATTACAGAAACCAGAAGACGAAATATCACCCGGACGGATCTTGCAGTTCAAACACTGCAGGCCTATGTAAATAGATGCCTGCGATACATATTAAGGATCTGGTGGCCAAACACGATAAGAAACGATGATCTATGGAGAGTTACCGAGCTGGAACCCATCAAGAAGCTTATATCAAGAAGAAGATGGAGGTGGATAGGCCACATACTAAGAAGACCGCAAAGTTGTATAGCAAGACAGGCACTGAATGGAATTTACTTGGAGGCTAACCTGAGAAGGACTATGCAGCGGATTATATGTTCCACCTAGAATCAATGGACATAAGTCAAGTCAAGTAAGTCATATATATATATATATATTTAAAACCATAAAAACTGTCGTTCGACTTTTCAAAAATATACAATAACTTTAAAAGTGCTTTATATTTATATTCTTCGTTATTTATTTTCTAAATATATATCTACAAGATTATAGCCATATGGTTTATTTATTAATGTTTATTTATTGTATTGATCGTGCCATAATTTATTGAATTGTTATTGTCATTGTACAGATTTGTTTATTGTAACTTATTTTTATTGAACAGTATTAATATGATTATATTAATATGATTTTCTACAGTTGAATAACAACGAATAGAAGCTACTGATGCGTTAAAATATTTATAGTTGTAATTTTTTTTTTTTTGTTTAAAATATAAAAAATTGCAACACAATTGTTTATAGTCCTAATATCTATTTGTTTCTTTTTTATCTGGTCTTCTTAGCATACCAACCTTTATTATTATATATAAATACGTAACAAGTGATTAAAAAGACTGAGTTGTATGTATTAACAAAACTAGTTAAGGCATCTGTAATAATAATAATCAGTACTATTTTTATAATTAGAATAAATTATTGTAATTACTATTTGTATTCTGCATTTGATGTAGCCAAAAGGCAAAATCAATAAATAAATAAATAAATAAATAAAAAAATATAAAACGCACCCTTATTTTAGAGCCTAAAATATGGTAAATAAAGTGCGCCTTAGATTCCAGTATATACGGTAAAAACTAAAGATATGAAATTCCAGATTGTACAGACAATCTGAGTGGTAACACTGATCTTGTATGTAATTTATTAATTTTTGGAGTTTTTTTTACACTAAACACGGTGGCTGTAAGGATAGCTTTACTTGCAAATTGACTTGAAATATATAATTACCGCTCTTCTACTTGAACATTTGATCAGGAGCAAGAGGATCATCTGCGTCTGGCTCCTCCTGAAAAGTAAACAAAGCTCAGTTAACCTCAAGTTAAAGTTGGTCTTCTATAAACGCCCCGCTTGATAGACGTCATCCATTGGTAGCGGAAGGTTTTCTTGGTCCTCAGTCCACAGAGAAATTCATTCCTCTACAGAAAATCCATCACACCACTATAATCAATTTATTAACTTTAACAAATTATTACGTTTAATAACATTTTACTGTAAATATACACTTACAATGCCTAGTTTATGTATTGTAAAATGATATCATTGGCAATCAAAATTATGATCATGTATATTAGGCATTTTAACAAATATTTCAAACTGAAAATAAGAACAAAGAAAATAATGATTGGTCTCATGATCGAACATGGTTTCTGAAGGATTTGCAACAAAATTCGTTATTATTGGATTGTTTGTCCAACAACTTTTTGAGAACTGATGAAATGTTTCAAGATTACATCTCACTTTTTTTATAATGATCTCCATTTCTTCCGTCTCCCAATCCTGCGAGGTTTCCTCTTTCATCTCAGCTTTGGGAATCTGCAAACATTTAGACAAATTCAAAACTACAGAAAAGTAAAAATGTTCATTTCTACGATAAAATACAATTTTATTTCACATTTTAGAGGTACTTATAGAAATAACTTTTTATTGTGTGGTGATTTTCAGTTGCTTTTGCACATTCCAAGAGTAACGTGAATGCCTTCTCAAAGCATCATTGATAAACATGTCAGATTTCCCACAACAAGCTTGCAACAGCCACATTGCAACGATGAGTATTGTCTTGTAAATGTCAGGATCAGTGTTAACAATTTACTAATCCATAGTTAACCTGGGCTGTTCTGGAATCCATGCACAAAAACACTATTTATAAGCCCTTTCTTACGATTACATAAATGCTGAAAGATGGCTCTCCCCCCTTCCCCCCAAGATTATGGCAAGTTTCTCATGAAGTCTACCCTGCTGCCGCGTCCCCTCTCAATGATATTTAAACTAACCTGCCCTGGTGGGATCTAGACAGGTTCAGATCCAGACAGCATCAAAACTGGCTACTTTTGTACCAGCTCCTTTTGAGTAACCCAGTAAAATGTAATCTGAGCAGGTATTAACTACACAGATACTGACTTGAGGCTTGGACTAATATTAACCCTTTGCGCTCCAATTTATTTTTTAAATTTTCAAAACCCTCCATGGGTTTTGCCAACTGCCCGTGCATTACCAATCATTGAATCACTCTTCTAAGCTGGATTTAGTACCAAAAGCCACTCTCACTGGATTTGATGAGCCATTTTTCTTCAGTGATCCTCATGGTCATTAGGCCCCGCACGAAAAAGTAGGTGGGATTCAACCCACGCCTGACAGACAGCCAGCTGGTCACTATAACCACTAAACCACCGGCTGTTTGTCTGGGCTGTCAAAACGAGTTGGCGTAAGGGGAGGGAGTGGTACTAGGCCGTTAGTGTAGTGTAGTCCTAGCCTCTCTTGCCCTATATGACGATGGGTCGGACTAGGCGATGTCGGACTCAGTTCGCCATTAGAGCGCAAAAGGTTAAGATGTTGGAAAATTTCCTAGAATGGAAAGTTAATAGAAACAACAGTTTGGTTTGTTGTATGAAAATGGAAGTGTAAAATAATTTTAAAACTTACATAAATCTTCAGGTTTATTTTTTTAAACTACCAAACATTTAAACTTACTTTTTCCGTAAAATACTTGTATTCTTCTTCCTCAAACTGTTCAGATTCTTCCTCAAACCGTTCAGAAGGTTCAAGTTTGATTTCGGATTGAAATTCCTGAGAACAAGTTACAATATGTATAAGTTATTACTGTATAAAACTTACCATTGGAGAATTAAGGATCAGAAAAAGTAGGAACCATCGTTTGAAAATTAATGCGATAAACAGACAGTGTAATAACTGCTTATAAGCAAGGTTTGCTCAAATCCCAGGTTGTTTGAAAAGTTACTTAGTATATGGGTCTGGAAACGAAAGAACATAAATAATTGAAGAATTATTTTAATGGTCTTAACTGCTAAAACCAAACAAACCTTGGCACCGGGTGTGTAATTTATATACAAAGTCTTTCAATAGGAAACCCATATTTTCAAAACCTTGAGTTACTAGCTTCCAGTAAAGTATGATTAAAAGCCTATAATTAGCCGAGGGGTAAAAATTCGCTTTGGCCTAGATTGAAGCGACCTCTGAATAGTTTTAGGCAGGCCCAAGCCTGGTTAAGGTAGAGCAGGCTTTATATTTGGCAAACCTTACCCGTATGGCCTGAATACTAGAGTCACGTATGGTACCCGACTTAATATTGTTAATATGTGTTAATATACAAGTTTTACAAAATATTTAGAAACATATCAAGAAACGTCGACCCGGAACTAACCCAAAAGGATGAAATCAAGTTGTAAGGTTTCTGGTTGGACTCAAAGTTTAATTGGGATAATCATTTGAGTTTCACTTGCAAGAAGTTGAGTAGAGCGTCTTGTCTACTCTTCAAGCTGAGAAATGAGGTTACCACGCCTTACTTGGTAAATGTATATCACTCTCTGTTTCATAGCCATGTCCTTTATGGCCTTATACTCTGGGGACACTCCAGTGCTTGTAGGAGGATACTGTTCCTTCAAAAGAGAGCTGTGAGAGCTCTCACCTTCTCAGAACGTCTGGCCCCATGCAGACCTCTGTTTGTTGAACTGGGCATCTTAACCGTTTACGGACAATATGTCTACAACTCCCTGACCTACATAAAAGATAATCTTCAAAATATTTCCACCCAGAACACAGTTCATACCATCAATACAAGAGGAGCAGCCAAACTGAAAATTCCAAGATGTAGACTCAGCAGGACCCAATCATGTTTTCCCGTCTCGGCGATGAAACTCTACAATAGACTACCAGAACACATAACAAAACTCAGCACTGCTCAGTTCAAATCTACAGTCAAGCAAACATTGTTGGACAGACCTCTCTACAGTCTCAAGGAGACTGAAGAGTTGCCTCTATTCCATTGAGAGCTAAACCAATTAAATTGACGCAATCTATTGGGGAAATCCTGCTAAAGATGAAGACATCAAGTATTCAAGTAAGTATTTCGAAGAAAATAAGTATTTAGAGCAGTTTCTGGAACTACAACTGCTGTATTGAGGAATTAGGTAAAAGTACCACAGACAAACTACTTACGGAGAGTGATTGTGTGCTTGAACCTACACAGTCGTCGTGAGCAAACTGGCTTCCAATGTATCCGTTGTCTCCATCTACAACACAAACAGCAATTAGACGATTCAATACAGGGCTCTAATAACAAGAATTTCTACTCATCATGTCATTGAAAGATTTAAGAAGTGTTTGAGGCTCAATATTACAGAGATGCCAATAATATAAGTAAATTCTTAGTGAGTACCTGATTATTTACTGCCAATGTTAGACTGTATATTACGGCCGTGATATAGCGTTTACTGTTTCCCAGTCAACCACAGTCTAATCATTTAGTCGCGAAATCAATAGCAAAAATAATCGCATGGTAAAGAACTAAAACTAAACACAGCCTTCCTAGTAGAGTACTGTACTAAATATAGAAATATTTCTACACTACGATATTTGTTTCATTATGTTACCATTTTGAACATTGTTGACCTTACCTTAATTTAAATGCTAACTTCCAACAAGTTTTACCTAGGCCAACAACAAACATAAAGATGGATCCACACTCGGCTAGACAGTAGAGTAGACTACTATTATGAATATTATCCCACTAAATAAAAAAAATGGCTCGTCCTGATGTCACTGTGGTTTGGAACACAGATTACAAAAATTCGTCGTGCAACAAGTATTGTATTGATACTATATAAACAATGTACTTATTTTGCATTACATAATGCAATATTGTAATGTTATGTGCAATAAAGATGATTATTGGTTAATGTTAAATAACTGTTATGGGTATATGATTTTGGGACATTTACACTACAAGTATGGCCAAATAAAAAAAAGTACTAAGGGTAAAGAACCTGGGCTATTTCCTTATACATTTTTTCTTCTTGAAGTTCTACTATATCAATTATAGTTTTTTGTGATGGTACGCTCTGGAGAATGTTCCTTCTGTAATAATCGTATCTTAATCTAAGGCATTCAAGCTTCAAATTATCAAAAGTTTCTTCTGATCCACTGGTACACAATAAACATCACAGTGGTCCACATTTGAATCCTAGTCCTGAACTAGTGTCTGGTAAGAGCCATCCAATCCAAGGACTTCACTTCACCCACCGCCATTTTTCCTTAATTTTGTTTAAGGGCAGTATTTTACACAAAGAAACACTTTAAACACAGTAAATCAGGCCGACACGCAGCTTAGCTTTAAAGCGGCCTCTCATTCGCTAAGCTCACAGCCTCACCTTGGAATCCTGTATTATCACAAGCGTTACGAGACTCTGAGCGCAGCTAACAGCCTCAGATTTCCGTGTTCTGTGACAACAAGTTTTACGAGGCTGTAAGCTCTCACAGCCTTGCTTCAGACTCAGAGAAGAACTGTTTTTTTTAATATATTTTAAGTTATACTACATATCATGAAAGGAAATCATAAGTTAAATTTCAATAGGCCTAACATCGGACCACTCATTTAGATTTTAAGAGTGAAAAATCACTTTTTTGGCCGCCATTTTGAAATGACTTGCCAGAGTTTTATACTTTTTAGTATATTGATTTATAGCAACAAAATACATATTTATCTATAACTTTAATCAAAATGGGCCTGACTAATTTTACTGTTTTTAGATCGTTTAACCCCTTTTTGGTAAAAAGTCCCCTTCCCACAAAAGGGTACTTCCGGTAGCCCGATTTTGCTGGCTATCGAACTTGACCGGGATATTTACAAAAGGATCATTTGTACCAAATCATGAAAATTGGACACAAAATGTGACCTGAACAGAGTGCACACATATATTTGATTTTACAGTTGACAAAGGCTATGTTGAAATGTACTGGGCACTTTGAAAGTTATATATAATTTAATCCTTAATTGCCAGACAGTTAAATTGCATTACAATTATACATAAATTTAGAACAAAAAAACCAACAAAAAACACAAATAAAAGTAAAAACATAGAAGTAGGTCATTGAAGTCGATTAATAAAATGTCATAATAGGTAATGTCATCTTCTTTCATACATCCAAAATTCATCCATATTATAAAATGTTTTCTTCACTACTATTTGTGTCAGGCTTTTCTTTAAAACTATAATGTTTTCTTCTGTTTAATTGTCTTAAGGTAAAACTAAAATGTTATACATTTTAACTAAATTATATACCGTATTGGATGTTTTGTGATAAGTTTTAGTTGATTTGTTTTTATTCTTTAAAAATTTCAAATTGAAATTTTGTCCCAGTTCTTGTAAAAATTACTTTTGAAAAATATCATACGTTCCAAAATATATATTGACCTGAGTGTTAGTACTTAGTAATTGGTTACTTAGAATAATTTCTTCTGTAAAATACTAAAACTATTGGCAAAGTTCCAACTGGTTCATCTTATTATTATTTATTTATTCTTGGTGGTAGTTTGTTTTTAAGACTTCAAACTTATGTCACAAAACAAATTGTTAATTCTAAATGTAAATTTAAGGCAGGATTTATTAAATGTGACCATGCCCATTTCATGTAATGATCAATGGCAATAAAGAATATGATTATAAATCAATATTAACTTCGTGATCTACGGAGAGTTTGTTTATCGGCTAGATTTTTGCTGGTGTTAGGGGAGGACATGGTGAGCTTTTTGACATACTGTAATGATTAATGAAGGAGAGTTGTTTGAAAGTAGGACATTCTTTTTGAATAACCCTGTATATTGTAATGCTTGTTTTTCTAATTACAATTTCAGTAAAAGAAAAATTTCCTGAAATAAATATTTTGACTGTTTACAGCCATTATATATCTATCAATGTATTTTATACACCGTCCAAACCAAAGACTCTATCTTATACTGATTGATGATTTTCATCAATATTTTACTAGAAACAGAAATAACTTTTCAATAACATCACATAGATTAAGATTTTTTGAAAAAAAGACAACATATATAGGAATCAAATGTTTTAATGCTTTACCGAAATTATTAAAAACATTTCAAATTTAATACAATTTAAAAACAATTTTAAAAATACTTTTTTGAGTAGACCTTTATATTCAATTAGTGAGTTTTTCTGTTAAACTAGGTCTATTTTTCTCTTGTCTCTCTCCTTATCTTTATACATCTTACATCTTACATATTAGTCTTATATTAGTACCTTCCAATACGGTATATAATTTAGTTAAAATTTATAACATTTTAGTTTTACCTTAAGACATTAAAACAGAAGAAAACATTATTTAAAGAAGGTACATACATATTAGTATCTTATATTAGTAATTAAGAATTGTTTGACGCAATTCATTGTATTTTGTACAATATGTGAATAAAGATTAGTTTCATTTCATTTCATTAACAAACAACAGCTGTTATAGATTTATTTGTTTTCAAATAAGAAAGTGTTTACTCTTGTTGTCCTTGGAAACATAGGCTAGTAAGTTATTTAGCAGCTGATCGAAATAAATTGTTTTCTATTAAATACACACAAAATATGTATTTTGCTTTTGACCTTCACACATTGTAAGATCTCGTCCTTACGTGAACACGTCTTTGTCTAGTGAGGTTGCTAACTTTATAAAATGTGTGAATAAGCCTGTGTTCATTTCAATGGCCTGAATGAGCAAATGTTTTCTCGCATACGTCACACTTAAAGTCTCTTGAGCGAGACAATTTCTTGTGTCTCATTTCACTGTTGGATTTTTCAGACGGGGACATATCTTGTGATGTCTCTCCAAGTTATCTGAGGTGGTGTAACCCAAACCACATCCAACACAGACAAAGGTATAACCTGTAAAATCTCGGATACTAGAAAGTAGAAACATGAGAGTTTGACTGAAGTGGCGTTGAACCATCAAAGTGATGTAAATATACATCAGACAGCTAATTTAAGGAAGTAAGAGCTTGAAGATTCAGCCAAAAGTATTCACCTTAACGCTATTGAGTACCTCATTCCAGTTCATTACCTTGCAGCCATGAACGGAAACCAAGTTACACAAGTGCAAAACTCTGGAACAGTACACCTAACAAACTAAACACCACCAAAGATAAATATTTTGAAAAATGATTTAATAATAATAAAAGCTTATTAAGTAAGTGTACAAATAATGTTTGTGTTGACTTTTTATGAAAATAGATGTGATACAGAATTGGTGAAATGGAAGGTGAATTACAATGTAAGAATGTATAATGTACTATAATGGCCAATGTTAAAGGCTATTCAGAGGATTAAAGAATATTGCCTAGGTATTTCCTAAAATAATCTTATCTTTCTTTCTTCTAGTAATGTAATTCTAAATAGCTAAATTTATTTTGCATTTACAGTACTATTTACTTTGTTACATATTTCAGATTAAGGTTGCTAGAATCAAGAATCAAGAACTTTATTGACCATTAAATACATATGTACAATAGGTTTCGTCAAACATTTTTAGATAGCAAAATATACAAATTATACAACTAATTTATAGTGAAACATATTTTTGAGACAAACAATAAATACTTACAACACATTGAAAATAAATTACACAAAGAAAAATATGACATTCAATCAGTCTTATTCTAA
Organism: Matsumurasca onukii; assembly: GCA_018831715.1. Taxonomy (NCBI): domain Eukaryota; kingdom Metazoa; phylum Arthropoda; class Insecta; order Hemiptera; family Cicadellidae; genus Matsumurasca; species Matsumurasca onukii. The sequence continues at coordinate 19,325,659 of CM032065.1, forward strand.
AATTTTATAGTACTTGTTTATGAAATTAAATACTGGTCTACGGAATAAAAACATTTATCTTTAAGCCAGTTATCTAGAGTTAAATAACTTTATTTCATGGAAATATCTTATTGCAACTAGTGTACAAAGTTCTAATTCTGTGGGTACTGGTGAACATTTTTTCTTACTAAAGGATTGTAGGCAACTGTCCAAGCTTTCTGTCAACTTTTGTTGAACTGGTAGAGTTAACTCCTGTGTATAATAAGCTGCATTGGTTTTCTTAACAAATAATTAACCCTAAATAGCACATGACTGTTTTTTGTTGATTGCTAGTGAGAAAGTAAATCTAGTGCATACCATTCTACATTGCAACCTTATATACATTCAGATTTATTCAATAGAGTAGTATCATCAGCGTACAAAATGGTTTTACATGGCATATTAAAAGAAAAATCGTTTACTGCAATAATGAATAACAGAGGCCTCAAGACTGAACCTTGAGGAACCCCTACGTCAATATTTTTAAACGTAGATTTGTTTTCACCTTGAACGACCATTTGTTTTCTGTTACTTAAGTAAGATGATAGTAATTTTAACTCTATACCTTTTATATGGTACAATTTTAGTTTTTTAAAAATTAATTCATGTGAAATGCAATCAAAAGCTTTGGATAGATCTATTAGAGTTGCCAAAGTATTAAGCTTGTTTTCAAAACACATTAAAATATGTTCTACTAAATTTTCAACTGCTTTTGATGTATTAAGACTAGGAAGAAAACCATACTGTTCTTTAGAAATGAGACCATTTTGAAAGAAAAATGTTAAAAATTGCTCTTTTATACAACATTCAACAACTTTACTGAAAATAGGTACAAGTGATATCGGTCTATAGCTAGAAGGCTGTGACTTGTCACCTTTCTTAAATATTGGAATAACTTTTGTAACCCTTAACACATTTGGAAATGTACCTGAAACTATGGACATATTAAATAAAAGGGTCAAAGGTTCTGCAATTATGTCAGCAATTTCCTTAACTGATCTATTAGAAATGCCATAGAAATCTTCACTTTGTGATGCACTGAGACCATTTAAGTATTTTAAAACCTTATTTTTTTAAAATTGGTTGCCACTTAAAATCACTTGAATTTACTACATTTATTCCTGATATGAAGTTTTCTACAGAACCTATCACAGAACTCCAATCGTTTACCCCTTGATTACCAGTTAGCTCCTTCGCACAGCCGAAAAAGTAATCATTTAACAGACTGGATTCAACTTCAATTTTGTTGGTTTTTTTATAGTTATTTATACTTGTGTTAATAACTGTCCAGGCTGCTTTGCATTTATTTTGAGACTTATTAATATAATTTTCATGTATTGACATTTTTACTTCTTTTATTCTAATTTTGTACTGTCTTTTTGCTTTAGTATATACCGCTTTGCAATCAACCTCGTTTTCGGCTATCTGGTTCTTCAATAAACTCTGCTACAGAGTAAGGCCTTAATCAGCAAATACACCTTAAATTTCTTTTGGAACAAACCCAATTCTGGTAATAAACATTTGATCTCGTTGGGGAGCTTGTTTAGAAATTTCACACCAGCCTGCATTGGTAATCTTTCATAAATTTGTAACTTTACCTATGGCTATCTTGACAAAATGTAGAATTTGAGCGAGTGGCATATAAATGAATATCTTGGCCCTGCACTAAATCACATTTTGAAACACAATATAGTACAGTTTCAAAGATATACAATGACGCCTATGTAAAAATTCTTAGTTTCTTAAAATAATCTCTACACAATGTTCTTGAAGATAGATTACAAATAACTCGAATTGCAGATTTTTGGAGGATAAATGCTCTTAACAGTTTTGTTTCAGCACAGCTACCCCAAAATATAATTCCGTAAGACAAATGGGATTGTATCAATCCATACTAGACTACTTTAAGTTCAAATTCAAAATTCAATTTGATTTATTTCCTCAAATTCAGTTTACAATCAATATAAGTTTGTAGAACACAATAAATCTTCTCAGAAGGTGACTTGCCAATTATAATGATTTAAAACTAAAAATAAGAACTGTTCACAAATTATACTTAGCATAATTAATTTACATATCTATATACACTCACTGCTACAAACTAATAAACATAAACAAAGGAAATTTAGGGCCTCTAAGGCAATGCCTGATTACAGGTTCCGTTAAATTCATTTAAAATTTATTCTTCAGCGGTCAGAAGTATTTAAAAAATATATTATTTTTTGGTCTTTCAGAAAATAGTGCTGTATGGTTTTATTAATTAACAGTGCACTTTTATTCCTACAACTAAAACCTAATCTAAGAAACATGAAAAATCCTGGACGATTTCACATTTTGTCCAAGCTCACCCCCTGGACCAAGGCATCCACACGTTCCTGGGCTGGACGCCAACACAGCACTGCCTTCATATAAAACAAAGACAGCCGGCTTTTCGCCAGCCCGTACTAGACATGAACAACCAAGGAACAAGGAAGCGAGCACAAAACAAAGCAAAGTAACGCAAACAGGAGCAATACATTATCATAAAGAAATCTATTTTAAAACAGTTTGTTTAAAATAAACATTATTGGTCTGGGAAGTTGTTTTTATCTATGAATAAAAAACAAGGAATCAACGTCTTCCAAATTGAGAAGCCATTCTTTTAACTTTCTGACAAATATCTTTTTTGTGTTGATTACTTTAATGTTTTCAGGTAGTTGGTTAAATATTCTAGGGGCAATGAAATTAAATGTTCTTGTATAAAAGGTGGTGTATGGCTTGGGCACTCTGTAACTTTCAATATTTCTCAACTTTTGCTTATACACATTTGTGTTATTTTCATGAACTACTACACTTTTACTAAAGAATGTCTTTAAAATTTTGAAGACAAAAATGTGTTTCAAAGGTAAAATCTTTTCGTCAGTAAAGAGAGGTCTGGAGTGTTCTAATTTGCCTTTTTGATTAATCAGTCTAATAGCATGTTTTTGCTGAAAATATATTAACTTTAAATACGTTTCAAAAGTACTTCCCCAAACTATTATGCCGTATTCAATCCGGCTTTGAATTAAGGCAAAGTACATACAATAAACGCAGAGTTTCTTTTAAACTTAAACTTCTTAGATAATAGAAATAGCGGAGAACTCCATTAATTTTATTTCTTAGATTGCTGACATGTAGTTTCCAACAAACCTCCCTATCTACAATTACACCTAGGTACTTCAAGTTGTCAACTCTTTCAACAACAGCACATTTTGCTCTTGCACATGTGGCTTGTTTTCCTAGGCATTCTACACCTCTATAGTAAATTTGATTAGCAAATGACACTTCATTTTTAAATTAAAATTAATGTACTTCGGTTTTTCTGCACTTAGTATCATTTTATTAGTGGAAAACCACCACTGAAGTGCTTCTAAATCTTTGTTCATTGAGAGCTCAACAGAATTCCAGCTTGATTCCACATAAGAAATTGCTGTGTCCTCAGCAAAAGATGTTAATTTACCCGCAAACCTAGCTTTACAAAGATCATTAATATATATTATAAATAGTATTGCTCCCAATACTGACCCCTGAGGTACCCCATGTTTTATTGTTACCATGCCTTATTGAACACTGTCCCCATGTTTTATTGAATTTAACCTAACACATTGACTCCGTTCTAATAAATAACTCTCAAACCATTTATTTAAATGTGTCTATGGAACATAAATCTTTCATTTGTCTTAATAGAAGTATACCAGATGACATTTTTCTACAAATATAGTCAATTTGGCTATCCCAACATAAGGTTTTATCAATATATAGCCCTAAAAAACTTGTGCAATCGACTTCATTGATTATATGTTCTCCTAATAAAACCAATGCACTGTCATTATTAATCCAATAGGCCTAGTTCAAGTTAAAATTTATGCAGATAGTTTTTTCCAGATTTGTTTTGAGGTTTAAGTTTTCAAAATACTGTACACATGCATTAATATTAGCATTGCTTGACATTTCTAGTTGTTCAAGTCTTCTGTTACTGAAATTTAAAATGTAACTGATCCTTGGCGGATTGTTATCCCTCGTGACTCTGGAGCTCCTCACTCGGTGGCTCGGGTTCGATCCCCGCAGTCACAACTTACAATTTGTAATATGACTACATGGTGGTGCTAGGTAAAGGTTGAAGTTGATCAGTAGAGAGGAGACATTGTAGTTCTAACTTTGTGTCGTTAAACAAAACAAACTTTACCTATTTATAACTACTTTCTACCTCTGTTGAAATGAGAGGAAATGGTAGAGACAAATAATTTACAGTAAATCTTTCTTCAAAGTGGTTTTAATAAATTGAATGTCATACAAGAATAAAATAATGAAGAATAAGTGTTTGATTCAAACATCAAGACATTTCAATATCTAAATCGATGAATCCTAGTAATACAAACATCGAGATTGATTTAAACAAATGCTGTTGAGTGAGGTAATTTTGAATTAGTTTTCCAGTACATTCAGAGGACTAAAGAATATTGTCTAGGTATTTCCTAAAATAATCTTATCTTTAATAATAATTATAAGACAATATTTGCAATTTTATGATCTGCCCAAAATTTTTTCACCCCCTTAAATCTGCTGGAAGAACATGTTGAGGCCTTAATTATGCATCAGTGAACATACAAAAATTAATTTCTACCTCTGTTGAAAAGAGAGAAAAAGGCAGAGACAAATAATTTACAATAATATATTTTATTTATAATTTACAATACATCTTTCTTTAAAGTGGTTTTAATAAGTTAAATGTTATAAAAGAATAAGATAAATAACTCAGAAGAATTACTTCAAACATCAAGACATTTTGATATCCAAATCTACAAATCCTAGTGACATCGAGATTGATTTTAAAAAATGCTGTCGAGTGAGGTAATTTTGAATTTGTTTTCCAGTACATTACAACTTTTGGTCAGACTCATTTGACTTGTATCATAATTTAGGTTATCAATAAGAAATACAAAGGAGTTCAGGCTTACCTGGATAAAGTAGAAACACATAAGAGAACACAAACTGTCAAATTTTAAGCCTATTAGGGTTCCTATTTAAAAACAAATTGATCACTTAATATGGTAGTAAAAGCTAAAACTTGTACCAATAACTTTTAACAGTAACTTTTACAGTTATAACGTCATACAATTTAACCATTAACTTTTATTATTAATTAGAAATATAGAGACAAAATGTAATTTAACAAAACAAGATTAAACTCTTTAGTATTAGGAATAGGAAAACCTCTTTAACATAAAATTAATAAAAACAAACATGTTAATGTATCCAGCCGATGAATACCTACAGTAAGGTAGCTTGATGAAGTCAGTATTTTCCTCTTGCACTTCACACATTGTAAGCCCTTGTCCGTGCGTGAACATAACGAGTGTGTCTAGTGAGGTTGCTTTCCTCAGAAAATGTCTCCTCACACACTTCACACTTGAAAGGTCTTTATCCTGTGTGAATATATCTGTGCCTATTAAGATGGTCTATACGAGCAAATGTCTTCTCACACACTTCACAGTTGAATGCTCTTTTCCCCGTATGAATAAGTCTGTGTTGAGTGAGACTGCTTACTTGAGTAAATCTCTTCTCACACACTTCACACTTGAAAGGTTTCTGCCCTGTGTGTATACGTCTGTGTTGAGTGAGGGTGGTGGATCGAGTAAATGTCTTCTCACACACTTCACACTTGAAAGGTTTCTCTCCTGTGTGAATAAGTCTGTGTTGAGTGAGGTTGCTTGCTTGAGTAAATGTCTTCTCACACACATTACACTTGTAAGGTCTCTTCCCTGTGTGAATAAGTCTATGTCTAGTAAGATCGTCTGCTATAGTAAATGTTTTCCTACACACTTCACACTTGAAAGGTTTCTGTCCTGAGTGTATACGTCTGTGTTGAGCGAGGGTGGTGGATTGAGTAAATGTCTTCTCACACACTTCACACTTGAGGTTTCTCTCCTGTGTGAGGGTGGTGGATTGAGTAAATGTTTTCTCACACACTTCACACTTGAAAGGTTTCTGTCCTGTGTGAATAAATCTGTGCCTATTAAGATTGTCTGTACGAGCAAATGTCTTCTCACACACTTCACACTTGAAAGGTTTCTGCCCTGTGTGTATACGTCTGTGTTGAGTGAGGGTGGTGGATCGAGTAAATGTCTTCTCACACACTTCACACTTGAAAGGTTTCTCTCCTGTGTGAATAAGTTTGTGTTGAGTGAGGCTGCTTACTAGAGTAAAAGTCTTCTCACACACTTCACACTGGATTAGTTTTTCTCCAGTGTGAATAGGTCTATGGTTAGTGAGGCTACTTGTATCAGAATATGTCTTCTTGTATACTTTACACTTAAGAGCTCTATCTCCCTAGCAAGATAATGGCTTATGACTTGGATTCTTCAGGCGGGGACATATCGTGTGATGTCTCTCCAAGTAATCTGAGGCGGTGTAAGTCATGCCACATCCACTACAGACGAAGGTTAAACCTGTAAAATTTACAATTTTTAAAATCTTAAATAAAATAAACTTTAATTATTTGTAGTTAAAGTCAAAACTCTCGACCTTAACCATTGTTCTGATGATTAAAATAGAAGACAGTGAAGAATATAGCAACTATCAAAACTGAACGATTTAAGTGACTAGTTGTGTATGCTAGCATTTATTTAATGACTAGAAAACATTTTAAGGGGTTGACTGCCATCTTGAACAGCTTGTTAACTTTGTAATATAAATATTGCATCAGCCTCTATCTCGTCCGTCCACAGTGGCTACTGGTCATCGATGTTGCCTCGTACATTATTCAAACTGCTGGCACTTAATATTTGGAACAAATCTTCTAGTTTACAGCAAAAATCGTATTTTAAATCACTTTTAATCAATCTCATGGTATTAGAAATTCTGTTTGGTTTTAATTTTTGTTTCTAGTCTCAAACTTTTTGAAAGTAAAAATTCTCGTCAAGAAAAAAAGTCTGGTCTCGAAATCTTGCACACCTCTAATATACAACACGTTTCTCTACTACTAGTCCAAACTTCAAGGTTTTGTCCCTTGAGCTAAAACATGTGGAAAATGGTAAATTATATGAGTTTACGTTTTTCCCATTGGCTGCCAACCACCATTTTGTGTTTTTCAGTAAATACTTTTTATCTTCTTAATTACTTGACTCATTATTTTGAAATTTTATAAGGTTGTGTATATTGTACATTCTCTTTGTAGAAAAACACAAAAATATTCCAAAACGCATATTTTAAAAATGGTAGCCATTTAAAAACTTTAAACTAAAATAACTCATTAACTGTGCATTATACAAATAGTTGTAAAGAATAAGTACTTTATTTTAACAAATTTTAAACGACACTTAGTTTCTTTAAATCAAACAATAAATAATTGAATTATAGCTTAAAGAATGACAGGTGACGCTCATTTATATAACTGCGCTGACAGAACTACTAAGATTTCTCTTATAAGACTTATAGGTTGTGGCAATATCCCATAGTAAACAAGGTTTATACTTAACACAACAGATAAAGGAACGAGGGAACTGGGGTCATTTGGGTATGGTATGTGGAATTACATTTCCACGGAACCTTTCAGATTATTAATTTTATAATTTGCTCATTTCACAAGTACTATGACAGATGGCAAATAGGCTGCGAGGTCTTAACAGGGTCGGTTAGAAGAAATGTTAGGAAACAAACTTTAGAAACTTACTGTTTTCAGAGGTACTTGCTGCTTTGGCACTGTCCTCTTGATTCTGAAAACAAACCCACATTTGATATTCAATGCACTCTTGGAATCAGTACACTTGAGGTGTGTAAATACTGAAGGAACTAAATAAGACATTAAGTTTTACTCTACAGTCAACTCCCGATCAACTGTGATAAAGTCGGGTTGAGGCTTTCCGGATAAGCAAAATCGCGGTTAATCCGTAAAAACTCAAAATTAATGTACAATAAGGTATATAAAGATGTAAATAATTATTAATGAAGATAACATATTTCAGTGAGCAATGCATGTGGAATCTAGTTTAGTCCTCATGTATTTTAGCACCACGAGATCGGACGTTATCGTGTGTACATTTTAGCTACTAAATGATCAGAAGCGCTAGCGTCGAACTCTTGACAGATCACGTGACTTGGTTACCACAGAAACTTGTAAATGGTGACAAGATGTCGACGGAGTATTGACAGTGTTTATGTTGTTATTGTTATCTTTTGTATATCACCGTAACACCACTGTATCAAATACCAAAAGTTCCTTGTTTGTCTAGTTATTATTAAATGGAATCAAGACTCGTTTTTTACACAGTTCAAAATTGCATTACTTTATTTCACATTAATAACAATTTCATACAATCACCATAGTAACAAAATAACAATTATGTTTTAATACTTTTCTTATACAGTCAGCTGAGTTTAGGTTGAAAAATGTCCAGAGTGATTCTAGCCAACTGTAAACATTAAATTAATCATGTGTTTTGGAATATTAAAACATATAAAATAAACTTTAACTATATTTACAATTAAAATATGTTTTCAACAACTGTATCACCAATACGCAATTTTATACTGGTAGCACATTTATTTACTTTTCAACCATGATCAATGTTTTGCACCATGTTGAGTTTTGCTCTGTTGTCAATATGACCCGTTTGCGTTTAGTATACATCGTTTCGCAATCATTAACAAAAACACCATTCTAATAACAAAAACAACTCCTGCAACCGCGCTTCAGAAAATTATATTCCCTCTTATAGCAACAGAATATTTAAATCACAAGAAGGCCAATAAAGTGTCATATTTTTTAATAGACTCTTATACCAATGTAAAAACCTTAAATAATTAGTGAGATTTATCATGAGGCGGATAGGTAATTCCGGTTGGTGGGGAAAATGGTTATTTTTGGACTTGTCTTGTGAGTCAGAGAGGTATAGTCAAGGTCACATAATACACTATTATAGTGTGTTTTGTGAAGGATGGCGGCATTTTTCTTTTCTCCATTCGGTGTCACGGTTAATCCAATCATGGTTAATCGGGAGTTGACTGTACTTTAATTTGTTATTTTGTTCACTCTATACTGTAAGGGTGTAAAACTGCAGTAAAAGATTTCCTGGACATATAGAGCACAATATAATAACTCTTCTAGAAAGAGGTCTTAAATTATTTTCTCAACTTTTTCCTGAAAGATATGTTTAATATTTTGCGCTAGAAGAGAGGATTCGATGAACACCCACTATTTTATAACAAATTCAATAATCATGAATGTTTAGGATAAATGTAATTACCATCTCTTCTGTTGCAGGCATTCCATCAAGAGCAAGTGGATCCTCCATCTCCTCCTGAAATGTTAACAAAGCTCGTTTAAGTCAACATTGCAATAAGTCTATTTCCCAGAGGTGTACAACTCGCTTAGGGCTGACCAAAGAAGTGACCTCTGAGTATCTTTAGGCAGGCCTTAGCCCGATTTCAGTAGAGCAAGCCCTATGCAAATGTGTGTCCGTTTTACAAAACTCAAAAACTAAATAAAGTATAAACCTTTATATACAAATATAAAAGCAACAGTTTTGAACTTAATATTGTGCACACTGGAAACTTAAGAAAGTGAATATTATGTCCAAAGCACGCTTATACTGTAGTGAGTGCCTATATGCATTTTATCTTATAAGACAGTTTTTGTAAACATTAAAAGCTAAAAAATTGGTGAATAGAGAGGATTGCTTTAAAGTTACATTGGTACCCCTAAGCCCAACGAAATTTTCGCCAAACATTTTTGAAATCATAAAGCTCTAAAACGTTACTTATTAAACTTTTTATATGAACTATTATCGGTTAAATCTAAAAATGTTAAGATTAAGTGTATGTGTCTAAGTTTGTTTGTTACCGATATTACAAAATAAACTTAACATATCAAGTTTTGTGTGTATATTTCTTACAATAAATTCCAATTTAGTTTTGGTGACAATTCAATCTTGAGTTGGCTACCGAAGTAAGAGCCATTTCAAGGTGTTTGCAAATGCTCGACTGTTTCGGAGATAGGAGCAGATCCTTTCTGGTTATGCTACTGGAATTTATGTCTGTTCAACAATCAAGCATCATTAAAAAATTCATAATTTCATTGGATTATTTGTGTTACAACTTTTACAGTAACTCACTTCTTTGAAGGTATATTCAACTTCAATTTCATCCCAACTCTGTGAAGATTCCTCTTTCACCTTACTATTGGCAACCTGTAAACATGTCAAACAATTACAGTATATACTGAGTCTAAGCCGCTTGCAAATCTAAGACGCACCCATAATTTTCCCTGAACTAATGGTAAAAAACTCTACACCCTCGTATAAGACACACCCGTTTTTTATAATGTCAAAAATTAGAGGGCTCTGATTTGTCAGGCCCCTGACCCCTCCTTAGCAACCAGTAATGTAATTGCCAGGTGCAGCTGTCAAAAGGTAAAAGCAAAACAAAGAATGTGTCAAGCTTGCCTGCCCCCTCCCGCAGCACAAAAAATGTTGGGTTTTAAATAGTTATCAAATTAACAAACAAGGGTCAACAACAAGAAGATAAGGAAGGCAGGTAGACAAAGGACCACCTGGGAACTGGGGTCTGGCGAGGGACTATTCTTTGTAGTTAGTTAGTTCATGTTTTGCCACTGGTGATTTACCCATATTTCCAAGTGCTAGTGTTTTATTTGGAATAGATGCGCATCCCTTCCCTCTTATATGCTACTGCATCCCTTCTCTTCTTTCTTCTCCATCACTAACCTACAGACAAGGGGGTTGGTAGAGAAGGAAGGAGAACAGGAATGCAATACAAAGCAATTCTGAGTCCCCTCTAGTCAATTTCTCTGTTTTTCAACTACGTATTCCTCCATTCCACTCTTCAAAACAGGCAATGCAATACGCAACTCTGTTGTGGTTCCTGTGTTTCCTACCTCTCGTGGCCTACCTGAATGTTTTTGTCAATGTTTTGAGTGTTTTTGTAACTCTTCAAATGAATCTAATATTTTAATCCTATTGTGCGAGTCTAAGGCGCACTCGCATATAAGACGCACCCTTATTTTAGAGCCTAAAATATGGTAAATAAAGTGCGCCTACCTTAGATTCCAGTATATACGGTAAAAACTAAAGATATGAAATTCCAGATTGTACAGACACTCACAATCTGAGTGGTAACATTGATCTTGTATGTAATTTATTAATTTTTGGAGTTTTTTTATACACTAAACACGGTTTGCTGTAAGGATAGCTTTACTTGCAAATTGACTTGAAATATATAATTACCGGCTCTTCTACTTTGAACGTTTGATCAGGAGCAAGAGGATCATCTGCGTCTGGCTCCTCCTGAAAAGTAAACAAAGCTCAGTTAACCTCAAGTTAAAGTTGGTCTTCTAAAAACGCCCTGCTCGATAGACGTCATCCATTGGTAGCGGAAGGTTTTCTTGGTCCTCAGTCCACAGAGAAATTCATTCCTCTACAGAAAATCCATCACACCACTATAATCAATTTATTAACTTTAACAAATTATTACGTTTAATAACATTTTACTGTAAATATACACTTACAATGCCTAGTTTATGTATTGTAAAATGATATCATTGGCAATCAAAATTATGATCATGTATATTAGGCATTTTAACAAATATTTCAAACTGAAAATAAGAACAAAGAAAATAATGATTGGTCTCATGATCGAACATGGTTTCTGAAGGATTTGCGACAAAATACGTTATTATTGGATTATTTGTCTAACAAATTTTTGAGAACTGATGAAATGTTTCAAGATTGCAACTCACTTTTTTGATAATGATCTCCATTTCTTCCGTTTCCCAATTCTGCGAGGTTTCCTCTTTCATCTCAGCTTTGGGAATCTGCAAACATTTAGACAAATTCAAAACTACAGAAAAGTAAAAATGTTTATTTCTACGATAAAATACAATTTTATTTCACATTCCAGAGGTACTTATAGAAATAACTTTTTATTGTGTGGTGATTTTCAGTTGCTTTTTGCACATTCCAAGAGTACGTAGTACGTCTTCTCAAAGCATCATTGATAAACATGTCAGATTTCCCACAACAAGCTTGCAACAGCCACATTGCAACGATGAGTATTGTCTTGTAAATGTCAGGATCAGTGTTAACAATTTACTAATCCATAGTTAACCTGGGCTGTTCTGGAATCCATGCACAATAACACTATTTATAAGCCCTTTCTTACGATTACATAAATGCTGAAAGATGACTCTACCCCCTTCCCCCCAAGATTATGGCAAGTTTCTCATGAAGTCTACCCTGCTGCCGCGTCCCCTCTCAATGATATTTAAACTAACCTGCCCTAGTGGGATCTAGACAGGTTCAGATCCAGACAGCATCAAAACTGCCCGGCTATTTTTGTACCAGCTCCTTTTGAGTAACCCAGTAAAAAGTAATCTGAGCAGGTATTAACTAAACAGATACTGACTTGAGGCTTGGACTAATATTAAGATGTTGGAAAATTTCCTAGAATGGAAAGTTAAGAGGGGTCCACCCTACGATGGAGCGCAGAGAAAACATGCACTCATTCCATAAGCTGTAGCGGCTTTAATTTTTAACTTATTAAGTTAAAATAAACGACAATCAACTTATGAAGAACAGTTGTTTGTTACGAATGAATTTAAAATTTTAAATATGATATAAAAACATTACTAAAAGTACTTTTAAAATGTCGAATATTTGATTTGTTTAGACCAATTTTACTACGTTAACGGTAATGAAAATGCAATTTCGCTTCATCTGAAACAAGCGTTGATGTGTTGTGAACATAAAAACCCTACGTTCAATGCTTAACACGTTGATTTGGATTTTTTATTGATTATATAAGAGAGGTATGTCACGAACATCAGCTGTCTAGTGAGCAGCAGTAGCGTGGCGGCTCCTGGCGGCCAGGCACAGGATCTTGTCCAAGCGGTGAGGGCTACCAACTGATTCTCCCCAACCGAAATATCCCTCGCAATGCAATGGGTTTACGTACATTTTGTCTTGGTATAATCATATTATTTTGTATTCTGCCTGTTTCATTATTTCTATTCCTAGCAATAATTGAAATATGTATTAAAACGGGAATAATGCAGTAACAGTAGCAATCAAACCTTTACAACTGCAGTATTGAAATGAAATGAAAATCGTCTTTATTGGTAGCGAAGTTAGGACTATAAAGTCCTCTCTTCCACTTTACCACTTCCACAGTATTTACCTTTCTAAATAAAATCTAATTATGGGGTTGATAGAAATGTAGTTTTGGTAAATATATGTTTTCAGAAAACTTATTTGTTAGAAAAATAAGAGCAACAAACAATTTAATTTTAATAATATATTAAAAACACAATTATGCTTTTGATTGATCAAATATACTATGTGTTGTACCAAACTCAAGGTCAACAAATTGAAGGCCTGTGCGCTTGTATTATATTATTTGTGGCACACAGCATATTAGATTATTGAAAATAAAAAGTATTCCTGCAGATTTAATACTGGGTAGTACTGTAATGCAGTACAAATAATAGATTTTTTTTAGAATACTTTATGTTGGTAATGTAAAATGAAGGAAACTACGGAAACAACATTATTCTAATTGTACGCGCGCACATCTAATTGAGGGCTCTGCTCACCTCGCGTTCAGTGCTTCCCTCTTGACTGGTTGGCATCCCTGGCTTACTGTAGCGCCCGCGGCGTCGACTTGCTCAACTACTCGGGAGGGCCGCCATTTAATTCTAACTTCCCGAGTCAGGGTGGACCTCTCTTAATAGAAACCACAGTTTGGATTGTTGTATGAAAATGGAAGTGTAAAATAATTTTAAAACTTACATAAATCTTCAGGTTTATTTTTTTAAACTACCAAACATTAAAACTTACTTTTTCCGTAAAATACTTGTATTCTTCTTCCTCAAACTGTTCAGATTCTTCCTCAAACTGTTCAGAAGGTTCAAGTTTGATTTTGGATTGAAATTCCTGAGAACAAGTTACAATATGTATAAGTTATTACTGTATAAAACTTACCATTGGAGAATTAAGGATCAGAAAAAGTAGGAACCATCGTTTGAAGATTAATGCGATAAACAGACAGTGTAATAACTGCTTATAGGCAAGGTTTGCTCAAATCCCAGGTTTTTTGAAAAGTTACTTAGTATATTGGTCTGGAAACGAAAGAACAAAAATAATTGAAGAATTATTTTAATGGTCTTAACTGCTAAAACCAAACAAACCTTGGCACAAGGTGTGTAATTTATATACAAAGTCTTTCCATAGGAAACCCATATTTTCAAAACCTTGAGTTACTAGCTTCCAGTAAAGTATGATTAAAAGCCTGCAATTCGCCGAGGGGTAAAAATTCGCTTTGGCCTAGATTGAAGCAAACTCTGAATAGCTTTAGGCAGGCCCAAGCCTGGTTAAGGTAGAGCAGGCTTTATATTTGGCAAACCTTGCCCGTATGGTCTGAATACTAGAGACACGTATGGTACCCGGCTTAATATTGTAAATATGTGTTAATATACAAGTTCTACAAAATATTTAGAAACATATCTAGAAACGTCGACTTGGAACTAACCCAAAAGGATGAAATCAAGTTGTAAGGTTTCTGGTTGGACTCAAAGTTTAATTGGGGTAATCATTTGAGTTTCATTTGCAAGAAGTTGAGTAGAGCGTCTTGTCTACTCTTCAAGCTGAGAAATGAGGTTACCACGCCTTACTCGGTAAATGTCTATCACTCTCTGTTTCATAGCCATGTCCTTTATGGCCTTGTACTCTGGGGACACTCCAGTGCTTGTAGGAAGATACTGTTCCTTCAAAAGAGAGCTGTGAGAGCTCTCACCTTCTCAGAACATCTGGCCCATTGCAGACCTCTCTTTGTTGAACTGGGCATCTTCACCGTTTACGGACAATATGTCTACAACTCCCTGACCTACATAAAAGATAATCTTCAAAATTTTTCCACCCAGAACACAGTTCATACCATCAATACAGGAGGAGCAAACTGAAAATTCCAAGATGTAGACTCAGCAGGACCCAATCATGTTTTCCCGTCTCGGCGATGAAACTCTACAATAGACTACCAGAACACATAACAAAACTCAGCACTGCTCAGTTCAAATCTACAGTCAAGCAAACATTGTTGGACAGACCTCTCTACAGTCTCAAGGAGACTGAAGAGTTGCCTCTATTCCATTGAGAGCTAAACCAATTAAATTAACGCAATCTATTGGGGAAATCCTGCCTAAGATGAAGACATCAAGTATTCAAGTACCTAAGTATTTCGAAGAAAATAAGTATTTAGAGCAGTTTCTGGAATACAACTGCTGTATTGTGGAATTAGGTAAAAGTACCACAGACAAACTACTTACGGAGAGTGATTGTGTGCTTGAACCTACACAGTCCGTCGTGAGCAAACTGGCTTCCAATGTATCCGTTGTCTCCATCTACAACACAAACAGCAATTAGATGATTCAATACAGGGCTCTAATAAAAAGAATTTCTACTCATCGTTTCATTGAAAGATTTAAGAAGTGTTTGAGGCTCAATATTACAGAGATGTCAATAATATTGTCAATAATATAAGTAAATTCTTAGTGAGTACCTGATTATTTACTGCCAATGTTAGACTGTATATTACGGCCGTGATGTAGCGTTTAGTGTTTCCCAGTCAACCACAGTCTAATTATTTAGTCGCGAAATCAATAGCAAAAATAATCGCATGGTAAAGAACTAAAACTAAACACAGCCTTCCTAGTAGAGTACTGTACTAAATTTCGAAATATTTCTACACTACGATATTTGTTTAGTTATGTTACCATTTTGAACATTGTTGACCTTACCTTAATTTAAATGCTAACTTCCAACAAGTTTTACCTAGGCCTTTAAGGCCAACCACAAACAAAGATAGGTCCACACCGGACTAGACAGTAGACTACAATAATTATGAATCATGAATATTGTCCCATTCAATGAAAATATAAAAAAAGCTATGTTTGTCGTCCGGCTCACAATGATTGGTATAGTTAACGTGACGCGTATTCAACTATATTGTACAATTATATACAGTATTTGTATTTGCGCACATAAATATAATGTATTGGATTTATTGGTTAATGTTAATATAGTTTTAAATGGGTATATGATTTTTTACTTTACAAAACTGGCATGAAACACAAATTGAGCTTGTAAGGTTAAGAACAGAACTTCATAAACATTTTACTTCTTTAACACTCAGTTCTTGATCTTCAACTCGATGTTCTTGCTTGAGCGTTTGGTTAAAATTAACTTCTAATAAGGCAAAAAAACATAAGTTAAATTATCATTATTCTTGATCCACTGGTAATATCAAACATACAGTGGTCCACATTTAATCCAATAGTGTTTGAGTTATAATGGTTGGATTATCACAAGGAATATTTTATCATCCACCCATTTTCCTTAATTTGCTTTAAGTAGACCTTAATACACAGAAAATTTAAATTAGTATTCTTCTACACGCAGCTTAGCTTTAAAGGTACCATTCATTAAATCACTTTTTTAATCCTTTATATTTGTGGTTTATATAATCGCCCTTCCTCAGATTTGAAATATTCGTTTATTAACAAACACATGCATTAATAAGGATCAAAGAAAAATTTATTACATATTTAAGGTCAACATCTTAACATATGAAATAAGCTCATTAAGATCTACATTTATGTTCTCACGAGTTCCCAGTAAATTCACGTCAACGCTGTAGTAGTTATTGGCTAACTGTATTTAGGTTTTTAAACTGAGTTCTGTGATTCTGCTTTCTTTTATTACCAGAAGGGCGTTGTAGAGTTTTATGGTGTTAGTGATAAAAGTAATGGAATTGTCTGAATGTGTATGGAATGTTTACTATACCGAATAAGTACTGTTTGCCGGGCATTGAAGATTGAACAATTGCTACAAAAAAAAGGTGTTTAAGGGCAAATGAAGTGAAACTTAAAATATTAAAGGACAACCAAGATCTCTGTAGTTTTTTGAAAGAAAACTTTCATGGCTGTTTTCATGTAGTGTTCAAAAAACCTGATGGAACAATTCTTACAGTTCAAGAACTAGAATTAAACTAGTCAGCAATGCAGCACCCCAAATACATTTAACACAATCTGAACATGTTTGGTAAAATCTAGTGCAGGAAACTTATGTTTTGTACATATAAACTGTATTCTAGGTTTTTTAATTATCAACCATAATATTATCAATTTAATTTACTTCGATAAGTCTGTCATACATATGATTAATAACATTATTTTAGTTTTACGGTTACCATATTGCCAAAGTGTCGTTAGAATTGAGTTAGTTACTCAGCTTTATACAATATCATAACATTTGTTTCATACTAAAAGAGGTTAGCCGTGAAGATTTGTTTGGGAATACTGATAATACCAAACTGTGTTCGGGATAGTAAGGTTACGTCAATATGCGGTATGGTTATATTGACTAAATCACTTAAGATAAGGACGAGAGAAACGATCCATTTCACACTTCGATACATTCTTATGGAGGTTGAACCAAGTCATATCCTGCCAAGGATTCTGTTTCATGTCCCGGTAGCTAAGGGACCACCAACTAGACAGTAGACTACAATAATTATGAATCATGAATATTGTCCCATTCAATGAAAATATAAAAAATAGCTCGTCCTGGCGTCACTATGATTTGGAACATAGATTAAAAAAGTTCGTCGTGCAACGAGTATTGTATTGATACTATATAAACAATGTACTGTATTTTGCATTACATAATGCAATATTGTAATGTTATGTGCAATAAAGATGATTATTGGTTAATGTTAAATAGCTGTTATGGGTATATGATTTTGGGACATTTACACAACAAGTATGGCCAAATAAAAAAAAGTACTAAGGGTAAAGAACCTGGGCTATTTCCTTATACATTTTTTTCTTCTTTAAGTTCTACTATATCAATGATAGTTTTTTTTTTTCAGATGCGCTCTGTTCATCATTATCTTAATCTAAAAGACATTCAAGCTTCAAATTATCAAAAGTTTCTTCTGATCCCACTGGTACACAATAAACATCACAGTGGTCATTTGAATCCCCTAGTCTCTGAACTTGGTGTCTGGTAAAACCATCCAATCCAAGGACTTCACTTCACCACCGCCATATTTCCTTAATTTTTGTTTGGGTCAGTATTTTACACAAGAAACACTTTAAACACAATCAGGCCGACACGCAGCTTAGCTTTTAAAGCGGCCTCTCATTCGCTAAGCTCACAGCCTTACCTTGGAATCCTGTATTATCACAAGCGTTACGAGACTCTGAGCGCAGCTAACAGCCTCAGATTTCCGTCAAAGTCGTTTATTAGGCAAAATTAACAAACAAACATTTGCATTAGCCAGGTCAAAGAAAAATTTTTTACATATTTAAGAGTCACATCATTAACAATATGAAATAAGTCAGTAAGATCTACATATTATGTACAATACGAGACTCGCCAGTAAATTCACGGACGCTGTAGTAGGCATTATTGGCTAACTGTGATTTGGGTTTACCCTGAACTTTCTGTGATTCTGCTCGTTCTTCAAGTTACCAGGAAGGGCGTTTGTAGTTTTATGGAGTTATAGATAAAATGTTTTTGGAAAATGTGGATGAATGTTTGGGAATCGGAAGACTTAAGCTGTTTCGAAGAGAAGATACCTAGTATTGGTGGAGTGATTAAAAATTGAAAAGGTGGCTATGGGCAAATGAGATGTTTCTAGAATGTAAGTAGATGGAAACGTTAAATATTGAAGGACATAAAAAGATCTTTACATGGCTGTTTTGTGGACGGTAGAAAATTGTACGAAATGGTCCTTCTTTGAGTCTGAACAAGAACATATTCGCTGACTTTCACTACCCACACTGGCACAGCATAAGCAAGATAAGGTATATGAGGCCGTAATAGCTGTTACGAGCACCTCCATGTTTAGATGTTTGGCCTAATAATCTCAACATGAAAATGCCTGTGGAGACCTTCCTTGACATCTGGTCTATATGGCTATGGAACTTTAGATTTTCGTCGAGGACAACGCCCAAGAACTTGGCCTCAGCTGAAGAACCAACCACTTGGTCATCCAGAAGAATACTGGCGATACCATTAGTTGCCATTTTTGATCGATTAGAAATGTGAAAGTTTAGTAGAAGAGTTTTATCAGCGTTCACAATGAGACGGGTTTCTTTACACCACTGAAGAAGAGCGTTAGATTCCGTGAAGCTATTTTGTTCTAGAAGGTCCCTACTGGAATGGGATAGTACCAAAAGACGTGTCATCGGCAAAGAGACGGGTTTAGCCACACTCAAACATGATGGAAGATTGTTAATGAAAGAAGGAAAAGCAAGGGACCTAAAATAGCCTTGAGGTACAACCATTTTCAATCAGAGCTTTAAAGAAAAATATTCCTCATATACCCCTGGAGTCAACTGAAGGTAGCACCACAAACTGTCTTCTTTCGTGTAGGTAAGAGGTGAACCAATCCAACGCAGTCCCTCTGATTCCCATGTAGTACATCTTATCCAACAGCATTGCATGGTTGACCATATCAAAATTACTAAGGTCGAAGAAGAGAACAGACCTAAGACAAACTGTCCCCTGTCCATATCCCCTACAATGCTGTTAATTAAACTGAGTATTGCACTTGTTGTAGACTTTTTCTGATGAAACCATGTTGATTTTCAACAAGTACCCGGTTCTTTTCTAGAAAATTCCATAGTTGGTTTAGGACGGCTTTTTCAAAGCCCTCGGAGATAGTTGGTAAAACACTAATCGGTCTGTAGTTATCACAGGTCAAAAAGTTTTTTTTTCTTTGGGACAGGCCTAACCTTTGCTACTTTAAGTCTAGACGGGAATGTTCCTTCTGAAAATGAGGTAGAGTATTTATTAAGTGACATAGTGGATCTGCAACAAATTCTGATATTGATTTCAGAAGCTTTGCTGATATCTCGTCGACCCACGCGGACTTAGTGCTTTTAGAGTGCTGATAAGGTTCTTGATTTCATCCTTGCATGGGGATTCAGGAAGAATGATGCGCAGTTAGACCTCACACCTACTGCCTCTGATGTCAACTGCTCACCAATATTTCCGAACCTCCTCGCAACCTCATTCAAGTGGTTATTTAGTATTGAACAAACTGCTGCCGGTTCTTTAATGACTTCACCGTTGCTGCTCTCAACTTGAATAACGTTACTATCCTCCTTCTTCCTCGGCCTCCTCTCGTTGATAACTTTCCACACTCCCTTAGTCTTGTTTTCACATTGATTCATTGTTTCTAATGCTGCACTTGCCTTCAACTGCTGTATGGCTTTTCTATAATTATTTTTTATCCTCAGGTAATAGTGTTTTAAAGTGATCGGAGTTCAAATGTTTTGTTTTTTCATAAAATATGAAACATTGATTTTTTTCCCGTGCTCTGTGACAACAAGTGTTACGAGGCTTTGAGCTCTCACAGCCTTGCTTCAGACTCAGAGAAGAACTATAGGCCGGACCACTCATTTAGATTTTAACAGTGAAAAACCACTTTTTGGCCATATTTTGAAATGACTTGCCAGAGTTTTATACTTTTTAGTATATTGATTTATAGCAACAAAATACATATTTATTTATAATTTTAATCAAAATGGGTCGGACTAATTTTGCTGTTTTTAGATCTTTTAACCCCTTTTTTGGTAAAAAGTCCCCTTCCCACAAAAGGGTACTTCCGGTAGCCCGATTTTGCTGGCTATCGAACTTGACCGGGATATTTACAAAGGATCATTTGTACCAAATCATGAAGTGGACACAAAATGTGACCTGAATAGAGTGCACCAGATATTTGATTTACAGTTGACAAGGCTATGTTATAATATACTGGGCACTTTGAAAGTTATATATAAATTTAATCATGATTAAATTACATTTTAGGCATTACAATTATACATAAATTTAGAACAAAAAAAACAAACAAAAAACACAAATAAAAGTAAAAACATAGAAGTAGGTCATTGAAGTCGATTAATAAAATGTCATCTTCTTTCATACATCCAAAATTCATCCATATTATAAAATGTTTTCTTCACTACTATTTGTGTCAGGCTTTTCCTTAAAACTATAATGTTTTCTTCTGTTTTAATGTCTTAAGGTAAAACTAAAATGTTATAAATTTTAACTAAATTATATACCGTATTGGATGTTTTGTGATAAGTTTTTGTTGATTTGTTTTTATTCTTTAAAAATTTCAAATTGAAATTTTGTCCCAGTTCTTGTAAAAATTACTTTTGAAAAATATCATACGTTCCAAAATATATATTGACCTGAGCGTTAGTACTTAGTAATTGGTTACTTAGAATAATTTCTTCTGTAAAATACTAAAACTATTGGCAAAATTCCAACTGGTTCATCTTATTATTATTTATTTATTCCTTTAAATAGTTTGTTTTTAAGACTTCAAACTTAAGTCACAAAACAAATTGTTAATTCTAAATGTAAATTTAAGGCAGGATTTATTAAATGTGACCATGCCCATTTCATGTAATGATCAATGGCAATAAAGAATATGATTATAAATCAATATTAACTTCGTGATCTACGGAGAGTTTGTTTATCGGCTAGAGTTTTGCTGGTGTTAGGGGAGGACATGGTGAGCTTTTTGACATACTGTAATGATTAATGAAGGAGAGTTGTTTGAAAGTAAGACATTCTTTTTGAATAACCCTGTATATTGTAATGCTTGTATTTCTAATTACAATTTCAGTGAAAGAAAAATTTTCTTAAATAAATATTTTGACTGTTTACAGCCATTATATATCTATCAATGTATTTTAAACACCGTCCAAACCAAAGACTCTATCTCACTGATTGGTGATTTTCATCAATATTTTACTAGAAACAGAAATAATTTTTCAATAGCATCACATAGATGGTGGTGGGGGAAGCCCCTGTTGGTACAGTCCATGTTGAAGTGTGCTCCTTCATTTTGTGAGTTTTTTACCCAGTTTTAGTGCTTATTTTTATCAGGAAAAGTAACCAAAGTCTTTAGTTAACTTTTTTGGAGGTGTTTAGTCAGGTATTAATTCACAATAGATATTTACAGTGATACAAATTTAGATTTTTCTACTGCAATCGGCAAGTTTACAGGTTAAGTTAGAACAAGATTGTTATAACAGGATTTAAGATAACAAGCGTCTCAGTCGAGTTTCACTGAGAGCTGACCTTTGACCCTCAGATAACAACACAACATACCTGCTCACCTGGTACCTCTCATCAATCAACACAACCACTGGTTCTGTTTGTTTTGATCCCAGCTGTTTTCAGTGTTACAACACTGTCACCTGTGTTCACATTTATACATTATTGGCACTTTACCACGGCAACTGGACTAGGTCTATAGACTGATTTTTGGTATTTAAGGTTGACATTGGAGATCTCATTGGTGATGAATTGAGTAGTTGTCAAGAGGGGTCTCAAAATGTTAATTGTTTTATAATACAGAAGTGATTTTTACATATACACAAAAATATGAGTTCTACAAAGAAAGATACAGCTGCAAAACATGATTATTCAATAAATGACTTAGTCTTTGCAAAGGTTAAAGGTCACCTATCTTGGCCAGCAAAAATAATTCAAATTGACAAGGATACTTACAAACATATCATAAAATATAAGGTTAACTTCTTTGGAACTAATGAAACTAACTGCCTTAGTAAGGATGACATATGTCACTACAAAGAAAACAAAGAACATTTCTCTCTTGAAAAAGTTGCAAATAAATACAAGAATAACTATAGGAAAGCGTTGTCTGAAATAAATAAAGTGTTAGATAAGTCAATAATTTCACATGACAAGAAAAAAAACTATAACATAGTCAACAATCCTCTGAAAACACCTACACCCTCTGCCAGTGGAAAACTATCCACCAGCATGCCAAAAGTATACAAACTTCACCTTCAGTAGTATCCTTCTATGAAAATCTGATCCTGAAATAACTATGCCAAACAAAACCCAGTATGTAAATAAATCAATTATTAATACCTCTGATGACATAGATTTGAAATTCCAACTAACTGCTATTACAGATAGATGTATAGAACTTGAGCGGACCTTGCTGGAAAAGGAACAAATAAATAAATCTGTTTCTGAAATAGATTGGAAAGTTGCTCCAAATCTAAAACAAGATGAAAAAGAGAAACCAGATTTTCATACTCAGATACTTGTATACGAATTGAAAAAATACAAACTGGAAGTAGATAATTTAAATAAAATAGTTGAACTTTTAGAAAAAGATAAAACTAATCTTGAAAGGAAAATCAAGAAATAAACAAATCTAACACAGCTTGCATGCACTGCTTTCCAGTGAGAGACTCTGGAAGTACTGGTAACAGTAACAGATCAAAAAGGCCTAAACAAATATAATTCCTACTAATTTTCAAATACCCACCATAAACAGGTTTAATATTCTGTCAGTGGAAAATGAAGAGGAACCTTCAAGTGATGAAATAGTACTAAATATGCCTTTGAAAAAAGTGTTCAGAAAAATAAAGGAGAAAGCCCTAAGAAAGTCTCACACAAAAGTAAGAAAATGCTGCTTTGTACAGACAGCCACGGCAGAGACCTTACATGGTACCTTAGCACAAATGATCAAGTCAAAGGATATGAAGTTGTAGGATTTGTTAAACCAAATGGATGTGCAAAACAGGTGCTGGACCCGTACAATATTAAGGGAGAACAAATTGAAAATGATGATATTTTAGTAGTAGTCTGTGGCACTAATGATGTTGCAGCGAATGAAGCCCACAATGCACTAGATACCATTGGAGAAACATTAGATAAGTTTAGTAATTCGAAAGTGATATTAGTGGATTTACCTATGAGGTATGATTTGAAGGATTGGTCCTGTGTCAACATGGAAACAGTCAAGACAAATGCCACTCTCAAGTGTATAAGCCAAAAATACAGCAATGTGAGGCTGGTTGAAGTCAGCAAAGCTAAGAGAGAGCTGCATACACAGCATGGCATGCACCTCAACAGAAGAGGTAAAAAGTGGTTGGCTGAGCAAATCAGTGAGGCAGCTCTTGTTGAAAAGCAGAGTGAACCTCAAACTGAATCTCTTCAGAGAAATACCACAGTTCAAGAGGCAGAAGTTTCCATAGTCACAACCAATGATGGGAGTAACGTCTCTCTGCAGCAGTCTACTCCTGCCCCAGCAATATCTTCAGGAAACTCATGGGAACTGGTGCCGCACAAGAAAACTCTGAATAGAGCTCGGGAGCGACGGAAGTGGCCAAGAAGAGCCCTGAACAGGGATTGGTCCGGCTGCAGCCTCCTCAATCACCACCTCTTTCGGGAAACTTGGAAGAACAAACAACAGACCGTCATCTTTAGTTTATGATAACAAAATATAGGTTTAAGATTTTTTCATATTAATATTCAATCCATTAGAAACAAACTAGATATGTTAAATTTGTTCTTAGATTATAATGATTGTAATGTGGTAACAACTAATGAACACTGGCTTTGTTCAGATGAAACTTCTTTATACATTCCAAAGGTTTTGTTTGGCCAGTGCTTATTGCAGACAACCACCACATAGAAATGGTGGCTCCTCTATTTTCATTAAGTCCCATATTAAGTTTTCAGTTATTAATGTTTCAGAATTTTCTATCAATACTATTTTTGAGGTCTCAGCTATTTTTGTTACAAAGTTGAATGTTGTTATTGTTTCTATCTATAGGACTCCACAATCAAATGTGGAGCACTTTTTTCAATGCCTTGATAGTTTTTTAGAACATATAAGTAAAAAATACCCCTACAAATTAATTTTAACAGGAGATTTCAATATTAATATTTTACTGAAAACATAAATCTTCTGTGTGTTGATATACTATTTGTCTTAAAGCAGCTGTTTGCTAATTGTTTCTGAATTTTTACAAACAAATAATACTGTTATAATCTTCCATGGTGTTACTAAATGTGTTTTGCTCCAATATTATTTTCAAATAAAACTAATTTCTAAATTGTATTAATATCTTTTAAAATTCTCATACAGTCCCTCTCACAATTTAAAACATGGTCCTAATTGAACCGAATCATACAAAACTAGAAACACGCTATGGTGAAAATTAACTTTCAGCAATGAGCAATATCTACTCTACATTATTTCTTCAAGACATCATAATTTGGTTATCTCATTTTTTGAACAAATTTATTCACAATTTTGTCTCGACATCATCTGAGATTATATTTCATTTTTTTTAAATTGTTTTCTACTAAGATAAACAATGAAAATTCACTACTTTCTTAAGAAAATCTTCACTTCTATTGAACAACTTAAAGAAAAGGTAAAACTAAAATTGAATCTTTGATTGACAATGAAGATTTTACAGAACAGGGCAAATGTAAACAAATCAACAGGTACTACGATGTGAATTAAAATGTAAGTTTACGATGAATTCAAGACAGCCCTCAATACACTTAATGTCAAGTGATCAGTAGAATGAGCCATTGAACCTCAAGTCCTTCAGTAGAAGAAATCTCAAAACTTATTTTTACTTCTCACAAGACTAGATTGACCTTACATTGCAAAATTACTTGATCCCTAATACCAGCTCTGTTTCTCAAAATTCTGCTCACCTCTAAGTGTTTCCCCACTTTTCTCTCAAAACTTTCAATGGCTCACCTAGACAATGGATATCTTTTCCTAATCTTGAAGCATCTGTGACCAAAATACCTAGCATCGGAGATTCTGAAAAAATGCAGTATCTTCTTACAGACCTCACTCGGTGGTGAAATTTGAGTTTAATAAAAAAATCTGCAATAACACCAGAAAATTACAGTGTTGCTTGGAACATCCTCAAACAAAGATACAAAACAGTAGAAAGATTATCAGTTACCACATCAACAGTATTATCGATCTCCCACATGTTTCCAACCCCGAAAACCACAAGATCTTTCTTTTCTAGTTTCAACGAAAACAATCAAACTCTTCAGCTCTTAAGCATGACATTTATAAAAGATAACATTATCTTGTCTTCTCTCTTACTGCAAACTTGATTCCGAAACTAGAAAAGGATTTTATGAAATAGCCATTGAGAGATACAACAAATTCCCGATTGTAATAAGATTAATCAATTTTCTTGCAACGGAATGCACTAATTTGAAGCAGCTTCTCTAACTGAAAATGTTTTCAGCCTCTCTCAAGCCAAGCAACCAAGTGGTAAGAACATCAAACCTAAGTTTGCTGGAAAACGGTCTGGAATTCCTCCATACAACCTCAAAGCCATCTTGTAAGTACTGTGCCAGCACAGATCACTCTATCTATGGATGTTCACCTTCAAGAAGTATCCACTATAAAATAGTATGACTTTGCTAAGGAAACTGTTACAAACTGCTTAGGTTCTTTGTCATTTTGTTCAGGGTGAAATAAAACTATGCTCTCTGTGTGAGTAAAGCACCATGCCAGGCTACATGAATTCTGGCCTGAACTCCTCCTCTTCAACCTACAGCAGTACAACCTCAGGTGTGCTTTGTACGCACTGGAAACCAACCCTACATGCTAGCTCAGCAGAGCTCACCAACCCTCTTTTGTGGCCTTTTTCACAAAGTAAAGGTGATAGGCCCTCTACAATACTTCTAGGCACTACCCTTGTGCATGTCACCTCAAATACTGGCAATTGGTAATCAAGCAGTTGTGGACTCAGCTTCTGCATCACTTGCATAACAGAGTCTGCTGCTTTTCGATTACTCTCTGAACCTCTATGCCAGCTTGGTAACGTTGTTGGTCTTTCCTCATGCAAGGTCAAAACTCATGAATCAAACTTGAACTTATCCACCCTCAATGGGACTCAAATAGCTATTATGCACCCTGTAGTTAGAACGGCAGGATTACCTCAAACCTCCCAAATTCGATGCTTCTGATATAAAAGAAAGGTTCAAACATCTTGTACTAGCAGATCCCATTTTGAAGTGTACTAGCAATGTTGACATGTTGCTAGGAGCTGACCTTTTTGCAGTCACCAACTGGAGAGCTTATCATCATTGACAATGATATACCAACAGCCATGAACTCTGTGTTTGGATACATTGTATTGGTTCATCACCCTCTCAACTCTATGCAACACTAGTAGTGCCAAAGCTGAACCGGCCTTAACAACTCTTTTCACGTAAGACCTTCATCAAACCGTTCAGCTTTTGTAGCCAAAGAAGAGCCTCCTCTCATCAAACCGACTCCAGAAGAGATTACAAGAGAAACACTTTTCAAACCACACAAAGAGATTTAGTAGTGGTACAAGCTATATTTATGCAGCTTACCTGTATGAAGAAAATCACCCTCCCACTTGGAACTCTGAAATTGCAAAAGAAGATTCTTCTCTTTGAAAGAAAACTAAATTCTGCCCAGATTTAAAAAAACAAATTTACATTGACTGCATGAGCGACTACATGACTCAGGAGGCATTGAGTTAGTCACCTCTGCTTTACCCGAAAAGCATAGCAAAATCTATTTTGCTATCCAAAGATCCAGCGTCAGTTCTATGTCTGGTGTGACTCAACAATTAGTCTTTCTTGAATCACAGTACCTCCTTACCAGTTGAAAGTATATATTTGGTAACAGTCCTACACCAAAGAGTTGGTCCCCTCATATCTTGGAACCACATCTCAACTCAGTTCAACCCAGCCTTTGACTGCCAGTGAGGGTTACTGGATCCTCTCTAATAAAACATAGACATGAAGCAGGACCGTCATGGCATCAACAACCAAAGGAAACATGGTAACCTGTTTACCCCAATCAAACCTCAAGAAGAAATTCCAAGAAAAACCGAACCTCTTCCTTGGAGTTTAACTGAAGGAAATCAAGGAACACGACTTACTTGAAGTTTCATCCTGGGATATACTCATTGACAGTCATGAGGATTCTTAAATTCATCCAAAATTCAAAGCTAGAAGACCTTGGATAGATCACCTTAGAGGAACTGTGCAGCAGAACTCAAGATTGTAAAAATGGTTCAACTGTCAACTTTTCTCAAAAGAACTAACAAGTATTAAATGTGGAATGACGACCACTTCAAAGAGACTATGTTAGCACCCATCAGATAAAGGTTGAACCACTTTAATTCACAGGCTTAGATTAATGTTCTGTGTTGTTTATCTATTGTTATTCTATTTTCTTAAAGCTGTTTTGCTAATGTTTATTGTTTACAAACAATATATTACTGTTCTCTTCCATTTTTGTTACTAAATGTGTTTGCTCAATCTTTTCAATAAAACTAACTTTCAATAAATTGATGTTTTTAAATCTTATAATAAAAAATACCTACAAATTAATTTTAACAATACAAACAATATTAATATTTTTCAAAATGACCAAACAACAAAATCTTTTCTTAATCTGCTAAGATCATACAATATGTACTGTACTAATAGCACGACAACTAGAGGTCAAGCATGTTTTGAACAATGTTATTACAAATATAAACCGTAATAAAGTGCAATGTAAAATATCTGAGATTGTATATCAGACCATTCTAATATTTTAGCGCATTTACAAACCTTGACAATCTCAAAAGCAGAGACAATATAGTTTTTAGCAATTTAGAGCACTAGATTTTCATTCTATTTTGCAACAAGGAAAAATTGAATAATATTGACTGGAAATATTTATATAAGTATACTGATGTTGATGAAGCCTTAACATATTTTTTAAATGTCCTAATGTTAATCATGAAGAGTGTTGTCCAAGAGAATGTAAAAGTTAATGTATCCAAAAGTAAAATAAATGGTTCACACCTGACCTTAAATCTTACAGGGACTCTGTTATGGTTTTGTATGATATATATAGAAATCACAAAGGTCATAAGGATGAAAATGTTCACAAACAAGCTTATTCCACATTAAGAAAACAGTATAAAACTAAAGTAAGACAGTGTAAACAAATTGCTATTGAAAATTACATTTTATCCTCTAAAAATAAGTGTAAAGCTGCTTGGAACATTATCAAATCAGAAACAAGTTCAAATAATGAACCCCAAAAATCAAATATTGTTTCTGACACTTTTAATGATTATTTTGTTAACTGTGTTAGTAATTCTCAACCAATTTGTAATGTTGACTCAGCCTTGCAACATGTAAATAGTTTTATCCTGTGGGACATGTGAAAGAAACCCCTTGAAGTGGGTACCAATCACTGTCAAAGATGTTATTCAATGTGTATCTAGTTTTAGTTCATCACAGAGTGAGGATTTTATGGGTTTTCAAATAAGTTAATGAAGGAAATCATAGGCACCATAGCACTTACTGGTTTATATATTTAATATGATGTTAGATCTAGGTATTTTCCAAACAAACTAAAGGTAGTGAAAGTCACACCTATATTTAAGAAAGATAGAAACAGCCCCTCCAGCTACAGGCCAATATCGCTAGTACCTTTAGTGAGCAAAATATTTGAGTGCTGTATAAAAAAACAGCTCTATAATTATTTTGACAGTAACTCTCTCCTGTGTAAAGAACAGTTTGGGTTTCTACCTGGAAAAAATACAACAAGAGCAGTCCAATCTATAGTTGATAAGGTTTTGATAGCTTTTGAAAATAAAGAGATGTGTTCAGCTACTCTAATAGATCTTTCTAAGGCATTCGATAGTATACCGCATAATTATGCTTCTTATCAAAAAATTAAACAGCTATGGAGTAAGGAATAAAGAGCTTTCATTGTTCCAATCTTATTTAACAGGTAGAAGTCAAATAGTTATTCAGAGATCCGATGCCTCAAACTTTAAAAGTGTTCATGTTGGAGTCCCTCAGGGGTCTGTACTTGGACCGTTTTTGTTCATAATTGCTGTCAACGATTTTTCTAATTGTATGCCCTGCCCAGCAGTTTATATGCAGACGATACAACCCTATTCAACTCAAGTAAACATTTCAATGATTTGGTAGCATTAAAAATCAATCCTTACAAATAGCTTTTGAATGGTTTAAGAAAAATATGTTAACTGTAAATTCCAATAAAACCGAAGATATCATTTTCTCTTTAGCTTCGGACAATGTCACTAATAACTCTGTTAAACTCTTAGGAATCCACTTGGATAGTAAATTAAGCTGGGATAATCATACTAGTCAATTATGTGTTAAGCTATCTAGAGTTATTTTCTTGTTACGTAAATTAAGTCTTTGTGTGAGTAAAGATATGTTGATCATGTCATATTATGCCTTTTTCCTTTCTCTTCTGTCATATGGTATAAACTTGTGGGAAATAGTAGTGGTGTTCAGAGGGTTTTGATATGGCAAAAAAAAAAAGGCACTAAGAGGGACTTACCTCAAATTCTGAGGGTAGAGAACATTGTAGCCCTATCTTTAAGAATATAAAATTATGACTGTGATATCCATGTACATTTTCTCAGCTTTGGTATGTGTAAAAGAAAATTTAGATGCCTACCGATAAGATGTACATAGCCATAACACAAGAACCAAATACAAGCTAGACATACCTTATATGAGGCTTAAGAAAACCCAAAATAGTCACTATTATATGAACAAAACTCTATTTAATAAACTCCCTAAAGATTGTTGGTTCCTAGAAGTAAATAAATTTAAATCAGTTCTTAAATGTTGGTTAAAAGATAATCCTTTTTATAATATTGAAGAGTACTT
Source organism: Matsumurasca onukii (assembly GCA_018831715.1). Classification (NCBI taxonomy): domain Eukaryota; kingdom Metazoa; phylum Arthropoda; class Insecta; order Hemiptera; family Cicadellidae; genus Matsumurasca; species Matsumurasca onukii. The sequence continues at coordinate 19,356,291 of CM032065.1, forward strand.
GACATGTGATATAAATATTTTTAAAAATGTATGAATGTATTTATTTATTAACTCTGTATTATGTGTAATGTAATGTATCACAAATCTCTGTTTTAATGACGATGCCTATTGTAACCTTGTTATTTAATGGCAAATAAAGATCTTGATTCTTGATTCTAGATTAAGATTTTCTGAAAAAAAGACAACAAATATAGGAATCAAATGTTTTAATGCTTTACCGAAATTATTAAAAAACACTTAACACTTTACACAAATTTAATACATTTTAAAAATACTTTTCAAGTAGACCTTTATATTCAATTAGTGAGTTTTTCTGTTAAACTAGGCCTATTTTTCTCTTGTCTCTCTGCTTATCTTTATATTAGTAATTAAGAATTGTTTGACGCAATTCATTGTATTTTGTACAATATGTGAATAAAGATTGTTTCATTTCATTTCATTAACAATCAACAGCTGTTATAGATTTATTTGTTTTCAAATAAGAAAGTGTTTACTTTTGTTGTCCTTGGAAACATAGGCTAGTAAGTTATTTAGCAGCTGATCGAAGTAAATTGTTTTCTATTAAATACACACAAAATATGTATTTTGCTGTTGATTTTCACACATTGTAAGTTCGCCTTGCATGAACACGCTTGTCTAGTGAGGTTGCTAACTTTAAAAATGTGTGAATAAGCCTGTGTTCATTTAAATCTGAATGAGCAAAATTTCCGCATACGTAGTCAGTCAAATAAATAAATAAATAAATAAAATGCCTTTATGAAGCGTTTCTCATATACAATATGCTTTTCAGAGCAACTCATGTCACATAAAATGAATCCCTTTAATTTAATATTAAAACTAATTGTTATTTTCAATAATATGACTTTAACTTAAATTTAAAACTACTAATACTGAACATTTTTTGGTATTGGGAAGCCCGTTGTACAAAGTCGGTCCGAAGTATGAAAAAACTTCTTCCAAATTCAAATTGACTTTGGGAAATGAAGCCTCCACCAGACGCAGTAAACCCTATGAGCTACCGTTCGACAAGAGAGTTCTGACAAAGATACCGGCTCTTGGCGCCAGAGTCCGTGAATCATGCAGCACGCAACATCCCATTACACAGCTTCCATGGGCAACATTTGGCTGCTTCAATGGAAAGGAGAGATATGTTCAGATCTTTAAGGCAAAAACAAAGTGGCTGAGTTCTGAAGCCTCTGGATCCGACCCATGTCATCTCTAGAAATGCTGCTGCCGTATGCAGGGAAGCAGTAGTGAAATACTGATAGTATCAGTGCTTGCACAAGTTGAAGTTTGGCGGACTCTGGCAGTAGTTTCTAAACCTGTAGAGACCCCCAAAGCTCGCCATGCATGCGTAAGTGACGTTTCAGTGAAAGTGAGCCTTGTCCAGCACTCCACGAAGTCTTAACACTGTTACAAATGGCCAGACTCCCACCGTCCAGCAAGACACTCACCCACTGCTACTGAGGGTTCTCAACAATGTTTTTGCGCGGTATGCAGAACTGTGCACTTGCCTGAATTCAGTTTCAAGCCATTGATCACTGACCACTTGGAAAATATTTTCAAGATCCGTTGATTTGACCAATAGCTTTCTAGCTGAGGCTCATAAGCCGTGCAGTTGTGAGTCGTCAGCATACAAAGCGTACAATGCTGCACACAATGGGAAATCAGCTCGTACAACGTGTACAAGACCGCCCTAGACAGCTGCCCCTGGGAACCCCTCGCTAAGCGTTCTAGATGTCTCACGCCCCAGCTTAGTGACCTGGCGCCTGTCTTCAAGGTATGACCTAACCCATCTGATAATGTCATCTTTAAATCCATAATAATTCATTTTCGCAAGAAGCATATTATGATCCACGAGTCAAAAGCTTTAATATCGAGCATCACAAGTGAGCTGTATCTGCCCTCGCCCCTTGTGTCTATCATGTCGCTGAATAAATTTGTCAGAGCAGTGCATGCTGTGGTTCTTCTGAACCCACTGTAGTTTAAAGCAACTTGGAACGTTCATGCTCAGTTATTTGTTGATAACTATCTTCTAGGATCTTAGATATATGGTATAGAGATAGGCCTAAGATGTTCAATAGCTTTGAGGGTTAATTTTTGGCAAAGGATGTACAATACTTTCTTCCAAGTATGTGGAAAGTTTCCTGAAGTCAATGATTCATTTATCAAATATGTAATTGCTTCAATGGCAAAGGCTTACAGTTTTGATCATGTCAATTGATATTTGATCAACCCAACTGCTTTCACTTGATACTATTCATTACTGTTTTGACAGTTTCTTCAGTGACAGTAAAGCCAAATCCATTCAATGTTTCATCTGCGCAGTTCAAATTCATTACGCCATCTGCTTCAGTTCGGACCCCATTTCAATAAAATATTTATTTATATCATTGACATCGAACTCATTTGTCAGATCGATTTTATTCTTTTGTACACATCACACTGCCTTAAATTATTCCAGAATTTTTACTGTCTCTCGTATTTGATAACTTTTCTGTAATATCTCTTTTAGCTTGCCAGACCATTACATTCAATCTATTTCTTTTGCTGACTTTATATGTCCCAGTCGTTAACATTTCTGGTCTTCCAATATTTATTTCTAAGCTTATTCTTTAGCTTAGTAATTTCTTTGATGTTATTGTCCCTCCAAGGAGCCTTCTTCTTTGTAATCTTCTTACATACGATTGGGTGTGCATCATAGACAGTTTTATATTCGGTTAGAGCCTCTTCATTATTAATCCACTATTTCCAAAATTCCTGCCCATTTATGTCTGCAATATTTTACTGCTTCTTCAATGTAAAATTTCAAAAACTTTAATAAATCATCTGTGGGTTTTCTTTAGGTTTTTTCAAGGTTAACTCACAGTAAATCAACTTGTGATCCGTGATTGCTATGTTTCTATGATTTGTTATACTAGATGTGTCAATAACACTGGTCCTCTTGACTTCAGCCGATTGGTCCACTATGATGTGGTCTAACAATGTGGCTGAAGTTGCTGTCACACGTCGCTTCACCAATCAATTGTATACAATTGGAATCTCGCAAGAGTCGGTGTAGAATTTCGCTTCACAACTAGTTTTTGATTTTAGGTCGACATTTGTGTCACCAATACAAATCACAGAATCAACTTCGACTGCCAGATCAACAAATAGGGAGTGAAACAATGATGCGAGACAGCTGTACCTGACATTGGGCTGCCTGTAAACAACACACACAAACCAATTCGTCCCTTAACCTTCAGTACAACACAAAGATTTTCGACCATTACGCTGGATTTGGCAAGGTGTACTGTCGGCATATTTTGCTTAATGTACAGAGCAACACCTCCACCAGATTCTTCGCCCCCCACATTCTCACCTCACGTCACACGTAAGGTCTCTTGAGCGAGACAATTTCTTGTGTTTCATTTCACTGTTGGATTTTTAAGGCGGGGACATATCTTGTGATGTCTCTCCAAGTTATCTGAGGTGGTGTAACCTTCACCTTAACGCTTTTGAGTACCTCATTCCAGTTCATTACCTTGCATCCATGAACGGAAACCAAGTTACACAAGTGCAAAACTCTGGAACAGTATACCTAACAAACTAAACACCACCAAAGATAAATATTTTGAAAATGATTTAATAATAATAAAAACTTATTAAGTAAGTGAACAAATAATGTTTGTGTTGACTTTTTATGAAAATGGATGTGATACAGAATTGGTGAAATGGAAGGTGAACTAAAATGTAAGAATGTATAATGTACTATAATGGCCAATGTTAAAGGCTATTCAGAGGATTAAAGAATATTGCCTAGGTATTTCCTAAAATAATCTTATCTTTCTTTCTTCTAGTAATGTAATTCTAAATAGCTAAATTTATTTTGCATATACAGTAGATTCTCGACTATCCGGCTCGCGACCCTCCGGCCTCCGTACTATCCGGCCCACCATTTTGTAAAAAAACTTTCAAAAATTTCATGGCCACAAAGAATTGTTAAAAATTGATACATGGTTTTGAATGCCTTCAGTTGTGAAACTGCTAAGTTTGCAATGCATCACAGCAGACATCATATTATGTCTAAGAAAATGGCGAGACACTGCGGCGAGGAAAAGGTCAAATACCGAACGGCAACTTTCTATTAAAGACTTTTTCAAAAGTAATTTTTGGTTTTTTCTTTTGTTTTATATTGTAAGCTACTGTTTTTATTTTACTCTATGATTATGAAATTACAGTATGTATAACTTAAATTTTGTACTGTACAGTTTTGATAAATACAGTTAGTGCATTAATTAAACTTGTAACAAACCATTTTGCGTGCACTATTAATTTTCCTTACAAACCATCCCATCACTGTTCCAAATTTGTAAAAGTTATATTAGATCAAAACATAATATCCTAATTTAATACAGTACTGTATAATCAGTAAAAACTCTGCTCTGCGTCCGTGGCTCAGTAGAGTCACGGCTTGCAAAGCTTAAGGTCATGGTTCGATTCTCAAGCAGGCACATGGGTTTGGACCGCTTTCCTAAAAGCGTTTTGTGATACCCACAAAACCCTAAGTTAAGTCTCTAATAAAAATGCCGTTGTCGTAGACAGTACAAAACAATTGATTCACGTTTGTGAAACACGTAAAAATGAATCTAGATAAGCCCGGAAGTCCAAGTTCAATGAACTCTGGTCTATCCGGCTTTTTCGTTATCCGGCCTACCCTTCCACCACAAAAGGTTGGATAGTCGATAGTCTACTGTACTATTTACTTTGTTACATATTTCAGATTAAGGTTGCTATCTGGTTCTTCAATAAACTCTGCTACAGAGTAAAGCGCCTTAATCAGCAAATACACCTTAAATTCCTTTTGGAACAAACCCAATTCTGGTAATACACATTTGATCTCGTTGGGGAGCTTGTTTAGAAATTTCACACCAGCCTGCATTGGTAATCTTTCATAAATTTGTAACCTATGGCTATCTTGACAAAATGTAGAATAATTTGAGCGAGTGGCATATAAATGAATACCTTGGCCCTGCACTAAATCACATTTTGAAACACAATAGGTACAGTTTCAAAGATATACAATGACGCCTATGTAAAATTTTAGGTTTTAAAAATAATCTCTACAATAAATGTTCTGAAGATAATCAAATCAAATCAAATCAAATCATCTTTATTAACATATACATAGAGTACAGTTATATGCGTAAAATAAATCAGTTACAGTAAGTTTTAGTTTCTTCAAGTTTGGTTTCTCCAATTCAGGAATTCTTGCAGGGTGTAGATGGATCTTCCAGGAGCCAATTTGTCAGGGATGTCTTCAAGGATTTTCTGGTAGCATCTTCAAATACTCAGGCAGGCAGTTGTAGAAAATGGCACCTCTATAGGAAGGCTTTTTTTCGAGAGACTAAGGTGTACGTCGAGCATGAAGTGGTGGCCGTGTCTTGTATTGTAGTGATGCTGGCCTCCTAGTCTAGGTTGGCCTGACTTCATGTAAAGGATTGTTTCAAGAATGTAAAGTGAAACCACCGTCATGATTTTAAGTTCTTTGAAGGCATCTCTGCAGGTGTCAAGAGTGTTCAGGCCCATCAGTGTCCTTACAGCCCTTTTGAACAATAAGGATTTTTTGAAGTTGTGTGGCTTGTTCCTCCCCAAACTACCAGTCCATATCTCAGATGTGATTCAAAAAGGGAGAAATAGGCTATTTTAGATGTTTTACTGTCACTTATTTGTTTAATTCTACTGATAACATAGATACTGGAATTTAGTTTCTTGCGTAGTTGGGTCAAGTGTGGTTCCCAGGTGAGATTGTTGTCTAGCATTATTCCCAGATATCTATTAGATTCCACTGTCGTGAGTTCTGCCAGCCCTTGGTGTTGGTTTTGAGCAGAAAATAAGTTGGTAGCTTTTACTTTCATTGAGGACTAAGTCATTTTCGTTGCAGTACTGTTTGGCCATGTTAAAAGCTATGAAGGTGTCTACTTCCAGCTGTTCTCTGTCTTTGTTTGCAACAATCAGTGCTGTATCGTCTGCAAACATTACTGTTTCAGCAGAATTCCTCTAGGTATTTAGGAAAGTCATTTGTTAACAGTATGTAGAGGATAGGTCCTAGGACCCTGGGGCACCCCTCTACTGATTGGTAGAGTGTTTGATTTTACTTTGGTTGTTGAGTTTTGTCTTGGCATGTGATTTCTACCAGTTGTTTTCTGTTGCTGAGGTAGCTGTTAAACCACTGTGCCTCTGTTCCGTTGATCCCAAGGGTTTGGAGCTTCGCCGATTAGTTTGTGGTCTAGACAGTCAAAAGCTTTACTAAAGTCGAAGGATGGCTGTCGCTATCCAACCGTTTTCCAGTTTGTCTATGATGCTGACCAGTTGAATCACTGCTGTTCCTGTTGACTTGTTCTTAATGAAGCCATGTTGTTTGGTTGTGAGAAGGCTGTGTTGTTGTAGATGGTCTAGAAGTCTAGCCAAGACGACTGTTCAAGAATTTTGAAAAGTTTGAAATAAGGGAAATTGGCGATAGTTTTCGGGTTTTTGACCACACTTAAATTTGGGGTATACTTTTGCTGTTTTCAAGTTTTCAGGGAAGACACCTTCATGGAGCGATTTATTGATTAGCGATTTGAGAACAGGGGTAATTTCGTGTTTGCAATGTTTAATCATTTTGAAGGAGATGTTCTTCACCGGCAGATGTTTTGGCTTTCATTGAGTCTATGATTGCTTTGATTTCTTCTTCTGTTGTGTTGTAGAGCTGTAGATTTGGGATTGGGTTATGATGAGGGTCAGTTTGGGCTGTATTTATATTTACATTTAGGTCAGGGGCTTTATTCTGCTGCAGGGTCCTCTCGGCAATGGTGGCAAAGAAAGAGTTGAAGTGTTTAGCAATGCCTTCCGGTGAACAATGTATTTCACCATTGATGTTTAGGTTGTTGACGTAGGTAGCTGTGCTCTTCTCTTTTCTCTCTGAGTTTATCACCTTCCATAAAGCTTTTGATTTATTATCAGCCTGTTCTATGAAATCAACATTTTGCTTTTTTCTGAGGTCTTTTAGCTTTAGGTCGTAAGATTTCTTAATGAGTGCTGTGTTTCTTTTGTCATTGGCATTGCCAGTGATAATTTCTCTGTTTAGCGCTGCTAGGTAAGCCCTTTTGAGTTCATTGCTTTCTGCATCCCATATTCTTTTTTGTCTTTTACTTTTCTCTTTGACCTGTTTGTACGGACATGCAGTATCCATAGTAAAACGCATTACATCACCAAAAGCATTGAAAGCAGCATCAGTGTTTTCCTTGTTAATGATGTTGTCCCAGTTTTGAGCTTCTAGGATTTTTCTTGCTTCCTCCATTGTGTGCTCGTTGACGGTCCTTCTCCTGGAAATATTGTAGCTGTCGTTTTCTACTTCTGCCACAATACTGCAGACTTGTGAGGTGTGGTCAGAGAGCCCTGTTGTATTTATGCTGTATTCCAAGTGTTCTTCAGTCAGGTTTGTACAGATGAAGTCAATAGAGGTTTGGCTGTGGTGTGTGGTTCTTGTGGGAGGCAGATTAAGTCTTTTAAGATTGTATCCTTCAAGGGCATCTGCTAAGCTTTGTTTTTCGGTGTTGTTTGTTGTTATCGACGTTAATGTCTCCCATCATGATAATTGGGTGGTTTGGGTTTTGAATTTTGTCTAGTTCCATCAAGAGTATATCTATTGAGTTTTCTAAGTCAGACTGTGGTGGTCAGACTCATAAGAAAAAGGTTGTTCTTTTGTACTTGACTTTCAGTAGTATAGTTTCACAGACTGTTTCTGCAGTTTGGTCAGGGACAGACTAGTGTAACTTCATTTTTAGTTTCAAGCTTACAAATACCTAACTCCTCCTCTTTTTCATGGTTGATCCTTGAAAATCCTCCTATTAGTTTATATTCTGGATTTGAACATTTTCTAGATCTTCACTTTTCAATCCGTGTTCTGTTAGTATAACTATGTGGGGTTGATGCTGTGCAATGTGAGTCTTTCTAATTTGCTTTTTAATCCATCTATGTTTTGGTGACACTACAATTTGGTTTTACTTTTTCCTATTACGTTATGCTTTCCTTCTGTTGTATTTGTCCTAAAAAATTGGGTGTTCAATTCTATTGGTTTTTTCTAGTTCTTTTGTTCGGGTTACTTGCGCTTCGGCAATGTTGTTTTCAAAGAAGCTTTGTGAGGTTTCATGGGGCTGCAATTTTTTTGCTGTGATAGGTGGAGATATGGTGATTTTAAATTTGTGGTGAACGGTTCTTGGTGGATGGTTAGCTTCTGTTAAGATGATATTCAGTTTTTGTGTCGGAGTTTTTGTGTTTACCCCTGTTAGTGGTTTAGTGTGGTCATGCGTAGAGGTTTCGTAGCGCTTTTGTCTTGGCGAGGTTCAGTTTTGTCGGGTTTGTCTGTCTCCCCTTGTAGATGTTTGAGTCCAGGTGCCACGAAGGCCGGCCGCTGGGTTGCCACGGATGTTTCACGCTGGTTGTCACTTCAGCCGCTGATAATGGCGGTCAGCCACGGTTGTCAAGGATGTTTGAGCCGCTGGTGTCGCGGATGTCTCACGGGTTGTCATAGCCAACATGGGTCTCGTCAAGAATGTTTGTGAGGTCTTGGCTGGTGATAGATTACAAATTGCAGATTTTTGGAGGATAAATGCTCTTAACAGTTTTGTTTCAGCACAGCTACCCCAAAATATAATTCCGTAAGACAAATGGGATTGTATCAATCCATAGTAGACTACTTTAAGTGTGTCTATGGAACATAAATCTTTCATTTGTCAAATCAAATCAAAATCTTTATTCGTCCAAAAACAACACAATTACATATGGAACATAAGTAATGTTTGTATAGACATCGTCATAGTAAAATATAGCAATATATACACAAAAAGTGACACACAAATTATATACAGAGATACAATTATCAAGACTAAAGTACAAAAGGAAAAGAAAATAGTTAGAAAGAAATATACACATTTCTAAGCTCTCAAGAGCTGGTGAAAAAAAACACAACGGTACTAGTAAAATGACAATAAAATCACAATTTAAAGGATAGATTTACCAAAAAGTCCTCTATCTTATAAAAACATTTTTGGTTAAAATATCCTTAATTGTTTCCTTTAAAGGTTTTGGATTTAAATTAATTGTCTGATATATACTTTATTGCTGTAAATTTAAAACTGTTCTGAGTTTTGGAAACTACAATAATTTTTAATAATTTTACTCTGCCTAGTTGTAGCTATGTACATTTGAGTTCAGTGTAAATGAATCAATATGTTTTATTGAATTTAACCTAACATTGACTCGTTCTAATAAATAACTCTCAAACCATTTATTTAAATGTGTCTATGGAACATAAATCTTTCATTTGTCTTAATAGAAGTATACCAGATTTTTCTACAAATATAGTCAATTTGCTATCCCAACATAAGTTTTATCAATATATAGCCCTAAAACCTTGTGCAATCGACTTCATTGATTATATGTTCTCCTAATGAAACCAATGCACTGTCATTATTAATCCAATAGTTCAAGTTAAAATTTATGCAGGTAGTTTTTTCCAGATTTGTTTTGAGGTTTAAGTTTTCAAAATACTGTACACATGCATTAATATTAGCATTGCTTGACATTTCTAGTTGTTCAAGTCTTCTGTTACTGAAATTTAAAATGTAACTGACCCTTGGCGGATTGTTATCACACGTGACTCTGGAGCTCCTCACTCCGGTGGCGCGGGTTCGATCCCCGCAGTCACAACTTACAATTTGTAATATGACTACATGGTGGTGCTAGGTAAAGGTTGAAGTTGATCAGTAGAGAGGGGACATTGTAGTTCTAACTTTGTGTCGTTAAACAAAACAAACTTTTCCTATTTATAACTACTTTCTACCTCTGTTGAAATGAGAGGAAATGGTAGAGACAAATAATTTACAGTAAATCTTTCTTCAAAGTGGTTTTAATAAATTGAACATCATACAAGAATAAAATAATGAAGAATAAGTGTTTGATTCAAACATCAAGACATTTCAATATCTAAATCGATGAATCCTAGTAATACAAACATCGAGATTGATTTAAACAAATGCTGTTGAGTGAGGTAATTTTGAATTAGTTTTCCAGTACATTACAACTTCTGATCAGAATCATTTAATTTGAATCATTCAGAGGACTAAAGAATATTGTCTAGGTATTTCCTAAAATAATCTTATCTTTAATAATAATTATAAGACAATATTTGCAATTTTATGTTCTGCCCAAAATTTTTTCACCCCCTTAAATCTGCCGGAAGAACATGTTGAAGGCCTTAATTATGCATCAGTGAACATACAAAAATTAATTTCTACCTCTGTTGAAAAGAGAGAAAAAGGCAGAGACAAATAATTTACAATAATATTTATTTATAATTTACAATACATCTTTCTTCAAAGTGGTTTTAATAAATTGAATGTCATACAAGAATAAAATAATGAAGAATAAGTGTTTAATTCAAACATCAAGACATTTCAATATCTAAATCTATGAATCCTAGTAATACAAACATCGAGATTGATTTAAAAAGATGCTGTCGAGTGAGGTAGTTTTGAATTTGTTTTCCAGTACATTACAACTTTTGGTCAGACTCATTTGACTTGTATCATAATTTATGTTATCAATAAGAAATACAAAGGATTTCAGGCTTACCTGGATAAAGTAGAAACACATAAGAGAACACAAACTGTCAAATTTTAAGCCTATTAGGGTTCCTATTTAAAAACAAATTGATCACTTAATAATATGATAGTAAAATCTAAAACTTGTACCAATAACTTTTAACAGTAACTTTTACAGTTATAACGTCATACAAATTGTATGGTTAAATTTAACAATTAACTTTAGTATTAATTTGAAATATTGAGACAAAATGTCATTTAACAAAACAAGATTAAACTCTTTAGTATTAGGAAAACCTCTTTAGCATAAAATTAAGAAAAACAAACATGTTAATGTATCCAGCCGATGAATACCCCGACAGTAAAGTAGCTTGATGAAGTCAGTATTTTCCTCTTGCTACTTCACACATTGTAAGCCCTTGTCCGTGCGTGAACATAACGAGTGTGTCTAGTGAGGTTGCTTTCCTCAGAAAATGTCTCCTCACACACTTCACACTTGAAAGGTCTTTATCCTGTGTGAATAAATCTGTGCCTATTAAGATGGTCTGTACGAGCACACTTGAATGCTCTTTTCCCTGTATGAATAAGTCTGTGAGGGTTGGAACGAGAGCAGGATACTGCTTACTTGGAACGAGTAAATGTCTTCTCACACACATTACACTTCTAAGCTATCTTCCCTGTGTGAATAAGTCTATGTCTAGTAAGATGGCCTACTTGAGTAAATGTCTTCTCACACACTTCACACTTGAAAGGTTTCTTCCTGTGTGTGAATAAACATGCAATGGTGTATAAATCTGTGTTGAGAGGGTGACTTGAAAGGTTTCTGTCCTGTGTATACTGTGTTGAGTGAGGGTGGTGGAGTAAATGTCTTCTCACACACTTCACACTTGAAAGGTTTCTGTCCTGTGTGAATATCGTCTGTGTTGAGTGAGGGTGGTGGATCGAGTAAATGAATTTCACACACTTCACACTTGAAAGGTTTCTCTCCTGTGTGAATAAGTCTGTGTTGAGTGAGTTGCTTGCTTGAGTAAATGTCTTCTCACACACTTCACACTTGAATCCTTCTGTCTTCTCACACACATTACACTTGCTCTCTTCCTGTGTGAATAAGTCTATGTCTAGTAAGATTGTGTTTTCCTACACACTTCACACTTGAAAGGTTTCTGTCCTGAGTGTATAGACTGTTGAGTGAGGTTGAGTAATCTCTTCTCACACACTTCACACTTGAAAGGTTTCTGTCCTGTGTGAATAAATCTGTGCTGAGGGTGCTGTACGAGACTTCACACTTGATTGTCCCCTGTATGAATAATCTGAGCAAATGTCTTCTCACACACTTCACACTTGAAAGGTTTCTGTCCTGTGTGTATAAATCGTCTGTGTTGAGTGAGGGTGGTGGATCGAGTAAATGTCTTTCTCACACACTTCACACTTGAAAGGTTTCTGTCTTGTGAATAAATTGTGCCTATTAAGATGGTCGAAAATGTCTTTCACACACTTCACACTTGAAGTCTTCTCACACACTTCACACTTGAAAGGTGTTTCTCCTAGTGAGGCCTAGAGTAAAAGTCTTCTCACACACTTCACACTGGATTAGTTTTTCTCCAGTGTGAATAGGTCTATGGTTAGTGAGGCTGCTTGTATCAGAATATGTCTTCTTGTATACTTTACACTTAAGAGCTCTATCTCCTAAGCAAGATAATGGCTTATGACTTGGATTCTTCAGTCGGGGACATATCGTGATGTCTCTCCAAGTAATCTGAGGCGGTGTAAGTCATGCCACATCCACTACAGACGAAGGTTAAACCTATAAAATTTACAATTTTTAAAATCTTAAATAAAATAAACTTTAATTATTTGTAGACTGAAGAGGTGTTGAACTATCAAAACGCCAAACTATCCAGTATATACAGTAGAGGCGTGCAAGAGCTGGTTTTATGGTCGAGACGAGATCGAGGCAGAGTCAGCCAAGATCTCAAGAATCAAGATTGAGACAAGAATTTTAATTTTGATAAATATTTCACCCTATTTATTTGATACTTATTAAGTAGTTTGCTCAGTTGTTCTAGGATATTATTATAATAATGAAGTAACTCTGAATGCTTTTATAAGTACTAGTTGAGAGTTCGCTATCTTTATTAACATAGCTTTTTGTATATTTTAAGAACATTGCAAACTTAAAGTAAACAAAAAAATAGTTCCTAGATATCCTTAGAAAACCATTTAGTTTTCCTGTTAGTTCACCATCTTCTCCTTATAAGTGTTGCCATTTATTTTGTGAATGTTGTATGGATATGACATATAGCTAAAGATACACTGTGTGATGGGTTTAACCCTTAAACATAGTTTGACCGCCATAGTTTTAACCAATTTTGACTTATAAGTGGTTTAAAAACCTGTTCAGTGCCCACTTTGGTCCCTCATTTATTTTTGATGATGTATGGGTATCATGATGTAAGTATATGAACACTAAATAACCAAAAGATGGATTCTTTGCAATGTAGTCTTATTTTATTTATATAGATTGTATGAGTGTTTTAAATTACCAATAACTATGTTTTATCGTTATTTTACATTTAAAAGAGTGAAAAATTATATTGTCAAGCTGTAGCTAGCTAGGCATAAGCTATCATTGGCTATACCACACTAACAGCAATATCACCTATAAAACATTATGTATATTTCAAGTGGATGAAAAAACAACTTGAATAACTAAAACTGAATAAATAAACAGGCTGAGCTTAAGTTTTTCTCAAACTAGGATAAGTTCTGAACATACTGACAAATGAACATTATCTCGTTTTTGTGATCAAAATTTGGATTGGTTACCATTTAAAACTTGTTTTGTAACCATATTCTTTATTGAAATTCTAAAATCTCAATAAATTACATTAAATTTGATGATTTTGTAACACGACAAGTCACGAAACCAAGTAGGCCTACTAACAGACGACATAATAATGGCATCACTTGATCAGATAGTACCTAATGTTTGCGATGGATCGAAAGTCAAAACTCTCGAACTTAACCATTGTTCTGATAATTTCAAAATAGAAGACAGTGAAGAATATAGCAACTATCAAAACTGAACGATTTAAGTGACTAGTTGTGTATGCTAGCATTTATTTAATGACTAGAGAACATTTTATGGGGTTGACTGCCATCTTGAACAGCTTGTTAACTTTGTAATATAAATATCAGCTTCTATCTCGTCCGTCCAGTCGCTACTGGTCATCGATGTTGCCTCGTACATTATTCAAACTGTCGGCACTTAATATTTGGAACAAATCTTCTAGTTTACAGCAAAAATCGTATTTTAAATCACTTTTAATCAATCTCATGGTATTAGAAATTATGTTTGGTTTTAATTTTTGTTTCTAGTCTCAAACTTTTTGAGAGTAAAAATTCTCGTCAAGAAAAAAAGTCTGGTCTCGAAATCTTGCACACCTCTAATATACAGCACGTCCCTCTACTACTAGTCAAAACTTCAAGGTTTTGTCCCTTGAGCTAAAACAAGTGGAAAATGGTGAATTATATGAGTTTACATTTTTTCTATCTTCTTAACTACTTGACTCATTATTTTGAAATTTTATAAGGTTGTGTATATTGTACATTCTCTTTGTAGAAAAACACAAAATATTCCAAAACGCATATTTTCAAAATGGTAGCCATTTGAAAACTTTAAACTAAAATAACTCAAAAACTGTGCATTATACAAAAAGTTGTAAAGAATAAGTACTTTATTTTAACAAATTTTAAACGACACTTAGTTTCTTTAAATCAAACAATAAATAATTGAATTATAGCTTAAAGAATGAAAGATGACGCTCATTTATATAACTGCGCTGACAGAACTACCAAGATTTCTCTTATAAGACTTATAGGTTGTGGCAATATCCCATAGTAAACAAGGTTTATACTTAACACAACAGATAAGGGAACGAGGGAACTGGGGGTCATTTGGGTATGGTATGTGGAATTACATTTCCACGGAACCTTTCGGATTATTAATTTTATAATCTGCTCATTTCACAAGTACTATGACAGATGGCAAATAGGCTGCGAGGTCTTAACAGGGTCGATTAGAAGAAATGTTAGGAAACAAACTTTAGAAACTTACTGTTTTCAGAGGTACTTGCTGCTTTGGCACTGTCCTCTTGATTCTGAAAACAAACCCACATTTGATATTCAATGCACTCTTGGAATCAGTACACTTGAGGTGTGTAAATACTGAAGGAACTAAATAAGACATTAAGTTTTACTCTACAGTCAACTCCCGATCAACTGTGATAAAGTCGGGTTGAGGCTTTCCGGATAAGCAAAATCGCGGTTAATCCGTAAAAACTCAAAATTAATGTACAATAAGGTATATAAAGATGTAAATAATTAGAAATGCAGATAACATATTCCAGTGAGCAATGCATGTGGAATCTAGTTTAGTCCTCATGTATTTTAGCACCACGAGATCGGACGTTATCGTGTGTACATTTTAGCTACTAAATGATCAGGAGCGCTAGCGTCGAACTCTTGACAGATCACGTGACTTGGTTACCACAGCAACTTGTAAATGGTGACAAGATGTCGACGGAGTATTGACAGTGTTTATGTTGTTATTGTTATCTTTTGTATATCACCGTAACACCACTGTATCACCAATACTCAATTTTATACTGGTTGCACATTTATTTACTTTTCAACCATGATCAATGTTTTGCACCATGTTGAGTTTTGCTCTGTTGTCAATATGACCCTTTGCAATCACTAACCATTCCAATAACAAAACAACTCCTGCAACCGCGCTTAGAAAATTATACATCACAAGAAGGCCAATAAAGTGTTTTAAAGTGATAAACACCAATCTTATATCATATATATGTTTTCTATTATAGTGTTTTGTGAGGGATGGCGGCATTTTCCTTTTCTCCATTGTCACGGTTAATCCAATCATGGTTAATGGGAGTTGTTAATCTGTACTTTAATTTGTTATTTTGTTCACTCTATACTGTAGGGTGTAAAACTGCAGTAAAGATTTCCTGGACATATAGAACAATATAATAACTCTGGTCATTATTTAACTTTTTCCATGTTTTAATATTTTGCACTAGAGGAGAGGATTAGAATGAACACTCCGTATTTTATAACCATAACAACAAAAACAACTCCTCCAACCGTTAGCCTTAGCTTATAATTTATTAGTTACTTCATCAAAGACACAGTTTTAGAATATGCAAACAAGAAGCCTTACTCAACACCGCCAGTGGAAGGGAGGGGACTAATTTGCGGACACACCACAGAGAGTGCCGGTGGGGAAAACCTCAGAGCCCACTTGATCCCTCGCCAATTATTTTGTGGACGTTGTAGATACAAAATATAGCTAAAGACACACTGTGTATGGGTTGAACCCTTAAACAAAGTTTCACTATCATAGCTTCAGCCGATTTTTTATAAAGTATGACGGTTCTGCCCACTTTTCCCCCATTTACATTTATGTGGACTGTATAGATACAAAATATACCAATGTAAAACCGATTTAGCGGCCAATAATTCAGTGCCCACTTTGGTCCCTCGCCATTTATTTGGATACGACACACTGAGGCGGATCAGCCGATTTTCAGTTATAAGCGGTCCAGTATGCCATAAAACGTGTTCAGTGCCCACTTTGGTCCCGTGATACAAATGGCTAAAGACACACTGCAAATGGTTATTTTGACAGTTTATCCATTGTAAAACTTGTGCCCACTTTGGTCCTCGCTATTTATTTTATGGATACAAAATATAGAGGTATAGTAAACAAGTTTTACCTAGCTTCACGATCAATACAGTATGCCGTATAGTCGCTATTTATTTTATGTTTTGTGCATAGGACCCTGTTTTACCCCCATAGCTTTAGCCGATTTTCAGTTTAAGCGGTCCAAGATCTTAAAAGCGTTCAGTTTTGTTCCAGTTTCGGTCTTTGCATAATATCTGTCCGGTTACAGTCCTTATTTTATTATATCGATTTGGTTTAAAAATCTAATTTGTTCCACAAAACTAAGGTTAACCTAAATATCTTATGTCTTTGAAAATGTCTTAAAATTACTTTAATTTGAGCTGACTCGCAATTATTTCGTCAAATGTTCACTTTTTCTTTAATATCACTGTCAATTTTATAAAACACTAAGCATTAGACTTTTAAAATTTGACACCAGCATCCTTTACCCATGCTTATACTTTAAATTCAGCATGTGAAATCACCAAGATTATTCGACACAAGATTTGCCGTTTCCTGAATTGACAGTAATTTAATACATAGAGCACAATATAATAACTGCAAGGCCTGAATAGTTCTATCTGAAATTTAACCTACACAATGGGCAGCAACTGGAAAGAGGTCTTAAACTGGGCCAAGTGACCAGTTTTTACATTTGCTCAATAACTTTTTACAAAAAAATGAAAGATCATGCCACACTTTTTCATCAGATTATCGGATATTTGCGCTAGCGGTCAAATATTAAAGAACACGAGGTTTCTTATGGGCTACCACAAACATGCAAAGTTTCAACTCTTTACTCCGATGATGAGTGAGTGAGTAGTGAGTCAGTATTTTATAACAAATTCAATAATCATGAATGTTTAGGATAAATGTAATTACCATCTCTTCTGTTGCAGGCATTCCATCAAGAGCAAGTGGATCCTCCATCTCCTCCTGAAATGTTAACAAAGCTCGTTTAAGTCAACATTGCAATAAGTCTATTTCCCAGAGGTGTACAACTCGCTTAGGGCTGACCAAAGAAGTGACCTCTGAGTATCTTTAGGCAGGCCCGGTTTAAATAGAGCAAGCCCCATGCAAATGTGTGTCCGTTTTACAAAACTCAAAAACTAAATAAAGTATAAACCTTTATATACAAATATAAAAGCAACAGTTTTGAACTTAATATTGTGCACACTGGAAACTTAAGAAAGTGAATATAATTTCCAAAGCACTTATATTCTGTTGTGAGTGCCTATATGCATTTTATCTTATAAGACAGTTTTTGTAAACATTAAAAGCTAAAAAATTGGTGAATAGAGAGGATTGCTTTAAAGTTACATTGGTATCCCTAAGCCCAACGAAATTTTCGCCAAACATTTTTGAAATCTTAAAGCTCTAAAACGTTACTTATTAAACTTTTTATATGAACTATTATCGGTTAAATCTAAAAATGTTAAGATTAAGTGTTTGTGTCTAAGTTTGTTTGTTACCGATATTACAAAATAATCTTAACATATCAAGTTTTGTGTGTATATTTCTTACAATAAATTCCAATTTAGTTTTGGTGACAATTCAATCTTGAGTTGGCTACCGAAGTAAGAGCCATTTCAAGGTGTTTGCAAATGCTCGACTGTTTCGGAGATAGGAGCAGATCCTCTCTGGTTATGCTACTGGAATTTATGTCTGTTCAACAATCAAGCATCATCACAAAATTCATAATTTCATTGGATTATTTGTGTTACAACTTTTACAGTAACTCACTTCTTTGAAGGTATATTCAACTTCAATTTCATCCCAACTCTGTGAAGATTCCTCTTTCACCTTACTATTGGCAACCTGTAAACATGTCAAACAATTACAGTATATACTCGAGTCTAAGCCGCATGCAAATCTAAGACGCACCCATAATTTTCCCCTGAACTAATGGTAAAAAACTCTACACCCTCGTATAAGACACACCCGTTTTTTATAATGTCAAAAATTAGAGGGCTCTGATTTGTCAGGCCCCTGACCCCTCCTTAGCAACCAGTAATGTAATTGCCAGCTGCAGCTGTCAAAAGGTAAAAGCAAAACAAAGAATGTGTCAAGCTTGCCTGCCCCCTCCCGCAGCACAAAAAATGTTGGGTTTTAAATAGTTATCAAATTAACAAACAAGGGTCAACAACAAGAAGATAAGGAAGGCAGGTAGAGAAAGGACCACCTGGGTGCTGGGGTCTGGCGAGGGACTATTCTTTGTAGTCAGTTAGTTCATGTTTTGCCACTGGTGATTTACCCATATTTCCAAGTGCTAGTGTTTTATTTGCAATAGATGCTTCCCTTCCCTCTTATATGCTACTGCATCCCTTCTCTTCTTTCTTCTCCATCACTAACCTACAGACAAGGGGGTTGGTAGAGAAGGAAGGAGAACAGGAATGCAATACAATGCAATTCTGAGTCCCCTCTAGTCAATTTCTTTGTTTTTCAACTACATATTCCTCCATTCCACTCTTCAAAACAGGCAATGCAATACGCAACTCTGTTGTGGTTCCTGTGTTTCCTACCTCTCTCATGGCCTACCTGAATGTTTTTGTCAATGTTTTGAGTGTTTTTGTAACTCTTCAAATGAATCTAATATTTTAATCCTATTGTGCGAGTCTAAGGCGCACTCGCATATAAGACGCACCCTTATTTTAGAGCCTAAAATATGGTAAATAAAGTGCGCCTTAGATTCCAGTATATACGGTAAAAACTAAAGATATGAAATTCCAGATTGTACAGACACTCACAATCTGAGTGGTAACATTGATCTTGTATGTAATTTATTAATTTTTGGAGTTTTTATACACTAAACACGGTTTGCTGTAAGGATAGCTTTACTTGCAAATTGACTTGAAATATATAATTACCGGCTCTTCTACTTCGAACGTTTGATCAGGAGCAAGAGGATCATCTGCGTCTGGCTCCTCCTGAAAAGTAAACAAAGCTCAGTTAACCTCAAGTTAAAGTTGGTCTTCTATAAACGCCCCGCTCGATAGACGTCATCCATTGGTAGCGGAAGGTTTTCTTGGTCCTCAGTCCACAGAGAAATTCATTCCTCTACAGAAAATCCATCACACCACTATAATCAATTTATTAACTTTAACAAATTATTACGTTTAATAACATTTTACTACATAAATATACACTTACAATGCCTAGTTTATGTATTGTAAAATGATATCATTGGCAATCAAAATTATGATCATGTATATTAGGCATTTTAACAAATATTTCAAACTGAAAATAAGAACAAAGAAAATAATGATTGGTCTCATGATCGAACATGGTTTCTGAAGGATTTGCGACAAAATACGTTATTATTGGATTATTTGTCTAACAAATTTTTGAGAACTGATGAAATGTTTCAAGATTGCAACTCACTTTTTTGATAATGATCTCCATTTCTTCCGTCTCCCAATTCTGCGAGGTTTCCTCTTTCATCTCAGCTTTGGGAATCTGCAAACATTTAGACAAATTCAAAACTACAGAAAAGTAAAAATGTTCATTTCTACGATAAAATACAATTTTATTTCACATTTTAGAGGTACTTATAGAAATAACTTTTTATTGTGTGGTGATTTTCAGTTGCTTTTTGCACATTCCAAGAGTACGTAGTACGTCTTCTCAAAGCATCATTGATAAACATGTCAGATTTCCCACAACAAGCTTGCAACAGCCACATTGCAACGGTGAGTATTGTCTTGTAAATGTCAGGATCAGTGATAACAATTTACTAATCCATAGTTAACCTGGGCTGTTCTGGAATCCATGCACAATAACACTATTTATAAGCCCTTTCTTACGATTACATAAATGCTGAAAGATGACTCTCCCCTTCCCCCCAAGATTATGGCAAGTTTCTCATGAAGTCTACCCTGCTGCCGCGTCCCCTCTCAATGATATTTAAACTAACCTGCCCTAGTGGGATCTAGACAGGTTCAGATCCAGACAGCATCAAAACTGCCGGGCTATTTTTTGTACCAGCTCCTTTTGAGTAACCCAGTAAAAAGTAATCTGAGCAGGTATTAACTAACACAGATACTGACTTGAGGCTTGGACTAATATTAAGATGTTGGAAAATTTCCTAGAATGGAAAGTTAATAGAAACCATAGTTTGGTTTGTTGTATGAAAATGGAAGTGTAAAATAATTTTAAAACTTACATAAATCTTCAGGTTTATTTTTTTCAAACAACCAAACATCTAAACTTACTTTTTCCGTAAAATACTTGTATTCTTCTTCCTCAAACTGTTCAGAAGGTTCAATTTTGATTTCGGATTGAAATTCCTGAGAACAAGTTACAATATGTATAAGTTATTACTGTATAAAACTTACCATTGGAGAACTAAGGATCAGAAAAAGTACGAACCATCGTTTTAAGATTAGTGCGATAAACAGACAGTGTAATAACTGCTTAAAGGCAAAGTTTACTCAAATCCCAGGTTGTTTGAAAAGTTACTTAGACTAGTATATAGTTCTGGAACCGAAAGGACAAAAATAATTTAACAATTATTTTAATGGTCTTAACTGCTAAAACCAAACAATACATGGCACAAGGTGTGTAATTTATATACATAGTCTTTCCATAGGAAACCTATAGTATTTTCAAACCTTGAGTTAATAGCTTTCAGTAAGGCATAAGGCCACACTTGGTGCTCACGTTGAAAAAGCCAGCGTTGGCTAGTCGCAAAAAAATAGCATGTAGTCTTCACGGAGCCGCCACATATGTTTTCGTCGGCGTTTTCAGCGCTGCATGAAGCGCTTTTCGTGGCGCTTTCAGCGTTCGCCAATGTTATGATATGCCACACCGGTTCAATTCCTACTTGTCTACCTCCACTCAAGTTACCTCAGTTATCACTCTGTTTGGTAGGTTTTCAATACATCAGTATGTTTGATACTGAACAATTTATCAATGAAATTAGTGTTCAAAAACACGTCCCCTATTTCTTTTGGAAAATAAAATTGAAAAATTATAGTAACCACGATGTGAAATCAAGCTGTGGATAGAAGTTGCCTCAATCATGTCAACCACCTCAACCAAGTTCCGATTGAAAAGCAAGGTTTGGAGTAACTTCGTTTACGCTTTTCAAATATAATAGCGCAAAGTAGCAAATCTTCTGTACTCATCAAAGAGATCTTTTGCATCTGATGATGCGTTTTAGAGCGTAAGTCTGGCCAGTGTTGATTTCAGTCTGGCGGCTTTCAAGCGTTAGAAGGCCAAGTGTGGCCTTAGCCTAAAGCATGATTAAAAGCCTGTAATTCGCTGTGGGGTAAAAATTCGCTTAGGCCTAGATTGAAGCGACCTCTGAATAGCTTTAGACAGGCCCAAGCCCAGTTAAGGTAGAGCAGGCTTTATGTTTGGCAAAACCTTACCTGTATGGCATGAATACATATTTTATTATTGTTAATTATTTATTATACTTATTTCATTGTTGTTAATTATTTATACTAATTTATTTATGTGAATTATTATACTTATTTATTGTTAATAATTACTATTCTTCTATAATTATGTAATTATCAGTGGATATTCCAACAGCTATTGTTATTTTACTCTTATTATTCAAGGATACGTACTATAGAGTCCAGTTGCATGTTTGGCTTGACCCTTAGCACGTCAGCCCACCCTATTTATTTATGTAGTTCTATTATGAAATGTATTGTTGAAATTGGTTTCTGACCGTTGAAAGGAAATAAATAAATACTAGAGACACGTATGGTACCCGGCTTAATATTGTTAATATACAAGTTCTACAAAATATTTAGAGCAGTTTCTGGAACTACAACTGCAGTATTGAGGGGTTAGGTAAAAGTGCCACAGACAAACTACTTACAGAGAGTGATTGTGTGCTTGAACCTACACAGTCCGTCGTGAGCAAACTGGCTTCCAATGTATAGGTTGTCTCCATCTACAACACAAACAGCAATTAGATTATTCAAAACACGGCTCTAATAACAAGAATTTCTACTCATCATTTCATTGCAAGATTTAAGAAGTGTTTGAGGCTCATTATTACAGAGATGCCAATAATATTGCCAAAGTAAATTCTTAGTGAGTACCTGATTATTTACTGCCATTATTAGACTGTATATTACGGCTGTGATATAGTGTTTACTGCTTCCCAGTCAACCACAGCCTAATCATTTAGTCGCGAAATCAATAGGAAACATAATTCCATGGTAAAGAACTAAAACTAAACACGGCCTACCTAGTAGAGTGCTGTATTAAATTTCGAAATATTTCTACACTACGATATTTGTTTAATTATGGTAACATTTTGAACATTGTTGACCTTACCTTAATTTAAATGCTAATTCCCAACAAGTTTTACCTAGGCCTTCAAGGGTAACAACAAACATAAAGACAGGTCCACACCAGACTATACAGTATACAGTAGACTTCTATTATGAATATTTTCCCACTCAAAAAAAAAATGGCTCGTCCTGACGTCTCTATGGTTTGGAAGTTGGAACACAGACTACAAAAATTCGTCGTGCAACGAGAATTGTATTAATACTATATAAACAATGTACTGTATTACAATATTGCATTACATAATGCAATATTGTAATGTTATGTGCAATAAAGATAATTATTGGTTAATGTTAAATCACTGTTATAGGTATATCATTTTGGGACATTTACACAACAAGTACTAAGGCTAACGAACCTGGGCTATTTCCTTATACATTTTTTCTTCTTTAAGTTCTAGTAGCCTAGACGTTGATTCAAACACTGTTTCATTTAACTACTTTCTACAACTACGTACTCTTTGAGTCTTTGGTATAATATCTACGAGTCTTTACAGCCTGGTGAGAAACACACGGTTGATAGTTTCTGAAAGCCACCTCGGCATATCCTTGGGGGCTAATAAATAACAACATTTTCTTGTAGATATAATACTACAGTTTTGAATAAACAATTTCAGATGTTAGTTTTATTTTTAAAAGTTAAATAAATTGTTTATCTTATATTTAAGTGAACGTTTCGCGCGTCAAACTCTGCTCAGGAATTTAACTTAAATTTTTTTTTTCTTTAATTGTTAATGTGTGCAGACTACAGAAGACTTATAGTAGGTACAACTTCCAACAGACAACTGGAATCTTTCTAGACCTCCAGAAGGCTTTTGATAGCCTAGACAGAAATATCCTCACCAACAAATTAACTGAACTACAAATAACAGGAAATGCACAAAAATGGCTCATAAATTACCTAACAGACAGAAATCAATTGGTAGAAATAAATTACACATCATCAGGAAGAGAAACTAAATTCAGATCAAAACCCCAAAATTCAATCCAAGGTGCACCCCTGCTTTTCCTCATTTACATAAAGTCATAAACTCATTCACACCACCACCCTCGCCGTGAGAAACTCGGAAATGGTTGATTTGCTAGCGCAAGGTGTTAAATCCTGGGATGACATAAGGCTTTGGTTTGCTGCAAATAAGCTGTCACTTAATGAAGCAAAGACTCAGAAGATAATTTTCATCTTAAAAGAAGTAAATGCAGAAAGTGAATCCTTAAAGCTACTTGGTTTTAGTCTGGACAGAAAACTGATTTGGGAGAACCATGTAGACTCAATATGTTCTCGGCTATCTAGAGTGTGCTACTAGATTAGCAAACTTGTACACTATGTCCCTTTAATGTACCTGAGATCAACTTACTTTGCGTTTGTGAATTCCCATCTGGAATATGGAACACTCTTGTGGGGCCATGCGAGCGCTGTCTTTAGACTTCTCGTTATACAAAAAAAGATAGTGCGCATTATATCAAAGGCAAAAACTCTGGATCACTGCAGGCCACTTTTCATCCAGTGGAGAATTTTAACTGTCACCAATTTATATATTTTTAAAGCACTTGAATCCATGAAAGAAAATTACAGCCACTACAACCTCCGATCTTCAACACACTCTCACTTCACTAGACAGGCTAAAGACATTGATAACCCGTTTACCAGACTATCCAAAGTAAAAAACTGTTTTCCCTCTACCGGCATTAATTTTTATAACTCTCTGCATCCTTCCGTGAAAAACCTGAGCAACGCCAAGTTTAAGACCATCATCCGCAGCTGGCTCACTGAACACCCATTCTACACCTTTGGAGAATTCCAAGAAGAGGCCGCCGGACTAAGAGTCTAGTGAAGAAGGTCAATTGACGCCATCCATGCTGGAATCATCCAGTTTCCGATGAAGACATTCAAGTAAGTACCGTATTCAAGTATTCCCCAAACAAATGGGAGATACAAACTCATGCATAATGTTTGCAGATGACACAACAATACTTGCACCTACAATAAATAACCAAAATCAAGCAGAAAAAATAATGGAAAGAGCCACAGAAGTATGCAAAACCTTAACTTAAAAATTAACAAATCCAAAACTATACAATATATAAATTTTACATACAGCTGCCAACAAGAAGAATACTTTACCATCCCAAATGAAATTACAACAGAAAATTCAACAAAGTTTCTAGCAATAACAATAGATAAACATTTAAACTGGTAAAACCATAAAGAAAACCTACTTAAAAAACTATCTTCAACTCTATATGCTCTCAGAAGAATGAGAAACATAACTGATATGGAAACAACTAAAATAGCATACCATGCGCTATTTGAATCACATCTGAAATTTGGACTTGTAGCATGGGGTGCAGCCAATGAAACCATATTTGAAAAAGTTTTCATTCTACAGAAAAAAGGTTTAAAAAACCTTGAAAGAAAACATATACTTGAGCACTGCAAACCTCTCTTTAAGAAAAATAAAATATTAACCCTCACAGCACTATATATACTAGAAACAATAACTCTAATTAAAAACAAGCCACAAGTAACCAGAGAAGAATGCCACAACTACAAACTCCGAGGAGGAACAAATTTAAATCTAAATCCACATAGATTACTAAAAACAAGCAAAACACCTGCAAACATAGGCACAAAACTTTTCAATATCCTGCCAAATTACTTAAAAAACATTCAAGACAACAAAACCTTTATCAAGAAACTTAAACAATACCTGCAAGAAAGACCTAACTACAAAATATCCGAATACTATGAGGAAAACAACTACCATTGTATGTAGAAGAGAAAAACCTGACGATTCCCTGGTCTTCACGACTACGGAGAAGAGGACGTATGTAAGATGTAAGGTACCAATTTCATCTCAACGAACTTTTTTTGCTCTTTTGTGAAAAAGGACAAAACATCTCCTTAACAGATCCCTTTGACTTTAGAGGGTCCGCCTTCTGTGGATATATGGGATTACCGGTGGTCACTATGTAGTATTAAATTTTGTGCCTTCTTCTCGATATAATTCTCCTTTGGCAACCCCTTGAAAACCTTTTCTTTCTTCTTCGCCCACTCTTCATTCTGGTCTTGGGACCACCATTAAGTATTACTACATAACAGAATAATGCTACAATTAATACTATAGTGTTACGAAATGATATATGATCTAAGCCTTACCAAAGCCTATAATGTACCGGGTAGCCATGTTAAAGTGATCTAAACGGATTACATGATTACTATTAGAGCTAGAAAGATGAAACAAACTTTATTCTCTAAAAATCGTACATGGAGATTCTAGTAAAAATATGTTTAAGAGTTTCAGTATACAGGGTGTGTATACTGAAACTCACGAGGTCAACACTCGAGATTTTTAAATGCAAAGGTTGGTCATATTGTACATAATTTTAAAAAGAAACCCAATCTCGAAGTTTTAACGAAACTGTTTTTGAAATGTTGCCCTGTTACAAAGCCAGAGCTAAAAAGCTAAAAACGTAAATCGCGTATGCTTTTAGAGGACGCCTTGTAGACTGTAGTCAAATGATCAATTTGATTAAAAACATGGTGTTTACGTATTGTTTCTAAGAATTTAAAAAAACTTTCAATGGTATCTCGTGCAACCATTTTTCTGGAAGCATTTCTAATCTCAAAGTCGATGTAAACATTGAAATTGCTTTTATCACGAATAAGTCAAAAACATTAAACAGCAAGGTATAGATGGAATGTTGCATATCATTGTAAAAATAATTTTAATATGATCATTTTTTGTATTAAAGATAACTTTTTATCTTTATTGGTTTAAAAAAATAACAAAAAACAATTTTAACCTTGATTTTGCCTGTATTTTAGTCGTTTGTATGGTCGTTTAACCTGCTTGGTATCTAAATTAGAGCAAACAATTCTAACCAAGTTTTTCATCATGGTAAAAAATAAACTAAATGAAAAAAACTAAAACAAACAAATAAAATAAGAATATATCAAATTTTTGTAGCTTTTATGAAACAAAGTTGGGAAAAAAACAGATGTCATGGTTATGTTATTGCAGTCTCTGTAATATGTTCTATCTGCTGTTTTGTATCAGCTGATTAATTGTTCCAGCTGTGGTATAGTTGTAATTAAAATTTGTTTACATTGGTATGTGACAATAATTGCAATTATTGCAATGAATACTCATGGTCCTATTGATGAATACTAATTGATATTACATTACAAATTTGGGGGCATTCCCCAGTACCTTAAGCATACAACCTTAAGCAAACACTTCCTTGTTACTGTAAATCATTATGCACAAATAGGAGTAAAAACAACACCCTATTTTTAAGTAATCACATTGGCAATGTAATAATAATTAATAATGTATCCCTGGTTTGTTGTTCAGGAAGTTTACTTAAAATGCAATTGTCACAAGTGTACAGTTCATTAGGTAATAGGTATAGCATGGCCGATGGCCTTGATATTTCCTGCTGGCCCCTACAGCCCATCTCACTGGCCATGCTAAACCTGATGAACTGTATCTAAAAACTGTTTGGTATGACAAATTTGAACTGAGCATTTTTTTATTTGAACAATCTACTTACTACTACATAAATTTTGTACTAGAAAATGTTTATTATTAATCCTGAAAACTATGTGATTTTCAACATAGGTTTGCATTTGACATTGTTTGAGAACCACCAATTTTTAATTTGTCAAAATTTGATTTAGTGAATTTAAAAAATAGAAAAACCTAAAAATTGTCAAAAGTCTCTGCATTGTTTGAAAAGGAAAATTACCTTTAATCTTGGAAAATGTTTTAGCTGGCCTACATTTATTAGGGAAACTATAGCAAAAGCCTACGTTATATATGTTTTCTTTCACCTTGGTTTTATAAGAACAAAAATAGAAATATATGTATAGTTTGTTGCTAAACCTTTTTTAAACAACTTAAAACAAGGTACTACACAGCATAGTTTTCTATTTAAAGGTTTCTTAAGAATTCCCACCCTCCAAAAGAACTCATTAAAGATGTTTAACCCTTCAGCGTCTTAAACCGTTATAGTAATGTGCGGCTAGAGTGCCCACATATGAGATAAAAAAGTAACACAATAAATGGAGTGTTATTTAAATAATTATTAAAAAATAATTTTAAACATGAAAACCAATATTTAAAAACCTGTATTTGGGACAAGGCCTTTCAAAGGAAATGTCTTCATCGTTGGGTCCGTTAAAAAAGTTGTTATTTAAAATTAATGTAAAGACAATAAATAAATTATATTTGATACATTATGGGTTTAATTAAATTATCTTGTTTTGTTTGACAACACACGAAGTGCACGGGTGGTCGCCGGTCGGAAACACTCTGTATAATTATGATATAATGTTTTGAATCAAGCTGTTGTCCTTAGTTGGAGCCCAAGCAGAGAGTTTGGCTCTATGTGCCATAGTAGACTTTCAACAAGAAGTCAAGAGAAGAAACAAGGGAGGATTTCAAAATCATACAAGCTTTAAGAGAACGTATTATTTAATATTATAAAATTGTTTTTTACAAATATTAATAGAATCTAAAATTAACAACCTAACAATAATTTTATACACTATTGCACAAAATGTTTACACAAAATTGAAAAGACTTAAGTAATAAATAAAATTCAAGTTTAAAAATCTCTCAACACAATCAAACATTATATACAGACAGACCTTCTGAGATTCTTAAGCAAAATTGATCAAACGTGTCTTTCTTTGTCGGTCTTTTTTTTGCAAGAGTGATTGTACAAAACTAAGCGTCTTTGATGGTCAATACTATTTAATACTTGATAAAATAAAAACTATCTTGAGATCATTATAATTAATCTGCAGTGTTTTGTTTTATTCTAGTGATTTTTCCATGTTGAAGTTTAAAATGAAGCAATACTTAAATATATATCTTACATTGAAAATTATAATATTGAATACTTTTTTATGTTTCATTTTCTTAAGAAAATTAAAATACGTACATAAATAGTCTTAAATATCTAAGTAGATCTGATTTCTTAAATATGACTTTCCTATCACAGTGATTAAGTACTTCTTAAAAAAATAAATATTTATTGGTCAATAGAAATAGGATATTATTAAGTTCCTATCTTAAGTGCTCTATAAAATAGTAGATTAAAAAATGTCAATGTTTCATGAACATAATTAATGTGGGATTTGATTAGGGAAGGAAAGTTAATTTAATATAAACAGTAATAATTGAAACAACACAATTTATTAAATACTGATCTTGTAAAAGAATTGAGAATTTGTTACTCTCATTTTCTTTTAAAAATAGACAATTGAACCTTTAGTAAAAATAATCCAGGACTGAAAATAATTCAGAAGTAAAACCAAAACATAAAAAGATTTAAAAACAATATTACATTATGTTATATGAACTTTTAGATACTGTTTTGCATTGCTGTTGTAAGAAAAGTATTGTTTGCTTCACTTATATCACCCACAAAAATGAGTAAACTTTAGACAGTTGATATAAAAGGGGTTTAAACGTATAAAGCAGTAATTTTAATTCATTATGGCATCTACAAATGCGTAGGCATGGTCCCCGTGAAACTATACCTAAGGTGACTAAACATACAATATACTGAACAAATTTACAAATGTAACAATTTTGAATTTTGTACAAACAAGTTTCTAAATCTCAGACTTGATACAAACTAACACACTTACATCACAACACTGAAGATTACAACTAAATTTGTTGAAAGTCCAAGAACCTTTACATTATAAATACTTATCCACATTCACTAACCATACAACCTCTTAAATACTTTAAATACATTTAACTTTGGTGATACAGAAAACAACCTGAGATCCTAGGCCAAAACCGGCAAACTACACTCTTTTGACAGCCGTATTCTAAATTGGTAATGTAGTAATAACGTATCAACGCAATTCACAACAAATGTCTTTTAATATATATTTAATTGAATGAACATTTCATTAGAATTTTCTTTTGGGCATCAATTCTTAAGTTCTTTTGTTACATTTGGAAAAATAATGAATGACATGAAAAACACGGACTCAAAACAGTATGCAAAGTAAGAAAAATGGCCTAGAGTAATTTATTGTCGTCATAGAAAATAGTGTGTTCAACTGGGCAGCAGAAGCTGTGAGCAGACGATATTTTCACCCGGATGAAAGCATCCACCCGTCTTCACCTTGGTGAATCCTTGCTGAGGATGGAGACAGTATCATAACCCACTCGCTGGGAGTTTCTTACCATTCCTAGAACGAGAGGGTTTGCCGGGGGAGGCTGGACTGTCGAGGGGTCGAAGTTTTGACCTCAGGATGAAGTTCAGGTTGAAGTTAGTGTTGACTGCGTAGTAAACGTTTGCATTTGGAGGTAGAAGCATTTCTGGAACATAATAAAACCAAATAAAGTGAAAGGTTTAGCAGTTATGTCTACAGGAGAGACAAGTCTTAGACAGTATTATGGAACATGTTTTCAGCGCTTTAAAATAACTGCAATAAACCAACGAGTGAACTGTTTGTGTTCTCTTATGTGTTTCCACTTTATCCAGGTGGGTCTGCTCTTCTTTCTATTCTTTTTTGAAAGCATAAACTAACTGGTACCTACGTAAGACTTGCTTTATATGAATTTATTAACAAATCTCAACAATTATATGTTTAATATACATAAGTGTAAAGGTTGTTTACAATTGTGTAATGATTTAAGCCTACAAATATAAAGCACAAGTAGTTTCTACTGTTGGATTCGATGAGCCATAATCTATGCAGGGATTCTATGTGGGTCATTACAGACCCTGCAAAACGTTGTGATCATCTTGCTCTTTAACAATGGAAAATGTCCGCAATAATACAGTCAACTCCCGATCAACCACGATAAAGTCGGGATGAGTCTTCCTGGGTAAGCAAAATCGCAGTTAATCGGTAAAAACTCAAAATTAATGAAAAATAAGGTATATAAAGACCCAAACAACTAAAAAAGTGAGGGCAACAGATTCCAGTGAGCAGTGCATGTGAAAGCCGTCATTAGTTCTGATGTATTTTAACACCGCGCAGGCGGACGCGCGTTACCACAGCAACTAGCAAATGGCGACGGAGTATTGTTAGTGTTTATGTTGTTATTGTTATCTTACTTTCGTATATCACCAATGCGCAATGTTATACTGGTTGCACATTTGTTTACTGTTGAACCACGATCAATGTTTTGCACCATGTCGAGTTTTGCTATATTGTCAATCCAACACGTTTGCGTTTAGTAGACATCGTTTCGCAATCATCAATAACCACTCCAATAACAAAAACAACTCTTGCAACTGTACTTCAGAAAATTATATGCTTTCTGATACCACTGTCAAAACCTTGAATAATTAGTCAGATTTATCGGTGAGGCGGATGGGTAATTTGGGTAATTCTGATAGGTAGGGAGAATTGCTATTTTTAGACTAATATTGTAAGGTGAGTCAGAGACGACCAGTCAAGGTCATGCGGGACACTATTATAGTCTGTTTTGTGAGGGATGGCATTGTATTTTTCTCCATTTGGTGTCACGGTTAATCCGCAACGCGGTTAAATTGATTATGGTTAATACAATTTTGTATTTTTGGACAAATTATAATCAACATTGACACCATCAAGAGAGTCCCCATCATCTTTCTGGCCTCTCATTTTCACTTGTCACAAACACACAACAACTAGGCTTACAACTTTTTACCCCAGAAATATGTGTTATGTAAAGTTATCTCGGGAGTAAAGATACTTCATACTTCCAGACTATGGTAGTATGAATAAAGATAGACCTTGTTTGTAAATGTTGTACCTTTATCTGGAAGGACTTGCGCCAACGTGTAACTGTCTGGATTGCCTTCCAGTCCGAGTTTCAGCATGGCGTTCCTTATCACTTGCGGCGTTCGCTCGTTGTTGCTCAACATTATACTCTTGTACATTACAATTCCTGCAAATAAGCACAAATATTAGTTATTTCTGTAATATTTATGAATGCATAAGTAGGAAAATGTGTAACAATAAACAAAACTGGAACAGATCTGAGGATTTGGAATGTAAATTCAAATTGATCTTCGTTATCACCCTCTCAAAGTAGTTGTGCATTTTAAACGAACTCTTTTTGTTAGTCTCGTAAGCTGTACTGATTAACTTCTCTAAGAACAGAATTTTTTCCTCAAGTTTAAAGAAGTTCATTAATGGTTTTTCATGTGTTATTGTGGCGACTATTCCAGGAGTTAGCCTCATGACTTGTAATGCATCACATTAGATTACACTTAGTTTCCTAATAACAAGAAAGCCTGACCAAAATCTACTTGCTTTAATACACAGCGCTAGCTAGCCGTAGGAGAAAACACTCATAGCACTTTACCATGAAGTTGTAAAGTTCACTATGGCACTACCACTTTGGGCTCTACACTTGCGAAACCATAGCTCACCGATACAGTTTTAAACTGCGAATGCAAAAAATTACAATATTTTTTAGTAGCTGACTGGAGAGATCAAAAAGTTAACCTTAATACATTTAAAAATATCCTACCATCAGTTTCAACTAAGTCAGTCTCGAGTGTGACCTTGATGATGTAAAAGTCCGGTGTGACGTTTGACTTGTGCGCAGGACTGCGGTTGTTGACACAGCTCGTGCTCAGAATGTTGTTGGCAGACGTGTTGGTAGCACCGCTTCCAACACTCACGTCCAAGGACGGCAGTGAGGACGTGCTGGAGGAAGAAGACATCTGGGACGGTGAAGCCTGCACATAGTAACAAATTAAAAGTGTAGTTAAAACAATATTTAAGGCAAAATAAAGACTTTTTAATAAAGGTTCATCAATAAACTTGTTTGTGGAAAAGTAGTAAGTACATAGTTGGGAAGCTCAAAACTCTTTTCTGGTTGTTTCAGATTTTACAACATTTTGTTAGACTCAAAACGTAAGGAAGTTCGCTAATACATCACAGTCCCGTTAATCCGAACTAATTGGGACCGGACCCAGTTCGGATTAACCGAAAAAAGACGCTGTCTGAAGACGGAAAAAGATAAAAAGAAGAATGGTTGAACAAAAATTAACATTTTTTATGCAAAATAACGTCTAATTAAACAAGAACAACAACGTACATTATATTTTATTTATCAGTACTGTATAAATGTTAGGTCATTGCATCGTGAAGGGCTGCAATACTTTTGTGTGAAGTTAGCTGCATGCAAACGACTTGTCACTGTTACGACCGGTTCAAGGTATTTCAGTACACGACACTGTCGCGTTCCGGCGACGTAGTTGCGTCTGTGTCGCTTACTGCGCATGACAGCTCCTTCATTTTATTATTGCTTTCTCATAAAGACGTCTGGTTTGGTGTTGCATTCCTTCATTGACGATTTAATATGTTACCTGTCTATACAGTTTTACATTCAAACTGTTTCATTAATGTGTTCTTAAAGTTATCCTTTTGTTTCGTTTCTTCCTTGTAACAACAAAAATTACTTTAAAAATTTCTAGAAAATTTCAAATTTTTTCCCAAGTGCTAGTTTGAATTAACCGGAAATTGGGATCAACAGGTTTGGATTAACGGGACTGTGGTGCCTTATAAGATGTAGATGAAATTTCCAATTATCGGAGTCCCCTAACTTTCAAGTTGAAATCAACCTTTTTTTTATGGTGCATTTCTGTTAGTTTTGAGTGCTGACTAAAAATAACATAACTTTGCACTTCAATTTCCAAAATTTTTAGAATTTTCTGCCTCTTGGTGCTTTAGCCTTTAATCCTAACCCACCACTGCACACACAGAGGTTGCAAAAGATGCAAAGGGCTCATTGCAGCGTAAAACCAGCTGTTTGCACGTTGCGCCCTATGCATGTTGTGCATCTTCAGAGTTCGACCCGCCTAACTTGCGACCAGGAAAGCTGGTTAATAGAAACCTCTAATTAACCTATGAATATGTATACTAGGTACTTTGCATACATCGACAGTTAATCCAGACCATCTCCTAGTATGTGTCTTACATGTACAGCCTGAACTACAGTGAACTGTCTGACTGTAGTTGAATTTTTATAAGGCAGGGGCGGATTCAGGACATTTCAAAAAGGTGTTGTCTCCTCGGGAAGTTTTATCAAATGCTGAACAAAATATTAGGTTAGAGAAGGGTTTAGCAGTATTTTTCAGCATATTTCTAATCTCCTTAGCTTATGTTTACCTTTCTGTCCAAAGAGTTGTGGGGGGAGGAGGGCAGACTGTCGATATCACAGTAGAACTGACTGCTGGAACTGCTGCTTGTCGTTCCTGTACTTGCTATCGAGTCGTTCTTCCTGTGTCCCATACTGTAACATACACTACAATTTGTACATCTACTAAAAGGTGAGATATCCTTAACCCTTTGCGGTCTCATTTTGTTCTCTGCTCGATGCCTTTAGTGTAGCGTAGTCCTTGCATATCAGAGACTATTTCAATCGTATCCTATACTGCACATCCAAGCGTTCAAAAGGAAATAGCGTTTGTTGACCTATAGTCGACACGAGACCTCAAAGGGTTACAGTAGTCAAGTCAAGTCAAGTCAAAATCCACTTTATTTCCATATATAAACAGATGTACATACATATTACACATAGAAAAATAACAATGATGGAAACTTAATTAACAGATGTTTACAGATTGGAATTAACTAAAATAATAAAGGTAGATGATTGCTTAACTAATACATTTTAAACTAAAACAAATTAACCTAAGTGATATAAATGAGTCAAAGTAGCAGTAAAAATTAGCTTCCCTGAAGTAAAAAGAAATATAATTTGGAAATGAGCTTACATAGGCTAGAAGCCTGTGCATAAGCTCGAGTTGCTAATTTAACAGAGTATAATGTAGTGGACGTGGATACGAATTCGTTTAATTTAATAATTAAATTGTATTGCAATTGGTAGTGAATTTCCGAGTGGTGATGGTAATTATTTATCTAACGCGCGGCGGCAGCTGGACACATTGGCTGATCATGAAGATGGTGGCGAAGATGGTGGGGAAGGGTTGACTTCTGTAAAAGTAGATAGTAAGTAAGGTAGCCGGTGCGTCAAATGTGTACACGTTATGTCATGTTGTTAACCAGTCCCTGTCTGTACTCAGCTGTGATAAGCCTTTCTACCTCTGACACACCAAGATCGATCAACCAACTAGAAGCCCTACGCTTGAAGACATCTAAAGACACAGAGTCGAAAATATACATGTTAGAGCTTTTACACAAATTCCTGTACAATACATTACAAACATAGAAGGGGTTGGTGGTCATATGAGACTTAACCAAAGATATAGAACTGACGCCAACCTGCCGAGAGTATCTGGTGTTATAAGCATGAGAAGTTGGAGTAAAGATATTGTGATAATTTTTAAAAATATGAACGAGAAGACTTTTGACGAACAGATGGCGAATTGTAAAAATACCAGACTCTGAAAAAAGATCGCTAGAAGGATACCTCCTACACTTACCAAAACCTACCTTTAAGATAGATTTTTGTACAACATTTAGAGGTTGAAGATACATGTTGAAGGCGCCACCCCACAATATAATTCCAAAGGAAAGCAATGATTGAACATAAGCATAGTATGCTAGTTTGATTTCTTTTCTTCTAGAATATCTCGATATATTTTGAAAGCAAATATATACTTGCTAACTTTTTCTTGAGCGTTTCTATATGACATGACCAGTTTAGACGACTGTCAAAAATCACACCAAGGTACTTGTAGGAAGATACTTTCTCAATGGCTTCACATCTACAATTTAAATTATTGTAATCGTCACACGTGTGAATCATTACATCATTTAAGTTAAAAGCAGCAGTAGAACGTAAAGAAATGGGCAGATATTTAGTTTTTGAAACATTAAGAGAGAGGATATTTTGGTCAAACCACTTTTTTAAAAACATTAAATCGTGCAGTGCCTCTGAGCGAACTTCATTCCAGGATTTTCCCCTCAACAAAATTAAAGTATCGTCGGCAAAAAGAAACAACTTGCCTTTCAATCTCAGTTTTGAAATGTTATTGATATATATCAGAAACAATATTGGCCCAAGAGTGCTACCCTGGACGACGCCGTAGTCAACTGAAAGAAGATCGCTACTAACACCAAAAATAGAAACACATTGGCCTGCCTTCAAGATAGCTAGTGAACCATGCAAGAGCATTACCCTGAACCCCAATAGATTCTAGTTTAATCAAAAGTTTGTTCCTGTCAATACTATCAAATGCCTTTTTATATCTAAAAAATTAACATAATTTTGTCGTCTTTAGAAACAGCATCGTGAATTTCTTTGTTGACATTAAAAGAACATCTGTTATGCCTCTATCTTCTCTGAACCCGTACTGATGCTCTGATAATATATTGTTAGCCTGCAAATAAGCAACAAGTTGGTCTTTACTACCCTCTCAAGCACCTTAGAAAACACACTAAGTAAAGAGATGGGTCTGTAATTATTTTTGTCAGCGAAGTCGTTAGATTTAAATAAAGGAAAAACTTTGGCTGTTTTGTAGATGTCAGGGAAAATTCCAGATGAAATACTGAGGTTGACAAGATAAAGAAGAGATTTTGATAAAATATGAATGTTTTGTTTGAGGACACTAGCAGGTACATTGTCACAACCTGGAGCAGATCCACCCCGTAGTGCAGTAATGTGTCGTATGATGTCAGGTTCCGTGACAGTGGGTAAGTGAAAAACACAATCAAGTTTGTAGTATGCATCGTCAACTAGTAGGTTGTTTGTAACAGGTATGGATCTTGCTAGATTTTGGCCAACGTTTGAAAAAAATAAATTGAATTCGTCCGCAATGTCCTTGTATACCTCGTTTGTGTAATTATTTAAATTTGGTCGATACTTATTCAATGGAAAACTATCCCTTGTTACCCGAATTCCAACCAGCTCGTTTATAACCCCCCAAAAAAGTTTAGGGTTACAATTATTGTACTGTTGCAATTTGTTTCTATAATAAAGACGCTTAGCATTTTTAGCTCAGCCGTTAAGGTACGCCTAAGAGCTTGGTATTGCAGCTTTAGATCCGCATTAAATGGTTGTCTTTTAGCTTTTTTACTTAATTTGTCTCTGTTTCGAATCATTCTAATCAAATCTACTGTAATCCAAGGCTTAAGCTTTTTCAACCTAGTTGATCTATTTTTAAATTTCCTGGAATTATTAATTGTATCTGTTACTAACTGGTTAAAGGTAGAAAAGCTCAAGTCGACATTCACATTACTTGTGATTGCATCCCAGTTTAAACCCTGTAGGTTGCGTGACAGTAAGGCGTAATCTAAGTAAGTGTTTTCGTACTCAGTTGGATTGTTGATGGTTTCAGTAGTAGTGTCGAGGAAAGTGACAGTAAGTGCAGTACTGTAGTGGTCAGTAGTATGTGTCTGAAGCACACCAGCTTGAACTCTATCCATGTGATTGTAACGTATAAAGATGTGATCCAAACACGTAGCACTGTTATCAGTTACCCGAGTCGGTTTGTTGATACACTGTGTGAAACCGGCACCCTCTAAACAGTTGAGATACCTATCTGAGTTGGTATTTTCAACAAAAGTATTAATGTTTAAGTCCCCTATCCAAATATGAGAATCTTTTTATTAATTCCGTCATAGTATCTTTCTAGATCGTCTAAAAAGCAAAATATCACTATCAAATGTTCGATATAAGGCAGATATCACAAAAGTGTTCCCATTAATTGAAAAATTTATTTTTATCCCATAAACGTCCCCAGTGCAAGTTGTTCAGTAGAGGCATTCAGTCTTTTGTTATAGTAAACAATAACACCGTCGCTTGCGATTTCGCCAGTTATCAGTAGTCACATGGTCAAAGCCCTCCATTCCCCACCATCCCCCACATTCGGCAGCCAGCACTCAGTCAATACAATTACATCTAACTCAGGCATCTCATTCAAATACAATAAAAGATCGTCAAAGTTTTTACAGTAGCTTCGTATGTTACTATGAAACACCTTGAAGCCACCATCACCACAAATATTAAAAAAATTAGAGAAGGACTGCGTTGAACTTAACTCTAAACAATTAACGTCAAAGCGCAGATCGTCAGCGTCATTCGATCCATCACAGACCGCCTGCCCACCCGCCCGGTATTCGTTAGCGAACAACGAATAAAAAGAAATTCAAATGTAAAAATGCAAATGTTGCGGTATGTTATGTATGTGTCGGTTTTCATTTACAATATAGACAAAACGTTAGCGTTAATTTTAGAGAGGGAAATGATTAAAGTAAAAGGGAACTTACACAATAGCTCATAACTACGCTTACATCCCATCAAATTTTTCTGTATGAAATTATAATCGATATTAATAACAACTCTTTTACTTAAATTTAAGGGTTTTTAAATCTTAACCAAACAGTACTAAAGAAATCAGAAATCTTAAAGAATTTCAACTCTAGGTTATATAGTAGTATAACGATTTAATATAAAAAAGTAGAAACAACATGAACGAGTGTTGATTCTTGTAAAACTATTAATTCGGGGCTATTATTATTGCTTTTAGATTATGATATATTATTTGCAATAAAGAAACTTAGCCTTAGTTTAGAAAAAAAATAATAAAGTTGTAGTACAGCATAAGACATTAAATATATAAAAAAATGCATCCCTGCTAGTTAATATTGAGAAATAGTACGAGTAGTAAGAAATAATAATAAATTTGCACACAATAATTATATGATTTTTGTTAAGATCATATAGGCCTAATCGCTCAAAAATAAAAAACAGTTCCGCGTTTTAAAGCACTGTTTTAAGAACAGAAAAATGTATTCCTAAATAAAAAAGGTGCTAGAATTTGCACTAAAAATAGAACGTTTGCATATAGTTTATATGTAGAATGAAACCTAATATTACAATAAATGAAAATACCTTTAAGTCGGCACTATCAGGCTTAACTTAAGCTTCTTCGAAACAGTCCAGTTGAGAGATGTCCGTCACGTGAAGAGATTCTGCAGTCGGGGAGATCTTGATTAGAACTTTTCCATTGAAGTAGCCCGCGAAGTGGATCTTCTGGTCCTTCATGAGACGTCTGGCCTTCCCCAGCAGCATCTTGTTTTCCCTGGTCAAGTGCACGTTGATGTAGACGGAACTTGAAGGCATAGATGGGTGGATTTCGTTGGCAACCAGCTGTTTCTTGCTGCGAGCCGCTGATAGCCAGGTTGATCTCACACTTCGTGACACGAACTGGCAGATGATTGGAGGATAGCTGTGGCGTTTGCGTGAGTAGAGACGGAGACGATGAGCTATTGACACCTCTCTTCGCTTGTAGGGGATGTTCAGCGCAGGCGATCTTCTCCAGACAGGCGTACACATCCTCGCCCTCGGTGAAAGGCAGACCGACAATCTCGATGTTAGCGCTGGTGTTGCTCAGAATCCAGCATCTGTAGTCGTAGAGACGAAACTATCTTCTGCAGATTTTCGTTTTCGTGCGTAAGATGTTCGCAACGCTCTTCCAGCTTGGCATGGGACGTTTCTAGTGAAGTGACAGTGGCCTTCAGTTGTTTTATATCTTCAGAAATTGACGCTACTGAACTTAAAACAGAGCTGATCTTCTCATCAATGTTCTTGTTAATGTCCCTCTTGACACATCTAATCGCTTCCAGGATAGACCTCTTATCTTCTTGACCCTCAACGCTTCTGTTTGAAGTGGTTGAACTCGACTCATCGACACAATCATCGCATTTCCACGATTTACTTTTAGACTTGGTAAAGTTTTGCTCAGATCCAATACGTGTACAGGCGATATGGTAGACACGTTTACACTCAACACACGTAGCTACGACATCTTTAGCACCAATAGTAACTTCACATTTTGCACACTTAGAAGACATTCTCGATAAATCACTTTAAATAAGGACTAAAGAGACACGAAACTCACGGCATAGACTTGAAGTGAACCGGGCAGGTTAGGACGCGCTATCAGATAACGAGCAGGCCCACCGACACAACCGCTCTCATCGGCGTCTGATAAGCAACTAGTAAGTTCTAGATTTAAGTAAACGTCTAAATTAGAGGGGTGAGGACCTAGATGTTTGAGATCCCTGAACAAGTGTGAAATCTGGATTTGCTATTCCTTGCTCCAGACGTGGAAATAAATGGCAGCAAGAACCGCAGTCCTTCATCTTTTAATCCTTATTTGGTAACAATGGTTTCCATTTAATATTTATATGTTTTATTTTAAGAAGAACAACAAGTTAGAATGTTAGGCAAACAACCACAAGTTTAATTTACAAAATAGTAGTAGCATGAACCATACAGTCTCGCTAGTATTTTACCAACTACATATTTCTATTGTTTCAGACATTAAATCTGTTGAATGGAGAGATGAAGCTCTTCTTATTAGATATATAATTTGTATTAAAATCTAATAAAGGTTTTTAATTAATCTGAGGTTTCATACCATGTATTTATTCAGAGAGGCACCCAAACTTCAGTGTTCTTCAGTGTTTGGGTGCCTCTCTGAAGATAAATACATGGTATTTGAAAGGCCTCAGATTAATTAAAAAACCTTTATTAGATTTTTGTGAAGTAATTTTTAAATTAAATCTGTTGTATATTTGTCAACAATGACAACAAACAAGTACTCACCAGTTGTTTGTGGGTTTCTTCTTTGGTCTCTGAGTGCTAAGAGTGACGGTGGGAACTGAGGGTGGCTCTATCTGACAGGACAACTGGTAAGCTTCCCGGTCGTCTAGCGTGAGGATGGAGTCGAACCATCGGTCAAACGCCAAGTCCTCGTGAATGTTGTACGCATTCGCAGCACCTTGCAGCAACTTGATCTGGACACATAAACATAAAAATCTATACAACCTAGAAATCTGCATGCTGTAAGAGATAATGAAGTTTTCTTTTCCAGCCAGACACCAGTTATTCTGGTGCTAGATTGAGTTTGAGGGAGGATGTTATAATGTCTCTTTGTTAAATAATTTGTTAAACAAATTCTCAAGTAAGAAGGTTTAATGGCTAAGGTTTTGTTTTCCGTTTGTATGTTTTTATGTGTCTCCTTTAAAATGAAAGTTGATCATGGTGTATTGAGACAGAGGTAATATGAATGAGTGTTACATTAGGTCTGGCCATCTTATTGATGTACATTTTCATAGGATACAAAATATCAAATTCAAAGTAATATTCTAAGTAAGATATTCTACAAATCCCACGTGAAGCCAGAGGCCACACATTTTCAAATCAAATTTACAAAACTTTTTTTACGACATCCGTAATACTCGTAGAATTATTATCAAGTTATCTCCAGCCTATATTAGTATCTTTGAAAACCTTTTTTTTCATTATCCCCATAATATGCATTTCCTTGTCATTTATTTTTAAAGTTAGCAGTAGTTTATTTTGTTGAGATCACTGTAAGCTAGAAACTAAAGGAACTTTAGCTAGAAACTACTCCTAGCTCGTAAAATTAACAATATATTGACATACAGTAGAGATTCTTATTCTTAATTTTTATGTACCTATAATCTTCGAACTATGTAATGAGTTCAACCTGGACAACATAGAAACTAATTCTTTGTCAATTCATCATAACAAATAACAAGTTAAACTTTAAATTTGGAAACATTAAAATGTTAAATATAGGTAACTGAAAACATGTTTAAAACAATATTTTAAACTATAGTGATCAGTGTGCTCCTCTCTTAACTCTTTTCTGTATAAATATTGCCGTCAAACCGGTTTTGTTTCTAGCTTACCTGTGCTAAGACCTCAAACTCTTTCCGCCGTTTGTCGAAGTTGATGAGGCCTTCGTACAAAGTGTCTGGTATTGCTGTGTCTATCATCGTAAGGTCTGTCAGGAAAATACCAAGGTATGGTATTGTACCGTGACTGATGTTCTGCAACAAAGAACACAAATCATTCCCATTTCTTCTATCAAATAGAAGTACTAAGGTAAGTAAGTTCTACTTGGGTATTTCAAATAGCTCGTATAACCAAGCTAATATAAACAACAACACATGTCGGTTCAGTTATTCGCACATTTCTGCCGGTAATGTGTCTTAGTCCATGAATACTTTCATATGAATATCATTGATATGAAATTTCCATAGGAAATAGAGCTATGAATTCCATTTCCTTAAGAGAACAAATAGTAGAACAAAACACCTTGCAGTTTTGAGCTTCCTAACTTCCTGAGTTGAATGGCACAATATTATACAGGGTGTCTCAGACCACCCGTATCATATGTACATCTCGAGAACGGGTTGGCCGACTCGAGTGAAATGAAAAATTCCAAGCTAAAACTGGTTCAAAGAATTCAGGAAAATTATTTTTAACTTTCTAGTATACAGAGCGTATCAAAAACCAAAGGTCATGGGTTCAAATCTCGAAATTTTCAAATATAAAGGGGGTCATGCTATACATCATTTTAAAGCTCTCTTTGAATGAAAAACAATGATGAAGATAACATAGTTTTTTGTTGGGCCGTTACAAAATGGCGGCTGAAAATCTAAAAATGAAAC
Organism: Matsumurasca onukii; assembly: GCA_018831715.1. NCBI lineage: Eukaryota > Metazoa > Arthropoda > Insecta > Hemiptera > Cicadellidae > Matsumurasca > Matsumurasca onukii. The sequence continues at coordinate 19,398,405 of CM032065.1, forward strand.
AGAATTAAGAAACGCCTGTATTTCCATTATTATTTGTCAAAAGAAAATCTAATTATTGATTTTACTCGTCATTACGTAAGCTTTTCAACGATATACAACAACATGCTATTTCAAACACCTTAGTACCCACCAAAAAACCCCAAATTTTGAAAATGGTCTACTATGATTATCTAATTTTTTTCAAATACTAAACCCTATCGTGTTGTATACTGTTGTAAAGGTCTATGTACGTAGAAAACATTGGTGAAAGTTTTGTTGAAAATTATTAATCTGTTTCAAAATGGTGGCACAAAAACGTAATTCGTAGGGTATAATTGACAAAAACGTATGTATGTAATTTACACAAAAAAACTCAAAAATGATGAATTATGATCTTTTGGTATACAAATTTTCATCATATGCAGCAGTACCACTAGTAGACCCGCATGGTTTGAATCATACGACTCGAGCTCATTGCTCGCATGCAAGTTCGAGTCCCCGCAGGTGTTTGAAATAGCAAGTTGTTGTATATCGTTGAAAAGCTTACGTAATGACAAGTAAAAATCAATAATTAGATTTTCTTTTGACAAATAATAATAGAAATACAGGGGTTTTGTAATTCTGTTTTATTTTTAGATTTTCAGCCGCCATTTTGTAACAGCCCAACAAAAAACAATGTTATCTTCATCATTGTTTTTCATTCAAAGAGAGCTTTAAAATTATGTATAGCATGACCCCCTTTATATTTGAAAATTTCGAGATTTGAACCCGTGACCCTCGGATTTTGATAAGCCCTGTATACTAGAAAGTTGAAAATAATTTTCCTGAATTCTTTGAACCGGTTTTAGTTTGAATTTTTCGTTTCACTCGAGTCGGCCAATCCGTTCTCGAGATATACGTATGATACAGGTGGTCTGAGACACCCTGTATACATGTATAAACTATAAAGTCAACTTGGAACATTCTAACTGTCAGGTATCAAGTGGTTTTATAAGTAGTAGTAACTTGAAATATTAATCCTTAGACGACAAAATTAGAATAGCTTGTAATAGCTAAATTTAATAGCTTGAATAGCTTTTGACTGGGACTCGTGGCGTGGTCCTGTAATCCAGCTTCATGGAGGTCAGGTTTTGAGGATGGTATAGGTCTAAAGCGACTCAGATAGTCTCAGTGATCATCTGATGATATCTGATCACGCATCAACTCCTATCATTGTTTAGACATATCAGACTATCACCTGCGTGGTCCGGAAGTCACGTTAAGCCGCTGGTCCTTGTATTTCCATTGGTCATCGGGCTATTAATTAATGACCCATTCTAAGGAAGAGTCTGCCTTAGTTTGTAACAAGACTACACCTCATAACACATTACTACCACTCATCACACTCATGCTTCGCCACATATTTGCCTTAAAATACCCTCTTGAGAGTGGTTGGCATCTCAAATAGTGATAAAGCCCTTTTAAATTTATTTCTGGCACTCTACAAATTTCAACTCTCCTGGTGCAGCAGAGTATAAATCTCCTCGTAGGTAACCTTCGCTTAAGAAAAGATACTTTAATATCCAATTTGTACTTGTTACTGGAAATAGGGCTCTAGGCCAGGATATGCTTTCAAAAGAACAAAGGCCCTAGTACGGCTGAAAATATTACAGTCTGTGTTCTTCTATGTGTTTCTACTTTATCCAGGTGAGCCTATTTTTGATGGCTTTTGTTCTGTGCTGGTTAGTTCTCACTTAAAAACAGTAAAGCTTTTTAACTACCACGGATACGAACATTAACGTAAACATACTGAGGAGAGGTGAGGCAAACCTTGCTTAAAGTAAAGTTGGTTACCCTAAAAGACAGACAGTGAGATAAAAGGACTATTGGAGTTGGAAGGAATTGAGTAAAACCTGGACCAAAGCATTAGACAAGTATCGTTGCTTACCCTGCTGTTGTTTGCCTGGCACCGGATAACCTTCCCCAACTGCTTGTCGTTTTCACCGACTGTGTCTGCAAACTTGGCCGTTCCTTCCCTCATGAGCAGCTCCCGCTGTGCCCACTGGTTGTTGTCCTCACTGAACTTACTTGCCAACTCCTCAAACACCTCCACCTGTCACCAAACAACATTCGTGTCACTTACAATACTCTAATGTCAGTCTAATATTTATACTAAACTAAAATGTATACATTTTGATAAAAATGTAATAATATTTGCCTTGATTTCAAAGGCACTAAACATGTTTTTATTTGACACATTATAGCCCTACTTGAACTCCACGAATCACCCTGCAGACGTCCAAACAAAATTTGGTCTCCCTCCACAAACGCCTTGTAGGGCGTCTGGTGTTACTGATTCGATAGTTGTGGGGATTATTGCCTTCAAATCATTAATATTTCTGATTTTTCTCTGTAAATTTCAGTTTTAACGTACCCCCATGAAAAACGGTCCAGGGGAGTCAGCTCTAGAGAACATGGGGGCCAAAACTCATACCATTTATAAAATTTGCATATTTCTTCTTAAAACAATGATTGCCATTTTGACTGTTTTTAAAATCTATAAATACACCTTCTAATGGGCAAAATAGGCAGTCAAATAAACATAAACAAAAACTAAGAAACATCCCTTTCATTTGAGACTGTTCTTAAAGTTGTACAAAATAACAGCTGTCTAGAAAAGATGTTAAAAAGTGTATCAATACTTGTGTACACACAGTATTTTGTTAACAGTAATGTATAACAGTAATTGTATGATTAATAAATAATTGATTTATGGTGAAACAAAAAGGAAAATAATTTTTCTTAATATTTCATAAAACAACCTTAAAAATGTGATTGACATTTAAACTTACCTTTTCCTTCGGTAAGCACTGCCATGTCTTTTGTAACCTATAGACTGGGTTGGACTGAAGTCCTGAGATTATGGCTTTTAGTGATGAAAAGTTCTTCAGCACCCTAAGCTCCTGAAAAGATAACATGGGTAAGTTTCATAAATACAGTGTCTTTAGGTGTTTTTTTTAAGGTTTTTACTTTTTTTCTCTTTCTCACCAATTATAGTTGAACTTGCTGGAATCCAAATACCAAAAGCTATTGACAGTTAAACATAACATAATTTGAATTTGTTCGCTATGACAGTGCCATAAACTTCTGCTAACATTTATTTACAGAAATAACCTAAATAATTTATTTACAGTATTTAACCTAGTATAGCCTAGTTTTGAGTATATTCACAACCTCACTGCCATTCGCCAACCAATTTTCATTATTTTTAAATGGAAACCAATACTTTGATACTATAGTCTCAATTAGTCAAAGGATGATTAACTAAATCCTAAATCGACCAAAAGAAGTCTTATAACAAAATCAGTGAAATAGAAAGGAAGGAAAAGCAGAAGACTCTAAAAGGTAGCGGCAAATATACCCACAACAGGCAGATGAACCACGATTTCAGCCATCCTGGCTGTTATAACTTTGTTTATCTGTAAAGCTTTTAAGCCTGAATATCGATTTTAAATGTGTAACAAATCAAACAATGAGCACTTACTTGAGCAACATCGATCCAGGTACTAATGAGGCGAGCTCTGTCAGCAAACCTACAGTTAGGGTCCATGAGCACAATGCTGATAACTCGCAGAGAGACTGCGTTGAACTGGTTCACGGTGGCGAGTACTGTGGCTGCTTCCTGGCTACGTGACTTGTCCCGACGTGACCAGATGCCGCCCAGACACTGGTGCGGCACTAGCTTCTGCAGCAGCCTCTGCGGTTACACATTTCATCAGGGTGGAGGTAATAGACCGAATGGTAGGTTTTTCTTGCATAGTTAGTAGTTTAGGTAAGCAGTTTTAAAGTTTTATTAGCAATTTTCTAGCACCCAAAAGTGGTGAGACAGTAGTTTATACGATTTTACTTTTGAAAGCTTTGCTGCATGTGGATTTATTAGTTTTTACTGTTTATTCTTATCAAACTTCCTTGTATGGTAATCATATAATAAATGCACCAAAATATTCCAAAAATCTGCTTAGTCCAAACTGTTGCTAATCCAAACAGGGTCTGGTCCCATTTAGTTCAGATTAGCAGGAATCTAGAGTACAAAGCAAAAGTAGCAAAACAGGAATTTTGAGCAATCTATATCAAACTCCCCTACACCGTCAACTTCTGCCCGTGCCGGTCACCGTTCATTTAAGGTGGACCCTCCCCATCACTAAACCCACTTCAGGATTCAAACCCGCAATAACCGAGTGACCTAAATTGCCAGCTCGTCAGCTGACACTACAATCCACACGCCCATTTTCACACCTAGTAGAAGCTATCACCTCCTGATCAAGGTTCGGTGAAACACTCGCGCCCTAGTAGCAATCATGGTAACTATTTGAATAGACTGCCCAAACAGGACTCGGGCTTCTGCTTCAAAGTGTTAAGAAATGATTTGTCTAGGCCTTACTGCTTTGAATAAACTCTAGTTAACAGCTCGAGCTGATAAGGTTAAAGCATTAAAGAAACTGTATTACAAAGTTGATCATACCATGTCCATGCGTGTCAGCTGTTCGGCAAAGTGGCGCTCAGGAATGTCAGGGAAGCTGTACAGTGGAGCATGTGAGCCGTTAGAGTGTATATACACGGCATCGTGGGGAGTGAACAATGGACAGGAATCTGCAACAGCACGCTCTAGGATCAACAGTCAAATATAGGCATTACAAATCTATTGTTTATAGTTAAGTACACATGATTTTTTCAAAACAAATTCCACATCAGTTATTATCTGTACAGTATAACAATATTAATTAAAGGCTTTTCTTTTAGTAAACTCACAACACTTCTGATCCTAATTACATTTTTGCAGCAAAAAGCTATGGTTTCCTAGGAAGAGATGACTGCTATTTTACGATCCTAATATAACAGTGTCAATTTTTGTTCTCAATGTAATTATAAGTGAGGGTTTTCCTAAATAGCAGTGATAGTTTCCACATGATTGCATTAAAAACAAAAGACAGTACTGTTGTAAAAGAGCCTGTAAAAAGTGGTCACTGCTTTCCTAGGAAACCACTGCTTAAAGTTATTCTACACAACTTTCAAAAAGACACTTGGAAGATATTTTAAAAACAGAAATGAGGAAATCAATCTAAATTATGTTTTAGGATTTGAACAATCTGAGTTCATAAGCTAATTTAATAATTTCCGATCCAGAGCAGTCTCAGGTTTAACTCCTCCAGCAAACATTAAGAGTTTCACACTTTGAGTTGGCTGCAAACTATAAAATACTCCACTGACACGAAAAAAACCATTTTCAAACATCAAATTTAAAACTGATTATTAATGGTTGGACTTTTATGTTCCTGTGAATATATTTAAAAGTACAAACCATGTCTTGCACATTTTATTAATTGACCACTACAGGTCTGTTTTTGCAGGTAGGTTAAAATAATGAACACACAATTTTGAAATCTATTTCACGACAAATCTGTTCAAACCTTAGCGACTAGGAATACATATTTTGTTTCACTGACCGAGCAGTTCATCCTCCTTGGTGAAACGCTCGAGGCGATGTTTGACCTTGAGTTGCAACTCAGACTCGGGCAGGTGGGTCTGTACGAAGTACAACAGCTGGTGCAGTGTTGCATGGAGCGGCGGGTCACGGAAATCCTCCGGGTACGTGTCCAACCACACATGCAGTCCTAGCACCAGGGTCCTGCACATGCCAAAGTCAAAGATCTTTATTTTTCTTTAAACATCGAATACAACACATACCGTATCTACATTTAGCGGATCCGTGGCGGATTGGTATCATGCGCGACTCCGGAGCTCATCACTCCGGTGGCGCGGGTTTGATCCCCGCAGTCACCACTTACAATTTGTAATGTGACGCTAGGTAAAGGTCGAGGTTGAGTGGTAGAGAGGACTTTTTAGTCCTAAGTTCGCCTCGTTAAACAAGACAAACTTTACCTTTTTTTACCTTTTACATAACAACAGTAAGTCCACTGTTCGGACACCCTCACCATTCTTCCGAATATAATAATAAAACGTCTTTATTGGTTTTTACAAAAGGCATAGTTAGGGCTTAAAAACCCTTTCTACCACTTAACCTCAAATATTTCAGAAGATTTACAAAGAGAGAATACCAAGCTCCTGACCTCGAAAAAAGCGTAACGAATTGCAAAGAAAATTTGCTTTATTTGCGCTGACAATGCTTTAAGGCTTAGCTGTGTGTTGGCCTGTTTTATTTTGTTTATAAATGTTTTGTCCTGTTAAGAGTTGGAAACATTACAAACCATAGCTATTGTCTCTTGTATTACATTATGTTTCTTTTTAGCGAATTTCCTTTGGATAAATGCAGTCAACTAGGATATATGCAGTCATGAGCATTGATCCTGACCCCCAGAATATGTTTGATCATCTTGATGTTATTTCCATTTACTTGCATGGTATTTGTCACAATGAAACAAAAGCATTTTGCACTTTTGAACTAAATCAATTTGAATGTAATAGATTCAACTGACAAAATGTTTCAAGGGGAGAAAGCAAAATCTGGCTATCAGTCCTGTGTCTTCTGCTTGTCTTGTCTGTAGCAGAAAACTACAACCAAAATTCAATATTAAAATAATTTTTGTGAGCAGGAGCAAAACTTCTATATGCAAAAGCGAAGGTTTCATATATTTTAAAATAAATAAAGTGGAAATCATAGCTTACTTCCTGTGTTGATCAGAAACTACTTCTGGTAGATCCAACTCGTTGTTTGCTAGCTGCTCGTATCTGAAACATTAAATTATTGATATTTTTTTCTGAAATGAAATCTTACAAAAAATATCAATTTTTGAATCAAAGTCTCAATACTTACTTCAATTAATTTTTTCAAGCTAAATTTTGACACAGTAAACTTCTTAGTTGCCAAATAAGTATGGTAGCCACTTTTTCCTCACAACTTACTCTACCTTTTTAGGGGTCTTCCAGTTTGTAAATTTACAGAATACTGTCTACTCTACAATGAAATACACATTATCCTATTCTTCCCTTGTGTCTTTGATCAAATAATCTTTATTAGTGTGCTCAAAGTAGGACTGAAAAGAAGACATTTTACGTGAACCCTCTAAAGAAGATTGTAAATGTTGGAGAAAATCTATAAACATCAATTATCTTACAATTCCAAATGGCTGTTTCAAAATTTTAAAAAGACTTGCTTACAAAGGAACACTGTACATTGTAATATGTCTCAATTTTTGTCTGTATGGTATTGTTGAAGGCGGTTCATTCATTATTGAAAGCTGATTGGCAACTCAGCTTCTTTTCCAATAAAATTAAATAGTTTTACTTTTTTTAGACAAGAAGATGTGCTGCCAACCACCTTTAAATAATAATTGTAATATGTCTTTTCCCCCTATAGTAACTGTTCTGTTAATACTGCATCTCACCTGTCCAGCACGAGGTTGAGCACTTGCTTGGGTGTGGCAAAGGTGCGGTACGTGGCGAGGAACACGTTGATGTATGTAGACTCCAACTCCCCGTCATCCGTTGCTAGACTCTCCACCAGACGCTGTAGAGTGCCTGCCTTGATGAACCGAACCTTGACTGTCTCCCACTCTAGGTGCGAGATCTCGTCTTCAGAGTCCTGCAACATCAAAAACTAATTAGTGGTCAGGTTAAATCCACTATCAGGAATGAAGAAAATATGCACATAAGTATCCTTGAATTAACGTAATTTAAAACAGGACCAGTTTTGAGAATAATTTCATCATCAGCCGTTTCCAACAAATAGCTAACAAATAAATAAATTTACAATTTTTGTTGTTGTTAGACAAGGTTGATGATGAGCTTATTTTCGAAAAGATCCTGTTTTATATTAAAATAATACAAGGATACTTGTTTTTATTAATTCGTTGTAATTAGTTTATTAGTATATTTCCATGCACATGAAGGCTCAACTTTCAAGAAGATGAAATTGATAATAACAATACATAGAGATAGTTTTGGGAAACAATATTATCTAAGCATAGACCTATCAAGGACCTAGTCAAATTAAAAAAGAAAACAATTGTTAGGTCAACAAAATTGTTGTTCGTGATCTAGAACACAGTACCTGAGTGGACAGTGTACTAGTGGGAAAAAGTCAAATGTTGTGTAAAAAAAGGAGAAAATTAAATGAAATTACTAAATTTCTTGCAACTTTAAATTTATAAAACTCTTGCAATAATGTAGAACAACTGCTTATTAAGATTCTTTAACATCAAGCATTTATGGTTTGGTGAATGAAACATAAGACTTGCATATTTTTAGACTAAATTGGTTTAGGTCATACCTAAAAGACAGACTACTATGCGTTAGTGTCATACAATAAATGTAAATTGTTTAAAATTCGCTACATCAAAAGAACTTGAAACCCTTTCAGGAGTGCTACAGGGTAGTATACTCAGTCCCATTCTCTTTTTAGTTTATATACAATATTACATGAAAGCAACTTTACTCTAAAGTCTAAATTGCAGTGTTTGCTGACAACACTTCACTGTTCGTAGCTAATCAAAATCTTCAAAATTTAGAAATAGAATCATACATAGACCTCAATATTTTTTGAATGGTTCCAAAACAATGCCTTTAATATAAATTACTCTAAATCTACATATATTGAATTTGTTTTACTCTAACCACACTCATAAATAGTCAAAATTGAACATATTTATAGAAGATAATGTTCTAGAACAATCTACTGAAGGGAAATCTTTAGGAATAGCCTTATACCAAAACTTAAGTTTTCAACAACATATCAACATAATCAGTAACAAAATTTCAAGTTTGATTCACTTAATCAGAAAAATGTCTTCCTTCTGTAGTTCAAAAACCCTTATCACTATGTACTATGTACTAATCGTCCCCAATTTAACATATGGAATAACAATTTGGGGAAGATCACCATTAGTGAAACATCATTGGTACTTCAGAAGTCAGCTTTAAGTGCTATTTTTAGGAAACCACAACGTTACTCCTGTATCAATTTATTTAAAGAAAAAAAATTGAGACAATTAACTCTTTATACAAAAGTTAAATATTCTTCAAAACACATTTAAAATCCTTTTTAGATCAAAATAAACTGGAAAACTTAAAACTTGTAATCAATACAAAATTCTAAATCATCGACCGGCTTATTAAAAAAGGTTTCCTCTTTATAACAACCTTCCAAATTTTATGCAAGAAGAAACAAAAATAATTAAATTCAAAAAGAAACCAAAATCAAAATAACAAGCAAGTGTATACTACAACTTCAAAGATTTTTTTAAAGACAAATTCAAGATTAGTAGTTAATACAAAATTCATAGTGTTTGATTATTTTTATTTAGTTTTTTATATTGTTGTTGTCAATGCATGTTCTTGTGTTCGAATGGCAATAAAACATTATTATTATTTAAACATTCTTATCTATTATAATGTACCAGAGGATCGATGTTTTCAATGAACACACGAAAACAAAGAGAAAACTATTATCAATAAGCAAACCAGGACAAGGCAACTTATTGTTGTTTCTAATGGAATCTCACAATATCAGATTGCTTGCAACTCATTCCGTAATAGCCTTTAGCGAGAAGGAGGTACAATAGACACAAGTCTGAAAGGAACAAAGCCTACATTCGTATTCTCAAAATGAGACAAAGGTTTCATACAAATGCTTGGGAGAGGTGTCTTCTGTCTACACTCCTCGAGTATAACATATTGATTGCATTCCCGATCAGCTCAGTTCTATTACTGAGAACATGTGGGCATGATTATCTAGATGTGTTAGGTAACAGTATCTCATACATATGCAGATGCTATGCATATTGGTTATACAGGGTGTTCATAAAAGGGTGTCACTAGCTTTGGGATTAGGTTTACTGGTTTAAAATTTAAAAAATTACAAATAACATTTTTTTGAAGAAAAACAATATTCTTGATTTTATTTTTTGATTTTGGCTCAATAAACCTACATTTTTTGAGACTTTTTGTATTAACACCTTAGCAGTAGCATCTTATATTGCTTAGGTGGTAGGAATTGTCTCTTAAGACATATTGCTTACTGTACCATTTATTATTATTACCAAAAAACTCAAAACCTATTTCACTCAGTCAGTAGAAAGGGCTTTAAATATTTGAATTTTTCCTCTTTTTCTGCTATTTTAAGAACAAAAGCTCGACTGGGATTAGTAAGTTAGAAAGAACATAATTGGACAATTATTTCTCCAAGTTCACTCCAAAGTGTTCTTCAACTGATTCGATGAAAACAAAACGTTCAAATTCTTTTTCCTGAGCCTCATTTGGAGCTGTTATTTTCCCAGTTTTCTTATTTGTCTGTTACCAAAAGGGATTTTAATTATTATTGGTTTGATTCAGTTTAGTTTATCAATGCAAAGTAGTTTGTCGATTGCAGTTCATGGTCCTGGGTCTGTGTCTTACCATGCTGACGGCATGAATAGGCCTATCTCATTTTCCTGAAAGAATTTGATGATAACTACGATAAAAACCTCAATCTATATAAATAAAATAAGACTTTTGTCTGTACATTGCAATAAATCCATCAGCTTTTGGTTATCTGGTGTTTATATACTTTGCAAAAACCGAAACCAGCATCAAAATTCCTGTCTGTCTGTCTGTAACGTATTTAAGGCAAAATCGGCTTATAACCCAAAACTGGTTGAAGCTATAATGACGGTGAAACATCGTTCCATTTTCCATGGAAAATGGAACTGTTTAGCTGATTACACAGTGTGTCTTTACCTTTGTTTTGTATCAATACAACATCCACAAAATAAATGGCAAGGGACCAAAGTGGACTGAAAATGTTTTTTAGGCTTTTGGTCCGCTAAGTCAAAATCGAAACTTTGTTTGAGGGTTAAGCTAATCAGGCAGTGTGTCTTTAGCTACACTGGAAGCCTATATAACATCCTCAAAATAAATTGCAAAACCCCAAAGCGGGCTCTAAAAATGGCCGGAACGGCGGAAGTAACTATGACTCTCACAAGGCAAACTAAATGGTTTTTCTAAGGGTACATAGGAAACTATGTTTTTTTGTTTACTTTAAATTTGCAGTTTTCTTAAAATGTATACACAGCTATACAGAATATTTAAATTACAAGAAGGCCAATAATGAGTCGTAATTTTTATTCTTGTTATTTAAATATTCTGTAAGTATTGCCAATAATCTCCATTACGAAAAAATTACACACAGCTATGTTAATAAAGCCCCAAGGCGAAGCTCGGGTACTCTCAGCTAGTGTAGACTAATTTCCCAGCAAATCCCTCGGGTGCGTTTGATTGTTGAACTGTTTCAAAGCTCTGCATGAATGAATACCGATATGGAACAAGTACTTTGGATGAGTTGGGAAGAGCGGTTGAGTGATGAAAGTATAGAATAATGAGGCTCTGTGGTAGGTGATGTGGTGATGAGAGGGGAGGGGGGGTAGGATTGACACTTCACCCTACATAATCAACCGCTCTAACATCCCCTTAGCCTCGACTCCATATGAACCCACTGTCAGAATATACCATTCAACCAGTGACACTCACTTTTCAACTCTTGTTTCACAATTTATCAGAGAATTTTACGATTTAGGCGAGTACTTCGTGCAAACGCTTTTGGGTTAGGTTCGTTGAAAAGTTGGTTTTAGTGAATTATTGTTTTGTCTAAGTTAATAAATGAAAAATATAGAAAATGGATTTTTTAATACTAATGCTGTATTTAAGCATGGTTTATACAGTCAAAAGACAATCGAGTGAAACTTATTGCTATTGACATCTGATATCATAAGTATCATAAATACAAAATAAAATTATACGTGCATTTCGTCTATCATTTACCATTTTTATTTCTGCAAGAAAAATAATAGATGGTTTACAAATTCTTAAAAAACATCCAAATGAGTACCTAATTAATGTGCTTTTCTCTTCTAACAACAAAAACAATCTAGGAAACCCTCATTGTATTTTGAATCATATTTCTATGAGTATTTATCTCATCGGAAGAGCAAAAACTCAAGATATGAACAAAAGTTACACATTACGGCCAAAACCTTTCAATCTTACAAAAATTTAACATTAATTTACTATCCGGATGACATTGATGTAGGACACTTTACAAGAACTGTATCAACTAAAATTCCCAATCAGGGTAGTTTTGTCAATCATCTGTTTAGGTTTCAGTTACTATGTAAACAGCAAAAATTAATTGTGTTTACATTGAAGTTTTATGTTGTAATTTACTAATTGAGGTGAAGTAGTTTCAATTACACCAAGGTTCAAAAATTAGCATGGCATGTTTTACAGTTTGATGTAAAACATGCCATGATAATGGTTTTATAAAACTAGGTATATTATTTGTTTATCTACTGTAGTATTATGGGTTATGAATAACTGATAACTTGTTTGTTAACGTTAGCTTGCAAATTTAATGACTTGTTTACCCTAGAAGTTCTGAAACTATTGTTTACCATCAAAGCGATTGTCGCTTTTTTATGGCTGTAGTAAATAATACGGCGAATTTTGCTTTTAATGCAATCATATAAAAAGCCAGATGGCCACCACTCTCTAAAAAAACAACCTATTATTACAATTTAACAAAACTTCATTGTCATATTACAGCCATAAAATACTTTCTAGGAAACCACAGTTACGTTTGTATGGACATTTTATGACATGTTTACCTTAGAAGTTCTTGGTTGGTGTAAACAGCTGTATAATAACCAAGCTTTAACTGGCAAAAATGTTCTTATTTATGGTCGATTTAGCCATCTGGTAAATTTTCAGTTTGATATGATCCAATAGAAATGTATTGTTTTTGAAATTGTTAATTTAGGCGAATTTCCATAGGAAAGAAGGACACTTTATACTGTAGAACAAAGTTTGTACATATGTTTCTTGTGTAAATCTCTACGATAAGTTCGTTAACAAGCAAAATTGGTCTACGTAAAGGGACCTATGAGTGGGGGAGTATTTCTCCAATTATGAGGTTTTCGTTGTATAAAGAGTATTTATGACCCGATTTTGGTATGACTTCCGGGTGATTGGATTTTGTTGATTTCTGGTACCCATGTTAGGTAAGATCTAATAAATTGTATGCCTAGTTTCATCAAAATCAGATCATAAATATATTTTAAGAGGAAACACTTTCCTCTCTTCAAAAGGCACTTCTGGTGTAAAGTATACCCCGTTAAAGGAATTGCACTAAAGTACACGTCCACACACTTACGGTCCCCAATTTCAGTCACCTGCAAAATCAGTAGCCAACAGCAGACAAGAAAGTCAAATATACCAATCACCCGAGAGGGAGCATATAAAGTAATGTGATATTTGTGGCTGGAATCAGATTGCTCTGTACGTGACAAGCACTCGGCAAGATCACTGTCAGTATGTTCCGAACTCAACACGGCAACGGCTGAATCCAATCTATCAGTAGAGAAGCAATCCATTACATTGACGCTCACCTATTGTGACCTAGCCTTTATAATAGAACTCTACCCATTATTCAGTGCAGACTGTAGTTTTTTTTTTTTTTTTAGAGGTATAGGTTTGTGCACTTCCACTCAATTAACTTGGATTAAATATTAAAAATAGCATTCTTTCAAAGTCATAAACCTACTGACCTTCTTTAAGTAAGTAAAAAGTCTATGTGTACATCTAGTTGAACTCCAATAAGGATGTTGTCTTTATCCATATGTTATGGTCTGTAGGTGAGAACGTTGTTCCCGAAAATCCTGACCAACTACTGTATACAAGTTTTTATTAGATGGTTTGTGTTTCTATCAAGTTTAAAATCTAAATGTGTATTTGTAATATGTAATTTAACCCCCTCATGGTTAAGACGTCATAAAATTAATGATCTGCCGTTAAAAGATCACTAATTCCCTACAAATGAAGAATTGAGCATTTCATAGAGATTATTTGAACCGCACTAGCGATTAAATCCGTCCCTACAGTGATTACGCTTGTAGCTGAAGCTGATTGGAAAAGTAATCTGATTAAACCTTCAGATTAGGACTGAACCGATCGCTTAATTTGTCCTGACATTTGGTTTTAATACAGTTATGTAAATTTGTAACTCAATCTGTACATGAACAAAGAGTGAATGGTGGATATATCAAATTCATGCAACAGTTTGCGCTGAAAAGGATTAAATCAGCCAGAACAATAAGCAAACACCTACTATAGGGCACAGAAGTAAATCTGTATAAAGTTATTTTATGGTAAACTAGCGGACCCGACAGACTTCGTCCTGCCAAAAAGATTTGTAATGTGGCAGTTTTTTGTTCCGTACATATGTTTTATGTCTGTAAAATAGGGCTATCAGCTGGCAACCAATAGCAATAAAGCTCAAATCGACTACGTTTTAGTTAGAAAGTCATAAACGTCCTCCTGCTGTCAAGGGAGGACGTTTCATATATTACAGACTAGCTGAGAGTACCCGCGCTTCGCCTCGGGGCTTTCTTATAATTATTGCTGTGTGTCTATTTTAATAAAAAAACAAATTTAAAGTAAAAAAAGTTTCCTATACCGTATATCCTTCGAAAACTCATTTAGTTTGCCTGTTAGTTCACCATCTCCTCCTTATACGTGTTGGCTACCTTGTGAGAGTCATAGTTACTCCGCCGTTCCGTCTGTTTTTAGGCCTTTTGCAACTAACTAACATCCGTATTTTGAGGATGTTATATTGACATCAAATGTAGCTAACGACACATTGTGTGATTAGCTTAACCATAAAACAAAGTTTCACCGCTATAGTTTCATACGATTTTGACTTATAAGCGGTCCAAAATGCCTAAAAACATTTTCAGAGTCCACTTTGGTCCCTTGCTATTTTTTTAAGGATGTTGTATGAATATAATATATAGCTAAAGACACACTGAGTAATGGGGCGAAGTTTCACCGCCATCGGCTTCAGCCGATTTTGAGGTGTATAAGCAGTCCCATATGCCTTGAAAACGTTATAGACAGACAGACGGACAGGATTTTTTCAGTCAGTCTCGCCACCGCGGCCACGTGAGTGAAGAGTGGGGTACTAATTCGCCGGACACACCGCAGAGAGTGCCTGTGGGGAAACCTTTTCAGAGCCCAATTTGGATAGGCTGGAGTTCCCAAATGGCTTAAAAGTTTTACATACTTACAGACAGGAATTTTCTTAACGTCAGTTTTAGCACTTTACAAAGTGCAAGAAAACTTAATAAACAAACGTCGATGGATTCATTTCAATGTACAGACAAACTGAAACCAAATAAGTGTTTATCGATGTTTGACTACCTCGTGAGAGTCGTAGTAATCCCGTCATTCCGACGTTTTCAGAGCTTAGTTTGGTTCCTCGTCATTTATTTTGTGTATGTTATATGGATACAAAATATAGCTAAATGCACACTGCGTAGTGGGTTAACCCCTTAAACGAAGTTTCACTACCATATCTTCAGCCGATTTTCAGTTTTAAGCGGTCGAATATGCCGTAAAAACATGTTCAGTGCCTACTTTGGTCCCTCGCCATTTATTTTGTGGTTGTTGTATGGATATAAAATATAGCTAAAGCACACTGCGTAATAGGCTTTACCCTTAAACGAATTTTCACCACCATAGTTTCAGCTGATTTTGAGTTATAAGCGGTCATTTAAACCATTTTATTAAACTAATTTTAAATTCAAATAAAACTTCTGGTTCGACCACAATAAAAAACAATGTTTATTGTAATCTGGTTGAACCATAGGTTTTATTTTAATTTACCATGACAAACCACATAAGTTTGAAGTCCGAAATAAACTACTCTGTTTTAGTTTAAAATAAAAAAAAATACATGGCTAAAGTACAATTATTTTAAATTTATCATGACAAACCAACACTCGCTGTAAAGCATGAATAGTAAGTAATATGGTCAACAAACACTGTCGGTCAGACGTACTGACGCGCCGAGGAGAGGTACAACCCGTGGAAGTGCCGAGTTTGAGCGTGCAGCGGCGCGCATCATGAGCCTGTTTTTCCACGCTGAAGCAAGCTTTCCGAGCAAACGGTTGAAGATACGACCAAAGTGCTCAGGACCATTTGTGTAGGAAATTAAATTTTAAAGCTCGTATGTGCTGTCAAAAATTAAATATCTGTTACGGTTTTTCTAGAATTTTAAGTGACAGTTTTGGAGTTATAAATTTTCACATGTAGTGAGGTCCTATTAATGACCGCCATCTTGAAAATAATTAAATTATCAAACATGTTAATAGCCTATGTGTTAACCAGGTATATAAGCCACATTCCTGTAAAATTTCATTAAAATTGGTCCAGTGGTATTTGCGTGATTGAGGAACAGACAGACACACAGACAAACAGACACACAGACACACAGACACACACCATCTCATTTTTATATATTAGTATAGATCATAGCAAAGTAAAACCAAAGCTGCAAAATTGTGTTTTTGTCAGATTGTCTGGCACGTTGCGAGTCGATAGTGTGCATGAATCAGTTCTCGTATTTATATAAAGTTTTGACATTCTAAATGTTTTAAGAAAATGGTAACTTCATGTAATACAATTTGAAAGTGGCTAGTATTAGTAAGCCAACAGATAAAAAAGAAATTGTCAACATAAAATGTTTTCTAGAACCCTATTTTCCAAAATAGTTTTAAATTGTCTTTACCGTTGAAAACTGTTGTAAAAAGTATATATACAGGTGGTATATCTAGTATATTGCAAAAACAGACAATTTTGTCGCAGTTTCAAAACTTTAAAAAATAAATATTTTAGCCACAATTTAAAAACTTCTTAAGAAAATTTGCCCCGTTTCGTACTGTTCCTGAAAATTTTATTTTAAATTCTCTTATATTACTTTATTAGGATTATATCTCTCAATAATTTTGTATTAATTTGCTTTCGCTAACAAAACCTGAGCTTCCATTATTGCAAAGATAAAACAAGCGAAGCAACTTTTAATAGGATCAAATGCTCAAGGCTTTATTGGTTCCCATCACTGGCCAAGTTTTAAGCAACCTATTAAAGTTTCCACATTAAACAAGCAAACTTACTTAACAAGTGGTGTAGTAACTATCCCATAGGTCAATTTGGAGGAAGTCTCAAACAAAATTATTAAAGTATCTTTCAAAACTAAGATCTAACGCGTCACAGTTTAAATGTAGGCCTAATTACTGCTAAACGTTTCGACCTCGCTGTGGAGAGTCATCCTTAGTAGCTTGTTGACTGGCTGAGACTGGATTGGCCGGTCGTGACGTGTCTTATATACCCATGGATGGGGGGGGGGGCAGACGCCACGGCCGACCAATCCAGTCTCAGCCAGTCAACAAGCTACTGAGGATGACTCTCCACAGCGAGGTCGAAACGTTTAGCAGTATATTTCCACTGTGACGCGGTGTAAACCTGAAGCATTAGATCTTAGTGATGACACCGGTCACAAAAGCTTAAGAGTTAAGATTGTCTTTCAAACTCAGTACTGTACCAGAATCAAGGGAAAAGCGGACAATAATCGGAATTGCAAATGAAAAGGTTTACCTAAATGAATACTTATACACGTTTATCTGCATATTGGCAGCAGCACCATCAATTATATTAAATCTACTCAGTTGATTGGATTTAAAAATTACCTTGAAACTCAATCAAAGGATATTGAATATTTAAACACTTTGATTGGAAATTCACTTTAGCACTGATGAAAACTCTACATTATTCACATTTCATTGATGCATGCAATGTTGAAGTTTGATATGTAGATTAGACATAATTAATTATGTTTGTTTGCTGAGGTGAGGTTAGCTTTTGACCTATCACACGAGAGCAAGGTGAGCTTTATGTCTGAACAAGTACATTGTGCTTAGCGCAGGGGAGCCCTTGTTTCTCTACTCTTTAGTGTTTACAGCTGTGTTGAATATTTTAGGCAACTTGCTTTCACAAACTTGTCCATCTCATTTGATATTAATTCTGTTTAATAATCTAACTGTCAACGGTCCTTAAATTCAAGAGACTGTCTGTGGTAAATTCTTAGGTCTTTTCATAGATAAGAAGTCTTGGCACCACAATATTGATTTGCTCTGCTGCAAAGTATCCAAAGAACTGCTAAGACTACTGTCAAAATCCTGAGCAGAAAAGGAGATATACCCCATGGGTGGGGGGCAGACGCCACGGCCGGCCAATCCAGTCTCAGCCAGTCAATAAGCTGCTGAGGATGACTACCACTCATCACACTCATCCCTCACCACATATTTGCCTTATAATACCTTCATGTGAGTGGTCGGCATCTCAAATAGTGATTTAGATGTTTTTTGGCGTTATTACCTCCATTTCAGCCAAGATGATTTCAAATTAAATCGGTAAGTTCTTGCAACAAATTTCTTGAATAATGATCAATTCTTACATCGTTACCATATATCGTTCGTAACCATTTATCTTACGGATTCGGGATCATGCTTATAAAGTAGTTGTTCTGAAATAAACTCTAGAGGATTTTTCTTCTACAAATAAATACTAATTAGAATAATTGGTAGGCAAAAAATAAATCTTAGGTTGATAAATAATTAGTAGATATTTTTAGGGAGTTCTACGAGGAACATTTTAAATCCTTATCCATAATGCCTGAATCCTCTTTGCACATTTTATAAACTTTGTTCTTTTATAGGGCTGAGTGTTATATGAAAAACCTCCTGCTGAACACAGTAGTTAAATAAAAAACATTCCTAATGTTAAGCGTTACTGTTCAAAATAATCCATCAAGTTGTTTAAAAATGACAGCCATAAAAGTGGGTTTTCGCTATTAGAGCGAAAACTCCAAACTCGTAGTAAATTTAATAACATTTGAAACTAATTTTCCAATCATGATACATAGTAAAACGTGCTGTAAAAGGTCACGTAAGTCTGACGCCGTAGACCAAAGCGAGGCTATGAGCGTAGCGAACAGCCTTGTAACTCGTATGGTATAATGAGGAAATTCGCTTCAATCACGCCAGCAGTGCTTTAGCGCTTAGCTTCGTGACGGCCTGGTTTATAGTTTATATTATAGCAAACTAATATAGTAACTAATTGCATGCAGAGCATCAAATAAACTCTAAATCACATTTTCCACCAGAAAACCTACATTTTGTTATTCAGAATCACTGACAAAATTACAAAGTATATTTAGAAACTCATTATGCAATGAATCGATTCCTGGAATATTGCAAAGCACAGGTTAATTGAAAAGCAACATGTTTCTATTTACTGATCAGTTCTATGTATTAATAACTACTGTAGTTGATTAAGCAGGGCTTGCACTGCATTATAAATTTGTTACTTCTACCAGTTTCATGATTATGTATGAAATAAAAGCTCAATCATGTTTTTAATATTATAAATATATTAATATCATTAAAGCTTAGTTCTATAATATTTAATATGTAAACGTCAGAATTACATACGGTTTGATTTTATTTAGCCCCTTTCTAAATATAAACACACAAATGTTAGACCACATTAAAATAAAGCGCCGCGTAAGAAGATCTATCTGAAACCGATATTTAAAAACTCACACACACAAAATCATCACCTATTTAATAATTCTGTTAATAAAATATTACCTCTGATTTTATTATTTAATATTGCGAATCAACATGAGTCACATGAACACCGTCAACCTTATGCCATAAATCACCATAATTATTACCTTACTTTTGGAAAACAAATAAAACTTTTGAAAAACTAGCCTACAAATTAATACAACATATACAAAACGTAAAGAAACAAACAACAAACAGAAAAACACTAAAAAAAGTCCACAGCCGGTGACAACTACTGTACTTACCGTCTGACAATTGCTGTTTCTTTACGTCTTTGTGCATGTTGCATTGACTTCAGGCTAGGTTTTAAGATTTTAGTTGTTATGCTAAAAAACACAGTTGTTTGGTTGTGTTTGACTGGTCAGCTTACTCTAATGACTGTAGGCTTGCTCGTTTCTTAATGTTTTGTGTTATGTTTAAGGTTACTTTTCACTTGAAGACAGAATCAGATTGCAGATCCCGAAACGTCTTCTTCTTATCACTAACGATGGGAATTGTCCGCAATAATATTACAAACTCAGAAACTCCTCCATCGTCAACAGCGAACTTCAAACAATGAGTTAAATGTTCTATTTTGCAATGAGAAATGGCTTTACAATCATGCGTTGCGGTGTATAAGTATAGTCTACTATATTTTAGTTCTTCCGGTCCACTCCGCGTCCAAACTTCATAATCAGGTTGAGATATTTCGGCCTCGCTGTGGAGTACCATCTGTTTCAGGCAATCAGTGACTGAAGATGGTACTCCGAAATATCTCAACCTAATTATGAAGATTGGATGCGGTGTGAACCGAAAGAACTAGATTATAGTTGTGACTATAGTGTGTTTTAGAGTGTATGGTGTAAGATACTTACGGAACAAACGCTCTTGGAGGGAGTGTGGTAGCGCACTTTCTTCAGATACACAGTGTACACAGCGCCCTCTACCTTCTCTTCTCCCCACAGTCTCCATGTTGGCTGCTGCAACACAAGACACAACCATCTTAGATACAACAGCAGTTACAGCACCGAGCACGTCATACTGTCAAAACAGTGGAAGAGTTAAATAAATCCGGAAAACGTTATACAGTAAACAATTTCAGAAGTTAAACTATTATTGCGGACATTTTCCATCGTTAGTGAACAAAAAAGGATCACGACGTTTTGGGATCTGCAATCTGATCCCGTCTTCAGGTGAAAGTAACCTAAAACATAACACCTTTTTTGTTCACTAACGATGGAAAATGTCCGCAATAATAGTTCAACTTCTGAAATCCTCCCATCGTCAACAACAAACTTCAAACAAAAAAGTAAACAGTTGTTATTATTGTTCACGTATGTATAAGCTCAGTAAGACCACACGATGTCAGCTGACGCTGTCTTGAAAAGTTGGCTTTTTCCTCGTCCAAACTTTCTTAATCCCGAGCTACTCCTTTTTTTTAACTTCCCTCTAACCAACTTTTTTATCAAACTCCGTCCATTTTGATAATTCGGGACAATATGTATCCTTTAGCAAATTAAACTTTACGAGGGATACAATTAGCCTCTAGAAAATAAAGAGAACCGTAAGAATTATGTTCCTCGCTTTTAAACTTCACAGGAACTCTAGTAAGTCAATCATTGGTTGTACAGTCAAACATTATAATTTACAATACACGATTCCAATGAATTTTCCTAAGGTAAACAAAATGTCTGAATGATCTTTATCTCGCTATCTCATTAAATCTCGATAGTAGGCCCTACCCATAACGAGTATGCTGACTACTACTCGCGTGATTCGGGAATCTTGCTAAGACACCAAACCCAATTTTCAAACAGGAAGAACTGCTTCTTCAGGATATCTGACTTTTCCAAGACAAGCGATATTATTGTCAGTGCGATCAGTTACATAAGTTCCACCAGAGGTGTTAAGGAATGTGTCGGATGACTAGAAGTAGAGTGGAGTAGAGTAGAGCATGCACATGTTGCATTGTTAGCTCAGCATTGGTGTCTACATACCAGGAACCGGAAGCCTGGTCGTGGGAGAAGCACCATTTCTCACACTCTTACCTCACTGACAAACATTGCACACTGCTGTCTGCTGGCTGCACCCACAATCACTACGAGCTGTTATCAGCACATTTCCGTTTTTAGAGCTATTTATTTATTTGTAGGACTGCGCAGTTCGGGCAGAAAAATGGGATGGTACAGAAGGATGCAGTCCCACAAACAAAGCTGTTGTTCGTTTTCACATTTCAAAATAATTGTTACAATGATAAAAATGGGTTTTTAAAACTAGAGGAGCTTTCCGACAAGCGTATAGTGCGTTTAACGTTTACAAAAAAGAGTTGACGATAACTCAAGTTTGTTTTAAAGTTTCATTTGTGAAGCTATTAAACAACTTATGAGAACGGGCTCTATAGACCTAACTAATAGGTCAGAAATAACTCTATAGACCCAACCTAACTCTAAACCATAATAAATTTATTATTAAACTACTTATATGCGTAGTCTATCAGCAAAGTACAGGGATAATTAGTGGTTGACATTATACTCGTGCAGTATAGGTTATCCAATTAATTAGAGAGTGAAGTACTTCACAGCATGGATCAATTAGTTCTTAATAAGTTCTCATTTCATAAAATAGTTTCTCTTTCAACCAGTTATTAGTTTGAGTACAAACAAACAGCTCTAAAGTAATTGAATTGTGACTCAAATATGACTAAACTAATTAATTTTCCAGATTGTTATTGAATAGAGTAACAAATTATAAAAATTTGTCCGAACCTCATTTTAATTCCAAAACATCCTTTTCCCGCAATGGACAAGTTTCGCAAAAGTTGTGGCGTTTGATCATTATTTCTCTTTGGGCGGAGTGAAGTTCTTCCACTCCTCAGGGACCATTTCTAAAACATCACATCTCTTCTTCTCTTCTAGTTCTTATTTCATCCATTATTGCTGAGCTGCTCTCTGTTCTGAATTGTCTCTGGATGAGATTGTATAGTAGGCCTACAGATCGCCTCGAACAAAGACTATGTCGTAGGTTCTTTTGGGAATACAAAAGATGTGTTATACAAGGTGTCTCAGACCATAATCCGTAATACATGTGTACCTCGAGAACTGTGACTGTTTTGAGTGAAATAAAACCTCTATGTTAAAGTTACACAGAGAATAAAGGAAAATTATTTGCAAGTTCAAAGCACACAGAGTATTTTTATAACGGAGCACCATTTTTTACAATAATGAATTCCTCAAAGAGATTAACATGGTTGGTTTATGTCTATTATTTTGATAACTAAGTGTCCGAATTCCATTTCAGTTGTACATCGTTTCAAAGCTCTTTGAATTCTAAGGATATTGGAGACGGAGTGTTGAGAAATATTCAGCTGTTTTCAAATAGCGGACGAAAACATAAAACTGACTGGTGTTAACGATTCACCCTTTAACTTATTTGACATTGTGTTAAAGTCAAATATAATCCAAGATTACTGTTTGAAGGAAGGTGATCTTTCCATAAATATGTCACACGATTATATGTTCACAAACTTGCATGTTTATAGAGTCAAATATTTTAGTGACAAGGTTTAAATATTTTAAATAGGAACATGTGGTTTTCAAAACTATTGTAATTTATTTTCGAGATATTCTCAAAATATATTATTTTAGCCTATTCTTCCCTTGTATTTTATGAGAAAAATTGTTAAGTAACTTTTAGGGACTTGAGATCTAACTGGATACAAGGGGGATTGATGTCTGAAATAACGTACTTTGAAATTATCTTGAAAAATAAGTAGTTTAATACCTTCTAGCACCTACAAAATGTGGTACAACAAAAAGCATATGTACATAAACATACTGATTACTTGTACTCATTATTAAACCTGTTTAGTATCCTTGGTCGTAAGAAAAGTGTTAAAAAGATGACCTGTGTCCTTCCCCATGGAAGAAAATTTGGAGGATGTTTTTTTATCTGTAGATGTTTCGATTATTTTTATGACTTATATATTTTTCACATTATTTGTATACATTATACTTTTAATTCTATTACTGTGTCATATTTTAGGTTACTTTTCCCTTAAACACGGAGTCAGATTGCAGATCCCGACACGTCGTGTTCTGCTTGTTTACTAACGATTGAAAACTCCCACAATAATAGTTCAAACTCAGAAATTCTCCCATTGTCAATAACACATTTCACACAATTTGGTTTGAATTCATTTGGTTTGAGTCTAGTGTTGTTGTCAGTACGAAAATGGAAACTGGGAAATCATAATTAAATACATAATTGAGAGGGCACGTGGAAACTGACCGAAACAGTTAAGGTGGGGGCGAAGGGGGCTGCTGCCTGTGTCAGTTAGATTATAAGTCTGTTGTCATTGTCCGAGGTTTGCGTACATGGTGGTGGGTATAGGGGAGGTAAATGGCTTCATTAATCAGGTTATATCACAGCACAGCTCAGGCCGGATATTGCTGTACAGGTTGACAATAGCTTCACTGCCTACACACAGTACACAGCATATACAGGCGGATTTGCAGATTTCCCACCTAGAGTCTACTCAAATTTTTGCCTCCTTTCTTCCACCGGAGATTAGCTATCGGATAAATTGTTTGTAAAACTGTCTAAACGGTCAAGCAGAGTCCATTTACAGGTCGAAATGGGTGTTATGTACAAAGAATCAGGAAGGTCTGCATGGTGGAGAGGTCTGGTGCTGGGTGTCAGCCATCGGGTGTCATTGGTGAGAGGCAACAACAAACTATGTACAACAGGACCCTTGCTTTACACCTTAAAAGCAACGAGATTCGAACTCATGCCCAGTATCCTAAGAATTCGAAAATAACCATCCCTTCTTTTTCTAAGTTATTTTTACAAGAATATGTGTTTTACTCAAAAAGGTCAAACCGAGGTACATAGATTACTTATATGTTCAAAAAGCTTTCCACTGTTATTGTGGGCAGGGTTTCTGTTGACCTCGCAGTGCCTTTTATTCTAAATTAAACCCACCACTTAAGTAATCCTCATCTCGACAGGCTAAAGATAATTGGTAAGTCAATTGCTCGGTCATGACGCATGTTCACTTATTCCTAGTCTCCCATTAGTTGACCATCAAGAGACCACATTTTTTATCGTATGCTCAATGATGTTTATCTTTGACCGAACCTGCTTCATTCCCTAGTAGAACAAGCCAGACCAAACGAACAGCCAAAGCGCGTGCGTGCGTACTTTTTCTATCCTACGCCGCCTCCATAACTGGGCTATAGCTTTTTGAGCCCACGTCTATAATTTTATTATTATGCTACTGGATTAACTTTCAGCAGCATACACTAAGTACTAGAGAGTAGTACGAACCGAATGTGTGTTCGTAATTTTTGAACAATTCACTTCTTATTTGGTATCTTAACTTCAAATTTATACTTGTTCTTTAGTTGAACACGGCAAAAATATATTGCTAAGGTACACAATATTATCCTCTTACAATAATACTCCACAAATGTTTAAATGTTGACTATATTAAAATTAACTGACAGACTCAGACTTTAAAATAAGTTAGCAACTTTTAAATTCAATTTGATCTCTTCATGATTTTTTCTTTAATGTTCGTGTCAGATTGTCAGAAATATTCTTTTTTCAACATCGAAATAATGGTAAGGGAGACCAAGATCCCGGCCAGAAAATATAATTTACTTTACAGATTCTTAGAGAAGTTCTCAGTTGGTCGACATGGCGGGTCTTTAATCTTTCACTGTAAGTTAAATACTGGAAATATGAGGTTTTGTACTTAAATTGCCAAATTGACTACTTACATGCACTGCAAAACACGACTCCACTAAATCGCAAGCAGTAATTTATTGTTTTACTGCCTTTGAGTTACTTTTAAACGTTTGTACCCAACTGCTGCAAACTTCCAAGTCATAGAAGATACATCTAACGCTCTACTAAATTTAGTTTTTCTCACAAAGAATTATACACGCCTGTATACTTACGGATACCTCCCCTTCAAATTAAAAAACACATTACCCATGGAACTTGAAACGTTATGACATAATTAAATTCAGCGCCTTAGTATAATCAACTTGAATAGATTAAAATCCACCCCAGTACTTGCTCAGAAAGCTATACTTAACCTATAGATAAGAAGACGAATACATCCCTAAACATAAGCAGATTATGCTCGTTATAGAAACCATTCTACTGATTCAGATAAGGATTTAGTTTAGCAACATGAATCAGTGAAAAGCTTCTGTAGTTGAGAAGCAGTATATTGAATTGTAAGGGTTACAACTTCTGCCCTCACTACCACATATAAACGTATACACTTCCCACACAGTCTGTATACTTCCCACGCCTATCACTGTACACTCCAAGTGTAATTGGTCGAACGAATTACTTTTGTTTTGAAATCAATACGAACTGTTCGATTGTTCATAACTTTAATCTTTCGTTCGGTTATTTCGTAATACTGAAAAATGACTTCTAATTCCCCTTAACCATTTTGTTCGTTGAGATATTTGCGTTCTGATAAATGATTTCACATTTAAGGGGCAAGGCTACAAAATTTATTTCCGTAAATTTGTAGTGAAATATGAACGATTCATCAAGAAGAACGGTTTGGATGTCGTGTTGGTGGTGGGCGTGGGAAGAAGAACATTTAGCCAACTGGTAGATTGTGGACAAGGTGGTACTGTATGAAATATTGACTAGGACACGACATGGCCGAGGGTTTCTCACAATTGAGTAATGATGTAGCACTGGCACCCACAACTCTTCACGTGGTCAACTGCCGCCTGCCTGTCACTGTCAATCTTCATCTTGATACAACATCATCACTGACTTCTGGCCAATTGTTCAATCCAGAATTAGAGCTCAATGTCAAAACGAACGCATTGAAATCATCTCTAATTCAATTTAGTTTGCGACCGACGATCTCAACTAGTCATGTTAGACCGATGTTGAGATTAGTCTACTAAATGCCTTGGTACCTTGATAAAGATGTCTTGAAACTGTCACGTAGCCAATTTCTGCTCCAGGTTGGTCCCTAGCATTAATATATTGAGAAAAATGTCAGAATTGTCTCCAATCTTTAATGTAACAGAGGAGGTTGCACAAAAACTAGCGTTTTCAGAGTTGTTATTCTTCAAAAGAGGAAGATACGAACGATTTCAAAACTGCACCGGAGAGAGCCGTGCATTCAAATATTTGATGTTGCTGACAATCCTCTACCTCTATATTTTAGAAAAATGTATTTTTTTTTAGATCTAAATACGATCACCTAAGCCTAAGTGAAATTCACTCTTATGAAACTAGGGATAGGGAGAACTGCCGAACTGGGAAACACAGAACGGTTCATGATTGTTTACTTTCACAGGCTAGACGAAAAGTTAAGTTGGTCAACAAGCTGCCAAATTTGATTAAGAGTGCCCGATCGTTGAAGACATTTAAAATTCGTCTAAAAATGTTCTGATCGCGTTAAATTCTAAAAACAGACGAGTGTATAGCACATGATTGTAAGAATGTGCAACTAAACGACTAACCGTTTGGCTAAAGTGGGAAAATTCGAACGAAAATCTGTATGTTTGAAGTAGATATCGATGTTATATAAGAGTACAATTTTGTTTCACTGCTTGAAACTGAGTTATTCTAGTTGCAGAAACACAGGAAACTGTCAAGCAATCAATTGCATGTTTTTAAAACTGGCAGGGCATTGGGTTGTATTTCTGTCATTATAGCCTATACGCTGCAACTCGGTTGCATAAAACTGTCCCCGTGCACAGAGGGTGAGCTGTGTAGAACCTTTGTTGGGGTTGGTCAGATTTTCCTTTATGTAACCTAAAAATTCGTCAGAAGAAAGCTTTGTCATACGAAAACAGTTGAAAAGCCTTTTTTCGTCGTAACATATATAATTCAATAAGCCCGTGGCTCAGTGGGTAGAGTCACGGCTTGCAAAGCGCAAGGTCGCGGGTTCGATTACCTGCGCAGGCACAAGGGTTTGGACCGCTTTCCTTAAAAATCGTTTTGTGATGCCCACAAACCCCTAGGATAAGAACATATTAAAATGCCATTGGCGTAGACAAGACAAAAAATAAGGTGTAGTATAACCATCTTTTGTTGTGTGGTTGAAAGTAGGATGCACATTAATTCGGCGTTGCTGTCTTCTCCGTCGCCTTTTTTGAACTAAAGCGTCAGTAAAAAAGTAACAATGATTCAAGACGATAGTCAAAATAACGATTCCGCACAAGAAATAACGATGATTCAAATTCCACGCGGAACTGGCATCAAAGAGCAAGATGACTGATGGGGTCACACATTAACCACATTAGCGCTTGTTAACTTTTGATTGGCGGATTCAATTTTTAAATAAGACCACCGGTGTAGAATAAAAATAATTGTACAACTTATCAATTAAACCAATATTACAACTTTTATTGAAGACAAAGCCTTAGGGCGAAAACGGGAGACTCTTGAACTTTTATAAGAGCTTTGAAGTTATTTGAGTTGAATGCTATCTTGATTTCAGCAAAATATAGAGCTAAATATGTCGACCAATCACACTGAAGAGGCCAGCAATAGACGTGGGATGTAGTTTATGTGAGGAGGCGAACTATACAGAAGTTTAACTCCTACACTTTCTGAACTGCATCTGCAGCTTTTCATTGCCAACAGCGCAATAAACTAAATCATATCTGCAGTATAAAGGGCTTTGTAGCCTGCTTATGAATAGCAGCTTCTTTCTGAACAGGGATGAAATGAATAAATCGTTCTAAAGGAAGGTTTAACTTGCCTTTGAGTGAAGTAACTTAATTCATTGGTTTCATAGTCATTTGGGTGTGTATGTATCGTTTAAGTTAATAGATATTTTTTTAGTGCGGAACAACTTTTTTTGTATACTGTATTTTCTACTCATACCTAGACATCTAGATTTCATTCAGAAATACATAGGTTTCCATTCGATCTGTTCGTTCTTTTTACATTAATCTTTGCAGTTAAGTGACTTATTTTATTTGATTGATTATGGTTCAATTAGTGTTATATTTTGGACTTGGCCTATTTCCACAAGATTATGTCATGTTATTGTAGTATGTACTGCTGTAATATCCTCAAAGTGACGTTTGTTGTTGACGATGGAACATCTTTTTTCCTATAAGAACAACTGCCAATGATAACTAATCTACTCAATTAGATAAGTAATAATTTTAGCTACTCTAGCCCTCACAAATATAGACTGACGCACTAAATACAATTAATATAATGGAATCACACCACTAGATGCAAACCAAGCAAAACTCCACTCCTAGGAAAGTTGTGAGTCAAAGCCGGTAAGTCATTAGGAGTTTACAGTCGAGAGATTGTGGCTTAGCCTCTTGTAACATGCTTCACATGAACACCAAACATCATCACAGACTTGTAGGTATGAATCATTAGTGGGATATAACTACTTATCTCAATGTAATCATGTGAGGCAAGTGTATATCACTATCGTTAGCTCAATACTTCCTGCCCCTCGAAGAGTGTAGCCATGATAGTGTGTGGAATTTCAGCTATTAGCCTTTTTTTCTAACGAAAACTTCATTTTAAATTTTACTATTATGTCAATATTGACTGCAATAATTTACTGCGTTCGAGCATAAAAAAACGAAAACGTTGTAAAAATCCAACTTGCAGGATGATCAGTACATGAGTCAGAGATTGTAGCGGCTGTATTTTTGTTATTTGTCTATGAGTTTAGGAACCTGATGCGTTTTGCGAAATAGTAAACCTTCATGGCTATCTTATGGGCAAATTGACAATAACACAGTAGAACATTGTAAATTGTATAACGCACTATATCAATCTTAAATTGAATTTAAATATAATTTGAATTAATTTCTTTAAATTAAATTTTAATACTTCCATAATCTGGTTTAGTGGATAGGACTTCCCAAATGTACTAAAACACTGCTCAAAGACACCGACAAGGCAGTAGAAGTTGTCTTAACCACTATAACAGATACTTTTATTTGAGACACCGACCACTCCTAGAGGGTATTTTAAGCCGAATATGGGATGAAAAGTGAGTGTGATTAGTGTTTTGATCGATGATTAGGTGAAGCCTCGTTACAAACTAGGGCCGACTATTCCCCAGGTTGGGTCATTAATTAATAGCCCATTAATGGAATGGACCAACGGCTTAACGTGACTTCCGAACCACGGGGAGTGGCCATCGTGAAAAGTTATCACTGCGCCCGGGAATCGAACCCGAGCTGTATTGGTGCGAAGCACGCCCTATACCACTGAGCTATGAACAATACTATCGCTATCATTTTGAATAAGACACTTTAAAATAAGATCTTTCGGGTTACCGTTTCCGTCGAAGTCAAACCCACCTTAACATCCATTAGTTTTTAGCAGATCCGTGGCAGATTGGTATCGCGCGCGACTCCGGAGCTCATCACTCCGGTGGCGCGGCTTCGATCCCCGCAGTCACCACTTACAATTTGTAATGTGACTAAACGGTGACGCTAGGTAAAGGTCGAGGTTCAGTGGTAGAGAGGACTTTGTAGTCCTAACTTCACCTCGTTAAACAATACAAACTTTTTTTTACACCGAAGATGAAACACAATATACGCAAGCAAGACAATATTGTAATTGATGCTGTTAACATACACAATATGTAAGCAGCATGAATGGCGAGGAAACCGGACAAGAATAAATACGTCGATGACTAAATCCAACTTGATCGCAACTCATTCTCAGACCATAGTCTAGAGATTCAAACACTTTGGTTGAAGAGTTGCTGTTGCAGAGTATTTTTAACATCATTGCTTACCTTTGAATGGGAACTGTAACAATGTGTATTTAAACGTATGAATTTGAATATTTATGGGGCTTGAATTTTTTCTGCTTCTAGTGGTTGTTAGTTTCACGTTTGTTGTTTGACAGCTCAACAACAGAACCATAGTCGCTCCTTTATAAATTGAACTTTTCTTGTGTAGCGCATCTAACAGAAGTAGCTTAAAACAACGGCTTTTCTGAAAAGCTTAATAAACTAGTATTGTGGAAATTTTCCATTTCTGTCGTTAGTGAGCAAGATGATCACGACGTTTCAGGATCTGCAATCTGATCCCGTCTTCAGGTGAAAAGTTACCTAAACATAACACAGAACATGTTATGTTTTAGGTTACTTTTCACCTGAAGACGGGATTAGATTGCAGATCTTGAAACGTGGTGATCATCTTGCTCACTAACGATGGAAAATGTCCGCAATACTAGTTTAAACTCTGAAATTCTCCCGTCATCAACAACAAACTTTAAACAAAGAAGCTATCAAAGCCATCATGAAAAATGTAATAGATAAAGCATTTTGTTGTCTACGATTTTTGGTGTTTCTTTCAAAGTAATAAGGCCGACGATAACTTAAAAATATCGTCCATGTTAATGGACCTACTGCGATTAATAAACTAACTGGAAATGAAATAATCTAAACTTTGTGTTATTTAACAGGATTTGTTAAACGCCTTTACGGCAGAGCCATGTCCAACTTATAACAAAATAGCAGTAGTAATGACATATTATAAGAATTAGGCATACGCCAGTTAAATTTCCATACTTTAACAATAAATTAGTTAAACTGAAAAATATTCAAGTGAAAATTGTGTTGACATAGTGATGTACTGTATATAGAAAAAAACAAGCTGAAACAGGCTCTATTGAATGTTGATGTTCCGGGTGAATGTGTGAGCCAGGAAATGAAGCTTTTAGCCCTATAGAAGCGTGTAAGCGCAGAGCATAGAAACCTATCAGAGTGGAAAGCGTAGTAGATGACCAGCTATCAACAACAACAACAAAGCACCGCTAACAACACACGCTCACGCGACTTGCACAGGTCAACCGTCACCTGTATCCAGGAACAAATTCACCAATGGCTCTCAACTCCATATTCCACCAGTTCTCTTACCTGGTCAGAAGACACATCCAGACAGTAGCACGTAGCACTGTTGACACAATATGGGCAATGGACCAGTTCCCCTAGGCCTTCAGGCGGCTGCAAGTCTACGTAAAACACTGTGGCCATCACACACGAACAATCAAAATCACAGTTGACTAACAAAACACTTTATAAAGCGTCATTATTTTGAAACGTATAAAGAGCTGGACCAAAAACAAAACCTTGAGGAACACCTACTTAATGAAACGTCATTATTTTGAAACGTATAAAGAGTTGGACCAAAAACAAAACCTTGAGGAACACCTGAATCTATGTTACACAGCGTTTAATGACCCCACTTTTACTTGCCTACGACGGATAATTATCACCAAATGGATAAACCAATGAAACGATTACTAGAGGGAGAGACGATGTACAGAGCGCGGCGACCGTGACACAACTGACTACGTATAGGCGGTGTGTTGGTGTCATCACAATCACATCAGTGTACGAGTATAGGTGGGACGATGAGTCACACCGCGAGAATGGAGTTATCTAGCGAGTCGTGCGACCTCGTACTCACATTGCCAAGGTCACTGATAA
Source organism: Matsumurasca onukii (assembly GCA_018831715.1). NCBI lineage: Eukaryota > Metazoa > Arthropoda > Insecta > Hemiptera > Cicadellidae > Matsumurasca > Matsumurasca onukii. The sequence goes on from CM032065.1 coordinate 19,430,334, forward strand.
CATGTACGTTATCACTGGTAGTGAAAGTGCACAGGGGCAGCACGATGCTCTTGTCAAGGTAGACGTCTGGACTTGCTTTCTTCTTAAGTGACTTCTAGAGCTCCACCAAGTTATGTACTCCTTTTAGAACTTATGTATTTCATAGTGGCACCTTCTAGCTAAAAAAAATAATTATGTGTGACTTTTTTATTTTATTTCAGTGTTAAAAGATTCTCTTTAACCTTGATTAAAGTCGCGATTATTGACATATTAATTTTTAAAACTTATGTGTCACTAGGTTGTGATGATTGCCCGCAGAACTACTACCTTGTTATCAAACCAATGATGGCCATATTGTCTTGATAGTCAAGGTTATGCTCAGCAAGTAATAAAAGGTTATTGGCTTAGCTCCTCTGGTAGTTGCGTCGGAGTCTCCCTACGTGTGGGGAGACTCCTTCACAAACCTACACGAACCCTCTCGAAGATTTCCACTCCGAAGTCCGCCCAACAGAAGCGACGTTGCTTTCATCTGTACTAATGACCATGCTAATGACTACTAATAGATCAATCGGCTGTTTTGCAATAACAGCTGTATGGAATTGTTTCCTGATACTGAGTGGAGAGGCACAAACACTGAAAGGTCAGCAGAGCAATCACATTACCCGGCACTCTGCGAGAGGACATTACTTGCTCTTGTTCGAGGTGCTTCTCTACTCAACTAACTGTGTATACAGTACTAGCAAGTTAGTAACTATGCAATATACTAGGCAATATTCTCGTAGATACAAAACACGTCGACAGATCTTATTTCACACAAAACAATCTACGTACGTATTTTGTGCATTTTACATAATTATGGATTGTGTTCTAAAATGCACTTTTGCAATTTATTATGTAATTTAAATTCGAGCCAAACTCATAGAAGGGCGAATGTAGCCTACTTGGAAATCATGAATCATCAAGCTTCAACGTTCACCTGCAGCCATAATCAGATGCATCATGCAATAACATAGAGTCAGCTAGTGCTCGACGCTGGTTCCCTAGTGCTACCTGCCGATGATTCAGAATCGATTCATCGTAGAGTAGTTTCTATCAACTGTGTGATGTGTTTGAACGCGCAAAATATGTAATCATTGACAGAAAGCCACAAACATGGATTGTACTCCAGCGAATTCCCGAGCGGACTCTATATTCGGTATAGGGAATTTAACATGGGACAATTTGCAAACGATGGTTTAAGAAGATTAACGTACTAAAATGGAGAAAGTATTTCAATATAAGCATAGAGCAATAAATTTGGATTTGTACGATCATTGTTAAAAAATTAATTCACCATGTTTGCATTTAATTGTAAATTTATTAGGTGCCTGCCCTTGACCGCCACTATTAACTAAATATTTAAACAAAGGTTAATACATTTTAATTGAACACTATATTTAAATTTTATGCATGTATCTTTTTTATATTTTACGCATCTATGGTTATTTAACTATTGCATATGGTACCCACCGACAAGTTATGCATAACATGGTGGGGCAAAGATAATGTAAAAAATTGTAAACATAAATATTTAAAATAAAAATGGTACAGCATATAAAAGCAAAAACGTAAAACTACGAGGCCATACAAAGTATTTATTCACTTAAGTATTTTCATTTTTTTATTACAACGTTTTGAGTTTTATGCTCTTATGAGAAGATCAAGTTTTAAACAATCTAATTAATAATTAATTGTCTAACGAATGTAAAGTTTTAGACTTTATATGCAGCAGCCTGACTAGTTCTATGCTTCCAGTGGAACATATTTTTATTTAAGTACATTAGCCTGTTTAAAACACCGTATGCAGTGTTTACTTTATGTTACAAGCGGTCTCCAAAGGGTCTCGCGACCGCAGATATTATATCCGGCCGATTCTTAACATTAGTCGTATTTAGTACTATCTGAGAGTACCCACGCTTCGCCTCGGGGCTTTATTAACATAGCTGTTTGTATATTTTAAAAGAATTGCAAATTTGCTACCTCGTGAGAGTCATAGTAACTCCCGCTAATAACCGCCATCTTGAAAATATTAAATTATTAAACATGTTAATAGCCTATGTGTTGCCCAGATATATAAGCCACATTTCTGTAAAATTTCATCAAAATTTGTCCAGTGGTATTTGAGTGATTGAGGAACAAACACACAGACACACACAATCTCATTTTTATATATTAGTATAGAATAGTATAGATGACGATCTTTTTTATACAAAAGCTATCTTGATGCAGTTTTAAACTTCTGGTACACAATTTAAACTTGTTAATACAATAATAAATCAAGCTTACTAAAAATATTCTATAAAATCGCAAACATTATAATTTAATCTATGATTTAACAAAAAATTAAAACAAATCATTTTGACGTTAGGTTGTCAAAACGCCTTCTTATTCTACTACTCATCACACTCATTCTTCACCACGTATTTGCCTTAAAATACCCTCATGAGAGTGGTCGGCATATCAAATAGTGATTTAGTGATATACTAATAGACTTACATTTTAGTACCTTACAAGATTATTGTATGTGTCAAGCATGCACATTTAATGTTGGATACACACAAAACATCATGTTGTTTACACGAGCACAGCTGTGCTCGCTGTGAATCGTGCAGTTTGTTGCGAGGTTGAGTCACATATACGCGTAGATTGAAGAGTTGTGTTGCCAAACCCTGGCTCAGGTGTCTGACCTTCGACTCACTGAACGTGTCGTTTGTACTGCAACTTTTTAGTTGAAGCTTCGAGGAAACCTTTATTGCGCACTGGATAACTAGATTATAGCTTTGCGTAGGAAATAGAGCTATTCATGTACTCGTATGTCACCATACAGAACAAATAACAAAATGGTGAGCAATTTTGAGCTTTCCAATACCTACAGAGTTAAACGGCAACATTTGATGTATATAATTATGATTTAGAATTATAGTTTGTATAATTATCACCATATATTTGTGTGACCACTCTCTGGGTCACATTTTTGGATCGACTGTTCGATGTTTACGACATTTTGAAAACATCTATTTCATGAATATCTCTAATCTAGAACAACAGCCTGTAAAACCAACCTAACGAAAGTGCGCTTTGGGGCAGAGGGGTGAAGGGGGGTTCTAACTTGTAGCGTTTAGATTGTGTTATTTTCTAAACACATTCGGTTTAAAAGTATAGTTAAACATAAATCACTAAATCACTATTTGAGATGTCGACCACTCTCATGAGGGTATTTTAAGGCAAATATGTGGTGAAGGATGAGTGTGATGAGTGGTAGTAATGAGTTATGAGGTGTAGTCTCGTTACAAACGTTAGTCTTTACAAAAATAACTTTAGCCTTTATCACCTGGAATAATATGGTATAATTTTTTGGGGGAACTGCAACCTCACAAACATTTTAAATTTTAATAGCCACCGTTTGGAAATGTTCAATCAATTGCCGTTAAGTTCTGGTAAAAAGATGTTTAACAAATTACCAGCAAACATCAGAAAACTTCAAAATTTTAAAACTTTTAAGTGTGAACTAAAGCACTTTTTATTGTCAAATTCATTTTATACAATGGGAGAATTCATGGAAAATGGTATTTAAATTTTTATTTGCATACTAATATTTTTTACCATATAGTTGAAGATGTTGTAGCTATCCTTTCTTACCAGTGGTACCTAGTAGATTTTATGTGTTTATTTTGTTGTTGCTACATAGTAATTTGTTATCAACACAATTATTGGATATTGTATATTGACAAATAAAACTAAACTAAACTAAATAAAGCTTATTGAAACTTAATAATTGATACTAGCTTATTAAATACAGTACATAATACATTAGTATTCTTGAATTAACAGGATAAAATAAATGTGTATGTATGCGCATTTTACATATTAGATAATTGCAGTGTTTATCTTTCCACAAAAGTGTTCTTTAGTTTTAGGCTTTAGCGATGTCTATTTAACTGCACTGTCGAACTACGCCACTACAGTTAGTCCTGCAGTTTAGAATTCAGTCAACAAACGCAACAAATATAGGTAAGTGCGCCTAGTCCGAAATGACTGCCATATCTACTTGCCGGGTCACGTGACTCTCAGAACATCAGCTGTTGGTGTGACGCCATATGTACATGACACAGTATTTGACTACAAAATATAACCACAACTTAAGCAAATAGCGAGTGTTTAATCAACGAGTGCTTGCTGGGTTACAGAGGAATTGTGTGTCAGGGTAGATGGAACGACGTTATAAATGAGCAACGATATGTCCAACTGTCCACACAAAACAGACATTCTTTCACACACCACATGAGCAGAGAGATTCATCGCCCACTACAGCTGTCAAGTGCAGACTATGTAAAGCAGATAGCCGGTACATATGTGTGTGTGGTGTAATTTAGTATTTACACTTTTAACTGAGTTCGGAGGTCGCAAACCTTGGGAAACAAGCGCGCGCGACCTACCCATACTCCCATAGAGGAGTAAAGAAACAGAGGCGCAGGTGGAACCAAGAAGCCGGCCGGAGAGGCGTGTAGCCTATCTAAATCTAGTGTAAAAGGTAAAGGTAAAGTTTGTCTTGTTTAACGAGGCGAAGTTAGGACTACAGAGTCCTCTCTACCACTCAACCTCGAAGTGTATACACGGGTAAAATCCTAAAATGCAAAGTTGTTTAATTGCTGTATTCCTACTGCTAAATAAATAAACCAGGGCGAGACTAAGCGCTGAAGCGCCGCTAACATGAGAGCGATTTTTCTTATTACCAAAGAAGCTACGAGGCCGGGGTAAGAGTTACGCGGCTACGCTCAAAGCCTCGCTTCGGCCTTACGTTTTTTACCGCTTTTAGATTATTAAAACCCCATTTTGATTAAAAAATTCTCCCCCCCCCCATCAAAAGGCTAACGAACTTTACCAAGATATTTACAAAAAGAACATATGATTAGAACTAAATTCCATGAAAATCGGTCGAAGTAACAGTAACTTGCTGTCGAAAATTGCGGGTTTTCAAAAAATAATTGAAATGTAAAAAATAAAAAACGTAAATGGCGTTTTTCTAGCTGCAACACTGTGTCAAGTTGACCTTTTAACTAGGCAAAAAGCAAACTTATATCAATATACATTTTGTACGTGTCAGGGTTAAAAATGCATATGGAAGTTTAAACTTTCTTTGAAAACCAGAATGAAAGAAGGGAAAGTAACAAATCAAATTTTATTAATGAATCCAAACGAGGTAAAATAAGGTTTTATGCATGTATTTTTTACCATGTTTCTTTTGATCTCTTATCTTTGACTAAAAAATCAAATGCATTTTAAATTACTGAAACAAAGGTGCATGGAAATAGTAAAACTAAATCACTATCACTATTGGAGATGCCGACCACTCTCATGAGGGTATTTTAAGGCAAATATGTGGTGAAGGATGAGCGTGATGAGTGGTAGTAATGAGTTAAGAGGTTTAGTCTTGTTACAAACTAAGGCCGACTCTTCCTTAGAATGGGTCATTAATTAATAGTCCAATGACCAATGGAAATACAAGGACCACCGGCTTAACGTGACTTCCGAACCACGCAGGTGATGGTCTGATATGTCTAAACGATGGTGGGAGTTGACGCGGGTATCATCAGATGATTACAGAGACTATCTGAGCCTCTTTAGACCTATATCATCCTTAAAACCTGACCTCCATGAAGCTGGATTACAGGACCACGCCACGAGTCCCAGTCACATAAACATTATTGGCACCCTGGTCTTTTAAGTTGCTATATGTTGAAATATCAAACACATCCATACACTGAAACCTTTACGAGAACAAAATGCGTGCACGCCGATTTTTCTTCATCTACATACAAATCTCCTAAAATCTGGATGTTATTAGAGAGAATAAACAGATGTAGGTTTGTATTTAATGAAAAGGTTAAAATTGGCAAAAGAAACGAACATTGTATTTTAAAAAGTACAATTGTTGCACAGTAGTTGTTTAGGTCTTTATAAACCTCAGTTTACATTAATTTTGAGTTTATGCGAATTAACCGCGATTTTGCTTATCCGGGAAGCCTCAACCCGACTTTATCGCGATTGATCGATAGTTGACTGTATTATTGCGGACATTTTTCATAGTTAGTGAGCAAATAGATCACGACGTTTCGTTATCTGCAATCTGATCCCGTCTTCAGGTGAAAAGTAACCTAAATAAAACGTACCAAAGAACATTAGAAAATGAGCCAGCCTAAGGTAATCAGCGTCAGCTGACCATAGTCAAACACAACCAAACAATATGTAGCTGTTAAAAAGTCAAATAAAAAACGTTAAAGTTTTTTAGTTGTTTCCTAGATTATATTTTTTAAGATTCAACGTTTTAGTTCTGCTCTTCAACTGCTAGGCCTACATTTTGTTTAGTTGTGTTTGACTGATTAACTTACGCTGATTACTTTACGTTAGCTCATTTTCTAATGTTCTGTGTTATGTTTTAGGTTACTTTTCACCTGAAGACGGAATGAGATTGCAGATCCCAAAACGTTGTAATTGTTTTGCTCACTAACGATGGAAAATGGCCGCAATAATAGTTCAACTTCTAAAATCCCCTAATAAAAAAACCTCAAACAAAGGGAAAAAAGTACAGTTAAGGATAAAATTTGCTGGTCATATAGATTGCAACTTCAGTTGAGTGTTTAACGAATGTACTTGTAGATTGCGCGAGAAGTGGAGTTTGCGATTACCAGTGCTTGCGGCTGTGTTGAGAAACATTTCTGTGGCGGCGGCGGTAATTCTCTTGTTCTACAAACTCTTTCATGCTTTCCCTCGCTAAGTAAGTAATTGAATTTACCTTGTAAACGCTGCAAACTTTGCGTAATTAGTTCAAACTCTGTGCATTCAGAATATACAAAATGCTGCGATAATATTATCCTGTAAAACTGTGACTGTCGCGGGTTGTTTTTAGGTTGTCTGCTAACTTTTTAATTATGATTTCCTCTAAGTTCTTGAAAATACGTTCTTTGTTATTTGTGTGGTCTTCGTTTATTTCCGGCTGTGTGAAATTGGAATAATTATGTTGAAGTTCAACTGTCAAACGCGTAGTTTGTAGTCGTGTGAGGTAAAATATAGATTTTATGTAATTGTGCAAATAAATCGTTAGTACTTTTCTTAGTCACAACAATTTTTATACTGAATATTTAAATAGAGTTTGCTGAGTATTAGTATATTAAACTTCAAAGAACTGTGTTTAATGCGGATGCCTCCGGAAATTCAACTTTAATATCAGTTATGTAGCTGTTATAACTCTTTTGCTTTTTTATATTTTACTTTATTTTTGTAAACCTATACCTTATACGTGAAAAGTCTACCTATATATAAAACAATTAATTAAATCTTCATCATATTACATTTTTAGCTGCTTAACAACAAAGAATACTTTTTTGGATATTTCCTCTTGCACCAATCTACATAGTTCGTATGAATTTTGTTATTTGCATTTATTGCACGAGTGCATAATAAAAAAGTCAGATAATCCAACCCATGTCCTTTTGAAATTGGTCGGAGGTTTACTAAAATTTAAACAATCCAAATAACCAAACCTAAATTTACGTGAGTTTTTAGCGTTAAGAGTACGCTGTTTTTTTTTTTTTTAAAGATCATCATTTATAATTTAGTTCTAGGTTGTTGGACTCACAGGTTGGGCTTCTTTGCCTTGCTGTTGTTTGCTACCTATGAACGCATAATCCAACTACTTTAAAACGTTTAATCATATATTTTTCTAATGGTAATCTGTGTTTTTTTAGTTTTATTTTAATTTGTTGCCTAATTTTGGTTGCTGTTCACAAACATAAAATAAAATCTTTAAATTCTACTATAGAACTTCGAATTCGATTGTGCTTATGTATGGTTCTAGTGAGGATCCCCAACGGACATTTGGCAATTTTTCAACAAGAAAATATGTCTCAGATGTGGTATTGTATACACTTGATGCAGCCCTTGGATAAATTTCTCGAACACATTCGTATATTTCTACATCCTCAATCATTACTGAATTGTCTTTGTATTCCAAAACGGTAAAGTTATCATGCATGTTTATCGTATTATTATGGTGGTAAAACACTTTGCACTACTACTTTGAATTAAGTGGTCACATATTAACTATTACTTCACTAGTAAAACCTACGAAGTCCACATTTAATCAAAGCAGTAACACAGTTATCGATTACTAAACAGCTGTTGCCTTTCTAATAAGCACGCGGGTGTCGCAGATTATGTGCTAAGCTGAATAATTGCCGCTACTTTCACTAGATCAGCGTCTTGCCTTTCCTTTCACCGTCGGTACATCTACGGTTTACTTATAGTATACAATAGAGCGTTGATTGCTCTATGTGCGCGTGTGTGTGTGTGTGTACAAGGCAGAACGGTAGCTCTCGCGTGCTTAGACAAGCAAACAAATACTCGCGTGTTCGTTCAACTGGCTAACGAACCGACACGCAGCTGCTACTGCTCACGTGATAAAAGCGGATACCGAACTCACCGTGATTACAACTCTTCCATTCCGTATATTTATATCTGTAGGCATTTTTCAGGCTACGTCTGTTAATAATACGTCTCGAACATTTTATTAACAGACATAACCTGAAAGATTCCTACGAACAATGATCATCCGTCTGTAAAATCTTCAAACTTCAATATATTTATGATTAATTCAAACAATTTTTTAAAAAATAAAGGTATCTGTTATCTATGCCGATTTTGAGTCTTGAATAATCCCAAGACATCGAATAAAACTTACCACATTTTAAATTTACTTTAAAAGTTTTTTGGACGAGAGAATGGTGGATGGAGTGGACCAAAAGGTTTAGGAGAGCTTGGCGTATTCAGAATGCTGATTTTCGATCATTGTTTTGTCACAAATTGTTTTTTCGTCATTTTGGTTACGGCGACATCAAAATTTATGCGATTAGCTCAACCCATATTGTTTTGGGTTAATCAGTGCCCAAAGAGAGCACTTTTCCAAGTCCCGCTCTTAAGAACTCTCGGTATAGCACGCGTCGGCTGCTTATATTCTAAAGTTTCATAAGATATATCGAAATGGAGACTTGTAAGTTTTGTACTATATTAAGTATTTGAAGCTGAAAACAACTGAAATGCTGTATTGCAGGTATTTTATGGCGTGTCAGCTGTGCGGGATCGTGCCAAGTTTGCTGGCTGGGCTATACATTCGCGTGACATGTGAATAGTTTGAAACAGAAATTGACAAAGTTTACGAAAGGACTTCAAAAATAATTCGTTTTTAGATTATTGCATAGTCTTAAATCTAGTGGGTTCGCCGAACCAAGTCAATGTCATCTTGGTTGTTAATATACTCAGCAAAACAGAACAACTAACACAATCAAAAGCGTTCATGTATGCCCATGGACGCCCATACTTTTAGGAAAAATTATTTTTAATATTTCACAATAAAGCAAAGTTTGAAAAATGTATATATTTTGGAACAAAATATTGGTAATTTCATTATTTGGTTTTCATACTGTGTTATACAGAGTGATTAAAAGTCTTTAGATTTTTATATTTATACCTTTTGTATATAAATCTTGTGGTTAATGTTATATTTTTAAGACAAGCCGAACGAACATCATCTCAAGGGAAAGTGTTATAATGAATTATTTACTTTATTTTCAAGCTAGTTCTACAAGATTACGATAAAAAATTGTAGTCTTTAATAATGGCAAGTTTCTCTTCCAGAACGCACAAAAACGTGTTTCGTAGGTTATATTTTGTAATTTCTTTTTATTCCATACCCCCCGGAATGTTAGCTTCTTCCTCACCCCTGGAAGATACCCTAATATGGGCGACCCTGTGAATACCTCTTGTCTGCTGCATAGGAGAGGCGAGAAACTAAGAGTAATTAGTAACAAAATAAATGTTCTGAACAAATATTTAAATGTAAAGCAAAGTGTAAATTTGTTAGAGCAAGACTGCCGAATGCATCAGTTCCGGTTCGCTACCGCTAACAAATAAGCAAGGCAAGGAATCAGACAGGATAAGATGAATTGAAGAGCGCTGTCTGAAGTAAGGCTGCTCACGCAACCGACTTCGTAAGTTCGTGACCATCGGCAGTCGATTCTTTGTCCACGGTAGAAACATCAATTTACAACCAGACAGACTGGGATTTTCTACACTTTATTGAAGATTCAATCGTTTTGCGGCTAGACTGGGCATTCCCTTGTGAATTTAAATGTGTCGTTTTTGACGGTGACTGTATGCTGTTAATTTTGTGCTTTAGGATAATTTTTACTGTCATAGCGTACGGTCGTTTTCTTATCATCGAGCTAACAGCTCTTTTAGCCGTCAGGGAATTTGTTGATATATTTATTCTGCGGGTTACTAAATTTCCACCATCCCCAATATCATGAAACCCCCTTTTTAGACATATGGACGATAAAACTAATGTTGGTTACTATTATCGCGGCCAAAATATGTGTTTAGCTTTTTTTAATGCTTTAAACTTTTACGAGTATCTTTCATTGTCAGAAAGAATGGTGTACTCCTTCAGCACTTGGTCCTAGCCTTTTGATGTGATCTGATGCGAGGACGCTGAGTGAACGAGGATCAAAATCATTTTTTGGACGGTGAACGATCCTTTTTTTCATAATCCAACAATATTGCGAAATACATTTAATTTAAGTTTATAACGATATAGATGCTCAAAGAAAACGATTTGTTTAAACTCTGGTTAACATTGTTTAGAAGTACAACTGTATAGACTGGTTTATCTTTAGTCGGTGTTAAGACTAAACACAACTCATTGAAAACAGCTGCTGTCCCTGCATCAAAATAAACAAGTTGTTGTGAAGAGTAACATTTAGGCTGATTAAAGTTAGATACATTAAAGTAGCGCAGATAGAAAGGTATGTGTAGGAGCCTATACAATTAACACAATTTCACTTTATAAAATATGTCTTAAGTTCTGATGTCGCATTAAGTTTTTTAATTGATTTTTTTTTTGCTTAATTAGTATTATACCATCCATACTCACTAGTCAATAAATTTGTATTAATGTAATTCATTCCATTATTCATGAGCTGTATTCAATTCATTATCATGTCATTAATAAATATATCAATTTGGCACTTATTTGTTTCAAAATTGTTAGTTAGTAGTCAACACATGCAATAACATTGTAAAATTTGTTTTATTTTGCATGTTAATAAATAAATAAACTTAAGCACGTCATTACATTGTCAAAAACACCTGATTGTATGTAAACACTCTATAGGCCGCATCTTTTGGTTGATATCAAGACGTTTGGTACAAATGTTATCATTGCAAACATGTCTAGATTAGGTTCATTAACCAGCACATCGTTACGTTCATCGGAAATGCCCTTAACGGGGAGAGATAATCCCCTAAAAATTAGTTGGTCCTGTAATCCAGCTTCATGGAGGTCAGGTTTTGAGGATGATATAGGTCTAAAGCGGCTCAGATTGTCTCAGTGATCACCTGATGATACCCGCATCAACTCCCACCATCGTTTAGACAAATCAGACCTGCGTGGTTCGGAAGTCACGTTAAGCCGTCGGTCCTTGTAATTCCATTGGCCATTGGGCTATTAATTAATAACCCATTCTAAAGAAGAGTCGGCCTTTGTTTGTAACAAGACTACACCTCATAACTCATTACTACCACTCATCACACTCATCTTTCACCACATATTTGCCTTAAAATACCCTCCTGAGAGTGGTCGGCATCTCAAATAGTGATTTAGTGATATAGAGAAATGCCCTTAACGGGGAGAGAGAATCCCCTAAAAATTAGTTTTCAGGCTATACGAACTGTTGAAATTGCCAATATGTGTACTAATCATCAGCAAAATTTGTTTAACCAGATATAGATAGAATTTTTCGCCACCATCATGGTGTGGCTGATTAGATGTTGTTGACTCTTGGTACACACGTTGAATACGGTGACATACATTTTGATACTGAGTTTCATTAATATCGGTGCTTATATACATTTTTCATATCCTATATTCTCATTTTAGAGGGGTAACCGTCCCCCAAGAGGGCACTTACAATGTACAATATCTAAATCGCTATTTGAGATGCTGACCACTGTCATGAGGGTATTTTAACGCAAATATGTGGTGAAGGATGAGTGTGATGAGTGGTAGTAACAAGTTATGAGGTGTAGTCTTGTTACAAACTAAGGCCGAATCTTCCTTAGAATGGGTCATTAATTAATAGCCCAATGACCAATGGAAATACAAGGACCAACGGCTTAACGTGACTTCCGAACCACGCAGGTGATGGTCTGATATGTCTAAACGATGGTGGGAGTTGATGCGGGTATCATCAGATGATCACTGAGACTATCTGAGCCGCTTTAGACCTATATCATCCTCAAAACCTGACCTACATCAAGCTGGATTACAGGACCACGCCACAAGTCCCAGTCGGTGTTTATATACAGTTTTCATATCCTATATACTCATTTTAGAGGGGTAAACGCCCCGCAAGAGGGCACTTACGGTGTACAATATCTCTCCGCTTACGGGAACCAGCTGAAGCATACTTTAACAGTGAAACAGGAGACGGTGCAAGCTACACCGAGCACTCTGTAGAGACAGAGGCGGAGAAAGTGACTGGCTGAAAGGGAAGCTAAGTACGTCAGGTCTGGAGTAAAGTAAACCGGACCAACTCAACACAACATTCGACACCGCCTTTCTTCAACACACACACACTCACACATACACGATTCTGTATCCGGTACACAGTCCACGTCCGTATACGTACAAGACACACAGAGACACTGTATACGCGGGGTTCATTGTAGAGGTGCGGTATTCTTCTGTTCTTGTGAAAAACACTTTAGCGATGAAACAAGTAACAGCTTTTATTATGAGTCACAGCCCTGATGACCAAAACACAATACAAGTCACAGAAATCAGTTATTCGCAAGCTGGCTAGCAGGAAGTGGCAACCCTGTACAGAGAGTTGTAATGCTGGTGAGAGAAATAAAAAATCTATATGCGCGTTTTTTAGCGAATTTTCAAAGTACTCATTTATATACAAATCAAACATTTTTGTACTTTACCAGATAAGTTTTTATTAAACAAAATGTATGTGGTAAAGTACAAAAATGCTTTTATTGTATACTTTCGACTACCACAAAGTTAATGGAGAAACCATCAAGACTCATTTATACTTAATTTCTATTAACGAACAAACGTCGTAGATCAAAACCGTTGCAGTTTTGAGCTTCCTAACACGACCTAAATTTAAATAACAAAGGTCTTACGTACATTTGAGCGCAAGGCCACTTTAAATGTCGCATATCTTTGTCGGATTTCCAAAAAATTAAGTACAAATGTACCTTTAGTTAATCTCTAGGGTAAATTCGTTAACAAACAAAATCGGTCGGTCGAAGGTGACCTTTCGGGTCGGGGCGTGACCTCCTAAAATTTGGTTTCATGCTATAATAACAGTACTTATGATCCGATTAGGATAAAACTTTAAGTAAACATGTACGGAGCATTTATGTTACTGTACCTAACATGTTTAACAAAATCCGTTCAGCCGCGAACCAAGGTTGAGGAAGTTTGCTAAAACTCCTAGCTAGCCCTTAGACAATTTAAATTTGATCAAGATCGTATCCTACACAATTGAAAACCTTGCAGAGGTGCTCTCATTCAAACTAAATGATCATGGGCAGTTTTCAAGGTGCTTACCGTCAATGAACTTAACAAATCTAAATATTATACAACCATGAATCCTATAATGACTGTCGATGAGGAGGATGATGACCAAGCTATACGGAAAATCCTTCAAATTTTTATTTTATTAAGTGTTTATCCTTTACCTCTATTGAGTATAAAGCACTTTTTGGCTTTTATAAAAAAATTAACCCAAAGCGTATTTTTCGGAAAATTTCCAAGATTTTACAATACCCAGAATTGATATTCAATAGCTTTCGAGGGCGGGGGGTGAAAATTCCCCTTCGCTAAGAAAATTTAATAACAACCACCAACACTCAAACATCAACTACCAACTGATTGTGTTAATCACATGAAGACGACTCTGACCACAGCCACATCGTGAGCAGTTGACTACAGTAAGTGGCAAGGGTAGGTTATCAGTGACGTCACGGACAGGTGATTACGTCATCAATCTCGTGCTGTCACTCGCCTCCCCTGACTCATCCGACAATTCCACCACTCACAGCCATTTCCACAACTCTTCACGCGATGCTTTTATTTGTATTTTATCTCGTATAAATTTATATATTACATAAATGTATGGGACTTAACTCTTAGGCTTTAGCGGCCCGTGTTACAATACTATAATCTACCATGTTCAAAGATGGTACTCCACGGCGAGACCGAAATATTTCATCAGGCTAATTATGAAGTGTTGTCGCGGTGTGAACCGGAAGAAATAGTGACCATCACCTGCGTGGTTCGGAAGTCAGGTTAAGCCGTTGGTTCTTGTATTTCCATTGGTCATTGGGCTATTGATTAATGACCCATTCTAAGGAAGAGTCGGCCTTAGTTTATAACAAGACTTCACCTCATAACTCATTACTACCACTCATCACACTCATCCTTCACCACATAATTTATTTGCCCTCATGAGTCACGAGAGTGGTCGATCTCAAATAGTGATATAGTGATTACATAATTTTAATGTATGGGACGTTAAATTATATGTTCTGATAAGAACGTGAACTACCAAGTAGGGGCAGAAACCACGGGTGTAGGCCAAAAGTGAAGAAACCGAGTATAGTACAAGTCTCCAAGATAGATTCAAAAGCTTACTCTTGTTAAAAAAAATAAAAGGCACATAAAGAGTACCATAAAATTTCTGTAAGACCAGCACAGCTTTTATTAAAATACTTATGTACTGATCACACCCATATGCCTGAACCGGGCATCGAACCCGTGACCCTCTTCACCGGAGGCCACAGCTATCCTACTGAACTACGGACGCGGCAAGTAGGAAGCAAGGTATTTTTGCGCATGCGTGTCGAGGCCGCGAACTCCAAAACAAGTTTGTTTGAATAAATGCATGTCTGAAAAACGCCACTGGCGTGAGTGAAATAAATTTTCTCTGAAATGTGTCTCTCTGATTTGCAAAATGTAACTATTATCCTTAGGTCTCAGCTTTTCGTTATCCATTACCACAGGCGTTACGGGGCTGACTTCCCTTACACCCTCGCTTTGCATCTTTTTTAGGCGTTACGAGGGCGTATCGCTTCAGTCTCAGCTCCAGCACCATCACGAGCGTTACAAGACTGTACACTTCAATCACAGTCTCACAAGGGAAAATTCGTGTCAAATTTCATCAAATTCGAACCACTCGTTCCGTTGTTATAGTGGAAAATCAACTTCAGGCCGCCATTTCGAAAACGATTTTTATTGTGTTCATAAATCGATAGGAAACATCAAATTGCAAGGTTCTAATTACATGAAAGTCTGATAACATTTATTGGTTTTAGATCACTGAAACCACATTTTGGGTGCAAACTCCTCCCATTTAAATAGATTATAGATATGGTATTTTGAACGAACTTCACCTATTCGTATACTTACAAAAGGAACATTTACATCAAATTGCATACAAATCCGACAAACTTGTGGACAGCTTACACATTTCCGTTCTGTTTTCCCAACCATATTCTCGCCTCACCTTGCCATTTTAGCTTTCTTTTTAGATTTTTATCACTAAATAGTGCCAGCCGAGAGTACAACCCTTGCCCCTGTGACACTCCAACTGACTGACCCTGTTGCAGCGTCACAATACGGTGTTCCTGGATGGAGGCTGTGACAAATCCATCGTGCCACGGAGCTGTCCTGTCCCGTACTAGACGCATTCCTGGGCGTAACAAGTCGGGGCCTCGACACAGAATACGCCGGTGTATTTCCCGTCAGGGGCGTGCGCATAAATCACTAAATCACTATTTGAGACTCCGACCACTCTCATGAGGGTATTTTAAGGCAAATATGTGGTGAAGGATGAGTGTGATGAGTGGTAGTAATCAGTTATGAGGTGTAGTCTTGTTACGAACTAAGGCCGTCTTTTCCTTAGAATGGGTCATTAATTAATGACCAATGGAAATACAAGGACCATTGGCTTAACGTGACTTCCGAAAACGCTGACCGACGTTAGTGCAGTCTAGGCGTTGGATAGTGCTTTTAACTTGCGTCTGTAAAACGACGAGTCCATTAGACGAATTTTAATTTTCACTTAAAATAAGAGAGTTTGTCAACGGGGTTTTGAATATTCGTTTCTTTACATCTCAAATAACATATTATAGATAACATAGGCTAGCTGTAAGAGTTCCTACTGTGAAGTCACGTTGTTTTTCAGGCTATTTTAAACAAATTAAAGCGAGTTTGGAATATTAGCTTTTGAGCTTGTATAAAAAACCTGACCAACCGTACAGTTGAGATGGTTTCAAATTTAAAAAGCTGTTGTATACAAACTGATGATGTATGTCGAATAATGTATTTGCGAAAATGTTTCAGGTGGTTCGAAAACTCCACTAGCGGTGTTGTTAATGGTGACAAATTTTAACATGTTTTAACCTTAATAAAAAATCAAGTAAATTTAGTTGCAGCATACATAAAAATGTGTTTTTCAACAAAATATAATTATAAAAAACAACAAAATGTAATTTATTTCATTCACACATCATACATGCACGCAGGCATGACAATTTATAAGCACATATACTTATTTCCTGAGACAAAGGTAAAATTATCTTATGTAAAGCTTGAAGAAAAGACCCGCCAAATAATTGTGTGGAATGTTTTTATGATAATAACAACGCAAAATAGCTTTTTAATGACACAGCGTTTAAAAGATTTCAGTTTGTCTTCGAGAGCAGCTTGAAGAATAACAAACGTGCTGCAATTATGCAGAATTGCATTGATAATTTTCAGATTATTGCTTTTAAGTCATTGAACTATTTGTTAATTATTAAATTTGTTGAAAACGTTGCATGCGTCAGGGTCGAGCATGTGTTTTTTGGATTGAAAGTTCTAAAAATAGTGGATCATAAGTGGTCTGTAAAAAACTAAAAAGTCCTTTTGATAATCTGAGACAGCGCAAATAATAACCTAGTAAATTAAACCCCAATAAGCTTCCGGTCAAATAATAAAACCTTTGAAGTTCATAGATATTCATCTTGCTGGTAAAAAACCAAACAACTCGTTATTAACTTCTATTTTTAGATCACCAATCACAACTGTACGAGTACTCAAAGATAGGTTTAAAAAGAATTCACTATGATTTAAATGGCATGTTGCTGGAACTGACTAAACAAAACTAATACCTTTTATAATTAAAATCTTTCTAACTTAAGTATACATTGTTAAACTCGTTGACTCTCTTAAATTGTATCTCTTCTGCGAAATCATTTGCTCGCTAGATACAGGTCAGTTCAGGAAACAGGTCACATCTCACACAGAACTATAGAAGTAACAAAACCTTGTTCCATATGTTCGATTTATGTGCGTTTTATTTTCTTCCTTATCCCACCCAGATCTTTGATAGCATATTGGACAAGTCATACGTTATTCTATCGTCTTTCGACACAAAGGAATAGAAAATGCACCTACATTTTGGAACTGTCGTCATGAAATGGCACAATTTAACCCTTTTATTTGTATCTACAATGTTATTTACGTCTCTAAACCGAAACAAATTTAGTGAACATTCACATTTAGTACACATTTTTCCTTCATAACAGACAGTTTTAACAATGCATACTTTCCTCAAGAGGTTACAATTATTAGCGAACATAAATAAATAAATACTTTAATGCGGAAACATATACATGCTATGCAATCGTCATATTTATAGGTTGAACTAACATTTTCCTTGCATTCTGACATCGAGGTCCCATTCAAACATACATTTTGTTTATTCGCTCTCTCTCATTCATTTGAATTGTTCCACTCTAGCCCTCCTATTGTACTTCGTTAAGTTCTGCAGTCTCCCAGTTATGTGCCATAAACTCGTCTGTACTGTAAAATTCTTTTGTAACCAAGATTTGTTTTAGACGAGCTTTGAACGCCTTCGGCACGTGTGCACTTTTAATCGAATTTGGCAACCGGTTGACTAGTTGAACTCCTGCCTGAGAAGACAAACGTTCATGAACATCCATCCACAGGAAATAGAGTTAGTCACTTCTACTGGCGTAGAAACGAAACGCCGTAGAAAAAAAGTAGTTTCGAGCACATGCCGACTCGAATTGCAGCACTTCATACAGTACAAATAAAAAGTTATTATATGTATACGTGTGACCACTCTAGAAGAGCACAGTGTTTTTCCAATGACTGGGACTCGTGGCGTGGTCCTGTAATTCAGCTTCATGGAGGTTAGGTTTTGAGGATGATATAGGTCTAAAGCGGCTCAGTGATCATCTGATGATACCCCCATCAACTCCCACCATCGTTTAGACATATCAGACCATCACCTGCGTGGTTCGGAAGTCACGTTAAGCCGTTGGTCCTTGTATTTACATCGGTCATTGGGCTATAAATTAATGACCCATTCTAAAGATGAGTCGGCCTTAGTTTGTAACAAGACTACACCTCATAACTCA
Source organism: Matsumurasca onukii (assembly GCA_018831715.1). Lineage (NCBI taxonomy): Eukaryota > Metazoa > Arthropoda > Insecta > Hemiptera > Cicadellidae > Matsumurasca > Matsumurasca onukii. The sequence continues at coordinate 19,448,907 of CM032065.1, forward strand.
TTACTACCACTCATCACACTCATCCTTCACCACATATTTACCTTAAAATACCCTCATGAGAGTGGTCGGCATCTCAAATAGTGTAATGTTCACGAAGTTTGTTCCAAATTTTTCCTTTTGGAAATGTGTAGGTTAACTTCGTTATTCAATAATTTTTGTCTTCATCTTCATCTGGCTGATGGATTTCGATGCTTTTTCGTAGACGTGTGGGGTCTTTGACATAAATTTGTACAAAGAGTTCCGTTTAAGCCAGACCATAAATACAGATTTTGTAACCTAAAACTCCATTTTAAGGGAGGGGGAGGGACACCCGCAGGAAATTCGCCTGGATTCACGGTAGCGCTTGTGGCTATGTTTTGCGATGTTTCGGTACAGTGAAGACACTTTGTATCAGATAATCTTCATAGAAATAACTTCATTACACCAATGTTCAGTGACAATGACCGATGAGACTGAAAAGACTATTTTTAGTCCAAACTTCTGTCTTTCTCTGAAGCTCAGTAATCACTTCATCGATCGGTCAAACATTCCACGCCCTAGACATTACCGGTCATTACAAGAACTTGGTTAATGGACACCTGCTTTATAGGTCAAACGCAAACCGTTTCAAAGTGTGTGCAAGTCTGCAAGGTTTAACAAATAAAGTGCGAAGAAACGAATTTTATATTTTTGTTTACACTGGAAATGTGTGAGGTATTGTACAAATTATGACTGTAGGCAATGGACGGCACATTAACTGGCGATAGCCACAAAGCCATTGTAATCAAAATTAAGTAAACTAAAAGTGCCTTTTTTAAACCAATAAAACAATAAATAACCACTATATTTCTGGAATATAATGGCACAATCTCACCCTTGCACCTCTCAAGGAAAGCCGTGCTCTCTAAAAAAGATGTGTTTTGACAAAATTGCAAACGAATTCTGGAAATTATTTCCAATACGATTATGAGACAAAAACTAGTGATTCTCATGAGAAGATATAACTTAATTTAAAAAATTGACATTCACGAGGTTCATAAAAGTGTATGTATTGTTCCAAAAAGTAAAACGAGACCAATTTCTTTTATTTAATTAAAATCGCTTATATTTTAGAGGAGCAGGTCTAAAAGAGGGGTTTGCCTAAAACCAATTTTGTAATAGCTAGTTAACGAGTACACAAAAACAAATGTTGAGAAGCTTCATCAATAGGGCCTGAATCATCACACCGGTACATTTTTGACCGTATTATGAAAGTCGCCTAGTTTGCGAGATCCCCATTATGAGCTTAAATTTATTTGGAAAACAGACCATATGTATACAATTTTGTACATACGAGGCTCAAAACTCGTTCTGGGGATGAAAATCATCTCATCAGACACGAATATATAATTTTCCCCCAAGGAAGTTCGTAGAAATGGGACAGCAAGCAGGTAACAGTTATTGTTAGGTGATAATGTGTCACTGAACACACAAACAGTTATCAAGCACCTAGTGACGTCACCAGTGTCAACACAGCTGTTTCTAGACTTCATTTACTTCTCTGTAATCACTTGCAAACAATGAAACCGCAAATTGCAACGTCGAGTCCCGCCTCACGGCCTCGTGCACAAAACTAACCCTGAGCATAATATATCTACGTAACTACACAGAACTGTGTTGTAGTCTTTCTTATAATCACGACTAAATACTCGTATATGAATGGACTCAGAGTGAGTTTAAGATGTCTACTCCCACTACAACTTTTGAAAAAGGAAATATTTTTAAAATACCTTAGGGGAATGTTTTTATAATAGTTTGAAGTTTGTTTTGGCGTACTTTGTGTCACCCACCCCACCCAAAATTGGGGGGAGGGCCCTTCCAACTTTTTTAAATACAAACCACCCTTCCTTGAGACACCTGAAAAGAAAGGGAACTTCTCAAAAATTCAACGACGCAAAGAAAAGTTTTTGATCTCAACTCGTTTTTCTGTTACACCAATTTAAAGATGACACAAACTAAGGTTTAAAACTGTCACATTTCACAAACAATTTATTTAGAATGACAAATTTTTCTTCCTATAACATAATCCCATAAAGTATTTTGAAGAAAATTGTATGTAAAATGTGGCATTTTAAAACGGATTGTGTGATTTTTAAATTAGTAAAACGAGTCGAGATCAAAAAACTTTCTTTGCGTCGTTGTCGTTGAATATGTGTTTAAATTATCTTTCTTTTGAAGTGCCACAAGGGGGGAATTTAAAAAAATTTGGGTGCCCCGCAAAGATACGTCAAAACAAATTCCATAATCCTATAAAAACATTCCCCAAAGGGTTAAAAAAGGTATATTCCTTTTCAAAAGTTAAGGTGGGAGGGGAGACAGTTAAAACTCACCCATATATATATCCATATACAATATAATTATGTCCATATAATTATGTTAATACAAACCTAGCCTCCATACTTGATTGGACCTATCATATCGATATAATGTCATAGGACAAAGTACTGGATCATGAGCCTTCATTTAAATACCATTACATCAAATATCAAGTTCTTTTGTGCTCAAGGCAAGAAAATATTATGTCTTGGTGAGACTGTTTATTTCTGGCGGTCTTCACTTTTTCAAAGCCGCTTTTACACAACGTGCTGTAATTGAATAAGAATTTTTCCGTTCTTCATACAACAAAAAAATCCTCCACAATTTTACATTCAATTCATTCCAACGCTACATTAAAAAATACGATACAAAGCTCGATAAGTATTGAAAAATATTGATTTCACCAACTTCAAACCAATGTGTAAAATCCCCGTTCACAAGTTTTGAGAAACGCCTTCAGTAGTTGAGGAGAGTAACGGTTGATTGAACTCAAAGTCAGGTTCAAAGCGTTTCGTCAACAAACAGTTTGGGCAAGTGTATAGAGTATACTCAGTAGCCGTGCTCTCCAGGATTACACGGACGTGGTTACTTTGACTATCCTGCCTGGGCAACAGTACTCTGTGTAGGTCTAGTCCGGGTAACTATTGAAACCATCCTATTGAAGTTCTGCAGGATCAGAGTTCAATAGAGTGGCTTCGGGTTTCCACCCGAGCTCGATAGAAAGAGTCACTTAATGATTAATTTGTATTTGTTACCGACCCCCATTTAAAGTTAAATTGCAAACCATCAAACATAGTATAGATTCTGTAGAAACCGATAAGTCTTTTTTTAGGGCAATACATCTATTCTTACTACGAAATTTGCTACTAAAGATGTGGAACTGAATTTCATAGTTTTAAAATTGTAAAATTAGCGATGCGATTGGAGTTTTAGAGGGGCTTATCTCAGTCTGTAAGTAACTGGTTAGCTTACAATGATTTCTCTAAGCTGAACCATTTTCCTGTCCGAAAAACGAAATCGATTGCAGATTCTGAAATGTCGAGAATTACTGTATGTAAATTCATGTTGGGGCTGATTTATGGAAACTGTCACATCCTGGTAAACGTATAAAACGCGTTTTAGTAGGGTGTTAACAATTTTCTCTACATTAAGGTGGTCTAGAATGCCTCTAACAAGTTTTGTGAAACAAAACTATAACTAAACATTGGTGCAGTGAAGTTATTTCCAAGAACCTATCATATAAATTTCGCAAAATTACAAAATCTAAAAAGTTTCTTTTTGTTTTAGTTTATCTACTGTATTTGGTATGACCATACGCGATTGTTGAAAGCATTCTAAAGTAAGGATTTTCCTACATAATTTCTTTTAATTCAAGTACTAAGTTGTATGAAGTAAAACATACAGAAAATAAGAACTTGCATCATTTCTGAATACAATTTTAACAAGGAAAGAAATGGAAACTCTCAAGACAAGTAGCTGAAGAACTGAGAAATCCTTTCACTCTCGTGGAAATCAATAACAAGACATCTCCATTCCATTCTTATACACTCCGTCTGAGTTCATACTCAGACTCGTGTAGGACAGAAACATGTATACAGGACGGTTCGTAAATCCTGCCATAGTAGTGCCCTTCGGCCCCTACTGATGTATTTCGAAAGTTATTTTCAAACACTTCGGTCGCCTACTGGTGTGACTGGAAAGTATGGAGGAATTGATTTATACGAAATCACTGTGGGAAATGTTGGTTCGGTGTACGTAATAGGGCAGCTTGTCAAACTCATTTACCACTTCTACCTTTATCAGTTACAGCGATAAATTGTCTTACTATCGAATTTCCGTAGAAAATAGAGATATTCGTTCTCTCACCAATGAAAAGGAAGCATCGTGGAACAAAACAGTTTGCAGTTTTGAGCTTCCTTTAGTAAATTATCACCCGTTGTAAAGGAAATCCGCTAGGATTCATGGTAGCGCTCGTAGCTCGCGTCGGCTATGTTTTGATTTATACTACAATTCACAGCACTCTCCCCCTCATTCGAACTATACTCCTTTAAGCCAGTTTGTAAATCACACGGCTCGTCTTTTCCATGTAGTTGCTCGATGGATAAGGCTTGTTTTTAAACAAGAATCAAGTGTCTTGGGTATAAGCGCATTTCCGAATGGATTTGGCAATCTGTTGACGAATTGAAAGGAAAACGTTCATGAACTACTGTTCTGTGTCTCCCTGTTCGGTAGTTTTCCCTGCCTCTAGTTTCATAAGAGTGAATGCCACTTCCTCTTACGAGACCGCATTTTGAGTTGAAAAAAAGACACGTTTCTAAAATATAGAGGCAAGGTAGCGTCAACAATTTTAAATTGTTGAAGGCTGGCCTACACGACTCTTTCCATTGCAGTTTTGCAATGATTCGGACTGCTTTTTTTAGAATGAAAACTCTGGCAAAACTTGATTTTGAGCATCCGCCCCACAAAGCCAATCCGTAGGATAGGTGTGGGTAGATTAATCCGTAATACGCCGTCATCAGTACCTGAATTGTGCAGTATTCGGACAGTTGCCTCAAAACATAAATGTCTGAGGCTAATTTTGAACAGACATTGTCTACATGACATTCCCAGGTCAACCCTCAATCGAGATGTATCCCAAGGAACTTTGCTGAGTCTGGTTTCGTAAGAGTGTATGCCACTAACTCTTATACTACTGCATTTGTTTTTTTTTTATTAAAAAATATTCACATCCAACGTAACTTTAGATGTAACTTAAATAATTGGAAAAGCAGAGTCTAATACAGTGCTGTAGGTATTGTCAACAGTTTTCTGACAGTGTATAGTTGTAATGTCAAGCCTCATACTTTTCACACGAGGGTAGGATACGGTTTCATTGCACGGAGTGTACAGTTGCGGAATGTGAAGAGAATGTAGCCTATCGTGTGTCTGTATACATTGCTCACATTCTGGAGTCTGCTACAATCCACAGCATAAACTCCAACAACAACACTTGCTAAGATATATACAATCTTAGTGATACGCTGTCCCAGGGAACGCCAAAGTGCTCGTTGAATAATTTGGTTTGAAATACTCTCGTAATTCTTTCACTGGAGTAAGTTTGCTGTATGGTCTGATACCCACTCGGAGGCCGGGCCTATTTTGCCGAAACGCATATGTACACATCACTCTGCACCTTACTAAACAAAAACATATTTGGAAATACTTATGGAGCAGGCTGTACATTTGGGAAACGCAATAAGTTTTATGGCCGAAGTTGACATTAACCAATGTGTACATTACGGAAACATGCGGTTGAATGTGTGTGTGTACAATTCAAAATATGTACTAAATAACTTAAGAGGAAGTGTATGCGACTAGAGGTAGGGAGAACCATGGTGTAATAAGTAAGGTGTGCTACCGCGCATCTGGCTGTGACGTCACTTGGTGAAATTCTGGTGCCGCGGCAGACCTGTCCGAGTCTAATTGTAAGCGTTTGCACAAACTGCGATTTGAACTACTTCCGTTAATCCGAAACTTATTGTTTTGGTGTCGTTGGAAAGATTATTAAACATAGCCGATAACAGTGTAGGTCAAAGTTTAAAAGAAAGAAAGAATGTAATTTTTACGTATTGTTAAACTTTGACATCATTTTTCCTTGACTTGAAAAATATGTGCTGTGAGGAAATTTTTTATTTCTGCTTTCGCGAAGTCTTTGATTGCACCAATAGAAAGAACATTAAATGAAGTTTAATTTGACCGAAAATCCTTTTGATATGACTTATAGTTGAGGAGCTACAAGCTTTAATGTGTCCACCATAGTTTGACGCAACCAGAACTGTGCGTCTGATCTGACTAATTAGGCACTGTCTGAGCACATGTTTAGATATGAACAACCAAATGATTAATTTTATTCAAAATAATGAATCGTGTTTAAGTTGTATACATGAAATACACGCATTTGATACGTACTGGTTTCCCATGATACGTACTGGTTTCCCATACATGGTTCCCGATTAAAACAAATACATTGCTTGTAAACACAATCCTGACTGGTTTTAGTTATTTTTGTATCTCATTTAACACAAAAACAGAAAATTAGAGTATTTTCTTGTTTTAACAATTCCTTTGAAACATCATAGCTTTTAATTTCACTATAGGAAATAATACACATTAGTTTTATTTAAAATTAGTTTATATTATAACAACTTAATCGCATGTTTTAAATTCTTTTTTATTTGTGTTTATAACATGAAAAGATTATAGTGGTTTTAGAGTCTTAAATAGTTTTCAAATAAAATTCTTCATTTTCTTTAAGATTTGTTTTTTATTTGTAGTACTTTCTCGTAGTTCTTGGTTTAACTGCTTTATTTTTAATTGGGTTCTTATATACAGATATCTCTTTATGACTGGTATTTCTACTGGACAATCGTTGCAAGTCGCCAAATATTGTCCAGTCAAAAAAGATATCAAGCCAGGTTGATGGTTTGATATATTTTCTTTATGGAATTCTGAAAAAAAGTGTTCCTATAAAATAATATATCAGTCATTAAAAGTATTAAAAGTATATTCAAATTAAAAGTCTACTTATTACACCATGGGGAGAACAACCAGGTTGGGAGACACAGAACCGGCTTACCACGTTGATAACGAGCCTTTGCCTTCGCAGAAAGAAGCTCGTTTCGTCAACACGTTACCACATTATATAACATGTGCGCTTAAGGCGTCCAAAAACCAGTTTAAAACGTTCCTGGCCTCGGACGCCTATTGCAGCACAGACGAGTTAATGGGAGATCTCATAAACTACTAACTGACCTATTTAATTGCAAGGTAGATGAATTTGAAATACATAAGTAGGCGATTTTGCATTTTTTATAGTGTTTTTCGATTTAAGGTACAACTGCAAAGTCAAACAGCAAAAAATCGACAATATTAGTTTTTAAAAAATGTGTATACTTTACATTTGTAAATGACAATTATTATATAATCGCAAACTGCAATGTTTTCTGAGTGTAACTTTATACTATACTACTAACTTTATTTATAACCCCGGTTTGAAAAAAGGCTTGTTTAAACCACGATCAAATCGTACTTTGCCAGTGGGGTAACACTTTTAAACCGCGATTAAATCGTAGTTTGCCAGATAGAGGGTTAAAGAAATTTTCTATTTATTTATGTTCCAGTCGAGCTTAATCCTCGATACCTTTTGTATTTACAATTTAGTTGATCAAAAGTAAATCTTATTTTCTTGTAAGGACAAATGAACACGGCGCAAACTGTATACCAACGAGGTAAACTGGGAGGTTAACCAAAGTTTAATCTGTGACCTTGAGGCTTGTGCGTCTGTGTGAGTGTGTGTATTGTTGCGTTATCACTTCCGTTTGACCTCGGCGCGTGAGACCTACACGGTACACAGTAGGCGCTGTAGTTACGCACCGTTAACCGACTCTTTCCTTTCCTCCGACTCCTCTGACTTCCTCGTACAACAAGTTTCAAGTTTCGACTATGACTATGAGCAATGTTAACTGCTGTGGACAAAATTCGGTTAGTTGTTATCTGTGGTCACACGCAGGAGCAGAGGGCGCTGCAACAACGTACAAATATAAATCAAGGCGAAAAAATCGAAAAAAGGTTTTATGCCTAGTATAGAGGAGGCAGGAATCGTAAAGATTACAACAGCCTTCAAATTAATTTATAACGACTGTAGTAAGAAATTGATCTCTATTAAGTACAAAACTCAGGCACCAGGCATAGTAATCAAACCTATATGCAGCAGAAACCTTAGTTTTTAATAGAAAGACGGATTTAGATCAAATCGCCAAAAAGGGAAAGACAAATTTTCAGAAAAATATTAGGACCAATCAAAGCTAAACCACAAAAGCCTCGTAGTAATTTAAGAAAACAGAGGAATTCACTTACGCTCGTTATGTCAATAAGAAACGAAGATTGAAATTGTACGGTCATATAAAACAGTGTAAAACACTAGACTAACATAGCAAATTTTGGAATGTTATGAAACTCGAAGTTAAACGTGTGGCGTATCACAATGAGTGACGTAGAGCAATGTACAGATCACCGCCTAGCAACAGAGTCAGCTGATCATGCCGAAAATGACAAATCACGGAAGGGTCCGCCTCAGCTGCTCGGGAGAGCGCCGTTGCAGAGGTTTGCGGGAAACAAAATGGAGACTTTGGTATTAATGCTATTTTGACAAAACAACTCTAAACTGAAAGATGAAAATATTTTCAAAGTTTGCCTGAGGTGCATTGTTCAAAATGTCTTATAGTTTGTATGCTATTAATGGTTAAAGTCTGAAAATATGGAGTGTTTTAAAGACCTTATTTAAAATAGGTTTATTAAAAATCTAACCACAGGCAAACATAGATTAACTCCTTTTTCACATAATAATTATCATATCCGAACTCAACCTTCATATAAGAGCGCTATATAGTTTCTACGAAACCCTTGCAAGCGGAGGGTTTGACAGTTAGGCCGCATCAGTTGAAAGAAAGCCCTTTGTTAACGTGCGCGGTTTCATGTGTTCCTTGAGCGGACGAATGCAGCCTTTCTCTGCGGTAACCACGGAGGCGGACACTTAAAGAGTATTTTAATTTATGATAAAACACATGATTTAGACAAAAATTATGATTGGAAAGTTGGTCAGAGGAAAGTAACCACAAGGAGACGGAGTAGTCGAGTAGAGTATAGACTGATGAAAGAAAAGATCATTCCGATGTTTTTTTACTACTACCATAAAGAAGTGGGTATTTGAAATCAAGGAACTTAGAAGTCGAGGTTTGATCCTTCCTTGACGTGGGTGGGTGGATTGGCGCTAAGGTGTCCAGGAAGTCCCAAGCCTTGACCCTGACCTTGGTCATTGTGTCTGCCCACTCCGCGGAACCCGACACTTCTGCACCAATGTCGACACGTCTGCCAAGTCCAGAGTCAAAGTAGAAGCTTAAGCTTGCATTTGAGATCACAGGAAATCAATGGCACAAGCTTTCGTACTGCACTCAGGGAATGACTCATTGTCTATGAGGGAACAGGGGCAAGAGTTGGCGTCCCTCTCCAATCAATAACACACCCACGAGTTGCACATTTGTTTACAAATCTAATTCGTTCCACCAGGAGCCAAACCGTTCTATAAGCCAAAGTAAGTGGTTAATTTAACAACTTTATCTACCTTTGGATCTACTTCTTTAAAGGCGGTCTAAGTGTTTGACAAGTCTTCGTCTACGTACAGTAAAATCAACCCCTTCATTTAAATAACCCCAAACATACCTTGGATATAATATATACAACTGTCTTTTTTCCATCAATGGCATTTTAACCTTTCTTATCGACAAACAATTACTTTCCCTCGATAAGCCAAGACTAGAACTTGCCCTTTTAAACCGCAACTGTGATCATGGAAATCATCTTCGTACATAATTTAAACCTAATAAAAACACTAGACCAAGAGCATCCTCTACCTTGATGTACCAGCGCGTGGTCCTTCTAGGGGTCTTGGGGCTGGTGCAGCGGCACTGGTACAGCAAACCCTTGAGCACCGACCCCCTGGCTCTCAGAGGGGGCTTCTCCCGAGGGCTCACGCGGAGGTCCGGGGTAGAGCCGCACAGGGAGCCGTAGTTCATCCACAGCATTCCGCCGCTGATGGCATGCTTTGTGTTGCACCGCACTATGAAACCTTCACTCACTCGAATTCAACAAGTGCCTACGGTTGTGAATCGGAAATTAAATTCGTCTATACGTCACAATACAAGACCAGTTGTATACGGAAACTTGGGTATCTGAACAAAGAAGTGCAAGAAGACAAAAGAGAATCTACAAAACACAAAGTCTAGTGACAGATGACGGGCGTGACAGTCTCTTATCAGTGATAAGACTTCTTGTATCACCTATTTGATAACAAGCAGACTCACTTGAAATGAGAGCAAAGTTCACTAGCCGACAATGTGCTTGATATAGTCTGTTTCCTAAAGTAAATTTTACTTTTAATTTTATTCTCAAGGTATTTTTAAAAAATCACTGAATATTTTAAAATATCACAATGGACTCAATATCTTGCAAACTATTTCTTTAATAAGCACTACACTATATAATGAATGGCTGATGCCACTTATAAATTGTCTGGCTTTTAAAAGATTATCACAGAGGTTCAACTGTGGATGCGATGTTTTTGTATCTAAACGTGATGTATACGTCTTGATTAATCAACATGCGGAGAGAGAGGTCTGAATTTGAACGAACTGGAACGTGCTCACGACAAAAACGTCTATCAAGTGATCAAATTCACCAAACGACCCACAACCACAGCACTTGTTTTGCGAACACGGACTTCCGACACGATTGCAGTCCGCGAACACGGACAGAGACGCCTCGCTAGGTCGGACTCCGGACACTGACTGAGGGTGAGGGATGGGTGGCGCGGCGAGGAGCGAGGACGCCGCGGAGACGCATGCGTCGTCGTTATCAACGCCACAGGTGTTATCAGTCTGTCGTCTGCAGTTCTGCTTCTTATCACTGGGTCTTGACACAGGTAGCAGTCGCTTCCGAGGTCAGGCGCACTCCACTTGTTTGTCTCGACGCCAACATGATAACGCAAAGGAACTGATTAGTTATTGGGAAATTCGCTCTTCAAGCGAGGACAACTTATCAAGACGGGTAGAAAAAATGCAAAGATCGGATTCATTGATTTGTGTAATCGGCTCCTTCCAGTCCGGCGACTGAACTAATGGCCCATACGGGCGTCAAGAAATGACGATGTAGTGTGACCGATAACTGTAGGGATGTTTGCGAGCGGCTAGTAACTACGAAACATCGCGTCAACTTTGAACAAACGTTTTATATAGGCTTTCCAAAGGTTTGCAATATAACAAACGCTGTTCACATGTGAGGAATGTCTAAATTTATCATAATCTTTACATGATGTCAAAAAGATTATCAAGGGCGGATTGTAACCACATTTTTTGAAATCCCACTTTTAATGGGGTTCAGAACTCTATTCAGAACAGTTGGGGTAGTTGCTCCAATACCAATTTCTCAAGAATCTTCATTCTTTAAAAAAAAGCTGTTCGAACAATCGCGAGACTTCAAAGTCGAGAGTCGTGCAGCAAAATCTCTGTTGGGCCTCTAAATTCTAGAAACCTGTTTTCAAATCAAAATGCGACAGGAAGTGAAATTTCTTACCAGAGGCACTAACTACACAGAACGGTAGCTCACGAACGTTTGCCTTCTCAGGCAGGAGTTTCAACAGATTCCTTCAAAGTGCTTCCAAGGCGTCCAAGTCTCGTCTCAAAAGGGTTTTGATCGCAGAAACCTTTTACAGTACTGACGAGTTCTTAGCACATGCCTGGGAGAACTTAGAATAAACAGACTGATTAACAGGCTAGAGTGGGAACAATTCGAATGAATGGGAGAGAGCGAATGAACACAATGTATGTTTGAATGGGACCTCAATGTCAGAATGCTTGCCAAAATTTTAAGTTTCATTATATTCAATTGACGGTTGTATAACATGTAATATGTTTACTACAATAAATGATATATTTATTTATTCTAACAGTACAGTATTTTTTCGTGTTTCTCAGTATAATTTTCTGGACATGAAATACAATTTGGAATTCCGCTTCCAATCCCCCAAAAAATGTACAGACAACACTCACAGAAACGCTATAACGATGACGTTTGTTAGACTGCGATCCCTGTTTTCCTCGTGCACTGTGTAGCAACACTCTACTAATGGTTTGTCTAAGACCCCGGAAAACCATTGCCACACAGCAGCACTGCTTACTAGATACAACCTTCCATCCACCCGCACTTTCAATTGTGTCAGCCTACAAGCCACTTGTTCAATAACATCATGTCAATGGACCAACTACGAGGAACTGGTGTCACAGAATAAAAGAGTCAAACCAACGTTATTTCCCTGAATTTCGACTTTTTTCTTTTTAAAGGTTGTTTATTTGTTCAACTACTTATTTCAAGTTGGATGAAAACCTCTTTCGATTCGCCATGTTCAATATTAATAAAACTACAAGTTTAAAGGAATCTGAAAGGTGCATTGAATTTTAAAATAACTTAAATAATGTATTCAACGCATTTTCTTTTTAACCAGACGTTCTTACACACTTTTCTCTTTGATTTAGTAATTGTATAATGTTTTTGGTTCAAAACACGATTTTCGGGACTTCACTTTAAACAGTAAGTTGAAACATAAACGACAAGGGTATTTTCTCTTTTACAACTGGTTGTGAACTGGAATCGAAACATAATTCTCTTTCAGACGACACAATGTCGGATATTTTCTTTGTTTTGCAGACATTAGATTAAAAATATTCACATAAAAAATTCGACAGATTTCAGTATTGAACCATTCTTCTATCCAGTTCAGACTCTTAAACATTGTCCTGTCAATAAACGGTCAAAACATCTGAAAAATTGTCAACAAAATTCACATATGTTTCCAGTTTGTTTACTTTCAAAACCAAACAACCAATACACCGTATTTCCTAACACACACCAGAGAAATTGAACCAGTTGCTAAAATGTCGGACGTGAACCTAGCCATAGCTCACGCGGTGGTGATGCTGACTTCGTTGTTCGCTCTAGCCTCGTGCTCTGACCTCGTCTTCCCCTCGCTGGCGCTCATCCTGTACCTGCTGGTCGGCATACTCGGCGTTATGGACCACATCGTCAAGAACAACGAGCACGTCTGGAAGGTGACTCAGTAGATTTGTTACTCGCGGATATACACGGAAAAGAACCATCAATTGTCGACAAATAAAATAACCTATTTTCTGACACGCTTTTAGCTCAAATAAATCTGCGTAGTACTACTAGTAGTTATATTCGGATACCTACGTTCATTTAAAACATCGTAAAAAATGTAATACGTAACAGATGCGAATAATGTAGCCAGAACCACTACCACGAATTTCAAACAATTTAAGTCATGGGCCTTTACGGGATAATAGATTCAGTAAAGTATTGCCTTTATATGTACTATAAAACAGCTAAAACTGCACTACTATGGTCTTGATAAAATTGGGTATTTACATGTATGTCACCGTGAATAGAATTCCATTCATCTTGAGCCAGACTTTATTAGTCTGGCTGTTCGGATTTTGCTGAATTTAGTATACAGATGAGTTAAGTGATATAATGTTGATGTCCAATTTTAAATTTCACAAGATAGTTCTTTCCATTTGAGAAATCCATAGTTCAAAGATGGGGTTTTCCTACGGGTTATCGTTCTAGCTTGAAAGGAAATATGAATAGCCCTATAGGTATCTAAATTCAACCGGTCTCCTATCGGGACATTCGCTAATGACCGAGGAAACGTAACAATCTTATACCGTAGCCTATATTAGGTGATTTCGGAGTGATGATGGAGGCAAACCTAACATGTTTACCACCAACAACATATGTACAGTAATAAGTTATTGATGATGTAAATGTTTAACGGACCCGTGGCGGATTGGAATCACTCCACTGGAGCGGGTTCGATCCTTTCAGTCACCACTTACTTTTGTAATGTGACTAAACGCTAGGTAAAGGTCGAGGTTGAGAATCACAAGACAAACTTTACCTTGTTTTCAGGCTCAGAAGCTGGTGACGCGCTTGGCCCGGCCTTGCTACGTGCCGCTACTAGCAGCTCACTGCCTCCAGTCTACTGACTACAAGAACCTCTACTGGCTACCGTTTATCTTCCCCTGTGTGTTCCTCATCATGACCGAGTTGATGGACAGGACGGTGCGCAGTGATGCGCTCGACGCTAGCTCAATCTGCTGTGCTCTCGTTGTGGGGTGAGTTCATAGCTCTGGTATATTAACCTTGGACTATCTGGATTAGCAACTATATTGATACCATATCAGAACGGTTCAGGCTAGGGATTAGCCAAGAGAGGGTCTGGGTCATGACCTACCTCAAACTCACCATTTAGCATCAAAATGTAGCTAATGTTCTGAGGGAGGACACGCTCTTCCCCTGATAGTTCGCGCTGTGAGACCCTCCCTCATAATCCACAAACCCCCTCCTACTACGGGTCCTGGACTACGGGTTCAGGTAACCCAAAGATTCCATAGGTCAATCAGACCTATCGGAGCTCTTCAGGGCCGTTGCAAAAGGACCACAAAGGTTTCATGGACCTTATGTTTCGAATTCTTGTGGCTTGAGAATGCAGCTTAGAGGTTAGCAGGTAACACCTTAGTCTCAGTCTGCTCTGTCTATTCATCATACAAAAGCGAGTAATAAGAACTATTGCTGATTTAAGAAGTAGAGATACGTGTGAATTTGTTTTCAAATCACTAAGAGTATTAACAGTTTATGCAATATATATACTCGAAACAATTACCCACTCTGTAAACAAATATCCGAGAAAACCCCAAAATCAAGTTTACTTCACCAGAAATGTGGATTTCCAATTACCAGCCCACCAAAGCTCCCTGTTTGAAAGAACCCCATCGTATGCAGGGAAAAAATTATACAACTGTTTGCCTGACTATTTAAAAACAGATGATCCATACTCTTTCAGGAATAGGCTCAGAATTTGGTTGGCTGACAAAGTAATTTATAGCATTGAAGATTTTTACAAAAAGTGCAAAGGCTAAATTTTTCATTTTTACCATGATTTTAAATTTATTATTTGATTTTTACTTTTTGTTTATTCAACTTATACTATTATTATTTCTGTTCATTTAGATTAATTTATATTTTCTTATATTTCTTTCGTGTATTTTTATTTTTTTTTTTTACATAGATTTTGTTTTTCTCAATTTATATTTTATACATTTTTATTTTTTTTTTGCTTCTTTATGTATATTTATTTCTTCTCTAAGATGAATAAAGCACTCTTCTTCTTCTTCTTCTTCTTCTTCTTCTTCTAGGTACGTCGCCTACTTGCAGCTTGTGTGCTCTGCTTGCTCTCGTGGCGTTCGTTGCCAGCAGACCTCTGCGTCACGGGTACAACACGGTGGAACACTTGTTCCAGCACTACTTCAACATCTAACACCTCAGTCTCAGTTACAACACTCTGTCTGTTCCTAGGTACGTCGCCTACTTGCAGCAGGATATACTCGCTCTCGTGGCGTTCGTTGCCAGCAGACCTCTGCGTCACGGGTACAACACGCTGGAACACTAGTTCCAGCACTACTTCAACATCTAACCTCAGTCTCAGTTACAACACTCTGTCTATTCCTAGGTACGTCGCCTACTTGCAGCAGGATATAGTGGGCGGGGTGTGTGCTCTGCTCGCTCTCGTGGCGTTCGTTGCCAGCAGACCTCTGTGTCACGTACAACACGGTACAACACTTGTTCCGCACTACTTCAAGATCTAACACCTCAGTCTCAGTTACAACATCTGTCTGTTCCTTGTTCCAGCACTACTTCAAGATGCAGCAGGATATAGTGGGCGGGGTGTGTGCTCTTGCTCTCGTGGCGTTCGTTGCCACACCTCAGTACAACACGGCGGAACACTTGTTCAGCACTACTTCAACACAACAGTATCTGTCTGTTCCTAGGTACGTCGCCTACTTGCAGCAGGATATAGTGGGCGGGGTGTGTGCTCTGCTTGCTCTCGTGGCGTTCGTTGCCAGCAGACCTCTGCGTCACGGGTACAACACGGCGGAACACTTGTTCCAGCACTACTTCAACATCTAACACCTCAGTAACACCTCAGTTACAACAGTATCTGTCTGTCTGTTCCTGCAGCAGGTAGTGGGCGGGGTGTGTGCTCTGCTCGCTCTCGTGGCGTTCGTGCCAGCGACCTCCTACTACAACACGGTGCAGCAGCACTACGTCAACATATAGTGTTACATCACTCTGGTTCCTAGGGGCCTACTTGCAGCAGGTGTGCGGGGTGTTCTGCTCGCTCTCGTGGCGTTCGTTGCCAGCAGACCTCTGTGTCACGGGTACAACACGGTGGAGCACTTGTTCCAGCACTGTCAACATCTTCCAGCAGTTACTACTCTGTCTTCAAGATGCAGCAGGATAAGTGGGCGGGGTGTGTGCTCTGCTTGCTCTCGTGGCGTTCGTTGCCAGCGGTCCCTGCGTCCTCAGTCTCCAGCACAGTCAACATTACATCTCAGTCTCAGTTACATATCTGTCTGTTCCTAGGTACGTCGCCTACTTGCAGCAGGATATAGTGGGCGGGGTGTGTGCTCTGCTTGCTCTCGTGGCGTTCGTTGCCAGCAGACCTCTGCGTCACGGGTACAACACGGTGGAACACTTGTTCCAGCACTACGTCAACATCTAACATCTCAGTCTCAGTTACATCACTCTGTCTGTTCCTAGGTACGTCGCCTACTTGCAGCAGGATATAGTGGGCGGGGTGTGTGCTCTGCTTGCTCTCGTGGCGTTCGTTGCCAGCAGACCTCTGCGTCACGGGTACAACACGGTGGAACACTTGTTCCAGCACTACGTCAACATCTAACATCTCAGTCTCAGTTACTCACTCTGTCTGTAGGTACGTCGCCTACTTGCAGCAGGATATAGCTCTGCTTGCTCGTGGCGTCGTTGCCAGCAGTCTGCTACGCGGTGGAACACTTGTTCCAGCACTACGTCAACATCTAACATCTCAGTCTCAGTTACATCACTCTGTCTGTTCCTAGGTACGTCGCCTACTTGCAGCGGGAATACGTTCGTTGCCAGCAGACCTCTGTGTCACGGGTACAACACGGTGGAGCACAGCACTACTTCAAGATCTAACACCTCAGTCTCAGTTACAACAGTATCTGTCTGTTCCAGTCGCCTACTTGCAGCAGGATATAGTGGGCGGGGTGTGTGCTCTGCTTGCTATCGTGGCGTTCGTTGCCAGCAGACCTCTGCGTCACGGGTACAACACGGTGGAACACTTGTTCCAGCACTACTTCAACATCTAACATCTCAGTCTCTACATCACTGTTCCTAGGTACGTCGCCCTTGCAGCAGGATATAGTGGGCGGGTGTGTGCTCTGCTCGCCCTCGTGGCGTTCGTTGCCAGCAGACCTCTGCGTCACGGGTACAACACGGTGGAGCACTTGTTCCAGCACTACTTCAACATCTAACCTCAGTCTCAGTTACAACACTCTGTCTGTTCCTAGGTACGTCGCCTACTTGCAGCAGGATATAGTGGGCGGGGTGTGAGCCCTGCTCGCCCTCGTGGCGTTCGTTGCCAGCAGACCTCTGCGTCACGGGTACAACACGGTGGAGCACTTGTTCCAGCACTACTTCAACATCTAACACCTCAGTCTCAGTTACATCACTCTGTCTGTTCCGGGTAGTGGGCGGGGTGTGTCGTCGCCTGCCAGCAGACTTCACGGGTACAACACGGTGGAGCACTTGTTCCAGATATCAACAGTGGGCGGGTGTGTGCTCTGCTCGCCCTCGTGGCGTTCGTTGCCAGCAGACCTCTGCGTCACGGGTACAACACGGTGGAGCACTTGTTCCAGCACTACTTCAACATCTAACACCTCAGTCTCAGTTACATCACTCTGTCTGTTCCTAGGTACGTCGCCTACTTGCAGCAGGATATAGTGGGCGGGGTGTGTGCTCTGCTCGCCCTCGTGGCGTTCGTTGCCAGCAGACCTCTGCGTCACGGGTACAACACGGTGGAGCACTTGTTCCAGCACTACTTCAACATCTAACACCTCAGTCTCAGTTACAACACTCTGTCTGTTCCTAGGTAGGCCTACTTACGTCGCCAGGATATAGTGGGCGGGGTGTGTGTGCTCTGCTCGCCCTCGTGGCGTTCTTGCAGCAGACCTCTGCGTCACTGGTACAACACGGTGGAGCACTTGTTCCAGCACTTCTTCAACATCTCAACACCTCTAGCACCTCAGTTACAGTTACACTCTGTCTGTTCCTAGGTGCGTCGTTGCGGGATATAGTGGGTGGGGTGTGTGCTCTCCCTCGTGGCGTTCGTTGCCAGCAGACCTCTGCGTCACTGGTACAACACGGTGGAACACTTGTTCCAGCACTACTTCAACATCTAACACCTCAGTCTCAGTTACAACACTCTGTCTGTTCTAGGTACGTCGCCTACTTGCAGCAGGATATAGTGGGCGGGGTGTGTGCTCTGCTCGCCCTCGTGGCGTTCGTTGCCAGCAGACCTCTGCGTCACTGGTACAACACGGTCACTTGTTCCGCATTACCAACATCTGACACCTCAGTCTCAGTTACAACACGTAGGCGTGTGTTCGCTCGCCGTTCGTTGCCAGCAGACCTCTGCGTCACGGGTACAACAACGGTGGACGGTGGCACTTGTTCCAGCACTACTTCAACATCTAACACCTCAGTCTCAGTTACAACACTCTGTCTGTTCCTAGGTACGTCGCCTACTTGCAGCAGGATATAGTGGGTGGGGTGTGTGCTCTGCTCGCCCTCGTGGCGTTCGTTGCCAGCAGACCTCTGCGTCACGGGTACAACACGGTGGAGCACTTGTTCCAGCACTACTTCAACATCTAACACCTCAGTCTCAGTTACAACACTCTGTCTTTACCTAGGTACGTCGCCTACTTGCAGCAGGATATAGTGGGCGGGGTGTGTGCTCTGCTCGCTCTCGTGGCGTTCGTTGCCAGCAGACCTCTGCGTCACGAGTACAACACGGTGGAGCACTTGTTCCAGCTCTACATCAACATCTAACACCTTAGTCTCAGTTACATCACTCTGTCTGTTCCTGGGTACGTCGCCTACTCGCCTGCAGCAGGATATAGTGGGCGGGGTGTGTGCTCTGCTCGCCCTCGTGGCGTTCGTTGCAGTGATATAGTGGGCGGGGTGTGTGCTCTGCTCAGCACTACTTCAACATCTAACACCTCAGTCTCAGTTACAACACTCTGGTTGCCTACCAGCAGGATATAGTGGGCGGGGTGTGTGCTCTCGCTCCTCTGCGTGCCAGCACCTCTGCGTCACGAGTACAACACGGTGGAGCACTTGTTCCAGCTCTACATCAACATCTAACACCTCAGTCTCAGTTACATCACTCTGTCTGTTCCTAGGTACGTCGCCTACTTGCAGCAGGATATAGTGGGCGGGTGTGTGCTCTGCTCGCTCTCGTGGCGTTCGTTGCCAGCAGACCTCTGCGTCACGGGTACAACACGGTGGAGCACTTGTTCCAGCACTACTTCAACATCTAACATCTCAGTCTCAGTTACATCACTCTGTCTGTTCCTAGGTACGTTACCAGGATATAGTGGGCGGGGTGTGTGCTCTGCTCGCTCTCGTGGCGTTCGTTGCCAGCAGAGCACTACTTCAACATCTAACATCTCAGTCTGTTCCTAGGTACGTCGCCTACTTGGCAGGATATAGTGGGCGGGGTGTGAGCCCTGCTCGCCCTCGTGGCGTTCGTTGCCAGCAGACCTCTGCGTCACGGGTACAACACGGTGGAGCACCTGTTCCAGCACTACTTCAACATCTAACATCTCAGTCTCAGTTACATCACTCTGTCTGTTCCTAGGTACGTCGCCTACTTGCAGCAGGATATAGTGGGCGGGGTGTGTGCTCTGCTCGCTCTCGTGGCGTTCGTTGCCAGCAGACCTCTGCGTCACGGGTACAACACGGTGGAACACTTGTTCCTCGTGGCAGCCACCAACATCGCTGCTCTCCAGTTCTTCCAGCACTACTTCAACATTTAACACGCATTTGCCACTATTTCATTGTTCACGTTTTGCTAACCATTAAATAACTCATTTGAAAATATTCCGTAGTTGATTTATAGATTAAATATAAACCAACCAAGATTCAATCATAGGCTAAGCAGAGAATGATTCAGATCAGGAATTTTAAAAATAGGGTTAAGACCAGATAGAAAGGGTTGGACCGGGAGTGGGAAACATCCCGAGAGAAAATCGAGAGTCTTGTTTGGAAATTATTGGTTTTTTTTAGTGCTGACTTAGTTAATGAATGCTCTTACTTTGAATGCTACTGATATCGCAAATTATCCCAATTGTCTGAACTACAAAATGTTCCGCGATCAACATTTTTAGCCAAGATTTTTAAATACCTTCGGCATCGAATCGGGTCGAGGTTAGTTGTCGAAATGGACTCCTGTTAGTGATGGAAGAAGTTCAAAAGCTACCGTTCTGTGTCTTCCAGTTTGGTAGGTCTACCTGTCCCTAGTTTTGTATACATCTTAAGAGATGGCACAGGTTTTCAGAGTATAGAGAAAGGCAGTGTCAACAAATTTAGACTTTTGAATGCTGGTGAGCACGACTCTCTCCACGGCCTCTCTTTTTAAGAATGGACATGAACGTATGAAACTGGTGTTTGTTGTATAACTCTAAACCATGGAAAAGTGCGGATAGGTTAGTCCATGACATGCCCGTCAATATCCGAACTGAGCAATATTTGGACAACTGCCTCAAAACATAAATGCTCGAGCAAACGTTGTCAACATGACTATCTGGTGATCAACCCTCGATCGAGGTGTACTGTACTCCGATTTCCGAGGAATTTTGTCGAGTTTTCTTCGATCTCAGTGTCATCCTACTAAGATCTGAGTCTTTCTCAAGCAAAATGGAATGAACTCTGATTTGTTATGAGATTGAGCTCATTGAAATTTTTAAATTCTGGCTACTGAAACTAGGCTACTTTCTTGGATTGAGTGTGGCGCTGGGGTTTTATGGATGACAGAAGATGGTACCAAAAGTGTTGCAAGGTACCGTACAGCGAGTTTGGCTAATTCCGGTTACAAATAATGTACGTTCTCATCAGGTATTCAACAGCCTGTCTGGAGGAATTGATCTAGCGTTTTTTATACGACATAATTTTCAGTTTGCTGAAATTGGGCAAAGGAAAAATATCTAGAAAAAAAATTAATACAATTTGGTAAAGAATAAATGGGAAAAGTTCGTGCAGATGACCTACTGGGCTATGCTACACGGTACAGCCGACACAGTGTGTTTGCCTCTGGTGGTAGACTGATGCTGGTGCAGATTCCGACACCAGAGCCGCGGGGAAGGCCGCACCACAAGGCCGCATGACAAGTTTCTCCCGGCCAAGCGACGCCTTTCTCTTTCGCATTCCTCAATCCTCACCCCGTCTCCGCCTCACTCTTTAATCTGCACTCACTTTCCAATACATGTGTGACTTCTGATGGAAATGCCGGGCTCGATACATAGGTTCTTTGCCAACGGGAGTCATGACATAGCTCAGTGCATGCCCGGCGCTGCAGTAACGACTATTTTACGATGGCCACTCCCCGTGGTTCTGAAGTCACGTGAAGCCATTGGCCTATTTCATCGGTCGTTGGGCTATTAATTAATGACCTAATCTGGGGATCAGTCGGTCCTAGTTTGTAACAAGACTACAACTCAACATCCACCAAAACACTCAACACACTCACCATTCCTCCAATATTCACCTTAGGTGTGGTCGGCGTCTCAAATTGAAGTATTAAAGTATGAGCCTCCACCTTAAACCGTAATATAGGCCCCCAAAAGGCCCTTACAGGATAAATTGTATGTAGAGTAGAATTTATTTTAAGAGCGTTTTGTAGGTGTCCCAAATGTGTGATCTCGACAAGCAGGAATTGTGCTGTTACGAAATCATTGCATTAAATCTCTCTGCTTTAGTATTGAAATAACCCACCGCCTCAAAACTCCATTTTGCCCAAATGTTATCAAAATCGTCCTCAGACTCCCCCCTTTTCCTTAGAAGCATTTCGTAATCCCCGATAGTTCACGCTAAAAAGAACTCACGATACTGGAACCCCGCCCATCCAAAAATCACGGCTACTGTACTGTTATTTGTCCTATAAAAGTGGCTGATCCAACAAAACAGGAGGAGAGTTCCAACCCAAGGAGTCCTAACTATTATCACTATCGTTGAGCTCATTGTATGACCTATGCCAACGTTGCTACACTGTGTTCCTCTGTTTATGTCACACGATTCAACTTATATTTTAGATTTCATTTAGGTAAATACACACATACAAAGTCTGGCCAACACATGAGACCTAAAATTACCAGCTTCATTGATAACTGCCGACCACTGAATCCGTTTAGAAAAAGCAGCTCTTGGTGTTATCACCATGGAAGAATGTAGTTTTGGCAAGAGATCATTACTGGACTGAATTCCAGATTGATATATTTATGGATTGATATATCCTCATTTGCCATACGGAGTTAGCATATGGGGGTCATGCGCTGAACAACCCCTTCTCATGGTTTTTATTATACAAAAAACTGCCATACGAATTATTTCTAAAATCAATTTTAGAGACTCGTGTCGCGACACATTCAAACAACTTCAAACGCTTACTCTGCCTTGTTTGTACATTTATGAAACTATAATGTTCTGCATTAGTAAATGTGTACTACAACAAGGCAGAGATATACATAGCCATGACACACGGTACAGACAAAATTTTAGGCTGACTTCCCACAGACTTTGCTTGTATGAAAAGATTCCATCTCATGCAGGAGTAAAACTATTCCATGCACTTCCAGAACAAATTAAAGAACCATCAAATCTAAAACGTTTCAAATTAACATTGAGAAAATGTTTGGTTACCAATTCTTTCTACAGCGTGGGTGAGTTTATGAATCAAAATAATTAAGCAATTTCATATTAAATTTTTAGCAAATTTAAAATTATGTGTACTCAAATAGTTATTCCTTAGTTGTTATAAGTGACTTTAGTTTTTTTGTGTGTGTGTTTGTTTTATGATCTTGTAAATATGTTTTTGTTTTTATGTTATATGTTTTTTTATCAACACAAAATATTTGTACAGCGACAAATAAATTGTTTAAAAAATAAATTGTTTGTTCCCACTACTGTATAACTTTAAATGTAGTTGTTGATCATTTTTCAGCAATAAGCATAATTAATACTAAACCCTCTCAAATAAAACATTACAGTACATTTAATTTTAATAAAATTTAAAATAAATATATATTTTGGTAAAATCTATCAATGTACTAAAATTTTTTAAAATCCATTGAGTCATTTCAAAATGGTGACCAATAAAGTAATTGTTCGCTATGACAGCGTTAATAGTAGTCCGATTTCAATAAATTTTGATATGGTCAGTTTTCCCTTAACGATATTTAATAAAACATGCAGTAAAAGAACACTTAACTCTGAGGCCGAAGGCCGAAGCAAGGCTATGAGTGTAGCGAAAAGTGGGAAAAATCATCTAATACATCCTGTGCGGTTTTTACTAAATTTTTAAGTTGAAAGATACAATTATAAAGTCTATTTAAATGGCTTAGCTATTTTATCTTTTTCAAATACTATACACAACTCTTTATCATTGGAAACAAATTGTTAGGAGTAATATGTTTACATTTATCAGTTAGGTAGATCTTAGATAGATAGCTTCAGAATTGGAATAAATTATTGAAAGTATTGGCTTTTGTATTCATTAAGTCAAATTATAAAGGTTTTAGATAGTATTAATTAAAATATAAGTAATATATTGCTCTCCTTCATTATTAATAAAATACAACTTCCCAATTCAGTTTTAAGAGTTTGCGCAACCCCATGCAATGATACAATTTCAAATACAAAATTCTCCCATCGCCAACAACAAACATCAAACAAATTCAAATTGACAGATGAAATAATGACCCCATAAAATGTTAAATTATTGATGAACATATGAACTACAAAGATTACGTGGAATATATATCAAACAAATTATCAAAATCATTATTTGTAATTAAAAGACTATCTAAATTTTGTTCCAAGGAAATCTTGTTAAATGTCTACCACTCGTTATTTATTTCAAATTTAAAATATGCTTTACCCATTTGGGGAAGAACTTCCAATTTAAAAGCCTTATTTATTCTGCAGAAAGCAGCAATTAGAGCAATTTTTAATTAAAAAGCTAGAGAATCTTGTCAAGAAATATTTAAACAAAATAAATTATTAACCGTTCCAGACATATATATTTTTGAAACAATAAAATTTGCCAAAGAAAATCCACAATATTTTACATTTGAAACCACAAAATTAAAAACCTATAATATCAGACCGAAAAACCTATTAGAAAATATATCTCATAACAAAACTTTTTATGAAAAACATTCAAAATTCAACGCATTCAAACTAATTAACAAGTTACTTCAAGAAATAAAATTTGAAGACAACTTTAAGAAATTCCAAAAGAAGTTAAAATTTATCTGATTGGTAAGACTCATTATTCCACTAATTATTATTTGGAAGACTACGTTAGTTTCTACTTTTAAGATACCTTTGTAATTGCTTATACAATTTTATTGTCTGCAGCAATAAATACTTATTTATTTATTTATGAAACAAATCACTTGTATCTGCATAATTTTAAGCGAAATGACCCATCAGTATTTCTAAAATGGTTCAACATTACATCTTGATATGAGCTGTGACTGCCTTTTTTGACACCATTTGCCCGTAAAATAAGTGACTTTACCTCGGGAGCTGAATTTGTGCGTTTCGTGTGAGCATCCGTCGTAAATCTGGATTGAAACTGCACGACAACTGATGATTTGTTCTTAATGGAGGTGATTGCTCGCGACACATCAAAATCCGTCTCTTCTAGGTCGACTTCTGTTGACACTTCTTTCACAAGACTCTTCGTCGCCTCACATGACTTGTCAGGGAGTTCGAGAACCTCACCGTCACTTCTTTGGAAATGTTGCTCTAAAATTCGCACCTGGTTCTTAAGCTCTTTAACTGATCTATTGAGTTTATCATGTTCTTTTGCTAAACTTCTGTTAGTCTTCTTAAGGTCTACATACTCTCTCCTCACATCTTCAGTCAATGCATTAGATATATTAATGCTGTCACACAACAGCTGAAATGCTATGCTGAACTCTTTAAATTGGGCAGAGTTTTGTTTTAACTCACTGAGAACTCCGTCTTTAAATAATTTTAGGGAGGAATCTAGAAGTTCCTTAGTTGAACTGATTGATTCAGCTAAAATACTGTTTCTTAGGTCTTCTGAGGGATACCTGCAATTCAAGCATTTCCAACATTTGAAGTTGCCTTTGGCTTGGTCATCATCACTTTTCACACAATCCAGATGAAAACTAAAACCGCAGACACCACCACAATCAATAACATTGTCAACTTTTCGGAAAGTAACTTTACATTCACCACAAAATGAGGACATTCTTTATAACTGTGCAAATGATTAATGCAAAGAGTTAACTACCCAACTGTAACTGGGTTGTTTTACGTTAGTCAACTATAGTCATTGGTTGATTAGAAGAAAAGGAAACGTCGAAGATAAGCAATCAAAATATTTTGATAACATAATGCAATTACTGCTGCGAATAACCAAGAGGAAATCGAGCTAAAACTGATTATGATAGCTCCTTTAACACTTACTAACAGATTTTATACCATACTTTCTCAAATTCTGACCAGTATGGGAGTAATGTATTTGTTTTCCTATTGGTTTTAAGTCTTGATGTAGTTTATTGCATTTAATGTGTTCTACGACTTAAAACAAATTCTTGAAAATAGAACATTGATTCTAACTGTACAAATTAAAAACACAACCTGTTTGTTTGTTGTAAAGTTTAAAATATTTTGATTTTTATCTTTAAATTACATTTTTGCCCACTTGCGAACGCTTAGTGGAGCCAGAAGGTTGCTCTCCAATCTCAGGATTGAGACGAAGACTTCACATGATAAACTTCAGATCTTTGTTTTTTAGTGATTTGAATCTGGATTTTAGCGAGATAGAACACATAGTCAACTGGTATATAGTTTATGTTAAACACAAGTTGATGCTCTCAATGGCCTTACGTCGTTCACCAATAGGATTCTTGTTCTATGTTTACAAATATTTTATGACTATTTTAAATCCCAGTTTAAATACTACATAGGTACATCAAAGCAGGCATTTAGTACAAAGCTCATTTCACTTACCAGACTGTCTGATGATACATCCAGGTTCATTATTCCAATCACATGGTTCAATGGTTTTATCCAGTAAAATTTGGCGATCCTCCCACTGCACTTAACACTTGTACTGAATAAAATAAAAGTAATGATAGATTGGAATAACTAGAAGTCATGTGCTTTGCAAAACAAACTATATAACCAAGATTTTGATATAACCACATTTGATCCTATAATTTAGGTTAGGTTAAAATTGTGTTTAATCCAAAAATGTTATACACAAATTTACACTTTAAAAGACGGTTTATCAAAGTACACTAAGCACTTAATATCCTCAAAATGGCCAGACATTTATTGAATTTAAAATTCATATTACACACACAAAACTAAAATGGGAAAAGTATGATATCGTTTGCCTAACCACTTACTGCTAGTTTCTACATAAAACTTGGAACTCTATTACACTTTGTAGACCAAGTCATCTACCACTAATAACTAAACGTCTTGTAATTAGTATGCTCCAAATTTAGTGCGTTTGATTCTAAAGCGAAATTGTAAAATTGTTCTTTCATACTAAACTTAACACTTGACAGCATAAAATGTATAAACACGAACTTTGTTGACACTTGAAATCTTGACAGATGCTAAGAAACTTGTAAACGCAAACGCAATCGCCAAACAGATGGAAGACAGTTCACTGTCCTGTCTTCTGACCCAAACTGTCAGAGATACCAACGGCCCGAGAATGGATATATTCCTGCCGTCATCACTACAAGAACAGCACTTTTGGTCTAGAGTATTAGTAATCTAAATATGAAAAGAAATGTTCCCAGTCACCAAAGGAACTCAAAGCATAATATTATACAATGCCTTTTTTCTATATTGACGGAAAGTCCATTTTACATTTAAAATGCATGAACTGTTTGTTTAATATTAGTTCTTATTGGTTATTGTACAGAGCAATAATTATATTGTTGGTAACCTGATTTGTCAGGTATTACCACTTTCTTTAGGTAATCGCCCTTTTTAGTGTAATTTTACGAGGGCCAGGGTAGTTCGAGAGTAGTGAGCTTTTCACGGTAAAAAAGGACAATGAAAGGTTTGGCATGTTACGAGAATTCGAGGCGAAGGTAGGACTACAAAGTCCACTCTACCGCCCAACCTCAAAATAAAGTAGTTTAAGAAGAATTTCGATGTTTTAGGAAAAATAAATAATTAAAATAATTCCTACATTTGAACGATGCCCGATTTTTAAAAAATGCTCCGCTAACAACATTAAGTGAGTTTAAAGTATTTAACTAGCTATTCCCAGTAAATAGCTATCAACGCCTAATATTATTGTTTCCTACAAATTTATTTAGTTGTTAAATAAAATCATCCGGACAAACTTCATTCTCTGTTCTAAATCCACGCCACGATATAAAATTGTTTTGTTGATAGTGTACAATTGTAAACCAGGGTAATCTTTTAGAAATTTAAGGTAATTCCGTGGTTTTCTAGCGTTAAAGCTGAATGGTCGGTGGCAACAATGATTGCAATTCTCTCTTTTATGCTAGTTTTGTTTTGAATCCCTGAAACGTCACTTTAGGTACGAGCTTAAAAAAGTTAACATTGTTTGTGTCCTACCTTGTGCCTACCTTTGGTAGTAGTGAAGTTCTGTTAACTCTCATGTTATTTTAGCCGTAAGGTAAGCTTGACTCTACTCATTTGGAGTTTTGTGCGTTTCTCTTTTATATAAGTTTTGTTTTGAATCGCTGAAACGTCAGTTTAGGTGCGAGCTTAAAAAGTTAACATTGTTTTTGCCGATCCTTTACCTTTGGTAGGAGGAAATTTCTGTTACCTCTCATGTTATTTTAGCCGTAACGGAGCTTACCTCTACTCATTCGGAATTTTCTTGCGTTTCCGTTTAACGGTTTAGTTGCCCTGGATCAAAATACATAATTTGGAGCCTATCCAAAGTTGTATTAGGCCTACAGTCCAGAACCTACGCCCTTTCCATCGTGTCCATGGTGAGTGTAGCCGAAGGGGGGTCTTGGGCTGTGGTGAGCGTCTGGTCATCTCTAGATTTGGCGATGACTTGGGAAATTTTAATACAAATTGAAAATCCTATATATTTCAAGGATAACTCAATATAACTGGCTTAAATGGGCTAGAAACCACATTTCAGTTCAAAATTCAGTGTTATCTGGCTTGGAAGCGCGTCAAATCTCTCATAGATTTGCCATCAGGCTGCAAATCGCTTGCTTACCCCCCTCACCCATCTGTCAGTCTCCTGCTCCCACTTACCTCACTTCTCATATACACTGCTTTTAATGGACGATGGATTCGCTACGGCTAGCGCATCTCAGACTCTGGGTTAAAGTCGGAGCTGCTCGAATGAACTTGGCAGTAGGTTACGTCACTAAAAAGTGTGTGAGCTAATCGATTACCACCTCGAGAGTCTATCGGTTTACATAATGTATTCTACTTGGACCATTGTTTATTAATATTTAAATATTGTTTCAAGTCAATTCAATGCATTGACAGTTTCTTAAATGTTCGATGCTTTCTGGAGATACTTTTGTTGAAATGCTTACGGTATTCAATCTGTTTTTAATCCTATGCCTAAAACAAAAATTTTTGTTTTATTACAATCATAATCTGTATGCAGTGTGTTTTTAGTATTGCTTAAGTTAAAAACTTGCTTGATATTCATGTGCAAATAATAATTAAAAAATTAATACAGCAAGTACGCTTAAAAAAATTATATTAAAGCTATTTTAATAACGTAAGTTAGTTCAAGTATACATGTTTGTTGTTTTCTTGAACTTTTTAAACTTTTGTGCTAGTACCAATTACTACCATCCAAAAAATCTATTAGATAATTAATTTTAATACAGATAATTATTGTTATCTATCAAAATGCCAATCCATCCAAGTTAGTTTTATTATCACAGAGATATTGAAATACTACTAAATACTGTTTACTCAATAAGTAAAGTGTTAGAAAGTAAGAAAAATTAATTTACTCTATAACACAGCTTGCAAACATCACTGCTACAGTATGAAATATTTTTCAATTTGTCTTTGTCACTTTTGTTATCATCAAATCACCATAAAAGGTGTCTATTTATTTATTTATTCATGCCAACAAATTTCACCATTATTTATTTATTTACATTGAAGTCCAACATAAATCAATGAATGATTCTAAATGGATTTTATTTTGACATAATACATTTGAACGATATACAATAAGAGTGTTTTAAGATAGTGATTTAACATACTGTAGTGGTGAAAGAACATGGTTATTATGATGAGTTGATGAGGGCTATGTGGAAACTTTTGAAGAGATTGAGATTAACTATGAAGCCTCTACTGCACACTACCATTGTCATCTTGGATCAATCAAGTGACCTGTAGTCGGATCAAAACTTGCACCATGTCAGTTTAATCAAAACTGACAGTGATACATCACCAACGTCTCACTCAGAAATGTCTGTTTTTAGTATTTTATGGTTTATCGTAATTTTATTCCGGTTCTTATTTTCTGCCAGTCGCCTTGCCGCACCATTTGTTGAAGTCTACTGTTCTACCTTATAAGTATACCATTGCCTTCTTATAAATGAAATAAATCAATCATAAACCTACCACCTAACCTAATCCTAATCTCACCTATCTAACCTATAAAACAACACAAACTGTGTTCAAAAGTTATTCTCAAACAAACATACCAGAAAATGAAAGTATCAGGGGAACTGGGTAACCTCCTTCTTTTGTTGGGAGTCGGATACAAATAACATAAACATTAGTTTTATGCAAGAAATGTTCAATTTCCCCTAATAACCCATTTTGAAAACTGGGGCAAAATGTCAGTATGTATTAAAAGGTATTTTGTTTTCTCTAATAAAATGTACCAAGTTCGGTTACGCTGGAAAAACTGGTTAAAAATGTATAAAGGCAATGTATGTGTGAAGGTTTCCACACTTTCGCCTGACCGTGTATACAATTTGAAAGAAGTATAATTTGTATGTTAATACATCTCGTTAGTCTGGATATGGATACCTTCTAGAACTCATTAATAACTATAATATTTATCCATTATCTTGAAAGTGAACTTATTGGAATGTTTAAATTTAAAATTACAAAAAAAACTGTCCAATAAACAATATTCTGTTCCCCTATAATAAAGTATTTCTGTTGAAGGATGGGCCAGGCGCAAACGTCTGGTGTGACAGAGAGACGCAGACCTCTACGCCTCTCTTTGCGCTCTCCGTTCCCTCGCAGGTCTCGCACTAACGAGTCTCTCAGTGCTACTTTCAACTACATAGATCCAGAAACCAAGGTCAGTTCGTTTACTACAGTTAGGAATTTTTAAGATTGCTCAGAACTGACAGACTGCTTTATGTAAATTTCCATAAGAACAATGTATAAAACGTGAATTTGCTTACATCTTTATTACTCTCATGACATAAACTTACGCTATTACTATTCAATGTCTCTCAAACGTCTATTTTTAAATTTGTATTTTGACCCTTCTCTGTTTTATTATATCAAGTCTAGCTGATATATCTACACTTATTTTGATATATTTATTTATTTGATATATATATTTATTTCAAGCCTATTGAAAACAGCTTTTTTTGGAAGGTGGCAGCTTAAAAAAATTAGTTACATGTATTTTCCATCAATAGGCATAATCTTTCCAAAACTTTCATAAGTTTCCTTACATGAATTAAAGTTGTTTCTGCACTCATCTATTTTTTCGCATGAGGGAGTGAGAGAGAAAAGGGGAGGTGACATTTTCAGGACATCTCACTTCTCACACATTGGATAGTGGATTAAAACACCCCACGCTTACCTATTCATCAAATTTAAAAGGAAAAATTGTATTTGAAAGACAAAACATGTGTTATTTTAATCATTATTAATGCCTTGATTCCTAGGAAGTAAATATACTTAGTGTATGATGCTTCATTCAACGGGTAACATAACCTGTAGAGTTTATATTTTGTCTTAGAAGTGTGTCGCCCAAAGTTTGCGTTAACCTACTTAGAGTTATTCACAACCGTGTGATAAGCGAAGTGTTGTGACACGTTGCTGTGTTATCTCACTTCAACGAGACACTTAGTTCCATACAAACTGCGTGAGTCATAAGTCATTCAAAATAGCCTATTGTTCTATTCACCAGTTGTGTGCAGTTTCATGTTTCAACCAGCACAATTCATATGATCCGCTCCTGGTTCACTCTAAACTTTGTACTTTAACCAGATAGAGCTTAGTGCGTTAAGTTGTGAAGAAAACTATGTTATGAGTTATCTTTCAAAGTTTTACAATAGTTATTCTCTTCCAATAGTCAAAATGGTTTGTTCATTTGATCTCCAAGATTAGCAATGGTGTCAAACAAATACAAAAGTTTTACAATAGATAACCCTAACAGAAAACATTATGCTTATGCTACGAGTTATGCTAAAAAATTACCTTCACTCCAAAAATGTGTCTACTTTACCAAAAATTCATTCTTTCAACCACTTCTTTAAATCTATATATTTATACCATGGCAGTCTGTTTATAATTACTGTTAAATTAATAGATTAAAACTAAGACAAATATTGTTCAAAATCGATTGTTACTTTTTAATTTGATTTTTGTCAAGTTTATACCAGAATTTTATTTTTTTAGGCATATAAGAAAACACTTAACCTATTACCACTGGTGATACTCGAGTAACAAAACATAGTATACCCTCTTGTTAATTATTATCCAACAGTTCCATTGCTATAAAAACAATGTTGAATAAAATAATTTCCAATAAAATAACCGTGCAATTTTTAAATTAGTCAATACTTCATCATATATTTCTGCCTAGTTCAGTGGGAAATTTATAGTAGAGAAAGTCTGTGTTAAAAGTAAGGTACCGGTACTCTTAACTAGGTCCTCAAATTATTGGTAATGCTAATTATCACGCAAGTGTATTGAGTGGTATTTAGTTGGTTTAGATAATATAAACAATCTGACTTGGATAAGATATGTTATCTGACTTGATTAAGAAGAAGTAGCAAACTCAAAATGGGCATATCTTTATACATTAACTGTTCAGAATAGTTTATTTATTTATTTTGCTTTTACAACAACTAGGATAACTTTTATCAGCCCATTATCTTTGTCTTCTTGAGACAGCTGTTTTGTGTTAATCCCAGTACTTTTTCATACGATCACTTCTTTGTCTTCTTTCTTCTTCAGTTAACGTCCTAGCAGCAATTTTTCTTTGGCCGAGGGTTAATCTGGTCCTTTTGTTTCTTATTTTACTTCAGATTCTTCTTTTGAATTGTATCGTACATTGCTAAGCCAATATCTTTCAGGTCTTCTCTTATGTCTTTAATCCATGCACAGTCTTTTGTAACATTTTTTTATTTAAGATTATAATGGACTAAATGTTTAAGGAGTGAAAAGGTAAAAAGGTAAAGTTTGTCTTGTTTAACGAGACGAAGTTAGGACTACAAAGTTCTCTCTACCGCTCAATCTCGACCTTTACCTAGCGTCACCGCATTAGTCACATTACAAATTGTAATTGGTGACTGCGGGGATCGAACCCGCATCACCGGAGTGATGAGCTCCAGAGTCGCTCGCGATACCAATCCGCCACGGATCCGCTAAGGAGTCTGGCATTCTTAATAATGTACCCAAAAAATCAAGTCGCCTTTTTCTAATAGCGTTGTTAATTGGTTCTAATTCTTTGTAAACGACTTCTTTTGAATATATAGGTTTCGTTACCTTCTTGATCTGTCGGAAATCTTTTATTGTAGTTATGGGTACTACAATTGTTTCGCGGCCATTCTAGGTAGCGTCGCTTCTTCAGGTACGAGGACTTGTAGTTATATCACTCATCGAGGTCGTCAAGTTGATTAAATAAGTAATTACAAAACTAAATAGACACGCACATTGACGAGACATTTAAAACACTTACTAAAACAAAAAACACTGCTTGGCCAAGCACACCGGCCTTGCATGAAGGAATACTTCTTTTGGTACAACCCACTGTCCATTTTTTTGGTATCTTTTGTTGATACGCGTTCTTTTTATTCGTCTTTCAATTTTCTTGGAGTTTGTCCGTTTTAGATTTTTATTTATATGAAAAAGTGTTTATGGAAAAAATGAGTAGTAGCACTGCTTCCTATAACTATAAGCTTTAGCGTCAGCCAGTTACAATTGCAGCAATTATCGAAAGTCTGTCCTTCCACTACTTCCAGTGTTAAAATATTCAAAAATAAAAACTTAAGTGTCACTTATATGATGTGAAACGTTATGCAATAATTGTGCCACGGGATGATAAGAGTCGTGCGGCAAAGCTATAAACACAACTAGTTTGTTGCTTACTATCTCACTCCAGCTTTAAACACAATTCTTAAACTAACCCAAAACTACTGTAAAACTAGCTAGCTACTACTTTCTGTAAAACCAGGAACAGAAAAATTAATATTGAAATTAAGATAGTAACACCTCAAAATGAGACCTTAACTAGTCATCTCCTAGCTTATCATCAGGCATTGTAACTTCTAGAAATCTTTTTGTCTAGGTAGTTTAATAACCTATATTAATGTCCATCATAGGTTTATTATATTTTGTTACACTAGGGAAATCTAGTGAACCTGAACGCAGCGACTGCGGAGGAGTTGATGACGTTGCCGGGAGTGACTCGAGCAATCGCTCAGAACATCATCGAGTATCGTCAAGCCATCGGCCGCTTCCATAAGGTGGAGGATCTGGCCCTGGTCTCCGGAGTGGGGCCGGAGAAGCTCAACACCATGCGAGCCGAGATCTGTGTTCCTCGGCGTAGGCACAATAGGTAAACCGGTGCCAGTTTCAAGTTCATTGTAAAAACAAATAATACAGGATGGCTACAGACCAGGAATTCTGGAAAAACTGGGAATTATGTGAGAATTGTAATTAATGGAAATATGCGTGGATTCTGAGAATTACCGGGAAAGATGAGGCCTCATATTATGTCAAGGGCATTATTCGGTCCTCGGCAGGTATGAAACTACTGTAAAAACAGATTTGGCCTGCAAAATGGCGATCGGTACATAATGAAACTGTTTTTTTAATGTATCGCGAAATTAACACGGCAATCGTAGCCTACCATGGGTCTGGAGCGACCGTTGGAATGTATTAGGGCAGTAAAATGGCAATCATAACGTACCGTGGATCTGAAAGGCCTCTTGGAAAATATTACAGGTATGTCCTGCGAGTGTCAAACGACTCTCGGAAGGTATTGCGAGTATGAAATATCTGTCGGAACCAATTGTGGACGTAAAAGGGCGATCGAAATGTGTTGCGGATCTGCAGAAATGGAAATATGTGGAAATGTACCGGGAAAATGTGTATATTGCTACGTTTGTAGCCACCCTGTAACAGTTTCAATGGTGTAACTTTGATCTCTTTTATTTGGTGACACAATCAGTTAACAGAATTGAATTGAACTTGATGAGGGCAATATTTGAATCTACTTGTTCTGCATTGTCATTGCCAAGGTTATCTTGACTCGTATATTGTTTGTAGTAATTCTTCCCTACAGTACCAATATAATATTTCAGGTAAACTAAACTCGCAAATGTTTTACCTCAGTAAACTGAATATGTAAATAACAGTCACCAGAACCTTACGCTACTTACCAAATTGTTAAATTTTCTTTGTTTTTGATGCAAAAGGTGTCTCATAAATATTTCTCTTTTTATTAGTTTGCTTGGATTTAGTTCAATTTTCACTTTGTAATTTAAATAAAGGAAACTATTACAAAGGTTTTAGGATAGATAAATGAGCCAACAACAAAAATATTTAACAGGTTAAAAGAAAATTGAGTATTTGCACACATGGTGAATCTTACCTTTTTTTCATATTATTGACATATATTTTCATTTTGTTTTTATAGTGTAAATGAATTAATGGGCCAATAGAAACCTTCATTTGTAGTATTATTGGTTTGATACGAGTATTAATAGTTTAATGGTCTGTCAGCCTTTGTCATGTACTTTGGTGGTGATTTTGCCTTACTTACTTTTAATCATTAATATTCTTTTTTGTCACACAATTCTTATTGTAAAGGACATTAAACGATTATTATTATTGTTTAATAGTAGAATGTTACTAAATACAAGAAAAAAACCTGTTATAACCTATTTAAGACAAAAGTTTTTCTTAAGATTTCCTTATTATCAGAGTTTTTCAGATATTGTCTCTTCTTCCTGCCTGATAGTGACAGATAAAACAAGACATCTACTGTATTATTTTTAAAATTTTATTTTAAAAGGATGTAAATTTGTATGTATGGCAAAAATTGTCAATTCTTTGAATGCCAAAAGCTGTGTTTTCTGTGGCCTGTCAATAAACCAATGCTAAGCTTAAATCATTGAGTAACTCGCTCGCCTGCTGGCAATAATCAATAACACTCAGTGGAAGCAACAATTAGTAACTGATGGGCTGTGAAATGCCATTTGTTCATTTTTACACCAAGCATTAGCTCTTTATAATCATGCTAAATCGAACCCGTGAAAACATGAGGAATTGATAGTGTTATGTAAAGTAAAAATATACAGGAAAAATTTTAAACCATCCCTAATAAACATGAGATTAGAAAGTAAGTTACAAGGGTCAACACCGTAGAGCCTCATTTTCGCACAATTTTGCGTTGTCCATTCCCACAAAGAACAAAAGTAAAGGTTTTAACGAAAATTACAGTTGTGATTGCAGGAATCTATTTAGTGAAACATTAGACTGCTTAAAATGCTTTCTTTTCTATTTTTCATTGTACCCAGCAGTAAGACACTCTTAGTACAAAGTAAATTTCATTCAACATTTAAACGGTATTTCTCAAAGCCTTTCTATTATCGTTCATTTTTGATCATCCATCCTTCTTTATGATGTATAAAAGAGAAAAAACTGTACTTTTATTTCAATCTTACTATAATTATATGAGATAGAACAAAAAACCATTTGTTTGCAGTAGGCACTGTTATCAATGACACATGATCTATTGTTCCCTTGATTGTTCCCCTTTAGAATATGAGGTAAGAATAGATCAAACCCCCATCATGCATTGAGTTCGTTTTATGATCCCATCAATTATTCTAGCTTACATCATAGCTTGGAATAAAGATAGAGATTGATACAATCATGTTCTCTTAGCACTTTCTGGCAGTAAATATTTATCAGAAAATTGGATTTATTTAGTTTGCACCTTTATGTCAATTTTTCATTAACTCAGTGACCTCTCTGTACTTTAATGGTCCAGTTATGTCGCAGTCAAAATTGTCAAAATTAAAGTAAGAAAAATATAGTTTGTACTTTTAGGACTTTATTTTGATGTAGATGAGTTGGAACTAACGAGGATTTGTTGAAACTGTGCAGCACTCAGTCGTCTCGAGCACAGTCGGTAGACAGTCTGATGAGTGGTGACAGCTCTCCCGGCCCTGTCGCAGTGAACATCAACTCTGCGAATGTGTTCACGCTGATGACACTACGCGGCGTTACGCAGGAACTGGCCGCCAACATCGTTGATCTCAGGGAGAGGAGGGGACCTTTCACCACAATCAATGATCTCCTTAAGGTAAATCTTGCCAGAGTGTTTACTGAATTGAAAGTATACTAAGACGCTACTTTGTGAGAGCCACTAATCATGCTTCTTCACGACTGTAATAGGCGACATTCAGAGGCATTACCGACGACTGTGCTAAGAAACCAAGTTACCAGGGTTGTTACCCTAAGATGCCTTATTACCTTCTTCTTTGTCTGCGACTGACCAGGGTCAGATTGACAGCGTCAAATGAGATTTAAAAAACTATTTACATATATACAAACATACAATATGGCGCATGATACGCTTTATCTCAGTGTTATGTGCCGGGCATTATCAAAAAACTCCCTGAGAGAATAGAATGGGTTGGCCAATAGCCATTCTCTCACTTTAGCTTTGAAGGCAATCACTTCCAGGTTTCGTATCGTCTCATGAAGGACGTTGAAGAGGCTGATCGCTATTGCTGGAAAGCTACCTAGCGTTCTTGACAGGCGATACCTGTTAGTGGTCAGTGCTGGTCTGACCCATGTTTATACTCAAACTTCAGTAAATGTATCATGAGCTAAAACTAAGTCTTAAGTCATCCTGTTGTTTGACTGTATCTTGTAACATACTCTTATGTGTTTGAATAAGAGTTGTTTATATTAAAGCTTGGATATAAAATTACCAAAAAACATAGGTTTTGTAATCTTATCAATCCACAATGTGTTTATATCGATATAAATCGTCAACAAGTACACAGTAGTGGAATCTATCCTCAGAACTACTGTAGGCCACTCGCACAATCATACTGATAAGAGAGCTTTTCAATGCACTATCATCTATAGAGTATTGCAAGAGTCAACACTAGTATTGGGTTTTAAAGAGAGCAGCATGTGGTGAAACAACACTTCTAACTGGGTTCTTACCTGAGAATTGTCTTCGCAAATAGCTATTCAGTGCTTGAATTATCCAGGAGATGTCAAGAGTCGGCAGGAGTCAAAGTTTGGACAGGTACTGTATTGACATTTCAATTTTATTTGTACGTTGGTTGTGTTGGTACTACAGGTGAGAGGAATGAGTGCAGCACTGCTGAGTAGTGTCCGGAGTCAGCTGAATGTCGGCCCCCACCTCGCCACTCAGACGCCCCTCCCCACCAACAAGAGGTTCGACACAGCTCTGGTCAACAATGCTACTTTCTCCAAGTTCGCAGGTGAGACACCCTACGTGTACGTGACAGAGTTGATGTGACACACGAACAGAATGCCAATTCTATATCAATGAAAACCGTTCAACCGAGTCAAAGTATGGTACATTTTAATCACCCTGTAAAATGTAGTAGCCACCCAAAAATCCCTCTCGTAAAAAAATCCCAATTTTGGCAAACCTCCCTCACTGTTAATTTTTGGAATTTCAATTTTCGTTGGGAATTTTAACGATTCTTGGAACTTGCCGACCCATAGTTTTAATGCATCGTTGTAAAGTCTATGCAGCATTGTCACAACTTTCTCTGTGTTTCTACAGGTAACAAGCCCAAGATGAACGGGTACAAGGACATCCTGGAGGTGCTGTGTGCGTTCTCGCAGCGGCCCTATGTTGACGATGCGTTCTGCGGGCAGAGGGACGGGAAGCCGGCGCTGCGCCTAGCGTCCTGGAACCTCTCAGCTCTCACACAGGAGAAGCTGGACAACCCTGGCGTGCGCGAGGTCATCTGCCGAACCATACTTGAGAACAAGTTAGTTTGTTGTGTTACCTATTAGTAAAGGGATGTTTGGTCGATAGGCAATTCTTGCTCTTAGTTAAAAGTGGTAAAAAATGCAGGAGCAGTTAAAAGTGCAGGACGAATTTTAAGATATTTTTGATGAGAAAGTTGTATTACCAAAGGGGTTTTAACATGTTGCAAGTCACTTGCTTCGAAGGGTGAAATATTACTATGGAGGTTTTCCATAGTTTTAGATTTAACAAAAAGAACACAACATTTCAGGATCTGGAATCTGATCCCGTCTACAAGTGAAAAGTAACCTTAAACACAACACAAAACATTAGGAAATGGGATAGCTTAAAAGTTATCACTTTATTTTCACTTGCTTGCCAGTCAATTGTATATTTGACTATGTCTCTTGACTGTATATTACTTTGTCAATGCTTGTATGTAATATGGCAATAAATGGTTTTATTTATTTATTTAGTCAGAGTGTTACTGCAGGGTCGTCACACATTAGGAGTTCAGGAAAATGTGGTATTATAAGAGAGTAATAGTAATTTGTAAGTAAGGAGTTACTCCTACCAACAAACCAGCTTTTTCCTAGGTGTTAAAACTAAAAACTTTATAAGGTTACAGCTTGTACCTCAGTAGAGACACTCTTTTTACGTATTAGGACACGGTTTTCTAGATAAAGTTGTGTTACTTTTTATAACACAATATTGTTTTTTGTTGTCTCTAGCCTGATTTATTTATTATTTGGTCATTTACAATACTAATGTACCTTCGTACAACCTACAGAGTGCAGGCTCTTGTTTTTGTAAGGCAATAAGCCATCATATTGGTTTATTTTTTGTTTATATTGTTTTATGGCAGAACTGGTATATTTTTTAACATTAAAATGTAGGTGAAAATAGATCAAATATTCATGTGTTGAAATAACCACAAACTACCAAATTCTTGTTGATTTCAGATTTTCTTTGGTTGCCATCCAGGAAGTTATGCAGAGAGAGGCTTTCAATGTAAGCAACTTTCACTGTAGTTGAATGAGAAGTACTTCCACCCTCCACACAATCTTTACCAACCTCACCTAAATACATACCTGAATACTTAGTACTGATTATAAGAATTTTATAAATTTGTTCCTCCCAAAAGTGTTTGGATTAGGCCGATTTTCGGATTAAGAGGGTTCGGATTAGCGGGACTCTAGTGTACTATTTTAAAGATACAGAATAAGGTTTAGGGATTTAGACTTTTTATAGTGATACAGGGTGGCCACAGACCAAGAATTCCAAAAATTATAAGTTTTGGAAAAAACCGGGAAATATGCGTGAATTCTGAGTGTAACTGGGAAAAATCGGCCCAAGACCAAGAATTCCAAAAATTATAAGTTTTGGAAAAAACCGGGAAATATGCGTGAATTCTGAGTGTAACTGGGAAAAATCGGCCCTTATATCGAGTCACAGGCATAAAACGTATTCCGGGCATAAAATGGGGGTCAGAATTTATCGCAGGGTTTAAACGGCTTATGTATCCAAATGTGGTGATTGTACCGTGAATCTGAAACACCTCTCGGCGATCATAACGTCATGAAGGTATCAAAAGCTCCTCTCGGAACGACCGCGGGTCTGAAACATCTCTTGGGACGTATCGCGGACGTAAAAAGGCGATCGATAAGTGTCATGAGTGGAAAACTGTGTTCAGCACGTATCGCTGGCTTAAAAGGGCGATCGGAAAGTATCATGGGGTTTAAAAAGGCGATCGGAACATATCGCGGGTGTAAAAGGGCGATCGTAAAGTGTCGCGACAATAAACGACTCTATGAATGTATCGTGGGGTATAAAACGGCTCTTGGAACGTACCTCGGGCGTAAAACTGCGATCGGAAAGGTCTCGGGCGTAAAAAGGCGTCGGAATGTATTGCGGGTAATATATGGCTCTCGGAACGTACCGCAGCCTTAAAACATAGATCGGACAAGGTCGCGGACTTTAAACGAGGATTATTATAGACTGCGGGCGTAAAACGGTCCTCTGTATATTGCCGAGAAAAACCTGGGAAATATGCGTGAATTTTACCAAGCTACTTCTGTGGCCACCCTGTAATACTTTCCAAAAATAGTTACTCTTCTACTATATTATAGAAATTAAATGATACTTCTGTCTGGCAGGTCTTCTGGCAAAAATTCAGTGCCAACAGTACTATCACTGATTGTCCTGCTTTAAAGATGTTGATACTATATTTTTTAAAGTTTGATTAGAAAGTTATTTATAGTACAATGTGTTGTACTTCAGCTGTCATTATTTCTGTAAAGAACTTATTTTGAAACTTAACGTACAAGATGTAAAAACATTAAGGGTCGATCGAACCTAGAATTGTGTACAAGTGGGAACTTGATGAAGTTAAGAACTTTGTTTCTTATGTTGTTAGATTGCGTCAGAACTGACAGAGCCCCGTCTGCGTAAAGTTCTTGAGTGGAAAGGAAAGCTTGGTTTGTGGAGAGCTCTCACAGTCTTCTCTTATGATAACAAGGTAAAGTTCAACTCAATAGTTGAACATTATACCCATCTACCAATTGACACCAACTCTATTTGGAATTTATGTTGGATTTTTCAGAATATTAAATCTTTATTCTTTTGAAGATATTTGTTACATTTTGATACTAGTCAATATCATTTAACCCAATGCGCAGTTATGTCCTTGATTTATTATTCTTGAAAAATCCAAAAATAAATCCCAAATAGAGTTGGTGTCAGTCGCTAGATGGGTATGATGTTAC
This sequence comes from Matsumurasca onukii, assembly GCA_018831715.1. Lineage (NCBI taxonomy): Eukaryota > Metazoa > Arthropoda > Insecta > Hemiptera > Cicadellidae > Matsumurasca > Matsumurasca onukii. Next base: position 19,490,031 of record CM032065.1, read on the forward strand.
TGAACGCCTTACTTACAACCTAGTAAAATTCAAAAATATTACAATTTTTATCCCCACCTCCCCAGACATTAGCAACAGAGTCTTGTTGCTCAATATCTTAGCAAATACAGGTAACAACTAACCTACCACATGTACTAACTAGCTTACTTACTTATTTTGTGAGAAAAGGCTAGTCATTTTTTAATAACCTGTTTTTTTTTTTAAGTAATAACGTTAGCTACAAGGAGTTAAACGTACAAAAAACGATTTAAGAGCCAATGCATTTTTAAACTTTGGTGATATCTGAATATTTTCAAACTGTTCTTTATCTATCATTTTTGTTATTATGAAGTCATCGAGGAAGGTTTCGAACAATAGGAGTGTTGAACTGTTGAGTTTCTTCTGTACAAAAATACAACTACATACTGTATTTAATGAGTAAAGTGTTACAAAGAACAAATCATATTACTGTATAACATACGGTAATACAACAATACTGCAGTACAAAATAAAAGCATTCTTCATGAATCATTTTTGTTATCATCAAGTCACCGTAGAAGGTATTGAACTTTAGGGAGTATCTAACTATCAAGTTCCTACTGGTAACTGGAAAGATTTGTAATGTTAATCTTAATGGTTTTAATTAATTTTTAATTTTGCAGAGAAGCTGTGGGTTTCTGTTTGATATTACAACCGTTCTGCAAGACTGCTATGTCGAACACATTCATGATGATAAAAGCGCTTTGGTGTGCACCATTCACTTTGTGGTAAGTTCTTGATGTGGGGCACATCCACAGTTTTTGTCCTGTAGAATTTTTAATGGAGACTATTTGGGATAAGCATAGAACACATATATATATATATACATATTGAAAGTTAAGAAGTGAGGTTGAAATGGACCGGTAGGAGTTCTTGATTTTAAGATGGGACAGCAACTATGAGCATGACTAATAATTGATTTAATTTATTTATAAAACCTGAAGGTCAATTATAATACATTTTAAAGCAAAAATGTTGAAAAAATTAGCAAAATGTTGACTGAACTAGGACTTGAACCTGGATCCCCTCAATTGACGGACGAGGTGTTACCATTACACTCTCTGACCCACCTATTTTGCTTTCAAGTTTAAGTCATAAAAATTAGATACGGTATAATCTTTATCTAAAAGTTGTAGTTAAATTATTTTATGACAAACCACTTAACTAAGTTTAAAATTCAAAGTACTAAGACCAAGCAACTGTTTTCCATACAGTTTGCAGACGGTGTAGAAGTGTCCATTATGAACATATACATGACCAGCGACTGCCCTCGTAATCTGTGCAACTCTCTGTTGTCCCGTCACCAACCTGACATCGCTATGGGAGACTTCTCAACCTACCCTGAAGCAGGTTAGTTCTAGTAAATTAAATGTGTACTCTCAGAATGTATCGTGGGATTTAAAAAGGTGATCGGAACGTACCGCGGGCGTCTAAAGGCGATTGGTATGTATCGCGGACGAAAAAGAGCGATTGGAACGTACCGCAGGTCTTGGACATCCCCCCATTAGGTATCGCGGACATAAAAGGGCGATCAGAAAGTGTCGCGGGTAATAAACGGCTCACGGAATTTATCGTGGGATTTAAAAAGGCAATCTGAACGCATGCTGGATGGTAAATTGGCGATCAGTATGTATCGCGGGCGTAAAAGGGCGATCGGAAAATGTTGCGGGTATAAACAGCTCTTGGAATGTATCGTGGTGTTTAAAAAGGCGATCGAAATGTACTGCGTGCGTAAAAAGGCAATCGGTATGTATCAAGCGTAAAGAGCGATCTGAAAGTATCTGGTAATAAACCTCGGAATGTATCGTGGGGTTTAAAAAGCGTCGAACTTACTGTCGGTGTAAAAGGCAATCGGTATGTATCCTGGCTAAAAGCGATCGGACAAACGGGTAACTCTCAAACCATTACACAAGTAAAACGCGATCGGGAAGGGTCGCAGACTTTAAACGAGTTAGTGCAGACTTTGGTAAACCGTCCTCTGCAACAGAGGAAAACACCGAATATGTGTATATTGCCGGAAAAATGAATATCGGAATTTTACCAACTACTTCTGTGGCCACCCTGTTTGTTCTAAAATAATCAAACAAGAGGTGTCGCTCATGTGATATAAATATGCTGCAGCTAGATGCAACCCTCATTATGGTACAGGACGATAAGCGTAGCCAGGCCTTGGTCAGAAAACACAGAGCTTGAGCTTTCCATATCACTCCCACTTTAAATACTATTTGAAACTAGTGTAGTAGTAAGGTAATAAGCTATCATTTTTAAAAGGTTTAGTTTTAGCTTTCCTTTTTAAATCGTTTTTGAATTTATGTTATTTATTTGTTAGCACCTGGACATTTTCTCTTAAGATAAGCTAGCTGACTATTCTACAGTCAACTCCCGATTAACCGCGATAAAGTCGGGTTGAGGCTTCCCGGATAAGCAAAATCGCGGTTAATCCGCAAAACCGAAAATTAATGTATAATAAGGTATATAGAGACCTAAACAACTAAACATGAGGATAAGCCGTTTTCAAACGTTACGACTTTTCACCGTGTGCCGGCGCGAGTGGGTTTGATTACAAAGGAAGCGGTCGTGTCCGGGCGCGCATGCCATGGCGGCACGTCAGAACAGCTCCATATGATTGTACAGTATTGTAATTAGAGATGGGTCGGTTCCAAAATTTTACCGTTCCGTTCTCGGTTCTGAGAAAAAATCGGTTCTCGGTTCTGTCGGCCGGTTCCGTTCCGTTCGCTGGCGATCTCCGACCGCTAACGCCGCGGTGAATTCGACTGCCGACATCGTCGCTGGCGATCTCTTTGACTCCCGCTTAACGCCAGCGGTGAATTCACGACTTTGATATCGCTGTGGCGATCTCCGACTCCGCTAACGCCTGCGGTGAATTCCGCGACTTTGTTATCGTCGGGCGATCTCTTGTCTCCCGCCAACGCCTCGGTGAAATCACGACTTCGATACCGTTCACGGCAAATTACTCACCAAAGTTCGAGCTTTACCGATCAGGTCGAGCCGAGTTCGGTAGCGGTAAATACTCAAACTCGACTCAATACGCCAGTACTACGCACACCCCTAACCCCAATGTGTTATTTCGCTATCGGGCCAATTCGGAAAATTTTCGGTTCTCGGTTCCGGTTCTGTCTGAGAACCGGTGGAACCGAGAACCAGAACCGAGAACCGACTCATCCCTAATTGTAATAAAACTCACTCGCGCCGTGCCGCATCTGGCACACGGCGAAAAGTCGTAAGGTCTGAAAACGGTCTTATTCTCATTTTTAGTTGTTTAGTTCTTAAATACCTTATTATACATTGATTTTCGGGCTTCATTCTTTGTCGCGGTTAATCCGCAACGCGGTTAACCCGACTACGGTTAATCGGGAGTTGACTGTATTTTGCCTTGTTTAACCAGCTAACCTTTTAGCTTTGGCAAGCTACTTTTTAAGGCTAGTCCAACATTGGTATCCATGCCATTAGTGAGAATCCCAGAAGTCATAATTTCTTATGGCATCTCTGATTTCTGCAGTAAGCCTCATACTAAATGCTCTTCATGATTTGTTGGCCCTGGGTAATATCCTCATCAATTTGTTCCAGTTTTTTTATTATTTATGAAAAATAAAAATAATTACTCTAGTTGATGGGCAATATATTCCGTTAATGATCTTCTCAGAGTATTCTGATCATCATGGATAAATAAGTGAACAATGTGTGTACTTCTATGTTCCAGAGTTCATAGAAGAAGGATACACACGCATCCTACCGAGTCCTACGGTGACTAACAGTACAACCCCGAACAACAACGGTGCCATCTTTTCTGATAATATTTATCTAAACACAAAATCCCTGTCGAGGTACACAGGTAAGCTGGTGTTTGCTTCAAGGGCACAGATAGTGATTTCTCCCTTAATCCCCAGTACATCTGGGAATGTCCATAAACTCAGTAGCCAGAGAAGCTTTGCTCATGTTTTCTACCGAACTAAAATGAGAGATGATGATGTCTTGTAGTAAAACCACTTGATAAACAAAAATTTTTATCCTGTAATTGACTTTATAGTTCATTTCTTTCATTACTCTGCCAATATCTCCTTTTTAAGATTATTTATTTGTAATTGAATGAAGTATGTTTTGCTGTTCATATTGGACCTATGAAAGTACAGTCTCTATAATCCAGCCTTTCGCCACTCCGACACGTCCAGTAATCTGGCGCTGTGACCACGTCATTTTACCACTTGTTTTCAAGTCTCTACTTGTCTGTAAAGCATGTGACCAATGTGTGCGTTGTTTATTGCTAATCGGTGCTTCCGTTCAGTACAGGTCGTGAGATATTGCGAAAACGTAAACATGTTACTTTGACAATAATAATAAGGGCCGTTTTTTCAATTCAGCCTTAACCGGCGGTTAAAATTAGGACAAGGAGCCAACCAGTAGAAAAGCTGTATATTTTTAGGTTAAGTTTTACTTTGTCTGTTTTGATTTTGCATTTCGTTACAGTTTGTATTTAGCTATATTAGCATAATGTGTACATGTTAAATTCAATAAAAATGGTAAAACTATACTTTTATTGCATGAAAGATCTTCAAATATTTCATTTAAATACTTTGAACGCTATGTTGAAAATCTAAACATTGCAGACTGTAAACAACTTAACCGGTTAGTTAACCAGCTGCTAACCAGGCAATTGAAAAACGGCCCTAAGTGTTGTAAAAAAGTTATTTTAAAAGATTAGAAAGTAGTGATAAGTTAATATCGGCAAATCAAAACTCACAGACATAAGGAAGAATAAGAATGAAATTATTTATTTATTTATTTGTTTCACGGTAATACACCATTTTACATATACAGTACTGAAATTTGCATTTCGATACTTATACAGAGCTAGAAAAATACGCTGCTACTTAATGCTAATGAAAAGACAGCGTATAATACTAAAATTAAAAGACATTGAAATTAATACATGCACAAGATATTGAATAAATAATTATTAGAATTAGAAAAATACATGCTATGTACTTAATGCTAATGAAAAGAGCGATATAATAACTAAAATTTATAGACATTGAAATAAATACACACGCACAAGATATTGAATAAATAATTAGAATTAGAAAATATGTGCTACTTAATAATGCTACTGAAAAGAGCGATATAATAACTAAAATTAAAAGACATTAAAATAAATACACACGACAAGATATTGAATGAAAAATTAGAATTAGAAAAATATATGCTACATACTTAATGCTACTGAAAAGAGCGATATAATAACTAAAATTAAAAGACAATGAAATAAATACACTTGCACAAGATATTGAATAAATAATTAGAATTAGAAAAATATGTGCTACTTAATGCATTAATGAAAAGACAGCGGTATAATAACTAAAACTAAAAGACATTGAAATAAATACACATGCACAAGATATTGAATAAATAAAGATTCTATTCTATTTTAATTGAATCATTCTTAAAGAGTAGTGAATCGTCCTTTAATGTAAGACGGATTATTCCTGGCAAATTGAGTCAATTTAGTGAACCTCCGCTAATCCGCCACTCCCGATCCCGATATAGGGCTGGATTAGTGAGATCGTACTGTACTCCAAAACTTGTTTTTCCATTATCGAAAAGGATAAAACCAACAATACCATTTTGTTTTGTTTGTCTTGCTATCTAATAATGTACCTAAAAAATGCATATGTTTTGCTATTTTCCTCAGCTAATTTAACAGGTTTTGTTTGACAAAAACTTAATTTTCTTTTCTGTGACAGGTATGTCTGGTATCGTGCGCCAGGGGTTGAATCATGTGGCCATACCCCGGGGCTGGTCATGGGCCGGCCCCGCCAGTGAGCATTGCCCTGTCTGGTGCGAACTCTTCACTTGAACTGCCGAACGGTGACTGTTTGGCTCTCTTTACGCTCGGTAGCGTCTCGTTACCGATTCTCACTCGGCTTTCACGCCAACTCTTCGCGTCAAGTACTCTACAATGAAGTCTGGAAATGGTAATGTGTACCATGATTTAAGTTAAGTGCTGCAGCTTTCTATTTGAGATTGGTCTTTTTATTAGTTGGCAGCTATTTTGTAATTTTAACAACCATTTTATTTTGTTTATTAAGATCTTTTTTCCATCATTTTCGCAGCATCGGTTAATATTATGAATTTAGTGATGAGTTGCTTTCTTGTTTTAATTCCTAGCCTTGCAGAAATAAATAGTTTTTATCTATCAGTTGACTACGGTATAGTTGAATGTAAAGTTCAAGTAATGACAAGTCAGTGTGCTAGTTACAAATGACAGTAGATTCTTTCATAAAGTTAAAATTGAGACGGACTAACTTGTCACTGTATGAACCAGCCAATAGTCCTGGTGATGTAAGTAACTGTTTGCTGTTATTGTACTGGCTGATGGAGCCTGTATTTTATGTCCAGGCAATTAACTTTTATTTATTTCATGGGTCACAATCAGTTATAAAAATAAGAAATGTTTGTAAAATAATGAAATACCGTAAGCATGTTCCAAGCCCTTACTCAGTACTTATTGGCTATGATTTTACTGGTAGCTTTAGGGTCCGTTTACCCATCTTTAAACTATCAGTAATACAAATAATCCCACTCCTAGGAGGTGTTAAAGAACCCACTAAAGAGGAATGGTTTAAACCAGCCCGTTCGGTTTTTGTTTAGCACTTGTTTACAATATTTTTATTAAAGACGTCTTAACCCTCCGTGCCTGGTCGTAACTCGGGGGCTAACCAAATTCCTGACCATTCATGTGTGCCTGACTCAACAGTCAATGATATTATATTTTCTGTTTGGTCCAATCATCATCACCATCATCATCGTATACTGTTCATGTGCTACAACATGTTACATTGGTTTTTAAGCTTGTTAATAATTTTTAAGAATACAGAAGGTTTGAGATAGCTATAAGAAACTACAAACAAGTCCCTTCTCTGAAACAAACTTTCAAAGTTGTTTAAATTACTCCAATTTAAAACACTGGCCTTTACTAACGTACATGTGTAAACTTTTAAAGTTGTTTAAATTACTCCAATTTAAAACACTGGCCTTTACTGACATATATGTAAACTTTAAAGTTGTTTAAATTACTCCAATTTTAAACACTGGCCTTTACTGACATATATGTAAACTTTTAAAGTTGTTTAAATTACTCCAATTTAAAACACTGGCCTTTACTGACATATGTAAACTTTTAAAGTTGTTTAAATTACTCCAATTTAAAACACTGGCCTTTACTGACATATATGTAAACTTTTAAAGTTGTTTAAATTACTCAATTTTAAACACTGGCCATTACATATATGTAAACTTTTAAAGTTGTTTAAATTACTCAATTTTAAACACTGGCATTACTGACACATATGTAAACTTTTAAAGTTGTTTAAATTACTCAATTTTAAACACTGGCCATTACTGACATATATGTAAACTTTTAAAGTTGTTTAAATTACTCAATTTTAAACACTGGCCTTTACTGACACATATAAACTTTTAAAGTTGTTTAAATTACTCCAATTTTAAACACTGCCATTACTGATATATGTAAACTTTAAAGTTGTTTAAATTACTCAATTTTAAACACTGGCCATTACTGACATATATAAACTTTAAAGTTGTTTAAATTACCTCAATTTTAAACACTGGCCATTACTGACATATATGTAAACTTTTAAAGTTGTTTAAATTACCCAATTTTAAACACTGGCATTACTGACATATATGTAAACTTTTAAAGTTGTTTAAATTACTCCAATTTTAAACACTGACCTTTACTGACATATGTAAACTTTTAAAGTTGTTTAAATTACTCCATTTAAAACACTGGCCTTACTTTTATATGTAAACTTTTAAAGTTGTTTAAATTACTCAATTTAAACACTGGCCTTTACTGACATATATGTAAACTTTAAAGTTGTTTAAATTACTAATTTAAAACACTGGCCTTTACTGACATATATGTAAACTTTTAAAGTTGTTTAAATTACTCCAATTTTAAACACTGGCCTTTACTGACATACATGTAAACTTTTAAAGTTGTTTAAATTACTCAATTTTAAACACTGGCCTTTACTGACATATATGTAAACTTTTAAAGTTGTTTAAATTACTCCAATTTTAAACACTGGCCATTACTGACATATATGTAAACTTTTAAAGTTGTTTAAATTACTCAATTTTAAACACTGGCCTTTACTGACACATATGTAAACTTTTAAAGTTGTTTAAATTACTCAATTTTAAACACCCATTACTGACATATATGTAAACTTTTAAAGTTGTTTAAATTACCCAATTTTAAACACTGGCCTTTACTGACATATATGTAAACTTTTAAAGTTGTTTAAATTACTCAATTTAAACACTGCCTTTACTGACACATATGTAAACTTTTAAAGTTGTTTAAATTACTCCAATTTTAAACACTGGCCATTACTGACATATATGTAAACTTTAAAGTTGTTTAAATTACTCAATTTTAAACACTGGCCATTACTGACATATGTAAACTTTAAAGTTGTTTAAATTACTCCAATTTTAAACACTGGCCATTACTGACATATATGTAAACTTTAAAGTTGTTTAAATTACTCCAATTTTAAACACTGGCCATTACTGACATATATGTAAACTTTTAAAGTTGTTTAAATTACTCCAATTTTAAACACTGGCCTTTACTGACACATATGTAAATGGAACTGGAACTGCTTCATTGACCTGTCAGGAAGCCGATTTATCTGAATGGTAGTTAAAAGGAATGTGGCACTAACAACAGGTGTTCTAATAAATTAAATGTTGGTAATTGTAGAACTGAGGTCCTATTAGAAGAAAAATTTGAGCCGATTTGTAGATTTATATCACAGAACAAAATATTGTACTGTAGATTTTTATACATGTGTGTTTTTTGTAACAAAGATCTTCTCTCATATAGCTAATCAATAGTGTTTATTTCGGCTTTGAACTAGAGTAGAAATAAGTATTCCTTTGTTCTGTAACAACTATCCATATTCTGCATTTTGAGTAGTGTTACCAATAAATTGTAATCTCTGTAATCCTTGCATATCATATTTGTCTTGTTTCCATAGATTTTATACTAAATATTCCCAATTTAATTAGAATAATTTTTACCCAAAACACTATCAGGTTTTATGAGCAGTACCAAAAGTTCAAATATATGTTCTACTATTTTAGAGTAGCCAATTGTAAACAGTTTATTTTATATACAATGTAAATGTAAGACATTCAATTGATATCTGAGTGAAATATAAAAGCTTACATAAATAGTTACCGTTTATAATTAGCTTTACTTGTGGTTGCAATTCTATTATTTAGGATTTGTGTACCCTAAATCATTGTGTTAAACAATTATTTTACACCCTAAAATATACCAAAGAAATTTCCTATTAATAATTTATTATAACAGATTGTGTTATAATAATAATGACATTTTGTGTTATAATAATAATGACATTTTAACTTGTTTAGTGGTTTTTAAACCTTCATTAAAACAACTCTTAAATCACATTGAAATGATCTTTAGCCATTTCTTTTCTTTAATAGTGCAGCATTTAAGTTTTTCAAACTAAAAATGGTATTATGGACTTAAACTGCTATATACCAATCACACACTATATTTTGTACAATTACCATTAGTTGAAGGGTTTTATTTATTGTTTTAAAAGACTGATTACTAGTCAAATAAAACGGACCAAGGATAAATCTAATCAGAGTACTTCTTTGAACAGTGTCAAGAACTTGCACTCTTTTAAATCCTAACATTTTAGTAATACTCTGAATTCCCTCTCTTCTAAGTTCTGAAAAAGTTTTATGAAAACGCAATAACATTTTACTTTTTCTTAAAATGTTCTTCCAACATTAGTTCATTGGGCTATGTATTTATGGCTTCTGATTCCATTGCCTTTATTTTACCTTTTCATCATTACTGTAGCGTGCTATCCATTGTAAATATATCTTCCTGTGTAGTTGTAGTACCATTGGTAAACTATAGTGTTATCGTTAAGTTGTGTGATATAATTTAATGAAATGTTATCTATTTAAATGAAAAGTCTATTATTGTTGTACTTAACTATTTTGAAACTGTACAGTATTAGTTTTATATTATACCTTACTTAAAGGTAGTTGAATATTCTGACAAAATAATTTGAAACCATCTCTTCAACCGTTTGTCATGGACAGATCTAAATAAAAACTGACTAGAAAAGAAAAATCTATTTTCTACATCATTTAGGCATTTCAGATTATATCTAACTTGAATTTGACAGTCTTTACGACAAGTATTATTCTAATAATACCCTCTCAAGATTCCTCTTGATAAGGTTTAATTTTCAACTTGTCAAATCAATTCAGAAAATAGTTTTTCTTATTAAAGGAAAGAAACGGACTTTTCCTGCGACTTCCGGAGAAAAACTACTCCTAACGTTTTGGGTAGTTGAAAACTCCACCCGTCTTCAGAGGACTACACTAATCTAGGAACTACATTTAATTAATATCTTAACTTAAGATCTAACCTAAGACTATTCCAACCAATATTTAAAAATGCCGCTACATTATAAAAATTGATGGCTTGTCAAAATTACAAGGAGTTAGGAGTAGTTTTTCTCCGGAAGTGGTAGGAAAAGAGAATGAATACAAACCTGCGTCAGTGGCGGCTTTCCTTAATGGGCTCTTGGGCGCAGCCCTCCCAAGTCCGTTAATATATCTAAATATTATATTAAACCATCTATTAATGAGGTAAATTAACAAATTCGTTCATCCAAGTACAACGCGCAGCCAAGTCAGACTTGACGTGGTGAGGGCATAGAACGCTGGACGGTGACGCAGGTAGAGCTGCCATGCGCCTGGGGCAAGCTGAGCCCCACAGAGCTACAATGCAGGCATATGGGAGAAGCAGCCGACAGCCAGGAGGGTGCCGTGACGCCATTCCAATGTGCATTTATATCGGACGGCCTGGGGCTCTGCCCCAACCTAGAGCGCACGCGCCGCCTCCCCTCTACTACCTACTGCCCGCCGCCCAGACCGAATAATCTGAAGATCGAACAGCTGGTCTAGCGGACACCTACAGCTGATTATCAATCAGTGATGCCAACGCAATGGACAAAACAATTATTATTCCAATGAAAAAAATAGAATAAACGCTACTGCCCTTAAAACTGTTGGTACACCTGATTATTCTTGATAGCCTCATAACGTTTTCAGCCCAGTTTAGTTGGTTGTCTATGCAAAGTAAGCGCCATTACGCATTTTTATTTGTTCTATCTTAGTTTTCTTTTAATGGTTAGTCGTAGTGGCTTCTTCTGATCTAGACGAACCAAAACCGCCGCCTTTACCTACTACTTGTAACGGCGGGTTAATGCAATTGATAGCTTTCTATCAATACTGCAGTTGAAAATAAAAAAAATGCTTCAAAATACGTTATTTTAGCATTAAATTTCACATTTTGGGGAGGCCCCCGACCCCTAGTAGTGTTCCCAAACCCCCCCCGTAGAGCCCTCCGCTAACAATACACACAAGCCGCTACTGACCTGCGATGTCTGAAAGATACTTCATGTGAATGAATGGAAAATTTTAGATAACCTTAAACACTGACGATTGCGATACAATGTATATTGTTTATGCAATAAAAGATTTATTTATTTAAAGTTTGTTTCTTTCCTTTGTTAAATCGCTCTCCGCCACTATTATGAACTTTCAAATTGTTTGTCTTGTTAAAGTCTTAGATTATATATTTAACAGTTTAGCTATTTTTGTTTTGTCATTTTTAGTTGGTGTATAAGTGTTGTTTGCTGTACTTACACCAGTTATTCTATTAATTGTAGGTGCTTTGTTGATTAGCCTTTCACAATTGATTCAAAGGGTTTTTCTCTTCCATTTTTAATCTATTTAAGATGTTTCCTTTTGATTATTAACTTCTGTGATCTATCAGGAAGCTGTCTTTTCACATTGTGACACTAGATAAAAAGATATTCTTCCTGTAGCACCATCCCTAAGGTTAATACTTTATAAAGATAGTTATTGTTATACTATGTTTGTATGAAACAAACTCAACTTAAATTTGTTGCTAATATTTTTAAAAGTGAACTATGATGTGTTGTATTGTTTCCAACTGTTAGTAATTAAATATGATTTATTTCTACAGAACTTCTTTTACTTCCTGCTAAACTCTAAAGTTACTGTTTATATGTTTGCAGTAGTGTAGTCGGTCACAAGCAAATTTTTATAAGGTAATTTGAAAACTGGTTCTTATTTGGCCAAGTATATTTCTAAGAAAATAAAATCAATACAAGTTGTACTGTCTAAGTAGTTTGAAAATATACAAATTTATTTTCAAATGGTATTTGATTATTTGAGTTTTACTTCACTACAATAATATTAATTTTATTGTCTGACAAACGAAGATTTGCATGGACAAGGAACAGCAAAAATATAATCATAAAAACTACAAATTTAGGGTGTAACGTCCTATGTCAATGATAAATCCTCTTTTAAAAAAATCCTCCGTAAAATCAAATACTTTTTTTCAACAAGATATTTTTATATTTTTCTTGAATTGTTTTATGTTGATTTCTTTTTTTATCCAATTTTGTAATTTGTTATACAGTTTGATCATGTTATAGATTGAAAACATTTGAAGAAACTCGTTCAATGGTTAGGAATTTAAAATTGATTTCAAGTCTTAATTTATGTACAATTTTTTCAGCCATTATCTATTTTAAGTTGGTTTAAAAAACATTAAACATTCATAAATTCAACATTCTTTACCACAGTAGATCTTCCCCAGATAACAACTCTATACGATAAATGAAGAACAATCATGATATATTGTTAAAAGAATTTTTGAATTACAAAATGACGTTAGTCATGTAATTAAAAAGATAGATTTTGAAATGTTATAACTTATTAAATTTATATGTTGGTGAAATTTCAAGCATTACTCTAAAGTTACTCCTAAAAATATTCCTTCAGTACATTGTTCTATAGGATTTTCATTCTACAAGATATTCAATTCTTGTTGAGCATTATTTTGTTTTGTGAATTGAATATATTACGATTTAGAATGGTTAACAGAATGATATTATATTTAGATCAATACAAGATTCAATTTCTAACTTTTGAGAACTTCTATTTGATATAAAAAGTGAGGTATCATCTGCAAATGAAGTTAATTTTGAATTCAGGTATGTTTAATCACTTTAATGTACCTAAAATGTTTAAATTTATTGTTTGAATTTCTGTTTGAAGTGGAGGTGGGGAAAATACACACTAAAACAAATAGTTGTTTTATTTACAACATTGTTTTAATTTTTAATAAACTATAATTGTAACAATAGCTTTGAACATAAATCAAATTGCTAACAACAACTACTACCTACTATCACTAATATCGTTCCACGTAAAAAAGCGTCACTAAATCTTGCTATAAAAATAAATTTCTAAAAAAAATGGAAAACAAAATGCATAGTGGTATTTGAAGTACAAGGCCTTTGACATCACTAACAGTTAGACTAATGTTACGTACATTACATTCATGAAAACATAGAATAAAGGCACACATTGACCTAGTCTACATTTGTATTACAGTAGATGTAGGTTTTCAACACTAACCTTACATGTGTTGATTTCATCAATACAGTAAGCATTTGGATTGTTAAGCTATGGTTTCCTAGAAAGCGGTGACCGCTACATTACGGCCGTAATATGACGGTGAGTTTTGTTTTCAATACAATCAGATGGGAGTGGTTTCTTAGAAAACGGTGGGCGTAAAATAGCGGTGAAAAGTGATTACTGGTTAAAGTTTTTCCCACCAGGTGACACATTTTGTTTTCTAAACAAAAGTCTAGCTTGTCCATTACTACATACCTAAATAAACTTTGACAGTTAAAATAAACAACAAGTCAAGTTGTTGTTGTCTACATCTGTTTAATTATTGTGTTATGCCCTGTCGTCATTTTACGCTGACCGCTACATTACGTGTATAGCTGTCACCGCTCAGGAAACTGTAGCTTTAGAGAAGTTGAAGAGCACAAGTAGGAATTTTTGACATCAGACAATGTTGCAGAAGTTCATAAGGTAAATTAAATATTACAATTATTTTGAAGTTGCTTCAGGTAGGACTATAAATGGTACAAGCCAATGTAGCAATAATTTTGTAAATTAAACATTTTTAAAGTTTTTAAAAACAGATGTACTGTATCTGATTTTTATAAGTAACATTAAATATTATTTATCTTGGAAAAGCTCCTTATGGACTTACCTGGTCCAGGTGTGATTTAGGCTTGCCGCTGAGTACAATGTTGAGGCATTGTATCAAATTAATTGAGATAGAGAAAAAGTAAAAACTATAAAATAGTCATGATGGTGTTCAGTCACTTACTGATTCTAAAACTTTGTCTGAATCCGTTAACTTGCAAACCTTGTGCTCTTGTTTACTTAGTACTCCTTGATTTTTGTACTCCATTCTAAATAAATTACTTAACAACATTAGTAATTTTATTACCTATATATATATATCTAAATACAATAGACAGTGAAAACTTTCAGAGTTATCTGATAACTCGCCATAACAATATAAATGTTTATTATTCTCGTTTGTAGTTCGAAACCAGGAAAGAAAACAAAATGTAGTTCAGTAAGCTAAAGTATTACTTGAAGTATAACATATATATTATTAAATTTGTTTATATATCTTGATGTTATAGTGTTGTCAATAACAATAATAACTTGAACAAAATGGTAGTTGTGTTGATACCTTTTTATATAATCAATTGTCTCAGCTCAGCATTATACATAGTTCAAAGCAGGCCCTACAACTGGGTGTATGATGGGTTAAAACTTTTTTATTTTGTTTAAAAATTTTACAGTTCATCCAACCTAAATTATAAAGCCCTTAAACTTTCAAATTTTGTCATTGTAAAACCATTTTAGTTCTTGAAAAAAATTAAATATATAATTTCACTTTTTGAATTCCACCTATTAAGTTGATAAAGAATTCAACATGGCATCAAATTGATACTGTATCTCACATACCTAAATTAAACATTTTCCTGAGTCGTTGGGACTAGATTGGAAATAGTGTAAAATCTGAGACTTGTACAAATCCCTTTTGAATTGTGCAAAACACTAAGGTACATACCTTGGAAATGTAAAAGACTATCCAAAGATATATTGGTTGAAATGTGAAAGAATATTCTAAATAGCCTGTTAATAACTAAATATTCAGAAATCTGAATTGACACTAGTGGTAAATGGAGTTTTTTTTGCTGCTTTCTCCTTGAACAGCATCAGTTAACTAGAGAGATAAATAAGTTTTGATTTTTCTCCACAGCAACCAGTTAAACTATTTAAATGATGAAACTCAGATAGTACCAGTCAATGTTTATATTACTTGGCATAACAATAACTGTGAACAGAATGTAGCTAGTTCTTTTTTACTCTCTAGCCGTGATAAAGTCTAAAGTACAAACCAAAATGAAATAACTATAAAAAAACAACTACTGTATTATCTGTTTGTGGTTTAGTTTTTGAAAAATATATTTTATTATTCTTACTGATTGTGAAGTTGTTATAAAGTAGTTTGACGTATCAAACTTCTTCCTCACAACTAAAATGTACTGTTAGGTTACTTTACCATAAGCAAGAGTCATCAAAAATGTCTTGTAAAATTGCTTTGTAATATTTGTTTTCTTTACATTCTGACTAATAAAATCGTATTTAAGTTGCTAGTTAATAATTCTATAGTAAAAGGTAACATCTATGATAGTAAAGTTTAAAAAAATGTGTACGTAACTACTAATTAATTTGCAGCCGAATCTCAAGCTGGCTGTGAAATTGACTGAATATTTGGCTTGCTCATTACAGTATTTCATTTTAATGTAAGGGATACTAACAAATTATTTATTTATTATTCTAAGTTTCAATGGTAAAATAACTTGTCATATTGTTAATATACTGAGTTAACTTAAACTAGATTAAATCGACAGAAAACTAGCAATACTTTGAAAAACACGTCTCAATCAATATGGAAACTTAGCTATACAAATAACAGATTAATTAAATAAAAACAAACATAATTGTCACTAAGAATAATTGTAAAAACAAACAAGAATGTTGTAAAGCTGAACACTTGAAACAGTTTTTGGACTCATTAACATGATACCAAATGCGTTTAATATAGAGTTAATGTTATTAAAATTATAAATCATATTTCATTCATCAGGTGCAGCCAAATAGTTTGTCTGCAGCTTCACTAAATTTATTTTATTGAACATGTCGAGCAAAAATCACGAGTGATTACTTTATCTCGTAGGGCTTTCAGTTATAAAATAAAAATCTAATGCAATTTATCAACGGTTACAGTATATGAGAATAAAAATCAAAACAGCTGTTGGTTATTATTCATTTTGATTGATAATGGTCTTTTAATTTACTTGAAACGTTGGCTCAAGCGCTGAATACGTCAAACCTCTGTGGTAAGTAAAATATTAAATAATTGTTTATACTGATATAGTACAGTACTTTGAAACCAAGGTGAATTTATTGATTAAGTTTGTAGATGATTGATAAGTCTGTATGCGCTCAATCAACCAACAGCTCGAAGTGGACGGAGCCTTCACGGTTCTGCAGACTGCGCTTGTAGGCAATGTTCTTGGCCCAAGCTCGACACTCAACGTTGATCAAGATATGTACTGGAACAGAAGAGAGCGAATAAAACTCAAATTGAGACTAAACTAAAATTCTTAACAATAAACTATTTTCTAAGCTTGTTTTTGGAATGAGGTTTGCTTTCAGTGTTTAGTTAACTAATTCCAAAAAGACTGACTAGTGTGACATGGTAAGCGGATAAGCTCAATTCAGTGGTGTTTTGCCAACTTTGCGCTAGGCAACTTACCCCTCAGCACTTATTAACGAATGAGTGGCACATTTCGTACCACTTGTGTACAATGTTCCATTACATAGTAGAGAAACTCTCCTTTAGTCTATTATTTAATTTTTAACATTGGCATGATGTATGAATAATTGCTCCGATTGTGATACACTAATGCTAAAAAAGAAATAGCTTACTACTTCCTAATCTACAAAAAAGGAAGGTGTAGCAAGTATATGACGATGCCTGATTAGATGAAACATGTTATATTATTTCTACAAATAAAAAGAGGTTTTGCAGAAAGTTTTAATGTCGGTTTTAAAAAGTAATTTTGTTTAAAATACTTCAGCATTACTAATTCAAAAAATGTTTTCAAAAAATTTCAATATTAAATAAAACCAATATTGAAATTTTTGGTATTTTTAATTTTTAGGGAGGTGGTTGAGGAGTTTTTTTACCTACTTGCATGGGTAGTTGTTCAAATTTAGATGTTCTGTGTTGAAAAATGTGCAAGTGGTTCTTTCCGCTTGTGTTGTAATTATGGGTGATTTTATACTGAACCAACGATTTCATAGTTTGACAATAATTATAGAATCACTTCCAAAATAAAGAGACAGGGAAGTGTTTAATCGATTTTCATTTTAACAGTTATTTACAAGAGTTTTTGAATCCTTAACTCAATATAAAGTTTTCTCTATTTCCTGACAAGTAGTTTGCTGTGACAAAAATATGTACAGATTACTTTTTAAAAGTCCACGAGAGGAAAATTTGAAGAAGGCATATAAAATATTGTGGCCTTAAACTATTAGTACTCACATTTGGTCCGCTTGAAGTGCAGAGCCACAATGGGGCTGAGGTATCCCTTGGTGTTGACATACGGGTAGAAATATCCCGGGAAGCCGGGTCGCGGGTAGATCTGGACTTGCCCGATGTTCTCCCGGTCGTTGGGAGCTTCACCTTGACAGCTCACCCATACTGTGTCCCTCTGGTCAACATTTATTCAGTACACTAAGTAAATATCTAAGACTATTATAACAAGTTTGTGATTTTTGTTAGGGGTATTGATAATTATACAGGGTGAGTTAAAAGTATGAATAGACCCTGATACATTTTAAATGGATAAAGATAACCAACTGAAACGCAGAACACCTTTATAGGACATAAAATGAAACTCAGTATACTTTATAGGACATAAAATGAAACTCAGGACACCTTTATGGGACATAAAAGTAAACGGTTTGTTACTATTACAACTTTGCCCACTACCCCAAAATGGGATTTCCTGGGAGCAACTCAAAATTTCTAAACGACTAAACGAGAAGACCCATTAAGTAACACCTCACTTTAAAGATCTTGGTTAAAGAAGAAGAAGGATGGAAAGTAGAGCTTTCTATCTCAACCCAGTACAAAAGGGCAGCTCATTGAAATCTTTATCCATTTGAAATTAACAAAGAGTATCCATACTTTTAATTATTCACCCCATATTTTAAAGGCCATACTTCATAGCTGGTTTTATAATTCACTTACTTCTGCTGGGGATGTTTTGTTGATGTAGTCTTTGAGCTCGTCTGGCATATCACCTGGTAGTGAGTTCGGATCATTGTAGAATTCAGGTTTCCATCCGTATATCTAAAAAGAAATGCAACAGTTTCAACTATACAATATTAAGATGCATCTTTTAACTTGAAAGCAACCTATATCTTTTACTGAGTAATTTTTAAAGGTACTTTTTATCAGGACCTTACAGTGTCTTTTATTTTCTCTAGTGATGCAAAACTCGACAGACTCACCAATATCCTTCAGTAAAAGCTCAGCATAAATTTAAGGATGTTTAAGGTTTTTAGATGGAATGAAGACTGAGTGTGATGAGAGTTTATGTGATTTATGGGCCGGGAATTAAAACCTAGTCACTTTGGTACAAAACCACCGCAAAATAGTCAACAATTATCATAAACTGACGGTGGTTTAAAGTTGTCTTTAAAGCTATATTTTTTGTCCTAAAATAGTCGCTTGTAACGGGTAGACTTGCTTATCACGTCTGAGCTTGTGAAGTGTAGAATTGAAATGTACTAATTAATACTAATTAATCCTTTATTAAACACAAAAGTTTAAGATTTTATTCAGACGAATAACTTGTGAAGAAGGGTATATGATAAGCCGCAAAGGCATGGTTACAAAAAATTAAAATTGGACACCAAGATCAAAATTTAATTGAAAAGTAATTCTTGCAGCTGCATAAAAATAAAACTCGTACATAATTTTAAAAAAGGCGCTTACAGTAAAATATTCTCAAAATTAAAGATTTTGTTTAAATATTTCTCTGGTGTAGAGTCTACAAACTACGCGCTTCTTGACGGGTATTTGATTACCCCTAAACCTTTTTGTAAATATAGCTCTGACACAACTTCTTTGATCTTGCACTATGGTACATTGGTACCATTAGCGTCGCCACCCTCAAAACTGGAGGGGAGGGAGGGCATTAGGGGCCCAGGGCCACTCCCCCGGGGAAGGTTTTTAAACTTGTGACCTTGAAAACTTGTTTTTTAGTTATAATTTTGTACGAAAACACTCTTACATGAAAATAAACTTTTTCTATTGAAATTAATCGTTGGGTTTGGTTTAAAGTTATGTCCAAACATAAATTATATGTAATAGTTTTAAAAATTAACAAAAAATGTTCCAAGTTGATATACATAATCACAAATATCTCTTCATAGGTTAACAGAAAAATTCATATAATTAAATATTATACAGATATTACGAGGAAATGAAAGAATTTATTATGAATAATGGTGGAGTACCAGTTAACCATACTGAAACCTAAATATAAATACTGAAATACGAAATTAATATAATAGTATGAAAAAAACTTCTACAGTAAAACACCGCACAACAGCGCACACGCTCAAGCTCCTACAGCCGCTGCCGAGCCCGTCTGTCAACCTAGCACCGTGAATCCGAGACGAGAGAGTGTTCGTTCTCTTTGACAATCCTGACTCTAGTATTGTTTAGTATTTATGTAATTGCACAAGACCCTTTCCATGGAAAATGTTCACTCACAAAAATGGGTTTAGATAGCAAAAATCATTTTGAATTTGAAAACAAAATAGGTTTTTGGTTTTTGTACATATTTTAAGAAATATTGATGGGGCGCGTCCCCCTTGTCCCTTATGGTGAGGCCCGTGGTTGGTACTAGTACAAACCCTGTTAAGCTTGAGGAAGACACAAGGGCTGGCTTGAGGGTAGCTGTAGTTGTTGCGCTCGGAGCACGGACCCCAGTTCGGACTGTTGATCTCCACTGCGCACACTTTGCCCGGACCCGGGTGTGAGTGATAGTCACAGATCTGCTGGTTCTCCCCACCCCCCGGCAACAGCTGACTGTTATTGTACGCTGCAATCATACACAGGAGTCAACAACAACTTAAACCATAGAAGTAATAGAGGTTGGAGGGTAAAATTATGTTACACACTTTAATTATTTCAACTTCGTAAAAAAATATATTAAACTTAGGTAATTTTATTGCAAAACTGATGAGTTATATTTAAAATCAATTTTGAATCTGGAGAACATGTTTGAATCTAAAGGAATGTGCAGGACTGCATCAAACTAGGAGCTATGTTATGCATTTTGCAAATTTGTCACAGTAGCAAAGAAAGATCAAAGATAGATGAACAAGCTATATTTTTTATGTGCTATAATTATTTTAAGGCTACGCAGTACAGGCAGAAAATATTGTTAATGCAGTTATGCAGAGGAATGAGAGGATTGAAGTCCAAAAAAAGCAGAGGTATCAAATCAACATAATTAAGACAAAAATTAAGACAAAACTTACATCTCAAAACTTACAAATATCAAGCCTTAATACAAGCTTTTTAAAAAACCTATTACAATATCTTAAAAATTTACAACTTTCATTTACCATCAAGCAAGAAGGTAACATCAAGAAATTCAAACATAGATTTTAAACATTTTTATCCAACAGATCATATTACAGCGTCATGGACTTTCTAGCTAGAAGATGATTTTTAAATTATTAAGTAAAATTATGTGTATGTATATTAATGTTGTAATTTTGTTCTTAAGTCTATACACGTTCCATTGGTGTTAATAAATAAATCTATAGCGTTAGCGGATGTTTAAAAGTTGAAACCAGAATTTATATACTGTATAATCTTTAAAGCAAATTTTCTGATTTTGTAGTTTAAATAGTGTAAAAATGCAGAACTTTTTAAATTTTTGAAAACCTACGAGTATATAAAAAATGTGGCACTACTATCGGATTCAAAAAGCAATATACTCGAGTTTGAGCGGGTGCTGTATGCAACTCAGTGAACGTAAAATTATGGCAATCACATCAAAATTTTTCTCCGTTTAATTTACGTACGGACATATAAGTCAATTATTTTAAACCAAAACATATTTTTCCAGGTGTGAAAAGTCTAAAAACACGTTTTTGCGGCGTATTCGGACTAAGGATGAACTTTGAAATTTTCTACAGCCTTTAATTTCCTTGTAGCGCAATGAAATTTTTATCCAATGTAGGTTATACAGTTATGTACCGAATTACTAAGTTTTACAGTGTTAACATTTTTTATTTTTAAGTTGTTGTACATTTTATGAACCAGTGCAATTTTGCAAACGGGTGGTCGTAGAATCCTGCGCCGTGGCTTAAACGAACCGCAATTAAAAGTCTAGTCTGAATAGTTCATTAGAATTCAACCAATATTTGTATGTGATTTTATAACGTGATATAAACAAATGAACGTGCATGCGCGCCGGAGCGTAAACGATGCGGGCGGACAGACAGACCCGCCGGGGCTGTGTTACCACGTCATGCAGTTGGACTGTGGTCTGAGGACAACGCCCTCCGTCCCCTTGCTTATGCGGTGACATTCCCGTGTCGGTATTTGCACCCTTTTCCTAAAAATGTCTAAGGGAATTATTTTCGCCTGTCAATCCTGTCACTGCGCTATAGAAAATCAGAACGGCTATGTTCTCAGGTTATTGTCTTTTACCCACCTTCGTCTTTTGGTACCTTTCTGGCCACGTAAATATTTCGTCCACTTACAAATCCTCATAAAGGGTGCACAGTTGTTGTTTTGATCATTTGCTGTCCTAACTTACTGCTAGAAACTACACAAGATGCCCGCTGCCTTTTCAGAGAGAGAAATTTCTATGATTATAAGTGCTATTTTGTTTTTTCGCGCTCAAAGTGAACAGTTGAACGATAAGAGATATCCTACAGTTGAACGATAAAGGTGATGGGAAATTGATGAGCGCTTCGGGTTTAAATTCTTGAGCAAAGCCTTAATATGTCTGGAACCTGGTGTAAGGAACGTGTTGTACATTTGCACGATATGGCAACAGCGGAAACACGGGAGATGTACCGGTTCCCACCCCGGCGGGTCCGTCTGTCCGCATCGTTTACGCTCCGCGCGCGCATGCACGTTCATTTGTTTATATCACGTTATAAAATCACATACAAATATTGGTTGAATTCTAATGAACTATTCAGACTAAACTTTTAATTGCGGTTCGTTTGCCACGGCGCAGGATTCTACGACCACCCGTTTGCAAGATTGCACTGGTTCATAAAATGTACAACAACTTTTTAACAAAAAATGTTAACACTGTAAAACGTAGTAATTCGGTACATAACAGTATAACCTACATTGATAAAAATTTCATTGCGCTACAAGGAAAACTAAAGGCTGTAGAAATTTTCAAAGTTCATCCTTAGTCCGAATACGCCGCAAAAACGTGTTTTTTTAGACTCTTCACACCTGGAAAAATATGTTTTTTGGTTTAAAAATAATTGACTTATATGTCCGTACGTAGAATTAAACGGAAAAAATTTTGATGTGATTGCCATAATTTTACGTTCACTGAGTTGCATACAGCACCCGCTCAAACTCGAGTATATTGCTTTTTGAATCCGATAGTAATCCATCTAGAATCTAGATAATGTTTTTGGCATTATAAAAAAATTATGATTCATGATTACATAATTATAGAAAGCTTTCGCATGAGAGCAGCGTTTCTTTTAACTGCAAGCTCTTGTAAACCTAATAAATGGTGAGTTTACAAAGTAAACGTGATCTTTCAAGGTTGGTACGAGTAGCTACTCAAAAACATTTTTTTTTACGCAAACTACATTTATTGGTCAGACGACATTGTCATTTTGTGCCTGCACGGGGCACCTTTAAAATGTCTTTTGTTTAAAACCTGAATAGGTAAATATGAGTTTATACACAAGACACTCTACTCTGGGAATGTTAGCTCATAATCAAAACTGTGTCAGGTATTTTATATTTAATTGTAGGTATTTTTGTAAACTAGCAAATTTAAGGTTTTCAACTCAAAATTACTCACGTTTCAGGAATGTGTTGATGGATGAGACCCATGATTCAACATTTGTAGCATTGTTGGCCTCGTACCAAATCAAAGAGCCTTTTTCAATCTCTTGAGCCATCGGCCGGTAACCCATACCTGCATAACAAACAATTATTTGTAAAGTTGTATGACAATAACTGAATAATAAGAGCGGGGTTTTAGTTTATGTTACCTTATTTTTTACAAATTAATTCCCAGTGTGTATAATAATATAACATTGACAAACCATAACGGTTTAGTATAATAAATTATGCAAAATTTGTGATTGTAATCTTTATCTAGTGCTTTTTTAAGGATAACTAAGTTTTAAAAGGTTTATCGGATTCCTTTCAAATGTTTTGGAATTTTTATCTTTGAAATATAAAGGCTTAGTTCAAAATGGAAGCATAGTCACTAAACACAAAATGCCGGCCATGTTTGTGATTCTTGTATTTTGCCTATCTCCTGAATAGGTAAACTATTTTATCCTAAATATCAGAAAAATTGTATACGTATAAGACCTAGTTTAAAATTTGAAAAGCCAAACAAATGCATGGATTCCAATGTCGGCCATTTTGATAGTTTTTTCGTTTATCTGCTATGCCAATAACATATTTGTATAAACAATTTCAGGATATGTTCATTATCATTTAGTAGAACTATAACGAAATATAAACATAATGATAGAACCAAATACCGAACCCAAGAAAGAGAATAATTAATTGTAACTATGGGATGAAATGTTGTGGTCAAAGGCCGAAGGAAATTATTGTGATTAACAATAAAGAGGCGAAGGTGCGAGGTCAAAAGCCGAGGTAGAGAACAGCAATAAGTAAATGGTACAGGAAAAGGTAAAGAACAACAAGTTGTAAACAAGAGTTGAAATGCTAAAGCAGAAGGCCAAGGAAAATAGGCGGATTCGTGGCGGATTGGTATCGCGCGCGATTCCGGAGCTCATCACTCAGGCGGCGCGGGTTCGATCCCCGCAGTCACCACTTACAATTTTAATGTGACTAATACGGTAAAGGTCGAGGTTGAGTGGTAGAGAGGACTTTGTCGTCCTAACGTCACCTCGTTAAACAAGACAAACCTTTTTTTCGGCCTTGGCGTGTACATTCCTACATTACACGCTTGGGTCGAATTTGGGTATGTGTGTAAATCCAACACTGCAGGATGTAATAGTATAAACCCGGAAGCTAAAGGCCGAGATGTACTCAAGCAAGCCTACACTAACTAAATACCTGAGCTATACCATATTTACGCTGAAGGCCGAAGCATTTGCCAATCTACACTAGACGCTTGGGTCGTATCACTAACACCGAGGCCGAACAACAGTACACTTTATGTTCGAGCTTAACAGGTACTATACTTTTTCAACAACGCATTAGTAAGAAACCTGTTTACGTAGTCAATGTGAAATGTCATGCGTTATTCCGTAGCCTACCACTGGGTGAAATAAAACACGTTACTGTCTATATTTGAGGTAATAAACAGTGCTATACCTGGGTTGGTACCAATAATGGAACTGTCCAGCTGCCATTTCGGGTGGTGATCATCAATCGTGGCCATCAGGAACTTCATGCAGATCGCAAAGAACACTGCGAGAGCTCCGTAGAACACAATGTAGAATATCAACAGGCCACCTGAAACAAACAAATTTGATTACTTGATTATTATATTTATAATAATATAATAAATACGCCCCTTCCTAAAAGGAGTAAATTAACGGACGTTTCAAGGAATTCGCTAGGATTCACGGTAGCACTGTTGGCTACGAGTCGGCTATGTTTACGCCTTACGGAGATAAGACTGTGAAAGCCGTTCAGCTTTTAGTGTCTACATTTTGCATCACATAAAAATGTGTAAGGTGAGTTAAATCAGCTGAGGTAATAGAAACGTCAATTGACCAGGTACATTGTGGATAGTAGTAATCTGTGGTGGCAACAGGTAATTGATACCACACACACACACACACACACTGGAGATTGATAGGGAAATTGTTCTGTTTACTTTACACACACACATACGCAAGTGTAACCTGCATCGCAGTGGTACTTACTAACATAGACACTAGTTGAACGTCAGGCCTTACTATGCCCGTACTTCTTACCAGGGCCTACGTTCCTACTCAGTTATCATAATCTTCAGTGATACTTCGTCGACCAGCCGAAAAACAGCCAAAAATTTTTAAACCACGTTTTTAAAGTTGAGTAAAACAGTATTTTTGGTAGTGTTACATCGTAAGACCAGGGGCAGTTGGAGCTACTATTTATCACCCTGGGCAAAGTTCTGATTTGGTGCCTTGGGTACCAATGGGTCTGGCCGGGCGAATTTAAACGTTGAATAACGTGTTTTCAAAAAGGACCTTTTGGATAAAATATGAGTAGGCTGAACATATTAATGATAGAAGTGGTGGATCTAGGTGTGACCAATTGGGGTCACGTAATAGTTTGGAACACATAAGTGTCGAACTGCTTCAAGTTCTTATGAATGGGAGTTTAACGGCCAGAAAATGATGGTTAACATAACAGTCTCAATTCAAAAGCCAATGCTTTTTACTGCCACTTTGAGGCTTTCTGGCTTATTGGATTTTGCTGCTTTTTATATGCATGTTTGGTACGATAAAATATATTATGTGTACACCAAACTTCCTCGAAATTTGATCATACGTACAATTTTTATATCTTAAAACCCAATGTTTGGGGAGAAGCGTATCCCCAAAAAGGTCACTTCCGGTGGAAACTACATTCCCGTTACAGGAGATTCGTTAGGATTCACGTTAGCGCTGTTTTGGCGCTTGATGTGGCTACGGATCGGCTTTGTTTTTTTTAAATTCCAGTAAATTGGATGGATAGCTAAGGCCAATCTCACATAAAATGGTGTTCAATCACTGCACAACTATGCAAATAATGGCCACTAGACAACATATGATCATCACGGAATCTATGATAGTCACGTAACGGAAACTGACACTGCGACTGGCTCTGCAGTTTGCTGATACCTAACCTACATCAGAGCTGCTTCAGCACCTGCATCAGCAACATATACACTCGGTGCTGCTTTCTACCTCAAAGTAATCATTGATTAAAGTCATATTGCATGGAGAGGCATGGTTCAAGACGTATAAATCATGCATTACTCCGTCCCATTTCAAAGCTTTGATAAAAATCTCTGTTACATAAATTCTAGAATGTACTATGCACATTAATTTTTATATTTAGCGGATTTTAGCCTACTCTATACTGGGGAAAAATGTAAGCTATGTAAGACAGGATGGCGGCCGCCTTCTTCAGCGTACTCTCGCCGGTGCCGCCCCGGGCAAATGACGAGTCACATTGAAATGTGTATTGACTGGGACTCGTGGCGTGGTCCTGTAATCCAGCTTCATGGAGGTCAGGTTTTGAGGATGATACAGGTCTAAAGCGGGTCGGATAGTCTCAGTGATCATCTGATGATACCCGCATCAACTCCCACGGAAGTCATGTTAAGCCGTTGGTCCTTTAATTTGTCTAATTAATGGCCCATTCTAAGGAAGAGTCGGCCTTAGTTTGTAACAAGACTACCTCATAACTTATTACTACCACTCATCCTTCACCACATGCCTTAAAAACCCTCTTGAGAGTGGTCGGCATCTCAAATAGTGATTTTGTGAAATGTATGCGCATTGAAATATTTGACGTTATTGGCTGACACAGTTACACACTTTGGATTTTGTGCTCTGTAAAACTATGCCAGACCTTTTTTTGTAGGTATTTACTATTAACTATGCACTATTTACTAAGTAGACAATCATCCTTTGGTTCTATTTCATTAGATTGCAAGAAAAAGGAAGAAAACATGGACCAGATCCAGAGCAATGCAGCTGCAGTTACTAGACAAGTTGCAACATTGTGGGAGGGTGCCAAGTTGACCTACACGCAGCCTTCACCTTCGCATCTTCGGTTTCATTCTTAATTCTTAATAATTCTAATAATTCTCCAAGATGGATTACCACGTCAACTTAAGTATAGCTGACGCGCAGCTACTAGGCTACCGTGAATCCTAGCGAATTTTCTTTTAACGAGGAGTGGTGTTAATTTTCACCGCAAGTACCCTTTGGGGTAGTGTTTCCCCCCAAATGGGTTTTAGGCTATAAAAACTGCATTTATGATTGGATTTCAATCAATTAAGGTAAACATTAAATTTCGATCAAATAAACATTGTACAGTGTAATAATGTATCTAAAAATAATGAGAATCAAAATTGCATAAATTTATAAAGAAAACTTAGAGGACAAAATACCCCTTATATGTCGGAAAGGAACAAAAATGAAATTATATACTGTAGATACTGTATATGAAATATATGGATGTAATTTATGTAGTCTATGACTCTTTAAGGCTAACTTCATCAAGGAAATTTGTTAGTCAAATATCTTTTGGTGTATATAATTACAATACAATCATTACAATATACAAGAAAGCAAGCTGAGAACAAATACTCTTAGAAAATTTTTATTTAGAACGAAATTTTAGAGACTATTCCATGATCATGGACAGAAAACCTCAGGCACGCGTTGGGGTCTGTTCTATATGGCGATACAAATGAATATATCCTATGCAAATTCACTAATCAAATGGAAGTAAATTTAAGCTACCTGATGGGGTTTCGTGGTATTTTACAAATAAGCAAAAATATGAACGTCGACGAAGTATACCTTTCACTTCTGTCTGCGTAACAAATATTAACAAATGGCTACCTCCTAACAGAGATAGGCCTATTCCTATTCATCAATAGTTCAATGATCTTACAGTCAAAGGAAACCCTTCATACAAGTAATGACCAGCTGACGAGACAAACTAGAATGTGTATGTGTTGTGTTTATTTGTGTGAAAGCTACAGTAACTCGGCACGTGTGACGACAACAGCCTAGCAGGTGATAAGTGATAAGCCTTGACCTCGGCCTGGAGTGACTGATAACAGAACCAGCCTTCAACCTTATCAGCACAGCAAACACCTCTCTCATCTGGATATAACCGGAACTCACCAGTTATCCACGAGTTCCTGGAACTTGGGCAACTCTGTACAGAATGTGTCACATTTGCTACTTTACGTACAGTCAACAACAACTTGGCACGAGCTCTGTCGGCTTGATTATGTTGTTGTTGTTATTGTTTTGAACTTAGATCTTTTCACATAAATCACGTTAAATTTGAGACTACTTTTAAACTGCAGTTTTGATTAGTGGTTTGTGGATTCATGGGTTTAGCTTGCATGAGTAACGCTCGTCCAAGTGGGGTAAATTGAGGGGTTTAAATCAAACCCTACAACGAATAAAACTCGTCCTTAAAATTATGCAATACATCAATTATTTGGTTGTTACTCCTGTGAAAAATGGTAATAGTAGTACATATCATTACTTGGTCCAAAAGTAGAGCTTTTAGTAACCGAGGCGCAAACAAAAACCCTGTCTTAAGTTCCAGAAAATAAACTGTCCCAATTTTAAAATGTGGACAGCTTGCCCCTTTGAGTGTTTATCCCCTAGCCAGTAGCGTAGCCAGGAATTCGGAATGGGCGAGGAAGGAAGGGTTTCCAGGTTCACGAGGTAGTTTTGAAGCGAGAAAACCCGGGTAGCCTGGGGGTAAGGAGTATCCCCCCTCCCACCCACCTTAACAGAGGGATCCGGAACTCTCTCCCGTAAAATTAGCTAAACTTTGGTGCGAAATGGTGAGTTTTGAGGTGTTACGGAGGACATTTTCATCCATAAACCAAAGGATTTAATAAACGCTGATTTCATAACATCACAGTAGTCGAAACGAACCTACAGAACCTGGTAATCGCAATTCTTGTGCAAAATAAGTTTTACATTATTGTGTTATCTATTTTATTTTTCTAATTTTTTAATACTCTTGAATTTTTTTACATTTTTAGATGTAATCTGTAGACTTTGGATGGCCACTCAAGAACTTAACCACCGGTAAAATATCAACTAACGCCCAGCACATATTCGCAAATCAGATCATTGCTTGATCAATGTTTGCCACCTTGTGATATTCATAGTTACTCTTGCCGAAACCGAGAATCGCTGTCAAACCACCCTTTAAGTTAAAATGTTCAAAACCGTTTCTTAGTGGGTGGTTTTGTGCTACCAGAAGTAGGTGTGCAAAGTTTTAAGTCTGTAGGTCTAGAAGTTTAGGCTGTGGTCTGAGTGAGTGAGTGAGTCTGGATATAGATGTAGTATCAGTTATCTCGGTTACTTTTTAGAATTAAAACTGCCATCT
This sequence comes from Matsumurasca onukii, assembly GCA_018831715.1. NCBI lineage: Eukaryota > Metazoa > Arthropoda > Insecta > Hemiptera > Cicadellidae > Matsumurasca > Matsumurasca onukii. The sequence continues at coordinate 19,519,564 of CM032065.1, forward strand.
TTTACCTTTTCAACAAGTGTACCTTCACTAAAATGTCAAAATGTTCAAAGTTATGCAGGCATACCTTCAACTAGAAACATGTAATGTTTTTCACGGGTACGAATAATAAGGCGTCAGTCTTTGTTAACTCACTATTTATTTACAAAGTCTAGTTGTAATTACACTAATATTAAACGCAATTAATAATTCACTTAATGGCTACAAACTATTACACAATGTACAGTTCCTTATTTCACTATTTGCACTTCACACAGTCTATTCACACTCCGGCGCGAAGTCCGTTCACTCACGTGTCCTTGTAGCACTCTTCAGTCGGAATCCAACGGCGGGTGACGATCCCTCGAAGATCACTCGCAGCCGACGTTCGCAGCGGGCTCAATGAAGATCGCTGACACCGAGTATTCACACTGACACTGTTCACGCACTAGGGTTGTGACCCTGTATGTTCACACAGCACTTACACTTTCACGAGGGTACGCGGCCCCTATTACACAGATTCTCTGCACTGAACTGAACTGCCTGGGCTCCTGAGTGCGGGCTTATATATCCCCGCAGAAAGTGCTAGAAGCTCGAAAGGCCTCGACTACCACGTGACCAGGCTTTCAGCCAATAGGATTGAAGTCGAGAAGCTTCCGTGGTGATGGCGCGTGCACTCAACCGTAACTAACGTCAAAGGCAATATATCTGACAGTCAATTGGGTCTCCAATTCACGCAGGTCATAGCGGCCGGCCTATTGTCTCGAGGGTAGGCCCTGGCGTCCGCCACAATGGGTAGGTCCTGGCGTCCGCCACATTACCCCTTCCTTAAGACTGTTCTGTCCCAGAACAGAGAGACTCCGGGTGTCCAGATTCTGGTTGATCGGATGCAGGGACATCTTCCTTTCTCTTGAAGTCTCTGGGGTCAAATATATACACTAGGATCTCCATGGCCATGTTCCTGAAGGTGTTTTCAATAATTCTTCTGACTCTCCACCACTCAAGTCCATCGAGACCACATGCCAGCTTTGGTATGGCAAGTTTTCGGATGCCCAGTCGAATCAAGTTTTGGCGCAGATCCATCAGGCTCCTCCACCGACTCGTATGTTGGCTTCCCATGACCATCTTCGTCACCAGGTAGAAAAGATGTCGCTCACCATTCCTTAAATGCAGAGTCTTTTCCTACAGCTGGGTCCTGGGACTTTAGTTCTTCCACACGCCCGAACTTGCTCCTGAATACTCGATTCCTCCCGACATGCTCAAATCCTGAGCTACACAGTGGGCGAGCGCATAGTCTTCTGGAGCCTTGAAGAGATCTTGGTAAACGATCCTGCTTACTCCAAGATGTTGCCCCTTTCCGGAGCTTCCTCGTCCTTGTTGGCCGATGCTTCTTCGGGTATACAGGCGCGGACCGTCTGCTCCTCGTGAACCTCGTTGTCTCCTTTGTAGGGCGCCAGCCGATTTGTGTGGACGATCCGAGGTTTCCATGTGGCGGCTTTTAATCCTGTATATCAAATCATTTATCCGGGTGACAACTTCATAAGGCCCGTCCCACGTTCGCTGAAGCTTCGGAGTATCCTTGACGTCTTCTGGGTTGTACAACCATACAAGGTCTCCAGCGTCGTAAACGCCCTTTTCCGCTCTGACGTCGTAGCGTTCCTTCATCCTATCGCTGGCATGTTGCATGTTAGTCCTGACACGCTCGTGGATGTCGTCCATACGCCTCCGAAGACGTGACACGTAATCCTCTCCTGCCAAATCTTCATCAGGCTTTCTTCCAAACTGCAGGTCACATGGCAGCCGAAGTTCTCGTCCGAAGACTATGCTTGCTGGTGTCTGCCCGGTCGTTTCATGGATAGAACTTCGGTAGGCGAGTGAAAATAAGTGTACTGGTCCCAATCACGTTGGTGGTCGGAGACAATCTTGGACAAGTACTTCCCCATAGTCCTGTTCATTCGCTCTACCATTCCATCAGACTGGGGATGTAAAGCCGTGGTCCTGGTCTTCCGGATTCCCAGTAGTCGACATAGTTCTGTGAACAATAACGACTCGAAATTCCTGCCTTGATCACAATGTAGTTCCAGGGGAACTCCGAAACGGCTGAACATTTCTTTAGTTAGCACTTCGGCTATAGTGGCAGCCTCCTGGTTTGGAATGGCGTAAGCCTCGACCCACTTACTAAAATAATCCATTGCCACTAGAATATACTTATTTCCTCCTTCAGTCGTAGGGAATGGTCCAGCTACATCAATCGCGATCCTTTCGAAGGAGCCCTACGTTGTACTGACGCATTGGAGCTACTCTACGCTTTTGTGGCCCGTTCGCCGAAGCACACGTAGTACATTTCCTGCACCACTCCTTAACGTCTTCCCGTAAGTTGACCCAGTAGAATCGCTCCCGGACCTTCTCCAGCGTCTTGTGCACCCCAAAATGTCCACCAGACACACCGTCGTGAAGCTGTCTGAGTACCTCTGGAACTCTCTTCTTCGGGACCAGTAGCTGCAGTCTCTTCTCCGTCCCATCCACCGACTCCAAGACTCTCCTCAGTATCCCATCCTCCAACGTGATCGACTCCCTGCGCCCAGTACGTCTTCAGATTGGGGAAAGGTGGAAACCTCGTTCCAGGTAGGCCTTTGGCCGGCCCTTCCATTCAACACTTTACCCAAGTCGACGTCATTCTCTTGGTCCTTCCGCAGTTCTTCTTCCTGCCAGTGGTCGTCGGTAACGGTGGTTCTTCGCACAGACGCATCTTTCTCTTCCACTCTTGACAATGTTTACAGTCGTCTGGGCAGGGTCTTCGTGACATGGCGTCAGCATTCCTATGTTTTGCACCAGATCGATGTTCAGAAGTGAAGTCATACTCTTGGAGCCGCTCGATCCATCTGGCAACCTGTCCTTCCGGTTTTTAAACCGCAAGAGCCATATTAATGCCGCATGATCTGTCCTTAGGAGCTTTCTTCCGTACAAATATTTATGGAAATGCTCCACAGACTTCACGACAGCTAACAGCTCCTTTCTGGTTACACAGTAGTTCCGTTCTGGCTTCGATAAAACTTTACTGAAGTACCCGATCACCCGTTCGTGTCCATGCTGTACTTGAGAGAGGACGCCACCAATACCGACGTTACTAGCATCCGTGTCGAGTATGAATTCCTCAGCTGGCCGGGGTAGCTCAATATGGGAGCACTGCTTAAAGCGGATTTTAGCTCCTGTAAACGCTTGCTGACAGTCCGAGTCCCATACAAAGCTCCTCTTATCCTCGGTCAACTTTGTTAGGGGCTTGGCTATGTTGGCGAACCCCAGGACGTATCGCCGGTAATACGTGCATAGCCCCAAGAAGCTCCTCACTTCGTGCTTGTCTTTAGGCGTAGGCCACTTCTGGATAGCAGTTACCTTTTCGGGTCCACCGAAACTCCTTCACTGGAAACCACATGGCCGAGGAACCTTACTTTCCTTCTAAAAGGCTACACTTCTTGGGGTTGAGCTTCAGGTTAGCCTCTCAGGTCGCTGAAAACCTGCTCCAGATTTTTCAGATGGTCTTTCATGGATTTCCCAAGGACAATGACGTCATCCAAGTAGACTAACGTTTCCCAGGAAAGGCCTCGAAGGTCTCCATCAGTCGTTCGAATGTTGCTGGGGCGTTACAGAGGCCAAAAGGCATAACTGTAAACTGCCAAAGCCCCGATCCAATGGAGAACGCAGTCTTCTCACGGTCGTCACGGGCAAGTCCCACCTGCCAATACCCGCTCTTGAGGTCAAGAGTAGAGAAGAGTTCGCAGCCAACCAAAGTGTCTAGTGTGTCGTCAATCCGAGGTAGGGGATAACTGTCCTTTTCGTCACGTTGTTGAGCAGCCGGTAATCCACACAAAGCGAGAAGTACCATCTTCTTCTTCACAAGCACAACCGGCGAGATCAGGGGCTTTCGAGGCTCGATTACCCATCGCGCTCCATATCCTTCACGATTTTCAGCCTCCTCTCGCTTCGCCAATGGCAGCCTCCGGGACCTGGCGTATAGGTCTAGCGTCTCCGGTATCTATCCGGTGCTCCACCGTTTGTCCTCCTCGTCCCATCTCCAGTTTCAAATACATCTTGGTAACTGGCGATTAAACGCTTAACTTCTTCTTTGTAATCCGGAGGCAATTCTCTACACGCATCCTGGACGAATGGCTTTAAGGATTCCGGGAGCACTGTTGTCGCCGAGACTAGATTTCTTGCTCGATGCACAATTGAAGAAACCGCCGAACAACTACCTAGTATGCTGCCCTTCTTCAATGTTATGGGTAGCCGTTGACGTTCATTATGCGTACCGGAACATCTTTCCCGGTCACAAACAGTGTCCTGGCGACGAGCAACCCACGTCCTTCCCCATCATCCGTAGACTCCAACAGAACGGCCTGTCCTCGGCAACATCCTTGTCCAATCGAGCCTTGCTACAGTCTGGCTGTTGTCCGGAAGTGTCGTGTCTTCGGCCAGAACAACACAGGCGGTCAGTTCTTCCCCATGTCGTAGCGCAACTTCTTCCTCCCCGATGGCGATGATTCCCCTCTTCAAGTCCAACGTGATCCCGAGCCTAGTCATCACGTCCGTTCCCAGGATAACATCTTCGGCATTGTCGAAATCGGGTGCTCCCTATGAGGAAGGTGGCAACCGTCTCCCCGTAAACCTCTGCGCGCTCTCCGGTGGCTGTCTTCAGTGACCATGATGTTGGCTGCACCGTTGCTCACCTGCAGCTGCACTCCGACTCAGGATGGTCATTGTAGCACCGGTCTAGCAGTAGGCTCCTGAGCTCTCCGTTAACCATCCCGTCTACGTAGAAACTGCTCGTCTTTCCAGCCAGCGATGCCACGGTCACACTTCGTCTTGGGGCCTCCTTGGTACGGGTTGACAGCTGCCCCCTCCCATCAACCCTTTTGTTTTCCTGCAGCGGCCGAGACTGCGGTGTAGCTCCCTTGGATTTACATCGGCTCCTCGGGTGTCCCAGCTCGCCACAACTCCAACAACGTAGCTCTTTCCTCTTGGTTTTTAGCGCTTCTATAACCTTCTGGACAAGTTCTTCCATGGTCCACTGCGGCTCCACCCTCCACGCTGGCGTACCTTACTCTCGCTTGTCCCCTTATAGTCTGTTTAATAGCCTCGAACTCGAGAGCTTGTGTGAGGGCTTCGCTCAACGTTTTCGGGCGGGCGAGTTTCACTGCCTGTTGCGTCTCAGACTCCCGTAGACCATCTAAAAATTTGTCAATTGACAAGCTCTCACATACCTCGTCCGGTACCGTGGGGTAGGCGCTCCTCACTAGTCGAGCAATATCCGCCTCAAACTCTTGCAGGGTTTCGTTCGGCTTCTGATAGCGGCCTCTCAACTGGGAGCGATAAACCTGCTCCATGTGCCGATGTCCGAACCGCATCTCCAGTCTTCTGATGAGCTCGTCATAGTTCAGGCGGTCCACAACTGGGATCGAATGAAGGACGCCTAAAGCGTCGCCCCTTAGCGATAGGCTCAACACAGACGCCTTAGCCGCTGCCGTCCACTGGTGTACTCGTGCCGCTGTTTCGAACAGCGTAAAGTACTCCTCCCAAGGTGTCTTCCCGTCAAACGGGGGCAAGCTTGTGTGTCCAGGAATTGAAGGCGCATACTTTACCGGCTCGGTGATCTCTGCTGAATATCCTGCAATCTGGCTTGTTTGCAATTTAGGTTCGGTCTCCTCCGTATCTCTCGTACCCGACTCTAAAAACTCAATACGCTTCGTAGCCTCTTCTAATTTCTTCTCTAAATCAATTTTGACTTTTTCTACATCTTCCTTTACTATGTTTTGAAGTTTTTCTTCCAATGATTTTGTATTAGCCAAAAATCTCTCTTCCAATGATTTCGAGCTTTCTTTAAGTTCTTCTAACGCTTTTGAATTTTCTAAAAACTTCTCTTCCAATGATTTTGTACTTGCCAAAAACTTGTCTTCTAGTGTTTTCGAGCTTTCCTTTAATTCGTCTAAAGCTCTTGAATTTTCGCTAAATTTTTCTTCCAATAGTCTTTGTGAATTTTCTAACAATTTATCTTCTAAAGTTTTTGAATTTTCTAACAATTTATCTTCTAAAGTTTTTGAATTTTCGAACAATTTACCTTCTAAAGTTTTTGAATTTTCTAACAATTTATCTTCTAAAGTTTTCGAATTTTCGCTTAATTTTTCCTCTAGTAGTTTTTGAGAGTTTTCCAACAACTTGTCTTCTAAAGATTTTGAATTTTCAAACAATTTTCCTTCTAAGTCTTTAGAATTATCATTTAACTTTTCTAATAATTTTTCTTCTAAAGCCTTTGAGTTCTCCTTAAGCTCTCCTAATAACTTACCAAGATCAGCCGAGCCGCGTGTTATTTCAAAGCATGGACTCTCTGGATCGCCTCCTTCCTCTAAGACAGCCGCTCTTAATCTCTCCTGTAGCTGTGTCTTATTTCCTGATGTTTCCAGTTCACGCTCTTCTAATTCACTTTTAAGTTCCACTACTTTGAGTTCACTTAATTTCACAAGCTTAGTTGTAGCCATTTTTTTTTGTTTGTAAATAAACAAAGTTTCACTAACTGAATCGCCTTACCCCACTTCTGACACCAAATGTAATGTTTTTCACGGGTACGAATAATAAGGCGTCAGTCTTTGTTAACTCACTATTTATTTACAAAGTCTAGTTGTAACTACACTAATATTAAACGCAATTAATAATTCACTTAATGGCTACAAACTATTACACAATGTACAGTTCCTTATTTCACTATTTGCACTTCACACAGTCTATTCACACTCCGGCGCGAAGTCCGTTCACTCACGTGTCCTTGTAGCACTCTTCAGTCGGAATCAACGGCGGGTGACGATCCCTCGAATCACTCGCAGCCGACGTTCGCAGCGGGCTCAATGAAGATCGCTGACACCGAGTATTCACACTGACACTGTTCACGCACTAGGATTGTGTGACCCTGTATGTTCACACAGCACTAACACTTTCACGAGGTACGCGGCCCCTATTACACAGACTTGCTCTGCACTGAACTGAACTGCCGGGCTCCTGAGTGCGGGCTTATATCCGCAGAAAGTGCTAGAAGCTTCTCGAGGCCTCGACTACCACGTGACTAGGCTTTCAGCCAATAGGATTGAAGTCGAAGCTTCCGTGGTGATGGCGCGTGCACTCAACCGTAACTAACGTCAAAGGCAATATATCTGACAGTCAATTGGGTCTCCAAATTCACGCAGGTCATTGTAGCGGCCGGCCTATTGTCTCGAGGGTAGGCCCTGGCGTCCGCCACAATGGGTAGTCCTGGCGTCCGCCACAACACAACAAACTGCGTGTAATAAACATCACATCAGATATCATTTTAATTTAAACAATGTCCTGAATATCTCTTTCTGTGGTCACTCGTGTGTCAAGGCCATCTTCTGTTATCTACACCTGTGGGACTCTTATGACGTCATCATTGACCACGTGACCTTGACGTCAGTCGTCAGATAACACTGAAACCAGCCAATCCGATGTATGTATTTATTTAGCATTAGTTTGTTAATAATTGCTATGCATCGGTGTTTTCACGAGCTATGATCTAACCTGGCCTCGGTATAATAGTTGTATATACGTATATACTTCATGGGAGATCTGAGGAGAATTTAATAATTCTGGGAAATTAAAAGTGAGAACATTTTTGGTAAGTTCTATCTCAGTTGGACCAACAACTTCTTCGAGCAATAGGGTTTTAACATTCTCACCTCTACAAGGCGAAAGCGTCCATCTGCCGCAGATATAATATGAACTGAATAAAAATTGTCATCGATGACATGCAAACATTAGCATATCTTATTCAATGAAATGATTAATGAAGTTTGTCTAATTAGAAATAATATAGATGCCGTGGATGATAACAAAAGGTGAGTTAACGACGGTCAAGGTCAAGGTTCATCTCACGTGTTTGAAAGTAGGCCTAGGTCACACGGCACGCTCTCATTACTGGTACAAAGCATCGTTTGTGCAGGGCGACCTTGCTAGGGTCAACACTCAGCAGACAGCTGGGCAGCGGCCGGCGCCACTCTTTGATAACAAATACTTGTTGCTGATAACAATGTTTACATTTCTCTACTGAGGTGTTTGCTCCTGCTTGGCATATTGGTCGCTTATTATTGGTAAATACGCCTTTGTGTGGTTTCAACGCAATTGCTGTGTGTATATTCTGTATGTATGTTCAATGATACCCTGTATGTATCATATACTTTTAAATAATGTCAAACAGATTATCTAGAGCGAATGGGAGCCTGATTTTTCAAACTCCACTTTCAAATAGGGGTTTCAGAGCTCTAAAACGCTGTATTTTTACTGCTCCCAAAATGGGTGTTACTAAACAAAGTTAAAATTGGACGATCGGCTTCCCGTTTGCCCTAAAGAACATATTGACCTTTCATTTGACATTTGTAGACAAGAACTTTTACTCCGCAAGGGGGTTTATGAAATATTTTTACAACCTGAAAAAACATGTAACACCTAATTACGTCAAAGCAGTACGTAATATAACCAATGACCTAATGTGAAGAAGGGGTGAATATTTGAACTAATCACCCTTTCCTATAATTGTGTCGTTTCATAATTTTCACATGCAACACAATTTTCGATTGTGCAGGAAATAAACTCATACGAGTATAATATGTCAATTTGATCTTCGCCCGCAGTTGATCGTAAGAGGGTGGTGGTTTGGCTAGCGGAGGGAGGTGGGTCACAAGGGGGGGATGTGGCGCCACTTAGATGGCGCCATACCCTCCCACCCCTTTTCATCCCTTTAGACAAACACCTGATCTTTGACACCCTTTTCTAGGTTGTACACACTTTTAAAATATTTTCCGTTTACAATAATTTTTACTACATACCTCTTACAACAATGGCTCAGCATGCCTTCACAATGGAATGGTAAAATTTTAAATTTTCGTTTCTGAGATCAAGTAATTATAGGTGATCATTATTCTCGCGACACGAACACCATAAAAATATGTTAAACAATTACACCAGAACGTGATACTGTACATGTTCTTTCAGAACATAACAGGATTCTAAAGAATAGTCGAATAAACACAACAGCTGTATTTACACAGTATTAATAGAGGTGAAACGTGACCTATAGTCTGCTCTCTACTGTCCTTTGGGAGTGGACTGACGTCAAACCAACAACTTCAGTTGTATTAACAGAAGTGTGTCGAATCACTCAAAATAGACCTTTCATACGGTTACAAGCCCTACTAAAAAGTACAGTTTTGTTACGATTATAATAGTATTTTGGTTCAAGGTTCAAATACGTAGTTTATTTAAGTGACAATGGAATTATTTTATGATTGACCCTTCCCCTTTAAGGATTATGGAAATAAACTGCGCAAGAGTACCAACAGTTTTATTGATTCGCGTTGTCAATTGTAATTTCAGAATGGAAGTTTTTCGTAATTCAATCACCATTGCATACAACTAGAAAATCGAGAACTTTAAATGCTAATAAGCTTTTAAACGTAGTTTTAAACTCTTTAGTTTTATCCGTATATCAACATGCAAATAGTATTTTTGACCAAATAAAATCCAACTTAACAACGAAGAATCTGATTCATTTACAAGACAATAATACGAACTTTTCAGCCAATCGGAGTATAAACTACGTTTCGGGTGGTTGGGAAGCTCCACCAGTTTCCATGGGGTGGGGTTTTTTGTTTGTTTGCCTAATAAATCTACATTATTCTAACTAATCTTGATCCAAGATAGGCTAAGATTGGCTTTATCGCGTAATTGACCATGCACCTATAACGAGCGAAGCATAGAGACATACACATACAGATACATAACACAATAGTTAGCGTTAATTTCTAGTCTTAGGATAATCTGGCTAATGAGTCACCATTCATTCAAACCCCTCCCCACATTTTTATAAATCCTCCCCTACGCTCCCCCTCCTACGTCCTTGCTCACCAGGGGTAGCCCTCAGCAAGATAAGGAAGGACAGTTGTTGGGGTTGTTGTGGCAAGGTGTACGAGCAGAGCAGCCTCTGGTGATGTCCATCCAATTTTTTTCATCCTCTTTACAGGTTTTTAATTGTGTTTATGTTTTTTATGTCATACAATAGAAAAGTTTAGCACAGTTTAAGCTTTGTTTGGTTTAGGTTCTTTAGGCGAAGTTTAGTTAGTCTAATATAGATTGATTAGGTTAGGCCATTGAAAACGGGTAGAGTTTCCCGACTGCCCCTGAAACGTATGGAGTAGATTTTCTCCTGAAGCGGTTGACAAGTTCGTATTGTCTTGTAAATTAATCACTGCCACTAGTATGACTTTTTACTCTACAATCGAATCTGATTCAATAGTCACAATACAAATTAGTGTACAAGAACCATCGATATTCGATGCGCGTAACTGTCGTATCGACTACAGTATCGATTAGTACATGAATGTATCGATGTTATGACGCTATACTATAATCGTATCTCGGAGATATTCTCGGTCAGTGAGGAGACGATGGCTTGCGTCCAAAGGTTTGCAAGCCAAGTCTGTACTAAACTAGAATAACGTAAGCCTAAAGCAATTCTGTGAACAGTAGGCCTCGTCCATTGATAACGGTCCATCTTATGTGAAACTCAGGGAGAGATCTATTGTATATGATTTCGAAGTACTGGTGCAGTAAATTGGTGACTAAGGAAATTCCCACTTTTAAAATACGATGTATTGTTAAGTCTTTAGGCTTTCGCGGCCGGTGTCTCAATTATAAACTAGTTCTTCCGGTTCCCACCGCGTCCAAACTTCATAATTAGGTTGATATATTTCAGCCTCGCTGTGGAGTACCATCTTCAGACACTGATTGGCTGAAACCAATGATTTTCATTTTCAATTGTAATTATTTTGAATTAGTTTCAGCCAATCAGTGACTGAAGGTGGTACTCCACAGCGAGGCTGAAATATCTCAACCTAATTATGAAGTTTGGACGCGGTGAGAAGTAGAAGAACTAGATTATAGACGATGTATTGGTTTAATAAAAAAAAAGTATTTTAAGCTTATTTTGTTTATTGTTTGCACACATATTTGAAATTGTCATTTGAAGGTTTTGATCGCCTTTCAGACAATAATTCTAAAGGAAATTCTTTATTTACGGACGATTTCAGTAAAATACTAACATTGACTTCGCAAAGATCTCTTAACACCATACTTTGACTTCAGCGAGCAAAAGCTAATTCAATAAGTGTTTAGAAATTCATCAACTCCTATAATATACTTACGCAGATCATAAAGTGGTATACTTAGAAATGTCTTTGTTTGTGGCTTGGAAATCACATGAATCAAAATATACGTTGTGTTCTTGAGGTGGAGGTAGAACTTATTGCAAGAGTATGAAGGCAGGGATAATCACTCGTTGAAGGTGTAAAGTTATAAACATTGGCAACGAGATTTATTTCTTTAACTCATTACTTCGTGCTATTTAAACCATACACATAATGTAGAGGAACCCGATGTGAAAATGTTGTCTGCACGACACCTCACCACAACTTTTGTTGACGTTCTTTTAGTGTCGGTCGTAAAATATTCTTGCAGACTTTTATGAGCGGGCGGAGTAGGACGTAAAATAAAGACAATATTAACCTCAAGCCCCACCGTTAACTAAGTTGAGCTCTTGTACATTAACACAGCACGCTTCTAGAGTGCTATCTGTCCAAATATGTGGATTAATACTATCTAATCTCGACCGCAATATTATACAAAAAGACAGTTTCTGTGTGGAAAGTATTCCACTAAAATTAAAATAGACACACCTCGTGTATATGTTTCTTTTTTCTCTTTAAAATGCATCTATCTATACTATTAGTGTTTCGGTTAGGGTTGTCCGGAGTGTTGAGATCTCGGAATCTGGCTGGGGTAATTCAGATTTTTTTTAAAAATAGAAATGGTCCTTAGTGTGTGGAGGGTGTGGTAAACGAATAAAATTATATAGATTTTTATTTTTATGGGGTTTTTGAGGTCCCCAATTCCCCATGTTATATTTCATTTTTTTAGTAAATATTTATTAGTACGACACATAGTTGTTTGAAATCGACACATAGTATACCATCAACCCAAAGACCCCTATTGATTTTGGGGTTCGGGGGACAATATATGGGGCAAAGAAATAAAAAAATCATAAAAATCGATGTGGGGTATCAAAAAGGGAATATTATGCTGATTTCAATAATTACAAATCGTTTAGTGGAAGGGGTTTAAAGTGGGGTACCATCGGATGGCCGAGTACAAAGTGGGCACAGGCAGGTGCATGTAAGCGAGCGAACAGTTGAGTGTCTCAGGGGTCTGGGGGCGAAACCCCAAGCTGGCGCAGCTAGTATACATTATTTTGACCATTGAATTTACAGATAGAAGTTGTTCGCAGCTGACTGATAATTTTCGCATGGTTCGGGATTGATGACTGTAAGTTCGTCACTTGTTTGCTTTCAACAGCTGGTCATTTTAATAGATTATGTTCTCTTTAGAAAACCTTCAAAATCTCCTGACAGAACAGCCGACAGAGAGCGGGCTAAGCTCAACGAACAAATATTGCATTTGAATTGAACTTCTATCGTTAATTTCAACGCATTCACACACTTCAAAATGTATAATTTCACCACAACAGATATAAAACTCTCCTGATTTTTGCTTGGTGTTATGAGTAGGTTTAAAGTGGAAATAACTGGTTGAAATACGAACGTGATTCTGATACTGTACTTGTACTTGGGTTTATAGCGACTGTGTCATGTACTCTAACTTGGAGCGTTGACGGGCTAGATAACAGCTAGGCTACGTCATGCGTATGTGTGTGGTTTAGTAGGGCACTGAGTAATTAGCTTTGATAACAGTGATAAGAGATGATAAGGTGTCGGAATTTCGTAATATAACGGATTTACTAGCGGCCTGCCGTTGAGAACAAAGGTTGCGCTCTTAAAAGGTAAAGGTTGTCTTGTTTAACGAGGCGAAGTTAGGACTACCAAAGCAGTCCTCTCTGCCACTAAACCTCGACCTTTACCTAGCGTTACCGTATAGTTACATTACAAATGTAAGTGGTGACTGCGGGAATCGAACCCGCGCCAGCGGAGTGATTAGCTCCGGCGTCACGCAAGATTTTAACCCGCCACGGGTCCGCTTAGTGAATGTAGTAACCAAGCGGTAGCAAAGAGTTACCGTTAGCAGTTCATACAAATGAAACCTGAGATTTTTAAAGCAGGTTGGGTATTATGTTTAAATTAATTTAATAATTGAAGTGTAAAGGGGGTGGCAGGTTAGGTGGAAGAGCTTAGTGGGGAGTAAGGTTGATCATATGAGTTTAGTGGGTAGATAGTGGTGCGTCGTGGAAACATGATTGACGAACCCATTGGGTAGGCAGGCTGAATAGTACGAATAGTGGGAGCGGGGTAGGAGTGAGAACATTGTGATGTTGCAGACTGATGGGTAGTAGAAACATGTTGCAAATTAACTTATTGGGTAGGTTGGGGAAAACTGGGAGCAGGTTAGGCGTATGCATTAAGAGGGGAGGCAGGATAATCGGTTAGTAGTGGATGGTGGAAATGATATGTGGATGAAGTTAGAGAGTAGGAAACGGCTTACGAATATAAAGTACTGGGTAAACGCACCTTGGGTACCCTGGTAGGAAACCTGATACGCAAATAAGCTTACTGGGTAGGTAAACGCAAAAGGTAAAGTTTGATTTGTTTGACGAGGCGAAGTTAGAACTGCGAATTCCTTTCTACCACTCAACGAAGAAGGTAAGGTAGTGTTTGGAACATGTCAGTTATATGGACAGACAATGCAGGTTTTTAATGGTAAGATATGGGAAGATAGTTTGGTCAGTGGTAATGAGGAGGTGCGTAAATAGATTGCATTAATGGGTGAGTATGTAGAACGGGTAGTCTACACATGTTGAATGTGACTGTTGCGTATTGATCCGCCGTGTTGACTACGCACTACGCTCTCCAGTGTCCAGCAGATGAGAGAGTTGATGTATGATGTGTCTCTGTTTATAGGTCACGCAACACTCTCCTGGGCTGTGACCTTCTCTAAAATTGATTTTCCTCGCTGTCCACGCCCTTTTGTTCGTCCCGACTTCACATCTCTGTGCAGATATTGTATCTTGGTCCACAGAAACCAAGAGGGGGTTTATACTGTAACCCTACTTGGCGGAACTTCTAGTAGTTTTTCTTCTTTTGCCCAGACAAAATCGGACCTGAGATACACGTCATTTTTATATGTATTCATGGTTGTCTACTTTCAGTGAACTTTTAGGGCCAAAATATTTAAATAAAAATTAGTGTCAATCTAAAATCCTTACACATGTCATTTAGCGTCACGAAGATGTTTTTTATGAACGGAAATTCACTTTAAACTACACAACTGGCGAGCAGTCAACTTGAATCTGAGGCCTTGCTGCGCTGGGTAAATAAAGAGCGGAACTTGATTGCATTTTGAAACTGCAATGGGGGATGAACGGTTTGCAAGGATTTGACCCTTGCATTTTCATTTCCGGCCTAAAGATGTTAATAATTATATGCTTGCTGATGGCAATAAAGTACTGTTGGCTTGATCTTGTTCCCAAAAAAAATTATACAAGATACGACACAAGTGGATTTCACTTGAAAATCTATAATCTGTAAATCTGGTAATATAAAAAATTGGTTTATTTCAAGGCACGTAAACTTATGAAGACGCGACAGCTGATAAGACCCTACTCTACTTGTAATAAAAAATAAAACAGCTGGTTATCAGAAGTTACACCGATCGATTGGAACCGGTTCAAACCAGTTTGACGAGGTTTGGTCCTCTAGTTGTGGTCTTCCAGTCAACCAAATACGAAGTATTTTATTTTCTAAGGGTACCATTTTCGTGTATCAAGTAAATTTAAAAATATAAGTAAGTGGTTTTAAACAGCTAACTCATTTTGTATAAGTTTTATATCTGCGCAAAGTAGCCTATCGTTGATCTCTCTGATGTTTTCAAATAACTGGCATTCAAAGTAAAAGTTGTAAATACAGTAAAAGGTAAAGTTTGCTGTTTGTCTTGTTCAACGAAACCAAGTTAGGACTACAAAGTCCTCTCTACCACTGAACCTCGACCTTTACCTAGCGTTGCCGTATAGTCACATTACAAATGTAATTGGTGACTGGGGATCGAACCCGTGCCAGCGGAGCGATCAGCTCGGGATTTGCGCACGAATCCAACCCACCACGAGTCCGCTACGTAGTTGGACTACAGTGTAAATTATCTTTTTTGATGACAAGAGTCATATGGTTGAAAATGTCTTTGTGTTTTCTAAGGAAAACAGCATTATGTATGTATTTAATCGAACCTAACCTGTCGTTATTTCATTAAGTTAAAGTACAAGGTAAAGAGAACAGAACAATAAGATATGTGAATAAGATATTTTAAAAGTAGACTGTATGTTTAAGTGTTTAAAGGTGCCTTCAGCCAAGAATAGGCAAGCTCCGCAACACACCCCTGTACCCAATTAACCGTCAACGCCGTGCGACCCCTTTCCACCCCGTCAACCGATACAGCTTCTACTAAAACTAGTAGTAGTGCTTGTCACTTGCTTGCTTCCTGAAGAGTTAGTCCGTTGATTATTTATTTCAATAACACATGGCACAAACACTTTAGGTTGGTTATTAGTTTAAGAGACTGGTTCATGTGCTTAAATATGGAAAATTTTTCTTTGGTAGCATAGATACATTGACTACTGAGGCTGCTGCATGTACACTTAAAACTTGTACTTTCGTCAAACAATGCATTTTATGTATAAATTTAAAACTTGATTTTTCCATAAGAACAAAGACAAAATTCTGTAATTAAAATGTTTCTTGGCAAAAGGTTTTAAGTTTTTGTTTGTGTATCTATGCTTCCAGACAAAAAAATTTCGCATTGTAGTACGTCAACTTACTTAAAACACCGTTTGCAAACTTCCCTATGTTAAATTCCTTGCCCCGGATAGAGGCAACCTCTTGACTTCCTTCGCTTTCTTTAAACTATTTACATGTTGGCGATATCCATCTATTTCGGTACCTTAATTTTGGTACAAAAAGAATACTGTACAAAATTCTGGTAACAAAAAATTGATTTTCTCAAGGTCGGATCCTAGATCAACATAGCTCATTTCGACGCATTTGCCAACAAAATTGTTAATCCATGACGTCCAGCACTTTATGCAATGAAGATATCAGCCAAAAGAAGGGAATAATTGGAAGGAATCCACAGAGTTGATAGTAAACGCAAAACTTAACATAAAACAAAGCTTCGTAAAAATAATAATGATATCAGCTGGCAATTTTACGAGTGAATCTTGATTGGCATTATGCAGAATTGTGTAATCTATAATGTACGTATATTCTAGGCAGAGAGAACAGTACTACTTGTTCAGTGTTTGAACGTGTTTTCTAGGATATGTTAGCTGAACTTTGAAATCCAACATCAAGTTTTAAATATACTCGCCCTTCGGGCTGGCTGGGGGGCTGCGCCACCAGGACCCCGCTCGGTCTGCGGCACTTTGGGGGCATTCGCAACTGTTTTGCCGCTATGATGCAAAATATTGGCTAAGTACAAGGGCAGATTTTCAGGCCATCTATTTTGGCCACCAACTTGTCAGCTCCTTAAAAAAAGAATGTTTTCAGATTTTTCCGATGGTTTCAGATCAAGAGCTTCAAAGGGTATGCGACTGAGGGGAGTAGCATCCCAGGAAGTGCCTAAACCTTTACTAGTTCAGCCAGTAACCATGTTTAACCGGCGTTATCTATGGCAGAGGAAATGGAAAAGACTGGCTTAACTAATGAGCCATCTTTTCCATGTGTGTAATTTTTAGCAGAGACATTAAACTATTTTTGTGTTTTTGTGTTGCTAACAAAAAAATCTGCTATTGCCAAAGCACAAAAAACTACTACTAGTTATAATACTAGTAATAAGCAGAAATAAATCATAAATACAAAAATTTCTCGGAAAGCTCGGAACGACGAGAGTAACTATGACTCTCGTAGTGTATAGCCTAACGTCAAAATGTACCTTTCTGGCTAGCTTGTATTAAGGTCATTCATTGGTTGATTTGTGACACCTCATTCGTAAGTTGAGCACACCCTTAACTCTAACCCTATTTCAGCACAAGTATTGCCATCAAATAATTTCAACATATATTTTTATCTCATCCAAATGTTCCTACTGTAGGTTTTTCAGAGTGATGTTGTTTTTCAATTGCCTGGTCCAAAATTTTTAATTTTATATTGTTACTAAAACAGTTTATTGAATATTTTTGTTTGTTTCATGATAAAATGCCACAAACTCATTATTTAGCACGTTTTCCGATGGGTGGGAGCTGTAGTTCAAGCCCTGAAACGCTCTTATGATCCTGGAACCAAAATTCCAATGGGGGTATTCCAAAATTCGAGTGTCTTTCTAGAAAATATTGCACTAACATGATCTGTCAGTTAAACACTAAGAAGTTATTAACTAATACATCAAAGTCTTGTTATTTGTAACCATTATTTGAAGAGACCCTACAGTGTGCTAGTACAGTGCCGGATTATACCTTATTAAAATCATCATAATAAACGAATCGTATGGCAAACCGTGCAGCCTATCTTCATGGTTGTTGCAATTTCAAAGACCTTTAGAACCGGTGCTCTACCGGGAATACGAATTGTACAACTGTTCTAACGGAAGCAGAGTTCTTGCAGTGAAGCAAAAAGAAGCGAATGAAATGAGTGAAGTATGAAGCCGGGGAATGCCGTGGCTCGGGAACGAGGGTCAGTTCGGGGGGTTTCGCAAGGGAATGGTATTTTTAACCCAGAACTCTGGCGGCGTCCCACATCTGTACTGTAGCACTAGTCTTGCCTGATTCATTTCCTAGAACCACAGTTTTCTTGCATATGGGTAAAATGAGTTTTTCACGTGGCACAAAAATGTATTTTGAAGTGGTAACTTTTATTTGAAAACGTGGTTTAGAGTCATCCGTGGGAAATGTATATATCAGAAGACCTGAAAGGAATTTGAACTATAACACCAAAGTTAGTTATAGTATTGATTTTACTACCGTTTAATTCATTGAAACAAAAAACTGAAGGATAAACTAACTAACAAGAATTTATTTCAAAATATTACTGTGTTATTTTGTCATGCGATTTTTTCTTTAAGGTTTAGTTTTTGAAAATGACAGTCGAATGAGTACGTACCAATAATTACCTCCCAACAATTGTATTTGATTCAAATCAATGCAACAACAATACAAAGACGTTCAGTTGTCTTTCTACAAATTTGCATCTGTGTTTATTGTACACATGGATAAAGTTTTCCAGTACTTGAACAGTTTTGTACTTGAAACCTGATCATGTTCTTACATTGTTCTAATGGGATGAAGTTCAAGGTTACACCCACCTGTTCCATTAATCAACAAATACTTACTCATGGTGATGGATTTAAAATGACGAGAAACGTTAATATTCGTCAAGATTTCCTCTTGTGTTATCAGCTACAGTACAAACCGACCGGTCCAATTCTCAGAACAAGAGTAAAGGCTAAACTAATTCAGTGCATACCTCAACCACTTTTATGGAGTATTACAGATTAGTTTTAGTGAAATTACTTTACACAGTTTTTCCTAAATATTCGTCGAAATTCCTGCATAGACAAAGGTACGTTCCTGCATTAATTACACAGTTTCTCCTAAATGTTCGTCGAAGTTCCTGCATAGACAAAGGTACGTTCCTGCATTAATTACACAGTTTCTCCTAAATGTTCGTCGAAGTTCCTGCATAGACAAAGGTACGTTCCTGTATTAATTACACAGTTTCTCCTAAACGTTCGTCGAAATTCCTGCATAGACAAAGGTACGTTCCTGCATTTAAGGCTGCGCAAACAGACGATAAAAAGTGGCGATGCAGAGGTTTTTATAGTTTTCAAAACGGCGTCGTTGTCAATTTTAACTTGGCAGTTTTAAATAAAAGGTCAACACTGCTTATCAAATAAAAAACCATTTGAAAGACGATTTGTCAAGTCAATTTTAGGTTTTTAGAATCTATGACTGGAAATACGTACTTTTAAAGCACTATTAAAGACGCTTTCAAATACAATTTGCTTCCTTGCGCGTTCATGAAATGTATTGACTTTTCACTTAAGGTTTAAAAACTACTAAAAATTGAAGAAATCGTTGTTGCTAAAAGACGCGTGTAGAAAGTTGGCTTATAACAAAGTTGAAGGTTTCGTAGTTTCCAGCCTGTCTCTCAAAAACATGTATTTTCTTACGCGAATGGACTACATTGATTGGTCTAATTACATCTTCTTTTTTTTCGCCCACGCTTCACGCCATTAAAGCTCATACAACAAATTTCGACTGATCTGAACCTTCTCAATTTAGTTAACCTTGCAAGTGCCCAAGGCTACATATTTTATTTATGTAAGCAAGTTATAGATTTGTGACGTTTCTGGACTCACGCCACACACGTGAGGTCCCATCTGTATACGTAATATGTCTAGTAATTGCGATATATAACAAAATACATTAATTAATGTAAAACTATTTCGTTAAATACTTATTGACAATTGATATGTATGCTGTAAAATCAACCCGTCAGGTGGTACAGTGTAAAACCATTCTATTGGGCAGTTTGATGCTGCGCAGTACGGGTAGAAAAAGTGACGATGCAATGACGTGTAAATGAAAGGTCAATGATACTCTTTAAAGCGTTTGGAAGCCGATTTTCAAGTTTTTTTTGTCTTGAAAGAAATTTTACTTTGAAATACGTGAAAATACAATACTTTAGAGCTACGAAACCCACTTAAGTGGAATTTCAAATGTGGCCTCAATCGACCCTATATTATCTCTTTGGCATTGTGCAAAAATTATGATACATTTACGATGGTACACAGAAAAAGTCATTGTATTAAAACCCTGTTTGATGGATTGTAAACCCTTGCAAAGCTACTAAAATAAGGGCCCACTTGAAGACCTTTGTTCAAGGTTCAAGACCTTCGCTCAAGACTAAAGGTTTCGTAGTTTTTAGCCGCTCGCAAATTTGTTTACGCCCTTATAATTTGCATGCAGTCACCGGTAAAACTACATCGTAATAATGTTTCACGCCCCTACTGGCTTCTGGGAACCCTCAAGAACTCACATCATCTAACCGGGATGTCGTCTCATTTCTGTCACAGTCTAGAAGATACTCATTTCCATATAAATAAATAAATAAACACGACAAAATATAAAGACAGATTTATAGCCTAAGAGCTTATATTTCGGTATTTATGTGTATCAAAGTAATAGTAATTAATCTAACTAGTATTCTAACCCTGAAGAATTTTTGAGCTGTTGTTTCTTACCAGTGGTGGTAGATTTTGTCTTTTGTTGTTGTATAGTTTTGTTGTCAACACAATTATTTTATTGTATATTAACGAAAAATATAAATATAGCGTTGAAACCGTGAGTTAAACAAAACTACGCTAAACATAGCCGACGCGTAGCCACTAGCACTACCGTGATTCCTAGAGAATATCTATTCACGGGGAGTATAATGTAACCATAAAAGTGGGTTTATACTCTAAAACTTGCATTTATGGTCCGATTTGATGAAACTTGGTATAAACATGTGTCACCGCAACGTACATGTGAAGAAAAAACCAACAAAATTCAACCATACATAATACAATGTAAAAAAAGATAAAAATATGCAAGCATCCTAGATATGACATTAAAGTCTATGACTTCACATCCTCTTGTTTAGTCATATACGCCAAAGTACATTTGTGAATATTGGCCCCTACAATAGTGTATGACTACTTATATTTATTCCTTACTGACGTACATGTTCGTCTAAGCAAGCATAACCTACGAGTACATCCTCTAGGTTCAGGTTGCTAGATGCATTCGTGATCAAAAGGTCGCTGTTTTGATTCGGGTTTTGATTTTTGAGATAAGTTCACATTGAGTACATAACCATTCCACGGATTACATGTGTTTAATAGCGCTCTATCTTACCAACATTCTCAATTTTGCATTGTTTGTGTTTTACTCAATAATAAGCGAAAAGACGACTAATAAAGATAAGCGTGTTTTTCTTAAAGATAATTTTGTAATACTCAATAATCTTATTTTCCTTTGTAAAAATTCAACTTTTAGTCCATCTTTTACGAAACCTCAGTGTAAAAAACAGTTACTGATAACTGCATGTATAAAGATCACTGGCGGATTCAAGGGTAGGGGGGCTAAGTTAGGACTAAAAAGTCCTCTTCCCACTCAACCTCGATCCTTACCTAACGTTACCGTATAGTCACTTGACTAAACTGCATGACTTGGAGTAAAAATGACTCTTGACAGCCTAGTTGCAAGACAGCAACATAGGAAACGCTTTTTTCTTTTGTAAAATAATGCTTTAAGACACGTACATCGTCCAACCAATACTTTAGGTATTGAATATTTTCAAACGTTGGGTCTTTGTTTCATTGGTTCTTGAACAATTTAGTAGGACTATAATAAATTTAAAGTGTATTTCAGTAGGAATTAAATATCCATCCTGAAATCCACAGGCACGTTCCGAAATGGCGGATGTAACTATGACTTACGTTCGTCGTAGGTCAAGATAGCAACCTAATAAACTCTTTACTCTCTTATCCCTTAGAATAAGAAGTCAATGATCCGTTGCACTGAACTGAGGTTCTACAAACTAAAACACTGACCCCAGCTCTTGCTCGTCCTGCCGAGGAACTGACGTGTCTCCGGGTCCCAGATGGCAGTCTTCACCTTCTCCCACTTGCTCCTATTGTCTGGCACAGTAGCATACTCCCAGGTGTAGCCTATGCCGTTCTTGCCGGCCACGCTCACCGTACTGGGTGTCTTGTTCATGTTCACTCACTCACCGGTCCGCTCCGCTTCGCGCCGCGTCTCTCCGCTCACTGATACGCCGTGACGCACCGCGCTCACCTCCCCTCCCTTCACCCACTCACAGTCGATACTCGATATCGCACACAGTCGAATGCGCGATCATTTGGTTCTGAATCAAAGTTGTACTGTCTGTGTAATTAGCTGATAGGCTTACTGAGAACTGGGCGATAATATTTGCTGAACTAAGTTAACTTGAAAATGATTACAGTAAATATTTGCTTTGAAACCGCGTACTTCGTTGATTGTTGTTTTCCATCGTTATAGTGAACGAGAAAAACACGACTTTTCGGGATCTACAATATGATCCTTTCTTCAGGTGAAAAGTAAGCTGAATCATAAAACCCAAAACGTTTGAAAATGAATCAGCCTCACTTGTACCAGCAACTTATGCTGATTACTTTAGGCCAGCTCACTTTCTAATGTTTTTTTGGAATCAGAATGCAGATTGCCAAAATGTGTATTCTTCTTGTTTGTATTCTTCTTGTTGTCTTGTGTGTATTTCTTCACGATGGGAAATGGAAGCAGTAATATTTCAAGCTGTGTACTTTTTACCGCTTTGCACAGTTTTTAAGAAATGACTGCAGGATTCACCGGTAAAAATATTTGTTTAATCACAAAAATTGTGCGCTTTGAATTCAGTGATCAATTACTAACTTGACCAACTTTAAGATCATTAATTATGAACATATTTAAGGTTAAAAATCACCTTAGGTAAGCAAGCTAACTCTACTTCCTTATGTAGCACTATAAATAAACAAAACTGGATATACCCTTAGAGGGCGTAATTGGTGTCCAACATTTTAAAGGGGGTTTATTCCCCTCGAAGCGTACAGTTTTGTACATTTATAGTGCTACATAAGGAAGCTAGACTCAACTTTTGAATCAAAGCAAAAATATTCCCATCACTAATTGTATTTGGTGTTGATAAATGCAATTAAAACTGAGACAAAACACACATTGACAGGCTCAGAGAACAGTCAAAGAGCCAAACCATCAAGTTAAAACATATACCTGGCTTGTGATGCTCGGTCAAACTCTAAACTTAAGAGTGTGCAGTACCTATCAACCATTTTTTTTTGGTCCCCTAAGAAAATTTTAAAACGAGCATTTTCTTGGGAACTTCTAGCCTACAATTTTCATTAAATCTGTTTTAAATAAGTTTTATTTGAAAGATAAACATGTACTGTAGTGATTTTGCTTACCACCTTTCTTGAAAATGTTATTAGTTTAATAGTAAAATCAAGAAAATTAAATACAAGGATTTAAAAGTTCTTCAATTTTTAGATTTATGTCACGGTTTTATAAATGAATGAATGAATGAATTTATTGTTTCTTTCTTCCCAATACAACAATACAGCATATAATACATTTGTAAAACATATATGTACTCAACAATTTCACTTTCACTTAAATTATAAACATATGCATTGTTTTTCTATAGTATTTATTTATTTTATTGGCTGTTACTGTTATGCTAAAATGTGTCTCTAGTGATCATTCAAGATTGTTAATATTCCTAAATTATTATTCTGTTATCTTTTTAATGTTACAGTGTAATTGGGTATTGCCTGTAATGTAATGCATTGTTGAATAAGCGAATCGAATTGAATAAGTTGAAAGTACGAGGGTTGTTTGATATGGACCGACGCCGTTAATATATTGAATGTTTATATTGTATCAGGATTTAGTGCATAATTTAGGCTTTCAGAAGATACAACTTTTATATTTTGTGCTGATCAAAAAGGGGGACAATCACCAAGTACCCACTTATGGGTACGGAATAAATTCCGCTTGGACCGACACCGTTATTTAGTTGAATGTTTTTATTGTATCAGGATTTATTGCATAATTTAGACATTCAGAAGATACAACTTTTATATTTTGTGCTGATCAAAAAGGGGGACAATCACCAAGTACCCATCTACGGGTACGGAATAAATTCCGCTTAACCCGACACCGTTAATAAATGGAACATGTAGTTCAAGGGCTATGTAGAGTCCAAATACGGTGAACTTTCAGAGGTTTGGAATATACATACATCCAACGAATTAAAGAAAATACGCACACACATAATTAGTCACTTTAACATATTTTACATTGAAGTCATAATTTCCAGATTCAATACAAATATTCTATTTATTAACGGTGTTGGTCTAAGTGGAATTTAAACCGTTCCCATAAGGGTTTTTTTGTCATTGCCCCCCTTTTTCATGAGCACAAAATATAAAAGTTGTATCTTCTAAATGTCTAAATTATACACTAAATCCTGATACAATATAAACATTCAATATATTAACGGTGTCGGTCTATGGAATTTAAACCGTTCCCATAAGGGGTTTTGTCATTGCCCCTTTTCATGAGCACAAAATATGTTGTATCTTCTGAATGTCTAAATTATACCTAAATCCTGATACAATATAAACATTCAATATATTAACGGTGTCGGTCTAAGTGGAATTTAAACCGTTCCCATAAGGGGGTTTTTGTCATTGCCCCCTTTTCATGAGCACAAAATATAAAGTTGTATCTCTGAATGTCTAAATTATACACTAAATCTGATACAATATAAACATTCAATATATTAACGGTGTTGGTCTAAGTGGAATTTAAACCGTTCCCATAAGGGGTTTTTTTGTCATTGCCCCCCTTTTTCATGAGCACAAAATATAAAAGTTGTATCTCCTGAATGTCTAAATTATACACTAAATCCTGATACAATATAAACATTCAATATATTAACGGTGTTGGTCTAAGTGGAATTTAAACCGTTCCCATAAGGGGTTTTTTTGTCATTGCCCCCCTTTTTCATGAGCACAAAATATAAAGTTGTATCTCCTGAATGTCTAAATTATACACTAAATCCTGATACAATATAAACATTCAATATATTAACGGTGTCGGTCTAAGTGGAATTTAAACCGTTCCCATAAGGGTTTTTTTTGTCATTGCCCCCCTTTTTCATGAGCACAAAATATAAAAGTTGTATCTCCTGAATGTCTAAATTATACACTAAATCCTGATACAATATAAACATTCAATATATTAACGGTGTTTCTAAGTGGAATTTAAACCGTTCCCCAATGTAAAGTTGTATCTCCTGAATGTCTAAATTATACACTAAATCCTGATACAATATAAACATTCAATATATTAACGGTGTTGGTCACGTCATTCATGAGCACAAAAATAAAGTTGTATCTCCTGAATGTCTAAATTATACACTAAATCCTGAATAAGTGGAATTTAAACCGTTTTTTTTGTCATTGCCCCCTTTCATCATCTCTGAATGTCTAAATTATACACTAAAGATACAATATAAACATTCAATATATTAACGGTGTTGGTCTAAGTGGAATTTAAACCGTTCCCATATCATTTTTTCATCTCCTGAATGTCTAAATTATACACTAAATCCTGATACAATATAAACATTCAATATATTAACGGTGTTGGTCTAAGTGGAATTTAAACCGTTCCCATTGTGTGTCTAAATTATACACTAAATCCTGTGAATGTTAAATCCTGATAAACATTCAATATATTAATGAGCACGGATACAATATAAACATTCTTTTGTCATTGTGATACAATATAAACATTCTATTAACGGTGTTGGTCTAAGTGGAATTTAAACCGTTCCCATAAGGGGTTTTTTTGTCATTGCCCCCCTTTTCATATATAAAGTTGCTGAATGTCTAAATTATACACTAAATCCTGACACATAAGGGGTTTTTTGTCATTGTCATATATAAAGTTGTATCTCCTGAATGTCTAAATTATACACTAAATCCTGATACAATATAAACATTCAATATATTAAGTCTAAGTGGAATTTAAACCGTTCCCATAAGGGGTTTTTTTGTCATTGCCTAAATCCTGAGCACAAAATATAAAAGTTGTATCTCCTGAATGTCTAAATTATACACTAAATCCTGATACAATATAAACATTCAATATATTAACGGTGTCGGTCTAAGTGGAATTTAAACCGTTCCCATAAGGGGTTTTTTGTCATTGCCCCCCTTTTTCATGAGCACAAAATATAAAAGTTGTATCTCCTGAATGTCTAAATTATACACTAAATCCTGATACAATATAAACATTCAATATATTAACGGTGTCAGTCTAAGTGGAATTTAAACCGTTCCCATAAGGGGTTTTTTTGTCATTGCCCCCCTTTTTCATGAGCACAAAATATAAAAGTTGTATCTCCTGAATGTCTAAATTATACACTAAATCCTGATACAATATAAACATTCAATATATTAACGGTGTCGGTCTAAGTGGAATTTAAACCGTTCCCATAAGGGGTTTTTTTGTCATTGCCCCCCTTTTTCATGAGCACAAAATATAAAAGTTGTATCTCCTGAATGTCTAAATTATACACTAAATCCTGATACAATATAAACATTCAATATATTAACGGTGTCGGTCTAAGTGGAATTTAAACCGTTCCCATAAGGGTTTTGTCATTGCCCCTTTTCATGAGCACAAAATATAAAGTTGTATCTTCTGAATGTCTAAATTATACTCTAAATCCTGATACAATATAAACATTCAATATATTAACGGTGTCGGTCTAAGTGGAATTTAAACCGTTCCCATAAGGGTTTTTTTTGTCATTGCCCCCCTTTTTCATGAGCACAAAATATAAAAGTTGTATCTCCTGAATGTCTAAATTATACACTAAATCCTGATACAATATAAACATTCAATATATTAACGGTGTCGGTCTAAGTGGAATTTAAACCGTTCCCATAGGGGGGTTTTTGGTGATTGCCCCCCCTTTTGATGAGCACAAAATATAAAAGTAGGGCCTAGTATCTTCTGAAAGCCTAAATTATGCACAAAATCCTGATACAAACATTATATTTATTAACGATGTCGGGCTAAGCGGTGTTTAGTCCGACCAAAAGGGGTTTTCATTGATTTTGTATTATTTATTCTGCCCGAAAGTTGTTTACCGCTAATTCGGGTTTAGTTAATGAGCACAAAATATTAATGTTGTATATTCTGGAAGCACAAATTATGCACTAAATCTTGATACAGATATTTTTTAAATTCCCGACTGGTCGCGGGCTGAGCGTGAAGCTGGCCCGCCAAAAAAGAAGTGTATATAAAACGAGTTAATAATTGAGCACAAAATCTTTAAGTGGTATAAATTGAAAGCACAAAATAAGCACTAAATATTCGTACTACTTTCATAATTTGTGCTCAATGTGGTGGGGCCACTTTCACGCACATTTACGCATTTACGCAGAAAGCACAGTCGGTAACAAAGATTGACCAGAGTCTTGTCCTCGCGTTAGACATACTCGACGTAGTTTACTATGGGTAGCAGCACCGTGCACAAATTAAAAAACTGAGTAAAGCGCGTTTAAAAATACTTTACAACGGTTAAAACCATTTGAGGTTGAAAGGAAAAGGTACATATGATTGACGCACTTACTTTTGATTTACATTTTTTACATTGAAACATATCTTGGGTTCATTTATACCTTTATTTAAAATTGGTTCTCAACGGTGGCTTTGATATATAGTATGAACGAGTATTTCCAATAGGTATCATAAATTCACTC
Source organism: Matsumurasca onukii (assembly GCA_018831715.1). NCBI lineage: Eukaryota > Metazoa > Arthropoda > Insecta > Hemiptera > Cicadellidae > Matsumurasca > Matsumurasca onukii. Next base: position 19,547,020 of record CM032065.1, read on the forward strand.
CTTTATTTTATTGTCTCTTGTTTTTCTGCGAGCCCACAGTGTTGTCACTGTCGGGCTAATTTTAATTTAATTAAAAGTAGGAAGTAGGGAATTGACGACCCATCGGTTTTGTAGGGACGAAAATCGGATGTGACAACATGATCTAGACTGTCGCGCTAGCACCCAACACTTCCGCCCCGATGATAGACTACAGTACAGTTGTGTAACAAATGAACTTGCCATATTTTTATAGGTTGGTTATATAAATTTCAGTTAAAAGCAAAGGAAACCCATCTCTCCACTTAAACGTTTACTTATTTAACTGAATGAGGTCATGCGAGTTCATTGAATCATAGACCTGTAAATTGTGGAGTTATTAGTAAATTGTGCATTTAATATACGGTACCTATATAGTCAAAAGATCTGCACTCTGTTCATAGCAGAAGATGTACACCAATAGGTCAAACATCTTTATTTTTCTTTAAGTAGGTACACAGACATTTAGAATACAACATAAATCAAATGTATACTAATGAATAACCTCCAAGCATTGATTGATTGGGTTATTTTAGCTTAGCTTCATAGTATATTGTTTTTTAGATGTTTGAATCAACTGGTTGGATATTTGAAGAGCTTGAAATTGCAGACACATCTAAATTTGATTTAATGGTGCCGTCTACAGGTCGTCCAACTACAAACAAAGATCCTAACCCTGAGCAGGTAAAAACAAGATACTGTCAAACAGTATTAGTTTTCTGTCATGCATCTGGAATTCTAGGTGGCTATCATGGCTTGTTCATAAATAGGGTCGTCAGCATGAGGTGCTCAGACCTCATAGTAAAGCAGTAAGCATAAAGCTTAACTCTAGTGCTTAATAGTAATTGTTTTTTATTTAGTTTTTTTATTTACTTCATTGTTTTTAGCCATAAAGCAAGTTAATTAGTTTTCAAGTTTTATACGCTTTTATCGGCTGTTCCTGACAAGAAACTTAGAAATAGAATAAATGAGTGGTTAACTTTGAGAAATATAAAATATTAATAGTATTCCAACTATTCATACCTTTCTTCTTATTTTGATGATACACACTACAGCCTCTGGAAATTGGAATAATCCATCAGTATCAGTTCTCGTCCAAGCTACAACGGATGAGTGTAAGCACCAGAGCTCTCGGCTCCAAGGATCTCACTCTCTACTGCAAGAGGTCTCCGGAGATGATTACCCCCTTCCGGTAGCACATCAAATATATAATTATGCATTAGTTCCCGCTTGTAGACAGAATCTTCATGATTCTGGAAAACTTCCCACCCAATTTGAAGTTTTGGTTACGCTACTGGGAGGGCCCCCAGTTCTTACAGGGTAGGGGAGGGTGTTATGTATATGTATATATGTCCAGAACGCACTACCACTCAGTATTGATATCTTTAGTACTTCTTTACATACGTTTGTTCAAGGTGTTTTGCACAATTTAAATTATTAAAAATAACAGATCATAAATTCAAAAATTGTTTTATGTACAATATTTTTGATAAGGTATTTATATGTTGGTATGTATTTACTATTTTGCATGTTATTTTAGTGTTTATATGCTCGTTTTTTATTGCTATTTATATTGTTGTAATCTATCACAATATATCGTTGAAGTATTTAGTTTCCACATTTATATGATAATGCAAATTTGATGATCTCTCTGTTATGTTTGTAGTCTCACCATTAATTAAATTATAAACATATACATTATTTTACTATAGTATTTATTTATTTTACTATAGTGATCATTTTACTATAGTCTCTAGTGATCATTCAAGATTGTTAATATTCCTAAATTATTAAAGTGAAAAAGTAAAAATGTATTGTGTAAAATAATGAAGCCTTAAAATAGCCAAACAATTTTAAGGCTTCATTATATACACACCGATGATAGTCATAGTAAATAAAATGTTATACAAAGGGTACATAGTTTTCACTTTTTCACTTTAATATATCCAGTATCCCTTTTAAGTGAATTTCTCTTTTCTCCTAAATTATTATATGATTATCTTTTTAACGCTACAGTGTAATTGGGCATTGCCTGTAATGTAATGCATTGTTGAATAAGCTAATTGAATTGAATAAGTTGAAAGTACAAGGGTTGTTTGATAAGTCTGTGTGACCTTGAGAATAAAAACAATTTTTATATAAAAAAATATTTGATTTCTCTACATTATCTCCATTCAGGTCAGAAAATTTAGTCTAACCCTTTACCAAGTTCGTAATCCAACTTCATGTTGTAGGTTTTTGCAAGACTCTGAAAATAGGCGTTTATTTTAGCAACAACCTCTTCATTCGACTCAAACCTCTGGCACTCAAGCCATTCTTGATATGGAAGAAATCAGGAAATATTCACTGGAGACTAAATCTGGAGATTATACTGGATGGGGTAACAAATCATAGCCCAATTGATGGATTTTTGCCATAGCGACCACAAACTCGTGCATTGTCGTGTTATGACATTCGCGGCCCCTGTAGTGCAGACAGCTTTTTCTGATGTCCATTCCGTTAATATTGCCGACTTCATGTGAAATGCTCTTTTGGGCATAAGTCACGGACTTATCAAACAACCCTCATAAGCTAAAAATATAAATTGCCTAGCATGATAATTTTAATAGAAGGGTGAGTATTTTGTACTGCACATATTAATGGATTATTGGATTAAGATAGTAAACTCAATGAATCGAGATATTTCATTCACATAGTACATTTATTCCAATTAAGAATATTCACAATAATATTTAAGACATATTTTCTTTGGTATCAAAACAAAACTAATCTACATAAACAATGGTTTGATGCTGAAATTTGAAATTAATTTGTTCTCTGTGGATATGACTTTCGCATGCACACAAACACACTCCTTCCTCAAACAAGTGCACAAAATACAAACAATTTAGATTTAAATTACTTAATTTGATGTTTTTATTAGTGGGAGTACAAAAAATTGATGATTTCACCTTAAAAACAAAAATAACCTTAACAAATATTAGTTCATACCAAAACTGAACTTAGCACACAGCTCCAATAAATACATTTTGAAACATTACAGTAATTTTAACTAAAACTGTGTATAACAAAATCATAAATAAAACCGTAGTAATATATTATAAACTTATTTTTATTTACAGAAATAATACAACGTATAAAACAAAATATAAATACATACAAGTTTTGTCATGGTGTGCAAAAACTTAGTCTTCTTCAAGTTGTCTTGCATATTTCAAGACTGGTAACTACCTAATAACATATTTTCCTTGAAACCATGACTGAATATGTTTAATATACTACCAATGTCCCAACTATAATAAATACAGTAATAAATGTAAAAGTTACAATATTTAAGAATGGATGAGGTGCTTTACCTCTATCAGTGCCACCAAAAAAACTAAAAAATGCTAAGATCTAATTTTGCGCAACATCAAATTGCAGATTTAGGGCGGTTTTTTCAACTGCCTGCTAACTAGCTGGTTAGCTAACCGCCGGTTGTTGTTTACAGACTGCAATGTTTACATTTTCATGCAACGTTCAAAACACTTTAATGAATTATTGAAGATTATTCCTGTAATAAAGCAATACAAGATTGTATTCTTTTGTGTTCTTTTTCCATTCTGTATTGAATTTAACATGTGTACGTTATGCTTAAAAAGTTAATTACAAACTAAAACACTAAAATTCAAAATCAAAACAGGCAAAATGAAACTTAACCTCAAAAAATACCCAGCTTTCCTATTGGCTGGACGCCGGTTAAATTTTAACCGCCGGTTAAGATTGAATTGAAAAAACGGCCTAATAATGAAATTTCAGTGCTAAGAGAATCATAATTTAAATATATTTCATGAAATCTCAGATAACTGTGATAAATATATAAGAATATAAGCACTGAAAGAGTTAATAACTCGAGTTAAAGTATGGTTGAATTGATAATACTCAGTGATTGTAGATGAGAGTAACACCAGGGGTTAAATACTTATCTTGAAGTATTCAATCAGTGGTAACACTTGAGTGTTTTCTCTTTGGATTCTTAGCAACATAATACACATATTTACAAAGCACAATAACTAAAAAAAACTACATAAGTCTATTTGCTTGAGTGTAATAATTCTTCAAATAAACATTTGAATTTTGAACATTTACAACCAAACTTTGTTCTTTTAAATTTTTAAACATTGAAAAAGTTTTAAATTTTTAATTAAAATTGAGGTACAAATCCTAGATTTGTGGTTATCTAATAGACACAGAACACATGATTATAAGTGCTTATACAGCTTTAAGTAAAGTGCAAAACAGTACTTAATTTCTGGGGCTTTTAAACTTCCAATTTAGGTTTCAGAGCTTTATGTCAAAACGTTCTTCTATTTAAGCAATCAACAACCTTGATTTACTGGTCTGAAATTATCACTGAGAACAACTAAAATTGTCAAATGTAACCTAAGTTTCAAGTTACTAACAAATCAGTTAGCTCATTGGTTGAACTATGTTTACGCTTTGCCTAGTGACGTACCTCGACAAGTGAATCGAATCCGTTTTAGTGTAGCCCAAAATGTACCTAATTTGGTTCATTTGTTCTTAAAAATAGTCAGTCAACCAAAATAGTTTTTATATATTGAGCCCAAACAGAAACTAAGCACTGGTACATAAAGGACTTAACGACAAATGACATCTTAACCTAGAAAACACAGAGGAACTGAAGTGACATTAAACTCGGGGCAACGTTGGCTGGTGCAGTGTCGAGCGACTCTCATTCCTTCACAGCCAAACTGAACTAGATCATTAACTGAAACAAACAAAAAACCAGTGGTATAGTTTTACCATGTAGTGTATTGAGTTTTAAATGCACTTATCGGTATGGGTAAAAAAGAGTTCCAAGTGAAACTTACAAGTGCTAACTCTATGGACAAAGTTAAATGACTAATATGGAAATCAAAGGACCATCTATAAGTTTACTAAGAGTGTTGCAACTGTAAATTTTGAAATCTTAGATTCCTTGGTGATGCTTTCAAAACCCGAGTTGGGGCCGTAAATTTTGAGCCCTGAGAGGTTTTGAACAGGAGAAGTCCTCAATAATTATGGGACCACTGACTTCCTGCTGACACAAAACAAACTAAAAACTTCCTGCAAACTTTCAAAACTATTGAGTGCTGCGAAGATTGTCAGAACCTTGAGTTTCTTTTGAACCCTACAGAACTCTTGTATTGAATTATTGCCATCAATGTTTGCCTTAATTACCTTAATTCCCAGTGGGACAATTTGCCCTTCAAATCAACCACTTAGTGTTCCTGTCCAAAAATACGACCCTGGTAGTGCACTACACTCTCAAAATAGTTCTTTACAAAGGTACTTTCCCAAGTCTTAAGAGTCATAATTCAAAATCAGGAGAGAACCTAACTAGGATAACCCAACAACACTAGCGCAATTTTAGTTTAAAACTTTAAGAATCACAAATGTCAGTAACTCACTGTGTGTGTACGTTTAGATGTAGAAGTAGTTCTCGTACTCGGGGTGGGAGTGGGAGGAATGAGACTCGGAGGAGCTGAGAGTCAGCGACTGTCTGGAGGAGCAAGGAAGAGACAGTGTCGGCGTCCAAGGCACAACAACCTGCAACAAGTACATAGTCATCATGATGACTAACATTTAAAATACATTGTATCTTGATGGTTTTACTTATTAAGTCAAATTTTCCAGTCAAGTCTTTGAAGTCAAGGATTTCAGGTCAGGTTTGATACCATTAGCTATTACCCCAACATTTCCTTCTCTTACTATAAAACATAACATAAAATTACATGGGAATGAGCTATTAGAAAGCAATGAGTTCATTTTAATTCAGCTAGGACAACTTTTTCTGGTCATTTCATTTACTTGAATAAAACATCTAAAAATGTTAATACGTTGAATATTTATTCCAATTTTAATTCTCTTCCACTTCTGGTTTTCGGTGTAGCCTTGCACTATTGTAACCATTACTATCGAGAAGCAGCAACAGCTGTTCTAGAGTTCTACCTTGGTGCGTGTTCTAGAGCTCTTGTAGTCAACGTTGCGTCTGACGAGGAAGTGATACTCAAAGTTCGGCAGCCATCTCTGTTGCACCTCCAGGGGCCTGTCGTCCGGGTGCAGCTTACGCTGAGACTCTTGTGACTTGCACACCTAGAGACCAGACTTATGGTTAGTTGGTGGTAGTCAGAGATATATATTAGAAGATATGAAAGTAAGTTTTGAAAATTGATTTAGTCCATGCAAATTTAGGACACCTTTATCCAACTTTTCTTTGCAAAATAATAAAGTTATAGATAACAAGAGTCACTGATATTATAAGTTATGCTTTTTATGAAAAAACCAAGTATATCTGTAATGTTTACAAACACAAGTTTTTAATTCAACTTTAAATTCTTTGAATGCAGGTTTTATCTCCTAATGTCCAAAACCATCATGTTCCAATGAAATTATTTTTGACACTGGAAATAGTATCTAATAGTTCATTATTGTTTTGAATGAGCAGCAATTGTTTCAAAATCACTCAAGCAGCAATCATTTGTTAATGCCTGATGAGGGAAACCATTGGAAAATTGAGCACCTATTTAGAAACAATTGTGGTTGGTTGGTCAAAGTTACCTCGTAGAGAGAGAACTGCTCGACTCTGTCCTTGCTGTTGTAGCAGTTCAGTAGGATCTGGATCAGTTCGTCAACTGTCGTTCGACAAGAGATCAACAGCGACTTGTACTGCGACTGTAAAACACGAAGTTTTGGCCAGTTAGATGAAGTACCAGAAAACAATGCAAGTGTAAAACGTGTGACTATAGTTATTCAACAAGACATTTAAAATTTCTTAATGTGTTGTAGAAGTTTTTTATTGTGTACTTGTTTCTAATTTCAGAAATACATAATTTCAATTTTCAATACTTACTCCAGGCATCAACACACTGTCGTATATCTTCACAAGGCCTCCTCGTCGTGTCTGCAAGGCAAACCTGGAAAGCAATTTAAATTCAAAACCATTTAATATTAAAAATATTTATATGAAAAATTAATAGTTTGCTTAGCATTGATCCTAAGTAGTGATTAAACTACTGCTAACGGCAATTCATGCTTAACTTTAGATTGGGTGCTTGAATTTCAAAATATCATTAGCATGAGGAGTTTTTCTGAGTTCACAAAAACAAATCATTAGCAGTATAAATATGTACTTTTACACTAATTATAAAAAGGAGATGATCTTTTATAGTTTAATGAAATTGATCTTTTTTACTCTAATGGGTTTAATTCAAAAAGAATTTAAGAAGTTCAATTAGAATTTTTAGTCTTAAATCAATTTATCCTTTATCAAACTAATATACAGTATACATATAACTGTAATACCTAATATGTACTTGTAGAATTCCCTGGGTGTTGTACATACAGTACTTATCTGGCTATCATCAGATAGTGGATTTGATTTGACAATATTACCTGGAGTCTCCTCTGGGTTGGCAGGATTGTAGAGCAGCTGGTCTGGCTTCTTCGTCAAGCACCAATACTGTCCTCACTCCTGTAATACAAAAACAATAATGTTTCTTAATTACACTTGGTTAAAAACTTACTAGTTTCATTAAAACTATATGTCAAAATATTATTTCATTCAATGTTATGCATTTACGTCATGCCAACTAGAGGTTTTCAATTAAAGAAGAAAGATCAAATAGGATCATTATTTGTTATATCCTGCAGAAAAGTTGTGTGTCTTGAGACAAATTGACTTGTAACATAATAAGCAATGGTGATATTAAATTACAGCAGTTAAATAAAAGTAATACTCGTATTCTAAAATTTTAAACAAATAAAAATCTAATACAGTAATTTCAAAAATAATTATTGGGTTTATTTTTTACTATGCTATCATACATTCAAACCACTGCTTTATTTTTTTAAATTAATTTCAATTATAAAAATTTAAAATATTTGTACATTTTGTTGGGTATATTCCGCCTATTAACTAATAGACATTTTCTTGTTTGTGATGTTTAAAATTTTATTATTGAGGAGATCAACACTGACTGTGCACTGTGCTGTCTGTGCAGTACAGTAAACTCACTGTGCAGTATTTTATTGAGCGCCTTCAGTAAGACGATGCAGTTTTACCGCAGCACTGTTGTGTTGTGGAGAAGCTACACATTATTGCAGGCGCTCAGCAATCTTATCAGATATACGAGAAGCGTTTATTCAAACAACAAGAGTTAGTAACCAGAGTTAGTAGCCGTAATTCGCCTGCAATTAATTTGTAAGTTTTCTTCACGAGTATTAGTTTATCAAATTTAAACACACGAAACTTCTGGATAATTCAGTAATGTAAATTGTTTACTACTGTATTTTATACACTCTTTTCAAGAAAATGGTCACTGTTTCATGTACTGTTTGTGCAGTTGGTTACCTGCTTTGCGCACTGTGACCTCCATGGTGAGGTAGAAGAGGTTAGGGTCTCGGTGTCGCATGCGGTACTTGTTCAGCAGGGTCTGCACCACCTCGCGACACGTGGTCTGGTACGTGATGCTCAGGGTCTTGTACTCTATGTCGGGCCGCAAGCACCGCGCGTACACCTTGATCGTCGTCTGAAACAGGTAAACGTCATTGTTAAAACATATACTGGCATAATACAACAAGTTAGAAAATCGTTAACATTCTGTTACAGAATCGTACCGGGTACAAAAATTGAAAGGACTGTTTAATAAACGAAACTTTTTTAAATTTACCACCTCCAATCTGTACACAATCCATCAATCTACTGAATATTTCTTTGCTATTTTCGGTTAAAACTTTCGATAAGAGAATCCAGAAAAAAGGCCTCCAATATAGGGAGCAAGACGCCTTCAGTTTTGTCGCGGTTAGTTCAGCTTTACATGCATGTATCCTTATTGCTCGACGAACTTTTTACTTTTAATTTATTATTATTACTCCAGCTGGCTGCCCAATTTTAGCCTGCGTAGACGAATTTATACAACAGGTTGCAAGTTTTACTCTGGCATTTTTAAGATACAAAGAAAACAATAAGTTAAACGAAATATCGGTAAGCAAATAACTATAATATTGACCTTCACCAAGATACTATTTTGCTAAATTATTAAGAATCTCTCTGACGTTATTCATTGGATTTTTAAAAGAAAACTAAGTATTCTTGCAAATTACTTGCCTAGGTCAACCAAAGGAACCAAATATAATGCGTTTTGCGTATTTGACAATAAATAAATAATTTATTAAGAAAAAGTTGTTTAGGTTATTAAAAGTAATACAGTAGTACATTTAAATATCTTTAATTAAACTCTGGACTGCTTTTACTCTCAGATAAAGAGCACACAAAGGGACCTGTACCACAACACAACAGTGAAGTGTCTCCCTCACGCCGCCCGGTAGCTGACGCTGGTAAAACAAAACAAACAATAATAATGCGTGTTTCCTGTAACTGCACAACCGGAAGGAGGAAACCTGAGTGTTTAGGCACGTGGTCTCTCTACAGCTGTTTCCGCCGACGCTTTAACCCTTCCCCCACCCTCACCTCACACCCGCACAAGCCTTTGACGTAGCGCCGGCCTGTCTCCTTGCCGCGCTACAGCTCACTAATTGATCCAATATTGTCTCTGTGGGCATTTTAATTGACGCCTCTGAAATAAACACCAGTGGCGCTTCTTTTGAGGGTTCAGAGCCTCGTGAGGTTGGCCTTTGTGAATAAATGAACCTTTAAAACCTTTAGAACCGGAGACCTACGTAAATCCACAGCGAACATTATTTCATCCCTGTGTGTTCAAATCCTTAATACGCCATTTTTGACACAGCAAAAACCTGGCTAATTATCTTAATTGAGGTAGTTTTCAAATAAAGCTTTACATTCAAGTTCGTGTCTGCAATGCATACACTTACAAACAAACACAAAGTAGCCTATATACTTGTAAAATAGCTGACTATCAATGTAAGAGTACTTGTGGAAGCTAGTCTACCTAGTGCGTATAACGTACAATACGTTCTCAATAAAGAAGCAAACACATGTTCAGAAGAATCAGGTTATGTTTACAAGCGCCATTGTTCTCTAGATCAGCAACCTGAGCGTGCTACTGCGCACTTATCTGCGCATGTTGCAATGTGCGTTAAGGAAGCTGTATGCGGTGTAAGTGCGTGTTTGATAACTTATCACACGATGAGGGAAGGAATGTTCACGCGGACAGACCGTGACGAACGCGTTTACTCGCCAGACTGCGCCACGCTCGCTGCAAACCCACGTTCACACGGTGCGGCAATTGTCACATATGTGGAGTTTAGTTATGAACAAGTTAAAAAATTGTACTCCTGAGATTTAGATATTGTCGTATAACAAATAATACGTTTGTAGGGAAGCGGAATGGATTTTCTCCTTCTCCTGTGGTTATTATCTGTACAATACATACCACCAAAGAGTAGGTACAGAAGTTCTTTCTTTAATTTATTTTTTAAGGTACAAACAGACAGTAAACATTCATTAGAATCAAGAAATATCACACTCGTGCATACTACAACCTTTACGACCGGTTGGTCGACTGAGGTGCGTTATGTTGGACGAGCACATTGGGCGCTGGGCTCGCCTCGTCTGACACGGCCTCCAGATACTCCGTACTCTCCGTTTTACTCGTGGGAACGCCCGGTATGAGAAAAACTCTCCGGGATGCGCTATGACTAAATAGTCAATGATTCATTGTTGGGCGTTTTTAGAAAGTGGGGCCAGCAGTTTGACAGTTCTGGTCGGTATTAGAGGGATGCTTTTACAGGCTGTTTCTGTACAATAGTCAGGTATTAGTTTATTGAGTATATCTTTGAATAGTAAATATTTCGATGTATTCTAAATTTTTAATGGTACTTATCACCTCCAACCAAGTTACGGTATAGGAATGTTTAGAGAAATGTCCTTTTCCTTCAAAGCTTTAGAGTATTGTAAAGATTTTCTCTAGCCCTTTAAAACTGCATAAATAAATACATTGTTAGTGTTCAGAGCATGTGTGGGTTATTGATTTCACTCCTTTTGGTGTACAATTCTATCGCCTCTGGTTTCTCGTTCTTCGCCGATTGGAAATGCTGGATGACTGTTCAGAAAGATTCTGTCACGTTCGATAGATGCATTAATCCTAAATTAATATAAGTTTGAAATGTATTTATATGGTATTACATTCAACCAGAGTACTAAAGAACTGTAATAGCTACTGTACTGCGCAGACGACATTGTACAAAAGCAACTGAAGCTGAAGGTTGAGGTGACATTCTCTCGAGATCCTGCATTGCTCTCTATTCTCTACTGTATACGGGCAATGGGTCAGTGACTCAGATCACTGATGTAGAGACTAGAGAGTAAAGGTTCCGCGAATCAGAGTGAGTAAGAGTTGTCGTCTACAATGACAAGTCACCACACCTTCACTGGCGCGTGCCGTTGTAAACACCAGTCCTGGCGAGATCTGCTCGGTGTACAGGCTGTTGGCAATCGAGTAGACACGAGCTACAAGCCTCCGGAGCTTGAGGTCGCGGGTTCGACTCCTGCTCTAGGCGTTTGGACTTTGCACCTCAAGTATGCCCTCGCAGTCCACTCAGCTACGTGACAACCAGCGAACACAGAATTGCTTTTCTGTATTCATTGGTGACAACGCATCCAGGTCCAGAGATTCGCATAAAAACGGCTTCGGGTTCACAGCGAACTACCACTCATCCTGCCAGTCACACGTGGTCCTACCGGGTCCAACCGCGGGTTATTATTACAGGAGGGGGATCTATCGTATGTTTGTCAGTCTTGTTAATTAGGCGAATGAAATGTTGGGGCTCTGATTGGCACATGAGAGTAGCATTTTAAGACCAAGAGCATGCCTGAACGGAAACTAAACGAGAATTAAAATTAAAGAACATTATCATGTTTTTTATTTGGAGTAAATATTGTAGTAACAAATTCCCAATATAAAAAGAAAGAAAGAAGGTCCCTATAAACAGCTAATAAATTGTGTGACATCATTCGTAAAACTGTTCCATATTTATATTGTTTTACCATTTATGTTTGAGAAAACCCTTTGGTTTTCGTTTTATGTAAAAGTTTTCACCGATCTTGAAGACCATGTACACATATTGTACCCTACTTTACTTATATCTGACATTAGCCATACAACTCTCCTCCAATAAGGCAGATAACTTCTTAGAATCAGTTCTGTCATAGTGCTTAACACGTACAACAAAGCTAAAACTTTAAACCCGTCCTGTTACACATGTTCTGTCATATTTTAAACGTATGTTTTATTTATTTGAAATATTTGTAGTTTTTCTACCTACACCTAGAAAATTATAAACTGCAGTAAAACTTGCATAATATCCGCTCGTTGTACGATCATATGGCACCAGTAAAACTGAAAACATGAAAACTCGCCTCCTACAGCTACAAGGTCCACCCTGTACTGTACACTCGTTGGTCTCGGTGGTTTGTGGTCACAATGGGCCATTGTCACTGACGTGTTGGTTTGCCTACACACGCCTGCCTCTGACTGTTGAGTGTCGGCATCTACTAGTGCAGTGCCGTACTGTTCGACTATAAATGCCCATTGTCTAAACATATGTACGCTTGTCACTTCAATTTACTCGCGCGACTAAGTTAAATTACCTATTTGGTGTAGAAAGAAAGCGTTCCAGAACTTCTACTCTTGTAGTTATTTGATAAATTACGCTTCTGATTAGTTTTCGTCTCTTAATTAATCCGTGATCTTTGGCAGTATTATAATTTATGAGCAGGACCACCAGTTTTGTTCTTCTTTCTAAGTTTTATTTATTTTGCATAAACACACACCTATAGGTTCTTTGGTGGTGTTGACAGGCCAGCTTCGCTGATTTAGGCTAGCTCATTGTCTGACATGTTGTGTTATGCTTCAGGTCACATTCACCTGAAGACGGGATCAGATCGTAGATCCCGAAACGTCCACAATTCAATTTCAAACACAGATGTATTGTATATTTACTTGACACCTTTAAACATCCATGAAAAATAGACGTTTTTTTTCTTTTGGAAATAAACAAACTCGTGCGGAAACACAGCTCTGCGTCTGTGACGTTTTTGCTGTTCCCTGCTTCTGCCAGAAGGCAGGTTTATATTTGCTCTGCAGACGTTTGAGGGAATCAATTGTACATCACTGGCGCGGTCATTAGCGGAGCATTGTACTTGGTACTTCGTGGTCTCCGGTTGGTGGTCTCGGGTCTCTTTCACGGTTCACTGTTCCTTCGTTCCTCCTACTACATTCCACTGGTCCATTCCATTCCGTCGTTCCGACCTTCTGCTTTGTCAGGAAATACATTTACTTCGTGTCATACTGTGCGTTTTCGTATTGGTACCGTAAATTATAGGTTTCTTTAATTGTTTTTAAGGGAGTTCCAATAACGTGTCTTAAAGATGACTACTGTCCAACTGTCCACCTCTTGAGTAAGATCAAAATATATTTTAATATCCGTTGCTTTTCCATATGTCTAAATTGTCACAAATGAAGCAGAATACTTTGAAGCCAAGGCAAGACTCCCTATTTCTAACCGTTCTTTCTCCTATACGAGTATCAAAGCACTCCGGAGTCCCTACCAGCCGTCGTCTACCAGGTTCCAGGTGTTTCGACCTCATAATCACCAAGATACAGCTGAAAAGAGTTTGGAAATATGACATAAACAGCAATTTAAAGAGAACCCTTGTCAGAAATCTGGCGACCTGTTGGTTGCGGTTTTGTTTTCAGGCGACAACAGCTGGTTATGTGGGTGACATAAGGGCCAACAGCTGGGCCGGACATGGAGCTGAGGCGCCAGCTGTTCAGGGACTTGATCAGCTGATACTGCTCGTGCCCTCTAACCGCAATGTCGCACTTCCTCACGTGAACCATATTGTGTCGTCCAGGTGATCGACGAGCATTCCAAGGGGCAATATTGGGCTAAATAGTCGGGCTAAAACTTATATGATGCTACATTAAAAGTATAGTTTAGCCTAAATATTGAGAAAATAGTTTGTCGCATGGCTTTAAACCTGGCGTATCTTTTTAAGTTGAAAGATATTTCGCAGAGTAAACTTGTTTTGTGACATGTCACTGATTTGTGAGTTGTCAGTTAAATGGTAATGAAATGTTCATGTCAAAATCAGACACTGAATGAAAAATCTCACACTTTTCGGAAAATCTCAATTTTACATTAAAACGCAAAGTTCGTCATAGACGATAACTTTATCAAACCTGACACTACTGCACCCATTTACATTCGAGCGATTCTTTGATACTTTAAACACAGACGTAGCGGCCCTTCCTCCTTGAATCATAAGTAGAGTAAACAAACAAACTACTCGACGAACTGAACCGTTACCTCCTTTATGAATGAATAACGGTGTGTACACCGTGAAACAACGAAACGTCACAAAGTATACCAAACTGTTTGTCGTAGAACGTCAACAATAGCACGCGCACCTTGCTCGCCGTGTCATGTGCCGGAAGCGATCTATAAATTAAAACAAGTATTTTTAAAATCCCCAGAGAGCAGACGACAGCGAGGAAATGTTTGTCTCGGGGATAAACAAAGTCAAAACTGAGGAACTAATCGACTGAAATGTTTGCTGTCAAAAGTGCATCAGTGGAACGTCGAAGTTCAGTAGAGCGGAGAATTTGACGGATGACAACTGGCGACGAGAGCGGCTGTAGACTGAGCACAGGGAGAGAAGGGAAAGGTTTGAAATCTTTTCAAAACCCTAATATTTGGTCATGAAGTAACGATTGCCAGTTTAGATAATTGAAAGATTGCAGGTTTGGGAAGTGACCCGGAAAATTAGCTGTAGGTGTGAGTGGAGTATGTGATTTAATGAGTGCCTTCGTCACTTTCGTGACGGTTGGTTGCCTCGGAAGATGGTTCAATTTATTTCACCGCCTCCGCTTCTCCCAAGGGCTGCAGGGGAGGCTCTACCCTCTCGAGTTTCAAGGGTTTCTCCCCTCTATAAACTCGTCACTTCATTTTCTACCCTGCTACACCGTCCCGGGGGAAATGTTAACAAATAGACGTGTATTTTTGCCCCGTTCACTAAGTGGAGACATATTTAAAAAAATTACAATACTCATGGATGTATATATTTCGAAAGGAATATTTTATTTATAAAATCTTCATTTCTTACCATCACAACTTCTCGATTATATGTCTTTGCAATTATATGTCTTATAGCTTTAAAGAAGAATAAAGTTTACAAGTGCGGTAACTTTGATCAGAGCAAAAGTTTCCTATTTTGTTAGATACTTATAAAATAAACCTTACGCAGCTAGTAATTCTGTCTCTACCTGTATTTATTCTACTTTCTTCAGGTGTTTAGATGGATCCCACATTATACCCCCGATCATCACAATATGATTCTACACAGACTTTCTAAAAGCAAATAGCTTATTATTTACTAATACCAACATCAGCCAGGCTGGGTTAAGTACAGCCATTTGCGTAAACGGAGTAAGTATGAAACTGTTAACCATGTTAATAAGGGATAACTACAACATCAAAGCCTAATTAGCTTAACAGCCAGTTAAATCGTGTAAAGCAGCAGCCTTTTGTGTTTGGAAAGAGGTTCCTGCCGCAGGAAAGTCTAGAGGAAAAGTCGTAAAACGTATGTTTATCTGGGCAGAAGCGTTCCCAAGAGGAAAAGGAAAGTGGGCCGGACCGAGGAAGAACAAGAGGAGAAGCGAGCATTCTCATCAACAGTGTCTCATCAGCGGTTCTCATCAGACATCTGTGTTGAGACACGGTTGAGACACAGCCGATTGTACACAGCAGACTGTGTGTGAACTGTGTCGCCCGAGGAAACTGTGTTTATGTGTGGAAACTGGACGTGCCTCGTGAAAACAACACTGGAATTGCAAATTGTACTTGATCAGAGTTGCTAGCGATGTAGACACTTGGGAAGAGACAAGAGTACAAGAAAATTTGGAGTCAAATGCGTTTTCAGGCATGTTTGACATCATAGCTCGCAGTCATTCAGGCCCTTGAATAAAATAACAGATCGACTACTCGGATTTATAGTGTGTATTTATCTTCATACGTTTCAGAAGACGGTATACTTCTCCCATCGAAAACGCGGACACTTTGCCTCAACACCTTTGAACTATATTGGCATCAAGTGAAAATGGTTTTATCTTATAACTCGATTAATTTTACATATAAACTTACAACTTGTCAGTTCCAACAACAAAATTACTCGTTTAAATTCCCCTCTAAACCACCACATCTACCAAATCTCTTTCTGTATACACGGAGGAATTTCACGCACAAATTCTTCCCAGCTTCCCAGCGCCGGGCACGATGTTGGTTTTTTGGTAGGCGTTGATTGTTAAACTCTTTGTCGAGCGGAGGCCTTGACCAATGTCGTCACGCTCGGACGGACAGGAATGCCCACTGGGCAGCGGCTCGGGGGCGGTATGGTGACGGTGGCCACCGTTTAGTGTTTAGCAGCACACCTGTCACTTCCTCGACAGGGGCTTCCTCGGTCATACGCTCCATTAGGTAGAGAGGAAGCCGCCCTTTGGCAGTCACTAGCTGGCCGTCCGCACCCCAGGGAAGTGTCATTGATTTTATCCAAGTGATTTGCTCTAAGATTTATTTTTAGAGTTGTGTTAAATCATTAATTGTTAACAGTTTAAAAGCTCAAATATGTACAACAACGTCTTTTTACCACTCCATCTTTCACGTTACTTGTAGCAATCTTATCAAGCAGAAGGCAAGTAGTAAGCCAGCTGGAGACAAAATCTCAGGAGCTAACTCTAGATAATCCAAATAAATGTATCATTACGGTTACGCCTTGGTTTATTAACGCCGACAAGACGAAGAACTTGCGTAAACCTATACCAGAGAAAACTAACATAGTATTTCAACAAAATACCTTTATTACTTAGACTATTCCAAATACCACAATCGTGCAGACGAGAAACACTGGGAGCTTTAATATACTCGTATTTACCAACAGAGCAGGCATTAAACAGCTGTATTTCTATTAATCCTCCTTGTATTTACCACAGGAAACCTTAGATCCTGTAGTACACCCTCCAGCGTGTCTCGTCCCTTCACCGTCAAGAGCGCCGTCGTTAGCTTTATAGACCCATCGGAATATTAATCAGTTCAGCACAGGATGGCTAATGGTGGAATGTGACTTGTGTGATGCACTTTCTGAACAAACCTGTCCGAGGAGTTGGTTTTGCATTAATTAGAGGAAATTGAATTGTGCATGTCAGCGCCCACCACTACGACAGCTTCCAGACACACGAGAGGTGGAAGTCATTGAATAATCAGTTGTAACATTTGATCTCACCGTCAGTTTGCTTTATGTATTTTGCCATTTCGGTATTATTAATTATGATTTATGATATACAGATTTGCATGACTACCCAATAAGTCGAAGTTTCCGTACTGGGGTCGGGCAAAAACGCGGATAACTTTATGTAAACACCACATCCTCTTTGTTCAGAGTTTTCAGTTTATCAAGAGTTCAGAAGATTCAAGGTTTGAGGTAGGTAGAGCTTGTCTTGTTTAACGAGGCGAAGTTAGGACTACAAAGTACTCTCGACCACTTAAACTCTACCTTTACCTAGTGTTACTTTACAATTCAATTAACAAATGTTAGTAGTGACTGCAGGGATCGAACCCGTCGCCGGCGGAGGGATGATTCCAACCCACCACGTGTCCACTGAGTCTGAAGTCTCCGTCCTTTGTGAAAAACATGCTTACCAAAATAAGCAACATTAGAAATTTCGCTATAGAAAAAGGTGAAATTCTGCTAAAAAATTCAACTATTTGGAACATAGAAATGTGTTTTCATAATAAAGTAGCCTACAAAGAAAGACTCCTCGTAGTGTATCAGATGCTAGTAATTTTCTAATCATAGTGAAATTGCTACCGAGATTAAGCTTGTGCGAGTCGAGTCGACCTGGAATCCTACACGAACAGATTCAAACAGCTGTGAACTGAGCCTGACCGGAAGCAGTGGGGTCGAGCATATGATTACCGGAAGTATATAGCCCAGAACTGGATCAGAGGCTCAGAAATATGACCACAATACACATCGTCAAGCATAGAAGAGCATAATAAAGCATGATAAAGCACAGCCAGTGTAAGTAGTTCATGCACTGGTGCACTCGAGGACTGCCACAGTTGTAATCTATAATTTGGAGGCTGTCGGGACCTTTTTGGAAGAAAAAAGACAAAATTATGATCTTGATTCTCAGAGCACGTTGATATGAGGTTAAGTGTTCTACAGGTTCTGAGAGTGCAAAGGGACTACATTACAAACACCTGGTGGTCCTTTCTTTCTTTCTAGCCCTGTATTTAGAGCGTCATGGCTTATGATCCTCTAGCCTTCTTGTATACATGCAGCGAGCACGACAAATTGTTAATTTTGTACTCGCTTGATTTTACTATTTGCGTTTCAACTATGTTTACAATAATTAGTAAAAGTAAATACAAGGTTTTGAATTTTGGGAAAATAAAACAATATTGGTTATTATGACCTATATGGAAGTCCCAACCAAGCCTGAGATAATATAAATATGTGAGAGTTTGGAAAATATAAATCCTCTGAATTAAGAATATCTGAAGGTGATCACCACCTATATGGACTTTCTGCCAAATTTCAAGTCCTCTCGTTTGGTAGCTAAATACCTGCTGTAATAAAATAACAATTCAATGCATTTCATTCAAGTTAGATTCAACTCAATACAGTACAAATTAGGTAACACTTGTAGAGTTTGGTAGGTACCAATAATTAACCGATACTCTGTGGTCGCGGTCTGCTCTAATCCGGTATACAAGTGAAAGGCAGGTGGTTACGGTTTCAATGCAAGTTTTGTGGGTTTAACTGGAACATCGATCACACTGGGTGACCTTGGTTTCGGTTTCAATTCAACAATTGACCAGCAAGGCTCTCCGCACTATTTAGTTTTACGGGTTAAGAGGTACGTGAAGTAGCCGTAGCTAAAGGGTTTTGTGCTTAACTATCCAATGTTACTCTGGTTCAAAGGTACCTAAATCGAATTTACTCAGTGTCAATGAATGTCAGAAAGGCAAAATGGTCAACTTCTTGATTTGCGGTTAATAATTTACACGATTAATAATTTCTCCAGTTCAAAACGTGTTAACATGGAAGAGGAATTCGGCAAGACAGAGGTGTGAATGTGATGCAGTTGGAAATATCGCGGCCGAAAATAATATTTCAGAAATGAGGCGAGAGAAGGAGATACATCAAGACGAGGTGGAGCTTCCACCGCATCCATCGCCGACTGAACTCAGTTAAACAGCTTAATTAGCGTTGAAACGTTTTGGCAACGGAGGAGAGGTTTGGGAGATGAATCCACCACTATTCAAAGCAATCATTTAATAAGTAACTCATTCTGCATTGAAGTAGCAATAACGAATTTAAGTTTACAATAACAGCCAAAGTGTTACATAATGTGGATCTTGAATGTATGAATTCCTTAGTGTAAACCTTGACTATTTGATCTAATTGATCTACTCGTAACATTGTGATTACAGTTTTCACTCCATCACTAGCAGTTTTAAGGTTATTTTTTGCTTTTTACACCTAACAATTAAACAAGGAAGGATACTGAGCTTATAGCAATTTCAATAAAGACCTTTTTATACATTTAGACTAGTAAGAGAACACAAACTTTAAAACAATAATTATTGTGTACCATTACCAACAACCATGTAAAACTCAGCGATTTACATGAAAAATCGGAGCTATTTATTTGAGTTCACCGATTATTTCATTAGAAATTTATGAATTATCCAAATGCCTAATAAGTAAATTTTGCAAAGGAGAGTCATGCACTGAATCTTTTTCCTCCTCTCTTATGATCTCCTTATCCAAGTGCAAAATTAATGCGTTGGGCAGTTTTATCTGTATAAAACAATTAGGATATGTAATGGCACTACTGACTTCTACAAAGAAAGTTCTTCAAAACTGATCCTTATCGCACATGATCTACACTCTAGGCATCGTCCTGCACAACACAACACACTGGAGGAAGGGGGCGTACACACATGAGCAGGAAACTGCGTAAGCGCGGCCTAGATGATGGGAACCGGGGCCAGGTGGGGGCAGCAGCACAACAATGCGGCCCAGTTCAGAGCAAGCATGCCTGCCAAGGCCGACCCAGAGGAAGTGATTACGTCCAGCAGTAAGTGAAACAACAGGTGTCAAGTCGTGTTCGTGGGAACTTGTGTGATTGGGGACTTCTATTAACTTTTGTCTGTTATGACGTGACAACCATTCTCATGATAAAACATCTGGCTGGTAGGGTGGTCCTTCACTGACGGTGAGTTGTTGAGGGACCACCGATATCATCCATTTTGAACATTTCAAGAGACGGCAAAGAATTCTCGATTTCTTCTGGATTAATCTCAGCCAATTTTGGTTACAGAAAATATTAAAAAAGAACCTCTGACAAACGAGAAACCCATTCGCAACTAGAGCCTCGAAATGCTCCAGAAGCCACGGTTTCGAATTACATCATGAGCAGAGATAACGGAAAATAAAATATCTTCTTTATTTACTCATCATTACCCATCTATTCACGCTGATTCCATCATTTTGGCAGATCTTTAGGTCGATCAAAGTATTTTCGCTGTCGTCCTGTTGACAGCGAAGAAAGGAAACGCAACAGTGCGTTTCTTCTCAACACATTCAGCCTACAGGAAGCAGTTGGAGTTCTTGATTTGCTTCTGTACTCGAATTGATACTGAAGCATCATAACAAACGAGAACAGCTGTTGCACCAGACTTGGTCAACTTCCTGTGACCAGGTTGTACAATCCACTCCACCTGTGAACTGCTCGACATTGTGGTTCAACCCAGCCCTGTTACACAACAAGCGATAATTAAATCCAGCTCTATAAACTCCTTCCTTCTCGGTTTGTGTCGCCAATTAATGTATTTTAAGACTGAAAAGAACATTTATCAACGCTGCGACTCAAAAAGATCATTAACGTTTTTCTTATCCAATCAAAATATGATTTGTTACACTCATTTGTTTTGCCGCTTCATTGAGATAAATTGGATTTTCTTCTAATTGCCCTTTCTGGGCCTTTGACCCGAAGAGCAGTTCTCTTGATAAGTAACTTATCCATTGTATGTTTAGAAGTGTCAAGCACAAATGTATCGTGTATGTAATGCATATTCTAATTCCTAGACTAAACGATATCAAATAAAAGCGATTAATGCGCTTTACACTATCTTAATAGGATTTAGATGTGGTGGGCATCCAACAAAAACAGGGCCTTGATATATTGATTCAGTTAGAAATTAAAATTCCTTCCAACGCATTCAAATTCCTTCCTAGTCATTAGAGTACTTCTAGCACTAGAAGTAGTATTTCTCTAGACATACAGACCGCTCAGACGTCGGCTCGACCTTTTCACCTACCATAAAACCCCTTTTTTATCTTGATCTTGGACCTGAAACCCAATCCGAACGCGTTGGCAGTTTTTCTTCTCGGGAGGTGTCGGCGTCTACCCTTCCTCAAGGGAGCTGCCGGGAGTAAATCACTGCCTATCTTAATCACACTGTTGTCAAGGTGGTAGGACTGCCAGTGTGAGGAAATGAGTTGTTTGCGGATGATAAGGAAGGTTGATGGCGATGTTGACAGACTGATAAGAACGTTTGTTGTTATGTTGTGGCCCTCCTTCGTTGGGCTGTTGACTTGTTTGACAACAGGCTGAAGCAAATCTGATGAATATGCTGTAAAACTCCCATTTGGGGAGTCCAAAAATTACATAGCCGAAGTCAAGCTTAAGGTCAGAGGGCTCAAGTTTCGGCCAAAAATTCTAATTTTTCATTTTATAGGTTTATTTTGATTTTTAATACGACCCTTCAATGTTTTCTGGAAATTGATACAAATATAT
Source organism: Matsumurasca onukii (assembly GCA_018831715.1). Classification (NCBI taxonomy): domain Eukaryota; kingdom Metazoa; phylum Arthropoda; class Insecta; order Hemiptera; family Cicadellidae; genus Matsumurasca; species Matsumurasca onukii. The sequence goes on from CM032065.1 coordinate 19,568,922, forward strand.
TTTATAGCTTTTTCTTTGCGGGTGAACTTCTTGAATGAACCAATAATCTCCATAGCTGAAATACACTTCAAATCTTCGAACTGCGTGAACTGAACCGATCAAAAGCAACAGAAACATCTGCCCCCAGCTTCTGCTCGAGTACAGTTAATTACTTGACGTCATCTTTATTCTGTTCCCGCCAGCGCGGTAAAGAAGGTCGTCATTAACTCAATGGGATAAAGAAGACAATGGACGCCCACGGGCTGCGCGGTCCGCTCGGCTGCTGACTGTCTTCAGACTGCATGTCTGCTGGCAAAGACCTCTAAACTGTCGTGTGATGTCATCTGCATCGACCCTCTGTAGGTCTTTGCCCTTCCTGTGTCAGTGACGTCACAGCACTTAAGTGCTTCCAAGCGCATCACAACGAGCTTCGCCTGTTTTTGTGCTTCGGTGTTTTGTACGAACACAAAGTTGCATGTTTAATTGGTTTATTAAGTTCAGAAGTCGAGTCGGGTTTTGTGAACCGAACCATCAACTCTTCAGACCCAGACTCCATAAAACAGTAAGAGTTAATGTAGCCTGTAATTGAAAAGATGCTTGAGGAGAATAAGAAGAGAAGAGAAATATAAGACAGACTCTTTCAATTGCTTTTATGAAACTGACCCTTGATTATAGAACCATTCCAAAACGAGAACGAACCCAAAATGGATCACAAAATACCACAAACAAGTAATCATTATCTCATTAAAAAAAAAAAATCATTGTGTTTCACTTAACAACTTAGTAATTGCACGTTTTGCTTAATGGCCCGAGAAAAGTAAAAGTACACCTGGGAGCAAGTGGATCAGAAAATTAGGATTTTCCAGGTGGAAGTCTTAACGTTTTTGGCGAGTGCGTATTTTAATAATGATGATACCGGCCATTAGATAGAAAGTAGAAGCAAGAGAGGCGTCGGTCCACTTGCGCGTGTCTGCCTTCCAGTCTTGGCAGAAGAAAGTCAATTTCCTCCTCTCGCTGACTGACTAGTTGATCAGTTGATTGATCTGATCTATCGAGTGGTGATAGAGAGGAAATATAACAGGATCCAAGGTCGATGAGCTGGTTGAAAAGATCGACTATCGAATGATTATATCAGTTCGACGTGTCACAACGGACAAACAAGTCGAAAAAACATTGGTAAACAGTTGATTTTTTTAAACCCAGTAATAGCCATGCTTTTCTCTGTTTAAACATGGCCAAATTAACTGTAAAAATTAATTTAGAAAACATAATTTGAGTCGTCTGAAAGCAATGTTTGAACAATATTGTAAAGTTATTTCGTATTTATAAGATTGAATTAAACTTATTTTTAGTTTACTTCTCAGCGTTTGTCATGTTCATACACTGCAACATGGTAATCAACTTAGTTCGCACAGTAATCAATTACTCGATCAGCCATCGATCCATCGAGAAGTTCGAGTTTTCAATCTGAGCAGTGAGAGATGACTTCTTGGTCATTACTGTTTCCTGTGGAGTCCGTCAGAGCCGGTCCCGGGCGTGATAATTGTCCCCAATTAAATAGATCAGTCTGAGGCAACGGAAGACGAAAAACATTCAACATTGAAACTGAAAGTGAAATTCCTGAATTTTGTCGTCGATTAACCTTTCAAACGGCCCACATTTTGGTCCTTGAAAGACAGCTTGCTTTTGCCGGATGAAATCAAGTTTTGATCTTAGTTTTGAGTTGTTTGAGATCTGAAAGTCGAGGAAACGTAGTAAAAAACTTGTAGATTAGAAACGAACCAGTCTCGATTCTGTCAACAATCTGATCGCTTAACCAATCATGTTTTCTCTGTTGATTTCAGTATGTTGATATTTATCTGCAGAATATTAGCAAAATAAATACACAATTATAAAGAATTAGTAACAGATATATCTGTCGGCTCAACTGAAACAGAACTTAAAGTGCTCTTTTCAATCATCGCATAAGAGGTAAAATTCGTCTTTGCCGAAATAAAAATAATTAGTATATAATTTCTGCAGTTCTGATATGCACATGATTTTCTCAGCGTGAAGTGCAGAAAATAGAGGTTACAATAAATGTCCTATTGTTAATGGCACTGACAATAAGTTAGCTTCCGTTAACTCTCCGGATGGAAGCCAAGAACAAGAAGTTTCTGAAGGCTGCAGCGCATAAGTTGGCCCAACCTTTGAAGGGGGTTTAATCTTTGAAAGGGGCACATAACTCAGCGTTCAAGGTCCAAGGGCTAGATTGCAGAATTTATTACGTTTAAAGTGTAATGAACTTTGATCTCAGCAATTTGCAATTTTGCTAAACTGCAATTTTACTATCAGAGTCACCTTAGAACTAATCTCTTCACCTTTGCTCGACCCTCTGTATCAGCTGTAGTCAGCACGCGCACATGTTCTGCAGCCTGTCCTGATGAATCCGCTAATCACCAGCTGACAGGACTTGAGTAGCGACACTCCTGCAAGGACAAAGGACCCCCTGGAGGCTAGGAGGGTGCCGAGAAGAGGCTAGGATGTCCGGATACAGGATCACATCCTCACGTGGGCCCCAGATGTCTGTCACGTGCATTAATGATCTCCAAATGTCTTTCCACGACTGAGTAATCTTCTCAGCTCTAAGTTCCAAACGTCCAAGACACAATTCGAAATGTTTGAACACATCTAATCATAATAGCGGCATGGTAAGAGTCAAATATAGTTTTTCCTGCAATAGACACCAAGGGGCGAAGGCAGCCTTTCAACTTGCAGCGTTTCAGTTTAAAGGATCTTCGCAATTTTTACTGATACAGAATTTAAAGCAATCACAGCTTTGGAGACTGTTGATGTAACATTTTCGAGTTATAGGATGAATCCAGATAAATCTAAATATTGAAAGAAGATTCAAGTTAGTTGATTAGCTTTCAAGTGGCTTGCCTACTTATCTCTTTGGTTTAGCAACATTAAACGGTAAACCATCTAAAGTAATTCGTGTCATCAACGAAGAGGTCGTAATATGAAATCCAATGACCGGAAACTACTGGGAGAAGCGAAGTCAGCAACGATGTGTCACAATATACAGACGGAGGCGTTGTTATCAATGGTGTCACCACTAGATAAGAGATAAGAGTGGTCACACCATGAGCATCAGAAGAAAGAGTCTCCTATGAGATACATTCCTCGCTGGCGGCCGCAGAAGCTTTGATGCTAGACCGCCTAGCTGAAGCATTCAGCTCTATCAATGGACTCGTTGTGGCCCGGAGTAATATCCACTGGCCGCGAGCTCTGTGATGGAATGCTTTGGTCTTCCATCCATCCATCATTCAAGTTGGGACACAATAGATAACCATACTTTGAATTGCGGAAACTAAGTACTTGTTAATTTCAAGACTCAAATGAAATTCGTCTCGTTATTTCTATTTTGAAAATGGTTATTTTTACTAAACACCCAAATACGGAACCATACTCTCACGTAACCACGCGTTTCCCTTGCCTTTATGGCAGTTCAATGCTGTTCTGTTGATCACGAATACTTAACCCTTGAGCTCCAACAAAAAAAATCATCACCAGACAATAATGCACATGTAACAACAAACTTACCAGACTGGAAACTTCGTTGCATCATTATAAGCTACTTGGACCGTTTATGTATAGACAATTGAGCATGAATTAATTTTCCAGTGGGTGGTTTCGAAGATGAATCTTGTTATGGGTTGCGCACGCCGTGAACACTTATCGTACTGCTGCCTGGGGCGTCTGCAGGAGTTGTCAGTTCACTGGACGAGCAGTCGTACATCGAGTGTACCGAGTCTGACCATGATCTTGAGGTGCAATGTATGCAATGATTTAATCAACAACAAAGACAACTTTTCGCCTTTCACGAGTTTGATACTTTTCCACGTCAGAACTACTCATCTGTCACCTTTAATATTGAAAGAGTTTTGCTTTGTTGCTAACAATAATATAAAATCTCTCCGGGACAATTAAGAAAAGGTATAAACATTTTCAAAATTAAAAATATACAATGGAAGAAAATTAGAATTTTGTCACTTCTCACTTAAAATCGGTACGGTTCCTTGTCTGAAGTCAAATCATTCTGAAGACTTTTCAAAGTGTCTACAAGGTTTTGAGTGTCAACGATGCGCTTTTATTTGATTCAACTAGGTAAAGTTTTCAAACTAATCCAACAAAAAAGAGAACTAACTATCTTCTTATTGTTCCTTGCAGTTACAGAGTAAACCTACACGTTTTCAAAAGTCGACAAGATTTTCTGGTTTTTAGTATGTTCAAAATTTTAAACTGAGGGGTGAATGATGATGATACACTTTATTCCTACCTTCACTCAAACACAGAATCGTCATTCAAAGTCGACAGCATTGTCATGGCAAACCCCTCAGGGAAGCAATAGCAGGACAAAGAAGACGACCACTTGGAGGGCTTTCCTACGCTGTATAGGTTTCCCGACCTTGTTTGGGTTGAACAACTGATAACAGCCTCGCTTCTGGTTGATAAGAAGCGGTCCTGACAATCGCCGTCCTTGCGCAAGTGACAGAAAGGTCATCTGTTAGATTGGTCACCGTCAAGCAAATTTAAGGGAGGTCAAGACGAAGTGAAGTGAGAAGCTTCCGTAGATTGTAGCAGGGAGCCGCACCGAGAGACGTTTTATGACCGACACTTATCCTCAGTAATTAGGGTCTAATCCTCGACCAGTTGCTAAAGGTGCGAGGAACAGTGAGGATGGGGTGTGAGAAGGACTGTCACAGACTTATGGCCTGTCACTCATATTAGCTCACTCATGCGGACAGACAATTGCCGACCCATCTTGCACTCTGATGTCTCATCCGTTTGGAGAAAACAGGACAACTTCCCTCTAGCTAACTATGGAACCTTTAGGCTTATTACTTTGATAGAACCAAACGACTCTCTCCAGGCACTCGCACCTTTCAAACCAAGCGACAAAATAACCAAGAGCAACTGAGACACTACATACGTTTGAAGTGCTTCCAGTTTAATTTTGGAACATTGCCAATCAATCAATTCTTGTTTAAAATAGGAAAATCGATCAGGCTAAATTGAAAAGTAAACGACAGGAAAGAATATGTTTAGGGATTTTTAGAGACTTTTTATGTGCCTTAGATTTATACTAGAAATATAAGTAAAACTTAGCACCTATTTTCATAGAAATATGTTATATGTTCAGGTTTATAAATATGTACGTATATACACACCCTTAAAAGATGTATACACAATACTGACATTTGTATTTTATAAAATATAACATTTAAGTTTATGATTTGACTGTATTAATTTTATATATCATAATTTGCATAAACGCTAAATAGCTAATTTATTATTAAAGAAATTCAAAGACAAAATGTGTGGTCCGAACTGGGACTCGAACCCGAGTGTTTCACTTGCTGGGTGATTATGCTGATAAGTTTCTAATATACTTGGTTTTTTATTGCTAAAATGTATTAATGTTCAAAACGGTGACCTTTAAAGTTCTCACAATAACCACATCGTTTTGGTACCGACTGTTATAGAGCTCAAATTAGCTGTCATTGAAAGAATTGATAATCTAAAGACAACGGAACATTCAGCATGTTTTGTTCAGACTAAATTAAATAAATAGTCTGATAAGTTTCTAATATACTTGGTTTTTATTGCTAAAATGTATTAATGTTCAAAACGGTGACCTTTAAAGTTCTCACAATAACCACATCGTTTTGGTACCGACTGTTATAGAGCTCAAATTAGCTGTCATTGAAAGAATTGGTAATATAAAGACAACGGAACATTCAGCATGTTTTGTTCGGACTAAATTAAATAAATAGTAACATTCAGTTATATTGTTGAACACAGACGTTTTGAATTATAAGTTGGCGTAACGTCAAAAGCCACAGGTTTTATTAGTAATTAGTTACATTAGATTAAGGTGTGTATACATTTTTGAGACATTCTGTATCAAATCAAATATACAGTGTTTTGTTTATTATAAAATCAATATTTGCTAATACGAGTACATTTTAAATAATTCGTCCAAATAATTTTGAAGTTTGAAACCTTTAATTATAAATATATTGTTCTTCAAATTTATAATTAATGTTGTCATACGTGCTCACCGGATGATGTTCTAGGGTCAATTATAATGTTAACAGGATATTCAATGTGTTAATATTTAACCGTTGTTAATAAATAATTATCCCTTATAAGGATAATAACCGAAAATGAAATAGCCTAACTCAATAAGGGTCATAAATCAAACCTTTTGTACATATTATATTCATTAGAATGCATGTTATATTATGTTAACCTATGTATATTCTGTTTGAATACAGTACTTTTGTTGTTCATCATGTAACGAAGCGGCTTAAAAGTATTGTCAATTAGTTAATTATTCAATTTCACGGAGTATTGGAAATTTCATAATAAAAATTAATTTCTGAAAAGTTTGCATACTCAAAAATATAAATGTATTTATTTTTTACTTAACTAGGGCTCAACACATAATTAATACGAGTTATCAAATGTCTTGTACTTTACATGTACTCGTATAAGGGTCGTTCGGAAAGTAGTACCCGTTTTAATCTCTGTGTTGTCTATGTGCTGTCAGATGATTGAATCAAAGTCAGCTGGTTTTAGCATCTAATAACTAATTGGTCAGCTGTTTACTGAATTTCATTTCAATACAACGCTTTTTACCGTGTTTGTAAACAAATCAAATGGAGAAGAAAATCAATAACGCCGCCAGTTGTGACTTGTAATCAGTTATTCGATTTCTGAATGCAAAAAACATGCTCCCAAGTGAAATATACCGCGAAATTAAATCCGTGTATAGTGAAGTGATGGACGAGACAACTGTACGACGTTGGCGCCGAAATTTTAATGAAGGCGTTCTTGATGAGGAGCGAAGCGGCCGCCCGAGTGTCTTCACGGTTACGCTTGTTGAAACTGTTGATGCGTTTGTGCAAAAGAATCGGAGAGAGACTTTAGATGAAATTAGTGAAAATTTTCCAAATGTTTCACACACTATCATTTACGAAGTCCTCACAGAACACCTCAAGTACCGTAAAATTTGTGCTAGGTGGGTTCCGCGCTTACTTACCGAGAATCACAAATTGAAACGAATGGCTTGCAGCTGAAAAGACGAAGCAGTTACTCAACCACTTCCAATGGGATGTTCTCGACCATCCTCCGTACAGCCCCGACCTAGTCCCTAGTGACTAACATTTGTTCACAAAACTTAAAGAGTTTTTGGGTGGGAAACGTTTTGAGGATAACGACGAAGTTAAAGAAACGGTACTGGCTTATTTCAATAGATTGGCGGCAGAATACTACGACATAGGTATTTAAAAGCTTGTAAAAAGGTACAATGAATGCTTGGATTTGCATGGAAATTATGTAGAAAAGTAGGTTAAGATATAAAAATGTAAAATACAAAGTTTCGTTACAAAATTTTGGTTTTTCTTCGTTTTATTAGAAAACGGGTATTACATTCCGAACAACCCTCGTATAATAATTATTATCCTCGTGGTGTCGATCCGACCAAATCTGTGCAAAGTTTCCTTTTCCTAGTTTATGCTAGAAAGTTAGATTTTTCAACCTTGATTTGTAATGTAGGTTTTAAAAAACACCTAAGTCTGCATATGGTCGCTGTTAAACTAACTCGATAACAGTGTAAATATACGAGGAACGTCAATATTCCGATTTCAAAATCAACTTATGACTCAAGCTTGCAAGGTTCTCTTGGTGGTGTGGAACTGGAAAGTAAACACAAAAGCAACCGTGATCAGGTACCGGCCGACAATACAACTCTGTTTGAATGGGGTATTCCGTCTTCCAGGACCCGTCTCTCACCCCATTTCAACCTCAGCGCTACCCCCGCCTCCGTTGTTTCTCGCGCCTACTCACTCACCGTGAAATGCGCTTAGGATATCTTGCATATATTAAACGTCTCTAAGTGCTAGACTCGATTGTAGCATGGTGTAATACTTATTACACCATGGATTGTAGTGCCTGATCACAACAACCGAGACCTTGGCTCCAGTCTGGCGAGTAATTGTGGGAAAAGCGGGGAAAAACTCCGCTCGTGGAAATTGCAAAACAATGTAGGCCTACAACTCACGGTTCACTCTTGTCGAATCGTTCTTAACAAATTATAAGAATTTTGCTACATGTAATTTAACGAATCCCACCAAACACTACTTTGAAATATTGGTTTTAAAATCTCCCACTACAAAACTTTTGAAGTGGTTCACAAAGTAAAAACATATTATAAAATCAAGTGGACCGATTAAAATTAATTATCTTCCTTTACCTGAAGATCGAGAGACCAATACACGTCACTTGATTTTATTTTCTCGGATCTTGATCCATAAATATCCCTCTTGTCCCGTGAAGTGTCATCACTAATGACCAAACAACAAAGTTCCCCTGCCCGGGGAGGATGGTAGAATGAGTGACGTGGGTAGGGGTGACGGGGGAGGGTATGACGTCATATGGTCGTTAACTCAAGAGTTCAGTGGGTAAAGGGAACTCGTTCCTCCAACATACAAAAGCATCTCGACCCCTCTTCACTGCACTTTGCTACATTAAAAACCGTTCTGTCAAAAGAAGCGAGGAAGCAAGCAGTAATTACTCCTTTACATATTTGAAAAGGGATGAATACAACACTACTTCTGAGTTTCACGTTATTTTCAATAGGTATGCTAAAGAACTTCTGCCCTTTTAGAATTTACTTGGTACAACTTAGGTATAGTTTGCACCCTTTAATTCAAGGAATTTCGTGATCATTAATTACCCCTTCGTTTTTTTAATAAACATGTGTCGTCATTTTTTTTTGTTTTGGTTATTTTTGGACAAACTGTTTCATAACAACTGGACACTGGCTGTAATAATGTACAATACAACAATTTTAATACAAAACCTTACAAAACACCGACGAAACATTTTCAGACAAAAGAATCTTAATGAAGGAAACTCTTCTGTTGAGCCAAAAGCTACTTTCTATCATCTGAGTGGGTGTGAATAAATACTCTAGGGCCAATGTTATGCAAATAACCAAAAATGGGTCATCGAAAGATGTCAAACTTTCGAATCTGACATTTCTCATCAAGTACTTAGCCTATCAGTTTGACAGAGTGAAAATGGAACTCATCACCTGAACGTGATTATAAATTCGAATCTACAATGTCAAGTACTTTCCTACCTACTTTCCTGAGAAGTGTTCGTCAAACAAAACTAAGATCAGAGCAGATTTAATAAGTTGGGATTGAAATAATTTTACATCTGATTATTCTAGGACATAATCTCAGGAAGTTCAATTACCTCGAGCTTCAAAAGGACAAAGATCAACAGAGGAATAATCAACAAAAAAAACGAAAGGAAAAAAGTTCGTTCTGCTATAACGCGTTGGCGACCACAACGCGATATAATCAAGTAGAGAAGAAAATCCGACCGCAGACCACACAGACAACAAGCAAGGACAGTAGTGTCATCAGCATAGCTGTGCTGACTGCTGAAGCAGTATCAATGATGATGTATCAAGAATGCGCTGACGTCACCGCAGCAGTTCACGGAACACGGGAAAGTGTGACAAGGTGGTTGGTTGACAGTCTGCTGGGATATCCGAGGTTTTGGCGGTCATACGTAGATGATGTAACTGCACTGACCACAGCCAAGGCTTGGAGAGTTCGCAGAGGTATCGATGCAGTCTACATTCCAACAGGTGGCCAGTCACATAGGAATCATTCCGAGAACTGTTGACCACAGTACAGAGTCTACATAATTAAGTTTTTTGTGTTATTACTTATTAGGCCTGTAACTACGAATTTCATGGTTATTCAAATGAATGATACACGTAGGAAAACTAAGGGGACAGAACTTACATCTTGTAATTTGCATCTTAATTCTTATGTTATTGTTTAGCTCCTAAAACGCTGACTCTAGTTGGACCGTTGCTCTACTAAATGTCCATTAGTTAGGTTCAACAAGTGTGAAACCATTTATTGGTCATAAGAGTTGTTCTGATGTAGGTAAGAATAATAAATGGAGAAAAGTTAAAATTTGATATACCACGAGGACTGGCTTTTGCTATCATTTTACTTTGATGCTATACATCGATCTTCGTGTGATTTAAGTTCTCTGGTAATCCAAACTCCTCTTTCTAAATACGTCTCGAAAGTCGGAACACGACTGATTTTAACGGTTCTACTCATGCATAAGTTACCCTACTTATCCAACGATGATTGATGATGATTGATTTACAAACGGAAAGGCGAGGGGGCACTACAGGTCGCGTTGCGGGAGCTGTAGTATCTCACCGTTCTTCACCTCGTGGGCGAAGGTGAAGGTCACCCGGCTCCCAGCTGGTTGTTTCTCCTTTTCCAAAAAAGGCTCGGTGCATCCCGGGCGCAGCCTGGCTTTGTGTTCTTCTGACACTGTGTTGGCGTTGTTGTGTTTTTTGTAATTAAATGTCACGGAACTGGCGTGGGATGCGGAGTGACGCCCTCACGACCACCGGTGACGTCATTGACCCAAACAATGATTGAACTCGTGAGTGGGTGCACTTGCGGTGCAGTAGTGCTTTCTGATGAGCAGTATGCAAATCATGTTGGTAGAACTGGTCTTTCGGGGCGCCGTTCAAGCAACACAAAGATATGCGTTAGAAATAAAACAAACAAAGAAACATTGATTTTGTATGCAGTATTACTTTTTTATTACTATGGGATTTTTTATTATTACGTGGTATCGATTATATGCTCTGAAAACGGATGAAGGGTTTAGTAAATACGTAGTTTTTTAATGTCGGTCTGCGGTTGTTCGAACAAATATAAGGACTTAACTCTTGGCTGAAAAATGTCAACCCTAATTCTTGTACTACACATTTTTTAAACAATACTGTTCCTTAGCGGTACTGCGAAATCTCGTTATCGGCAAGATCTTGTGATTGCCACAAGTAACCAGCATGACTTGCGGCTTTGTTATCCAGGGCAGTATTTGACAAAGGGATTCTCGCTCCAGGGATTAATTTGGCACCTCATATTTTGCTCTGTCATGGCTCTGTGAGCCAGTTATGCATTTTACCGCTACGTAACTGATTATCGAACTGATACATTGTGTGGCTCCTCACAATTCAACCGAGTCATAGCTGTATTCTATGGTCGAAAGAGCAAATCCGTAGAATTTAATGATTAAGCGCGGCTCACTAAGATAAGTGTACAGTTGTATTACATTTATTTGCAATCTATGCATTGTTTACAAAATGTCTTTTAGGTGAGGTTCTACAAAAAAGCAAAAGCAACCTCAAACAACCACTTAACGATAAGTGGTCAGGAATAAGAAAACCAGTTGAAGAGATATACCCACAGAGCAGGTATAAAATTCATCCTCCTTGGTTATACCGTGAAACCTGTTGCAAAGAGAATCTTTTAAATATCCTTCGACCCAATTATAATTAATCAATATTACACTCTCGGACAACTCTCATGTCAAATTGTTTGCAAAATAGCAGCCTGCACGAGTATTGAATCAGGAGATTCTTCATTTTAACAGCTACTTCGTTAAAACTACACCAATAAAGTCTCGCCGCGAAGGAAATAATCAGTCGAAAGGAAGCAAAAGCTTTAAAAAGTAGTCGAGAGATAAATCTCTCTACTTTACTCCTCGTAAACGGAAGCTCGCGAGTGACATTCCACTGATATCGGTAACGGAGAAAAGCAGTGCAAGTGTAAAGTGGAGCGGAAGTAGTGGAGGGGGAAGCCCAAGGTCGCACGTTTATCTGTTACCTCACTTGCAGAAGAAGCTGCGGATCTGCCATTGACCCTGGAGGAGGTGCAGCCGCCACTTTCACCGGCAATCAGTCAAGAAACAAGTGTGATTTCTAGACAAGACCTACATCTACAGCTCCTGGAGTGTCATTACTGATCACTACTTCCGATTGACCTTGATTCCTGGGATTCAATGATTTGATTCGTAATTTGCGAGGTAGTCCAGTTTTGCGCTTCTTTTCTTGGGGAAAAAGAGATCAAACCCCCAGCTTAACTAGGTGTTTAAAGCACTGAACACGATGATAAGAAAAATCGTTGAAATAGGGCAGGCGTACGATATTCATAGTATAACATTATATCATAGAGTCATAGACAATTGCTTCCTTTGTCCTTTAAAGAATAAAACAGGCCAAAGAACTGATCCTTGCGGTACCTCGCTCCATCGAGACCAGGAAGACGTCCGTCCAAGCGATCCATATTCTATACCTGAAACCACTAAGTAAAAAGCAGACCGTTATAGCCCTTGAAGTAACCTTTAACATATTACACTTCCCAGATCAATTAATTGAAACACCTCTAATGGATAATGGATATCATTACTTAAGAAAGGATAAAACCGGTCGGATCGAAACTGGAAGAAGAAGCGAATCCCACGCCTGAATCGATCACTCTGTGTAGTTCCGCGGCCAGGTGGTATGTCCAAATATAGAGACGTGAGTAGGATGATGGTCTACCAGAAGTCTGGTCACACGGGTTATCCTACGCACTCCTCACAATTCAATCAATTACCACACGATTAAGTAACAACAGTTTGGCTGACCTCGATTTCAGTTTTATAACGAAATTTCTGACGAGCTGTCACGCCTTAAAAGGATTTTGTGGATGCTGAACGTTTAAAGGTATCAGCTGAGGATACAGAATCGTAGGAATTTTGGAATTAATTGAGGTTGAGCAGCATACAAATTGACTTTGTTTCAGGTGTAAATGATGGTTATCGTTTTATCTGGTGTGGACGTGAATCCATCTGGATTATTAAAAATGAAAACTAATCAAGTTCGAGCTAATCTTTATGCCAATTTCAAAAGGAATGAAAGTTGAAAGCGTCTACCAGATCCCCTAAAACCTTCATGTAAATGGGGTATTTGTAGAGACTTTTCCAGTACAGCAGTGTCATCTCCTTGTCAACTTTCAACTCCATATTCTTTGCTCCAGATCTCAGCTCTTCCTGCTTGCCACAGAGAGATATTAGCAGTCCTCGACACCCTCACATAATTTCCTCCTTACACAATCCTCCGTTGTCCAGGGACATACTTTACCCATTGCACGACAACCGGACGTCGCACCACAGTGGAGGCGGCGACCAATAAACTTACGTAAGTTGCCAGCTGTTAACTGGTCGACAATTGACGGTTGTAAACTTCGACCTACTTCCATAACTTGCATACCACCAGCAAACAGCTTCCGATTGGGATAATCTTTATGAAAATTGATTATTGTTATGTATAATTACAATAGGTTGTCGGTTATGTTTGACAAGGAAATGACGTCCTGTATTCGCATAGCCTCCCTCTTGCTGTGGTTTTGCGATTGCTCTCTGTGTGATCGAAGGATGCAGGGTCAGGATGGGAGCATAGGTGTGTGGGAACCACGGACCAGGGAGATCCTACACGTATCAGTGTCTCAGTTCGCGTTACACCTGTCCTGTGCCTGTCTCACGCACACACTTCCTAAATACTCCAGATCCCTCACTTTCGTCACCTTAGTGACACATGAGACCTTTTGTGAGCTCTTCAACTGTGAGGGCTTTACGGAACAATGATCGTAGACGGCTTTGATGTGTCTAAAGCTTGTTCGTGTTCCCAATTTTACTTTAAAAATATCAATTTGCTTCTCGTTGTTTTTGCAAATTTTAGGTATTAATTATCTTTCTGGTAAGGCTTAGATCTTACTTCAAATTGTCGATGCTTCTTTTGAGAGGCGGTTGGATAATTTTGATATAGAAAATACAATATACTTCTAATCTTGAAAATCAACGTTTTAAGTTACTTTACTAATATATTGTTCATAAAAGTTTTCCTTTATGATAGCTATGAGGTGTCTGATGTTTTGATGCAAGTGGCTAAATTACATACATTGAAATGAATTAACTCAAAATTCTAATTCTTTATTCCACTGATAAAAAGTAATAAGCGGAGCAGGTTTTAGATGACATCTTTCAACCAAAGTATAGTAAGCTTTTATTTCCAGCAAAGAAACTAATTAAACTAATCAAATGTTCAGGGTTGACTGATGACTAATTCAGTCAGCTGGTTATGGCTGAGGTCCCGCTGGGCCGCTAGTTGGTTCATCTGTCCAGATACTATCACAACACCAGAAGCCGCTAAGCAGCCGGCTGTAGGCTACCGATCATCACGATTTATGGCGTCCTTGAGGTTATTAATGTTGAACAGATATTACATTACGCTTGCTTTGTGTCCAGTTGTCATTAATTCGGATTTGATTAGACACGGGGATGATAAAGTAATAAATAAGTTGGATGAGTATGGGACTCTGTATATAGCCATTGCAATACGTGGAGTTGGTTAAAGGGCTCTATTCTAAAATGTATTATTTTGTGGAGTAGTTCATTTAGGGAGGTATTTCATGTTCAGAATGTAAGTTTAAATTGCATCAAATTTTGTGTGTGATCAAATCAAAGCATCGGATCAAACCATCCAATTTTTGAGAATGGTCCTTTTCTATCCAAGGTTTGGAAACTACCACTAATCGAACAAGAAGAAACCATTGCCAAAACACACAAATAATAAGAAACTTTAAACGCCTTCCACAACCAAGAAGTTTGGCAAAGTACTCACCGAAGGGGAAGCATCGCTGAGGGAGGAGTAGCTGGAAGAGCGGCTGGACAGGGGTTCAGGGCTCAGCGAGGAGTAGGACGTGTTGCTGCTGAGGCTGAAGGTATCTGCTGACCGAGTCCTGTACGGGCTGAGCTGCACGTGCTTCAGCATCCTGCTGCGTCAGCACTGAAATAATAAACATGATTAACAAAAAGATATTTACAATCAATGGCTTAGCGTTTACAAATCGTGCAATGAAGACAGTTTTCCTAATTGAATTGGCAAAGAGTTCCTGAGGACTTTAAGTATGTGATTCTACGTCAGATTTATTCATGGTAAATAATAATAAGAACTTGCAAGAACTGATCAGTAAAGAATTAAACAAGTGACTAAAGCGTTACCATTCAAAACAACAATAAATGGTACACGAAAGATAGAAACGCAATGAGTAAGAAGGATCGAGACAAAACAGATGCTCAATAAATGCAACAAGCAAAGACAAATAAAACAAGCCCAAGACACGAGAAGTAAAAATGAAGAAATGGGTATCCGAGGAAGAAGAAAACAAATAAATAAAAGATCAAATAAAACCATGAATCAAATCAACCTAAAGAAGGCAAATACACGAAAGATATAACTAAAACCAGAAACCAAAGGAAGCAAAGAAAAAATAAATTTATTTAATAAATAAGACGAAAAATTGAAAACGGCTACTATAAAATGAGAAGTAACACGAAGAAAATCTCAAATGTTGATTGTATTGAAAGAAGTCATACAAAAGGAAAACCGAAGCCCCACTTGGAAAGTGAAAACCTCTGAAAAACAGAAATTATCGATCAAAACGTAGTAACAGAGATGCACTACAATTATCTCTAATAGTAACTTTAAGATATGTAGCTGTGGAAATCCTAATTGAAGCAGGAAAAAATTAAATTGGAAAAAGAATCTGATCAAGCCACAGATTGACGGTTTCACGCTACCGGTCACTCCCCCACTATCCTCTTCCATTGCGCCAAGGAAACACTTTGAATGAAGTAATCAGCTGGAAATTACACTTTTCCTCGGCTGCAGCAATAACAGAAGGCAAAAAGAACAATCAGCTGCAACAACATGCAGAGCCCAGAGACTCGTGGCGACATCAATGCCCTCTTTATTGACGGCCTGCATCCTCTCTCTGGAGCTGATTGCAGCATCCGGAGTCGTCACAAATGAAGGCATTTAAACGAGCAGATCGTTGGAATAATTGTACACATCCGTTCACGAGTCGATGTAGGAATTCCGTGGCCAGGCGTATTTTCGGGATTTTTCTCCCGGTAGCTCAGTCTCGTTCGCAAATTGGAAAGCATTTTGAAGATATTTTATTTGGAGGAGCACAGGATTAAAAGGCAAGTTTTAAAGTTGTGGTGATAGTTTGAGCACATGACTATTGGTGGATGCAAAGGCATTAAGAAACAATGATAGCCACATGACTTAAGACACAGACCCAACCATCTGTTGTAGAGGTTCTGTTTATCTATAATAGGGTTTCCTGATAGTTTGATTCATCTTCTTGATAGGGTTTGGGACATTATGTTTGTTATGACTTTGTATACTCGTGTTGGAGTGGTTCGAGAAGTTAAGTCGTAGGGAACAGTGGAAAAGCGAGTTCCACAGAATTATCAAAATGGACTTTTAAGTTTAAACCAAGAAAGGATTTGGTCGAAGCATTCTTTAATTTAAGACCAACAAGGACAGCTGCAAATCAAAAATAGAACACCCTACACGTTACGTAGAAACTGCTTACAACCAAAGCCTTGTTAAGTCCAAAGCGCTATTTCGTCACCCATAACTCTGCTTGTTTGTAATAAAAAGAAGCCCTGGTCTCCCCCTGCTGTACATCTCTCAGCACACACTCTGATCTCCCGAGCAATAACCATAACTCGGAGATGCGGCTTTATTTGTTTCCAGAAAGGCTTTGCTTGTCTGACAGCTGAAAGGTGACGGGAAGCTTCCGGTAAATCCATTTCCGATATTGCCACTGGTACATCACGCTGTCATATTGAAAATAGAACACAGACAACAGCTATGAAACAGCTGTAACATAGAGGGTCAAGAATCTTTCGATTTGCTTTTAACTTTTACATAAATTTTTTAAAAATTTGCTTTTTTAGTCTTACATAGGTTGTTTGAAAATTCAAATTTAATTCTCATGGGTTCTTATTTTTTCCATAGGGACTATTTTATGAGCAGCACAAGTTTCTCTACAGCAATTTATCCAAAACTGGACTTACTATTTGTGTATTCTGTTATGGAAAAACATAGAACCGTACAAGACCTAGACCTACTTACACGTAATTTCACCAAGATATGGAACTGTACCATGCCTTGTATGTGATAACTGATTAATGAATTATGTACGTCACATAGTAATTATGTAAATATGATCGAGTCACCTCCCAAGTTGTGGTGAGTGATATGACTCACACAACTCAGCTGACCACCTGTGTGCTGGCGGAGTGAGAATTTACAACGAATTTGTAAAGCTAAATATGAAACTGTGGGAAACAGTTTTTTTTTAGGGATTTGAATAGTATGTGTGTTAATACAAACAAATAGAGTTGGATTTGATCATCTATTCAGCTGCCTTGAAGAGACTACTGTGATGCACGTGGCAGGTCAACAATTGACTCGCCTACTCACATGAAGCAGTTGACCCTTGCCCTAGGGAGCAATTGATGACGTGATCGCGCCCATCTACCGGGGAGCTACTGGTCAGGAGGCACACCTTCTTTCTTTGCCTTCTTGAAGTAAAATTGGGGATTCATTGAGAGTCGCCTTTTTAAGAGCATTTGCGTGATTTTAACTGAACGGTGCAAATCACTCGCAATGAAAAATCTTAAATACTCAAACAAAATTATATTGCACTCAAGAAAAGCCGAATGAATAGTTATCTCGAAATATGTCGATAAACGTGAGCCGTATGTCATAAAAAATTCAATCAGACTACTTTTACATCATCAATTTTGAAAGGAATTTTACATCAAACTGAAGTCTCATAAAGCATATTTCCATAAAACATACATTACATAATTTACAACATGTACAACATTACATAAATTACATATGTAATTTAGAATTTTCCATTAGAGTCGCCAAGGGAAACTTCAAGGTCCCAAATATTAAATCGTGATAGAAGGAAAACACGTATCTTCCTCCAAAACAGGTTGGCCAAAATTGCGCCAACATAGTTAAATAAATACGATTAATGTTATGATGTGGGATATCGTAGTTACTCTTCAGCCACCCTGCAGGCACACAGTTAAATAATTGGGGTTTGACCACAGGATCCAACACAGCCCAGCGAACAGTGAGAAATCATCCTATTAGAAGAAGACGACCAACAAAACAATCTTGTTAGCGGTAATTGCATTAGAATACAATCCGCACACAACTCCAATTCCGTGTTCAAATTCTCTCATTACGATGTCGCGTTTCGCTTCAAAACTGCCCAACGTTGACAATGATCAATAGCTTTGCAACAAAACAATAGAACATTTCAACCTCGACATGAGGCGGAGATGTTCTTATGTAGATGACATGATGCTTTATAGTTGATCTCATTTATATGCGGACGGTTTACAAAGTTTGATTGTTGTGACCAAAGTTGTGGCTAAGTTTGTTATTGTCGCAATTTTTCTTCTAGATTGTAATCTATAGGCGTATCCCATGTTGATGTTTTGACGTCAAACGTCCAGTCCAAGGCTGTTGGTCTGTATCACTTTCAAGGTGATTGCTGTTGATTCCGCTTTTCTCTTTTGCCTTTTGAAATCAATTGTCAGTTTGGTCTCATAAACTATTCTGAAACTTGATTTCTTCACATCATAGTCAACATTGAATCCGGGTTTAATTACTGTGAACGGGTGCCGTGATTACAAACGATCCCATAAATTTGTATGGTCATTGTCTTGACAAAGTATTGTTCTTAATTTCTGACCTATCCTGATTTTTAAAACCTACATAATGTTTTCGCTTCTAAATTTTCCCACCTTTATTAAAAAAATGCAATTTATGCATCTAAGTTTTCTCATATACCTCTATCCTCTAGATATCAACATTGATGTTTAGAGGTCTATGAACATTCCGTGTTGTTTTCACTTCTAAATTTTCCCACATTTTTTTTAATGCAATTTATGCATCTAAGCTTTCTCACATACCTCTATCCTCTAGATATCAACATTGATGTTTAGAGGTCTATGAACATTCCGTGTACATTTGCCTCCAGCACACTGAGTGTGGGAGGCCGAATGTCCCTTTAACCCACGCGTGCCGTGCGCGCATGTGCGTACGTGTGATATCCACCAGTGCGTGTGTGTGAGTGTCGTGAGATCCACCGGTGGGTACCGGTATTGTAACCAGTATCCACTCTGTACAAGGACCGGTATCATATTGTTCCCACAGGACAGTCCACCACCACCGCCGCATAAACTTCCTGCAGAAGGAAGAATGCTGCTGCGTTAGCGCGGGGGCGTCAGTTCGTTCAACTCTGGACCCTTAATCGACCAATTTAACAATCAGAGTAATCGTAAACATTACACTCATCATGTCCAGTTTAAGAACTGTAACACCAACTTACAAGAGTGGATGTCTTTTTCAAGAAGAGTAGAATTTAGACTTCCAGATCAAAACTTCAAAAGTCCCTACTGGGAAATTAAACGCTAGTAACCCTAATTGACTTTAAGGAGAGGATCTTCTAGGTTTAAATCGGCGTTTATCTAAACTAAAGTCGCACCAAGGTCGAAAACATCTCAAATGATTTGCAACAACAAGGATGAAGAGAAGTGAATCACCCAATGACTCGTCATCCGTGAATCTGAGATAGTTCAACCTAACTAATCAAATCATTCACTATGCTACTAGATTCAATCAGGCCGTATCTGCGTCTGTTATTTACCAATAAATATAACTCGAGAAAGCCTAGATATAGAAGGGATATCTCTAGTTATTGGTTAAAGTGAGAGGTGCTTACAGGGCGCCGTGAGTTTGCGGCGGATCCGTTTGAATCTAGCGCCGGTGTACAATCGCCGACCTTGCCAGTTCGCAACGCCACCGACTGACATTGCACGCCGCACTCACTGATTGCCTAGCCCATGAAATCACCTCCTACCACGCTTCCTCTATTGAATCAGTCACGAATTGATTTTTCAACAATTGTTATAGGTTGTTAAATTGTGTTTGCACACAATCTTTGCGTTGCTGTCTTCGATTCCCTCAGAATTCAAAGTTACTTGGAGTGGAACCCCGTACTTTGTTGTCATTGTTGCCAAAGTTCTTTGACGTTCCTATGATTACCTTTTCCACAGATCGACTTCTAGGTTACTATTAGTTTTCTCCATTCATCTAAACTGGAATAAACTACTGACGACGGTTAAGGTTCACTTTTTACACTGCCAGTATTCCTACACTCCGTGTCTCTGTTCACGCGGAGAGATGCAGCACTAATGCAGTCATGTGCTTCTGTAGGTGTAATTGAACCATATAATGCACTGCGGAGTTCAAGCTGTGGTCTGCGGCTCTGTAATACCGTAGTGTGTAATCACTGACAGACTGCCTCAGGCCCCTCACTTATGTCACAGGTGTGTATCACATACAGCTTCTGCATCCATCATCCTTCATCTCGCATCTAGTGAGTGGGGTCAAGTTTGTGAAAAAGAAACGAGAATTTTAATATGTGTTTGTTGCAGTAAAAAAATGAAATAGTGCTAACGATTGCTGCTATTGTTTGTCGTGGAGTACACAATACCCTCGGAATCGCCTCCTCGGCGTCATTATTTTGCTGAAAACAGACTCATGATCGACAAGCAAAGTTCAATGAACGACGTCTGGGTCTAGAAGACATGTAAAATGTGCGTTGCCCTTCCAATATTTGAGCCAAAATACGCATTAGCAATCTCTACCACGAGTCAACATCTGGCGGGGATGACAGATCAAAGACATTTTCCCCTTCAACCTCCAGGGCTATTGATTCTGTCCACTGATGACGCGAAGGAGCTGTGGAAACGCCCGACCGATCAACTTCCTACATCACAACAAGCAGCACTTTGTTGAGACAACGTTTATAAATACGCTCTTTGAGGTCGGATCTTCTTCGATAGCTTATTTCCGTCCTCATTCATATCTCGCGGCATCCTCCCGGCCTTGGAGTATGTGGACAACTCTGTGTAAAGGAGCTAGGGTTGACTGATGGAGAAGAATCAGCCTTTGTATATCCGACTGGAATCCTCTTCAAAAGATTCAAGGTTGGAATACTTTCCCTGTTCGGTGAGGTCTGAACTTTTAGGCATGTTAAACACTGAAAAAACATAGTGACAAGCGCTATCGTGAGTTTTCAGAAAGGGAGGGAGATAACTTACCCCAAAAATTGTCGATTAGAGGAAGGGAGTTTTCCCAAGAAGTATGTATAGTTTTATGTCATATACACCAACACTTGTATTAGAAAACGTCAAATTCGTTACAATAGACCAAGATGGCGGCGGAAAATCACTTGACTCAGTAAGTGTTGGGAAGCACTACTTTATTATGTATTCTCCAACGTTTCGCTCTAGTGACAATAAAACTGAATAACTCAATTTTTTTAATTTTAAGAAATAAAAGTTGTTTAAGAAGAAACTAGGAAACTGCTTAACCTCGGATACGCCCCCACAAAAATGAAATGTTTACCGTTTGGCGAACATCACATCAAAAACAATTAACGAAAAGTGGAAAGATATGTACAAATATAGCAATATAAGTTCTATATACTCTTCAGACAGATCTTTGAAAACCACCTAGGATTTTTCTGGACTGGTCGTTTTTGCCACAAGTAATTCACGATGTTTCGTTTGTTTTCACAAGTGATAGTGTTTTTGCAGAAACCGGATCTGCTCTTCTCAGTTGCAGTTGACAAACCAGTCCAAGTCAGAGACCTGATCACGGATGCGCGAACCTGCGTCTGCATTGTTTTTCTTTTCGTTTTTTTTACTTTAGGTTACTTTGTGTTAGTAGACAGTTTCATCAGCGGTGGTAAGTGAGTTCGTTTTATACAATTTTTAGAGGTTTATTGGTTTTAGAGTCAAAATATTGTTTCCAATAAAATATATGATTTTAAACACACTGTAGTTTAGTTCTAGCATTTCATAACAAAGGATATATACAACTTTCAATCTCCAGCACGATCTAGACTCATTTTCCCTGCGGTCCCTTTCTCGCGGTTTGATCATTGTCATTATCACCACAACCCGCACTCTTTGTCGGCCGCGGCTTCGGCTTGTTGAACATTCTTTATTACCTTTCTCTGTATCGACTTATTGATCTGATGATTGATTTATTAGAAGAGTGAAAATAAGAATGATTTGGTTCAATTTAAATTTTAAAACTTTAGCCTTCAGATGCTAAAGAAGTTGGTGTCATCCTCACTTTTATTAAATTCTACAACAATCACCTGAATCGAAAATTGCCAGTAGAATACTCCTCCTTTATAGTGAAGATAAAGGAGAAAATAGACTACTTTATACATAAAAGTACTTGAACGTCAATCTTTCACCGAAATTCTCGTCAATTTTGCAATTTTAATACGTTATTCAACCGTAACGGAACGCTTCTTCCAAGTATTTTACAGGAATTCCTAAAAACGCTGGTCGCAGCAGAAGCATCATCAAGGAGGAGACGCCACGCGCCCCGTGCTTGGAATTGGGTAATGAAGGCTACATTTGGAAGTGAACAATCACAGACTGGTTATCTTCAGTCAGGGAAATTACAATCTGAGTGGATGTAATAAACGAGCTGGCTAACTGTATGTCAGTGGCAAACTCAGGGATTGACTCAGAGAGGGGGGTCTGCACAAATGGGAGGTCTAAAGATGTGTAAAATTTTACGGATTTTTGAGTCTTTTGGGGAGGCAAAACCGTTTAAGCCATGTTATATCACTCGAACCCACTAATAATAGTTCATTGATTTGAATTACTTCTTTCAAAAATACACAGCTACTACATTAAATTGTCAGATACTCTCGTCTCACTTCGGCACTACCTAACACGCTGTGACTATAGAGTATAGACATCATCAGCAGACTCAGCGATCGTATCAAATTCTGCTGAGCCAGTTCGTCAGCAGGAATATTCTGCTCGTGAGGTATGGATTGTTGTTTTACATACTCGAGTCTACGTGCTGGGGAATCAAGTTACTCAATATCTGCGAGTTTGTGATTTACCTTTAGTCGGCTCAGCGGTTTAACGCAGACTGAACTCGGGATTTCAGCGTACCTGAAACATATAAACATTGCTTTTATTCAGATTGAAAAGATTTAATCAATACACAGTCGTTGTAAAAAGTTTCTTAGTTATGAACAATGTTATAACTATGTTTTGCAAGTCTCATAGAGGTACATGTCCACTGAACGTTAAAACACGTGTTGTACAATGCGTCAACAATACACCTTTTTTTAGGGTGGTTACCTAATACATGGTGTAGCAAAAATTGAGAATTAGTTCATAAAAGATTGATCTGACAAATTTCGCGTTTGTGAATCCTGATTACAGAAACTGTCGAACGAGTTAAGCTAATTATGTTTTATTACTCTTTAGGTCAAAATCCTAACCTCACCTCACAGTTTAAATCCTAACCTAACCTGATGCCGAAGAACACCCCAGCATTCTCCCTTTACATCACACAGCTATAAGGATGTATGAACAGCCTCTGGAAGAGCTTGATACCTTCTTTACACTCACTGCTTCGCCCACCTTCCCACAACCATCCAAAGGTCCTTTCTTGATTAAATAAGCAACCACGGATCCAAGCAGGGTTTGCAGTGTGAAACGCAGTCCGCTCTGTCTGATTTCGCGTTCTCTGGTGGTGTCGCATATATCACCCGTGTGGGCCGCAGCGTGCCGACCTTGGTCTTGTCTGGAGACAGTCGTAAACCTGCATGAGAATGAGCCTCACAGCCCAGCTGGACACGGCATACTAAGCAGCCGCGGCCGGAGACAAGCTAAACACGGTTGGTTTCAGACATGTTAAGCCGGCCGGCTACACACTGTCGGACCTTTCCCTGAGCAGGGAGTGTGTGAGGGATCCGAATCCCGAACCAGACGTCGGATCAGAGTATCAGACATCGGCGCGAGCAAGGAGGCGAGCAGTTTCGAGCCGGTCTCTTGACGAAAGAGCTGAGAGCTCTCTTCTCCAACTCACTTCCTGAATGTCCGATGTCTGGTCGGGCAAATGTACGGGGGCAAATTTGCATCCTTCAAAGCATAGACTAACGAAAGAGTCCGTTAGTCTATGCTTCAAAGCGACCTTTGCTCCTCCCTTCTCTCTGTCCTCTTCTCACCATTCAGCTCGGGGTATGGATCGAAGATAAGTCCGGTAGTGTAGCCGGCTTGAGCGCCTCTTGGTTTTCGGTGCGACCAATTCTTGCCTCTGTGAACTACCAGTGCAGCTGTTGTTTAGACAACGATATAGTTCAGCACCTGTTCCAGCCAGACTGCCGACATCCAGATGGCCACTTTCGCTAAACAGTATAGGCATGTGGTACGCGAGCAGTGGGAAAAAGAGGCGTTACGTAGCCCCTACGATTAGTTGGGAAAAAGTATGACAAGTTATAAATCCCTTGACTCCTCCCGAATAAAAACCATCACTGACTCATAACTACGGTTTTGTATTATACAGGCTTTTTAGTTGTAGATCTAGACTAGTTTCTTTGTGAAGAGAATACTCTTCGTAGTAAAATATCCATACAAGTCCTATATAGTTAAGTGTCACTAACTAAAACAGCTGTGTCATCTACAATTGTTCAAGAGACTTGACATGGAGCTGCCAGTCAACTGCCTGTCACACACATCGTGAGATGAGTACATGCTCGCAGACAAAGAGGATTGCATGCAACATGCTCATCTTCATGCTCATGCCGTGATGCAACAGTTGAGCACGACTCGTCAATGGCCTTGGCTGAAAGGTTCCCGTTGTGCCGACCTGCAAGTAGCAGAGCACTTCCTCTGACGGTCAAAGAACGCCCAATGAGCGTCACGCGACCAGTGAAAATTGCTTTCTGCACATGAAGGATGAGAGGATCTACAAATGTTTTCCCCACGGAGTGGTCTGGAATGGGGTGGGGCAAAAAGGAAATATCTTCGGACTGCTAGTTTTACAAAAGCAGTTTAGTTCTGGTTTCGCAATTCAGGATCGTGCACATCGTATAAAGTTCTTTCGCACAACATAAGTGTAATGAGTCTATGCTCTTGTATTTCCAGAGAGGACACTTATTGAACTTGAAGCATGAGGAACTCTGTACACAAATCAAAAGTTATTTACAAACTAAATCTAGAGCACTTTGTACCTTCCAATTCAAAAATAAATTCAAGTATTTGGCTGAAGAGTTAACATTGGGCACACAAACGATATTATGGCACATGCTTGAACAATGATTAAATCTTAAAGGAAAAGTAGTGGCTTCCGTTTAGTCAGCGATAGAAACCCTTTAGCTTAATCCCAAGATGAATAATTTGCAGCATATTTACATCGTTCTCGGCATTGAAAAGCTGTTTGACTTCTGCTATCAGTAATTGCAGCGGGAGTCATATGTTGCCGAGAGAAGGGCTGACTGACAAGGTCTCTTTGAACATCCTGGAGTTCCCTATCAAGATCCTCCCCACGTCCTCACGATCCTGATGTTTTCTATTAACGCAGCCTTGAAATGAAATAGAATCATATTTTATAGAAGACTTTAATATGCCAATGTGCAGAAGGTGCGTCAATAATTGAAGAATATACGTCATGATGGATTGACTTTGCTCACGACCAATAATGTACCTGTAGAGCCTTGAAGCAGAGGAATCTTCGACTGCATGCGATATGACGTCATGATGATTTATATATTTGAAGGGTTTGATAGTGCTCTATCCATGAACATGACAGATCATGATTCATATTCTTATAGAATATGTCAGAGGCCTTTTAAATTTTATCAGGCGGTGATAAAAGTCACTTTATTACAGGAACTCTTAAAAAGCACACCCTTTGCAAAGCCATCCTTGACAGGAAAACTCCCGTTGATCCAAAGCTAAATCACTTCTCATGGAGAGGAAGGCAACGGGCACGTCTGATGTCCAATTACACCGTGCATAATCCTATATTAGTTACCGTAACTACTAATATAGTATAACAAGGCTTGAGAGCCAGGAAGCTGTTCACATGTTCTGGGCTGGATATTTACTTCAGCAAGGATTCACAAACACATTCCGTTCTGACAAGAAAGTATCGCACCTTTTCCAGTATTTGCATAATGGAACACCCACTTCCCGTTCCGCCACCTCTGAGAGGTTCGGTCAACAAGTCTGGCTTATCTTTAAGTTCGAGTTCGGAATTTATTAATTTCTGGCGAAATAACCTTGCTAGTTTGAAGTGGGATTTGGAACATAGGAGTTTTCAAACGAAAATCGTGTCTACAGAGGTGGTCTGGTTTTAGTTGCAGAAATGTCCATGAGGAGAGCAGAATGGTTTGACATGTGTAGGGCCGGGCGGAAACAGCCTCAGCTGTCATAACACTTGATTCGCACATGGTGGTCCCCGTCACTGGTTTTGAAATACTAACGTCGCTGAAATCCACAGCTTTGGAAGAATAAGTAGAAACCATCTAGAGACCGTATTAGTAATGATCACCTAAATTACATATATAATACGATGCTAGTAGTAACAATCGATAAACATAATATTACACATGTAATTTGACACATTATGTTGACAAAGTTGTAAATGAGTATACATATTCTCTGTAAAACTTTCAACAGAAATTCCATACTGCTTATTCAACTTTCTTGCATGAAGTTCTCCGAACTGCATCATGTTAATAAGGTAAATTTCCTCATACGGTTCTAAAAACTTCTACAAGTTACGCGACGATGATGCGGCAAAATGACAAGCGAAGCGGTTAGTTAGGCGCCAGGCGTGAATCATCCTTGGACATCGCGTGTAGTAACAGCTGATTTCTTCACCGAGCGTCAGCTGGGCAGCAGAAAACTGACACAAGATTGGTCGCCTTTAGTCACGTGACCACTTTGTACAAACACAACCACAGATTAACCACCTAACCTAATTCCGGAGAACAAATAGGCTGCACGGAAATAACGCTTAGCGGTGCAATTATTTGTGTTCCAGCCATCAGACGACAATTGCTCTGAAAATTAGCAGTAAACTATTTCAACTGAAGAAACTGCAAAAAGTAGTCGCTGCAAAGGGTTAGGTACAGCTATCAGTCAACAAAAATCTAAGAGTATCCATTAACTCCACCGCCCGCGTCTTCTACGCTTAGATTCGTTTACCGTTAGTGCTATAAGGTTTAGAATGAAACATGAAATTAACGTACGAACCACATGTTTTTATACTCATCGCAGATGCCAGAAGTGATTGGAAAAGCTACAAGAATTTTATTTGACGACAATGGAATTTACAAGGCTATTAAATGATCTCTTGTCTACGGGAATTCTACAAAGGAAGAGAGAAGAGCTAACAACAAATGTGAGCAGACTTGGTAGTTGTTCTCATCAAAGATGACGTCAGTGTAGTTTAGAACCTTGGTTACAGAGCAGACGGACAGACAGACAGATGGACCGTGGACCAATTAGGAGGCGGAACCCTTCTAACTCAATTAAACAACATCTCCGTCCTTGAACACAGATTAACGACATCTATGTTTAGAGTTTAGTCCCTGTCGTAAAGAGTGAAACCCCTCACAGGCTATTCAATCAGCGTAGACACTGGGCTACAATGGATGAACAGACTTTTGGGAACTTGTGCAGTACAGTATTGTGTTTGAAGATCAACCAATGGTTGTCGATTGGAAGGAAAGAGAAATTGATTTTTAAGGGGAAGCTTCCTCCTTGGGGTGTATAATCCTGGTGAAATGCTTAGACGAAGCTTTAGTTTGGGACTGATTACCCACGGACCATTTTGGGAGTTGTTAGTTGGACGGGAGCAAGTAAGTAAACTTCGCATGTTCTTACAAAAAGAACCAGGAGCTCGAACAACTCGCCACCCCCGTTAAAAGCGTTGTGCACCGGTAAATACATCCATTCTACCCTCTACGACCACACCCCGTGGCCGGACATGACCGATCACGCGATCCCCCTCGCCATTACATCAAGGGGAGGAGGCACTCAAACTAATGAATGATCCCAACCCGCAGCCCATCTTTCACGGGACGTCAAGGAGGCTAATGTAAGTGGGTGGAAATTGTTGTTTTCCAAAGTGTATACTGTAAATTATCTGGGGTTATTTTTAGGAACTGAAAGTTTTTTTCGGTTCGCATGGTCTCTATTTGGTAAAACATTTTAACAACAAGGTTGTACCTACTAAATTATTACGATTTCCTTAATTATATTAAGATATGTATTTAACTTCATTTGGGGGCCTCTCGAAATGCACTACTCGTACTTGAAATTAACGTTATTTATAACGATAGCTATGTCATGATCACTCAAGCAAATTTAGTATAAAATAAACTACATTCAATTGTAAACAAAATATTAACTGCAGGGGATAAAACTAATCCAAAATCCACTAAATACTGTCAGTTAGTTTGAACAGTATTAATTATGAGGAGTTCACTACTTTTATTCGTTTACCCAAAGGGTTGTTTTACGAACAGTCATACTGACAGTTCAGTGATAAACTCACCGTTCCTTTTTCGTAAGAGAATCGGTGAGAGCCCATAACGAGACTCAGGGAGGGGGCGTGGTTGGGGAGGGGGTGAGAGTGTGAGAAGAAAAAGCCCCCATCAGGAGCACAGATTCCTGCGGTACAGCATCCGGGCGCCGGCCCCTGGGGACAAAAACCTCTTTAAAGGGCCCACCAGCCCCGGACACTTGACCCATAAACCACAGGAGGGGTGAGAGTTGTGAGTTCTGAAGAAGCCAAGAGCAGTCATCAAAACGAAACGTTGTTGCATTCGCCCACTGGAGTGAAGTTAGTAGTCACTAGTTAGCGTAGGTGTAGTAGTCGCTAATTGCTAACAATGACAGGACAATTAGCTAACAAGTAGGCTAACAAACCACCAGTTAGTAGATCGTAGTGTCACGACAGCCTGTAATCAAGTGAAGACCTTGAGAGCGATTAAACCCAGGTCTGTCGGGCCTTCCACCTTTTGTCTATGTAACGCTCTTGGACTAAATCTGCTCACAAAATTGCCTGGTACGTACTACAAACACAAAAGAAACTGCAATAAAAAGCTAAAAGCCGTGTATTCGGTTCATTTGATTGTATCACTATTATTTTGAGAGACCGGATATTGAGCAAGAATTGACTTCAGGATTTATAGCTTCATTCACTGATAACACACTCGCCGTGATAACAGCTTATCAGTAACACATTGAATGAAAAGACGACTGAATAAAACCAACAAACGGAAGCAATGTAATTGTTTCATTGGTTTCCTAACGCCAGCTGGACTGGGGACTGATTCATTCCCATGTGTAGTAACATTTTCTTACTGCAACATTGCTTTGTTCAACTTCAACGGCATTCTTTCCGTAACTATTTAAAGGAAGTATATTCGTATATTGTTTAGGTTATAAACTGCCAATTTATAAACTGAATTGCATGATACAAAAAAATAGTAGTTTTACTTTGTACGTTTAATGTATATGCTGCTTGAACAAATGTATCCTTTATGAAATTTAAAGACATGAACTATTTTCCATCGACGGATTTCTTATCCATCCCCATCAACACGTATTAGGAATATCTATAAGAATATTACAATCCAATTTAAGAGTCAAATCTCGCACAAGAAACATAATTCTAATTCCACTGTGTGATTAAACAGTGTGTTCTAAAGTGACCAACTCCACACCAGTCCTACTAAAGGTCGGTATCAGTCACACAAGACACTACAACAGGTGACATTTGTTGGTCAGAAGGTCATAACTTGACTTTTCTCCAGTTGGCTCCAGCTCACTCCCGGATCAGGTGCTGGAGTGCTGAAGTGTACGCACGCTCGCCTTGAACGTAACCTTGTCCTACGACGCATTCTCCCGTTCTTTCGTGCATAACTCAAGCCAAATCCGCGTCCCAGCTGAGACGGGTTTGTCCCTCTACGTCAGAGAGTTGTGTTGGGTATTCTGTGGTCACTGCGCAATTAATCAGCTGTTGTTTTATGATCTTGCGTCTTCATGTTCTGGTGGGATTCCTCTTTGCAAGCATCTGATTACTCGCATTTCCAGCCAATGTATGATATGATTGTGCAGAATAAGGGAAAAGTAACTCTTTTTAAAGAGTCTAGGGAATGATTGAAACAATAGTAAAACATTTTATTAAAAGGATAGTTGTAGCTTGGACCGATTCCGCTGAGCTAGTTCCGAAAGGATGAAGTCTGGGTACAAAAAGCCACCTTGTCAACACAGAGTTAACGTAAAAGATTTTATCCATCGACTTTTACATAAAATATGAAACAAGGTTTTATAATCAATCAGGTTTCCTTTAAGAGTGCAGCTTGTGTACTCAACACATCCTACATCACTGGAAGCACCAACTTGTCTTTTTCTGAAAGCTAGTTCTTTGAAGCTTTCTCTGAAGTTAGCTCAGAGTTTATCAAACTGCCAACAAAGGCAGGAGCACAGGGAAGACATCTGTACTACATGGGCAGGACCCGAGTGCGCAGAGCATGGCACGACACAGACCATGATGTGCTGGTCTCATTGCCATGTATCGGCGCGCACAAGCACTTCCGCAGGATATGGTGCTGTTTGGCTCCCCGTACCGGTCAACTCCACCAGTCCCACTTGATAACCATCTCCCGACACACCCTGGTTGTCATCTGGACCGTGTAGGGTCCGAGAGAACTTCTTCGCGAGTCCGTCAGTGAATTAGACCTCTTAGACTTTTCAACGGTCACTCAAGTCTTAAGGACGAGTGGGAGAGTAATTAACAAAATAACTAACTCTGAATCAAAGAGTTTCAAAAACAAACCGTTGGAACCGCTTCAAACTTTTTCAGTGGCTTAAGTTCACACTGTCTATGGAGTAAAGTAAGTGAAGAAGGAGACTTAACATTGTCTCTAACTCTCCGAGCCAAGCGCATACCCTTGTGCTTTGCCAGTAATCTACGGTCTCGCATACGCAACAAAGTCCACTACACGATCCCACCAGATGGATATCTCAACCACGACACTATTGCTACACTTAACCTTCGCCTTGAGTAATCTATGGAGTGTCACAAGTCACCGGTTGATTTCAATAGAACAATGATCACCAGAACACAACAGAAGGGTGATCAGATCACGATCACCGCTGTGATTGTTGAGTTCGCATCGACTTTCATGTTTTGTTCAGTGTTCTCATAGCGTCACCAGGTATTGTACGGTGGGTGATTACAGACCGATGGAATTGCCTTAGCTCACTTAGTATTCCACGTAGATCGCTGATGGTGGAGCGGTGTCGTCGTATCTATGTGTGGTCTTTGAGTTCCAATAGTCTTCGGCACCCAGTACACTTCAGTTATGTGACCTCGAACCTTGCTCAATGTGGAAGACAATGTTTTGGAATCTAGTAAAAGGTTTTTCACCCTGAGTTCAACTTTTGGGATACACGCAACATCTCCAAAGATACACCTTTAAAGTAACATCATTTGGTGTTGAAGGACCCGTTTATACTTTGTTAATATGAGGTCATCAAAGTCTCGCGAATGATATTTTCGCCGTTACCCAGAGAGATTATTACATACTTAACGATCACGGAAGGTTTACGGTCAATTAACTCGAATTTCTCAAGGTAAAACGTTACTAGAGGTTGTGTGCAGTTTTTCACACCAAGAATTGAACCATCAGGAAGCAAGCATTGTTAGATAATTCTCAAGAATTAAAACCATCCTGCTGTTAATCTGATTAGTTTCAAATGACCTCGGCTGGTTACACCAAGAACAGATCTTCCAGTTGGTTTCACGAGTTTCTCGTTTGTGGCCTCAGTTTGTATTGCACAAAAGGCCGTTTCAGAGTTACTTTTCTCATTGTGAAGATCATATTCCCATGAACAAGCCTTGGCACGGTGGCTGTGGATTGAATAGTTGACGGAGAAGGTGGTTCCCATGCAGTCTGTAGAGCGTGGAGGTCGTTGCGAAATCCAGTCTAGAAGTAAATTGACACAAAATATCTACTTTTATGATTTTTTCATCGTCCAAGTTCTTCTGGGTTTGTTTTGTCCTCTAATCAAGCAACTTGTGAACGCACTGTGCGGAGGAGGAGGCAGTGCGCGGGAGGTTGAGTGAGCAGGCCACCGCGAAGCTCAGCTCCTGATATGCAATTAATTATCCTTGCCCGCCTCCCAGCAGCCTCCCTCTCTGCAAGATTGCAGCGCATCCTCGGGATAATCACGTGGCCATCCTTCAAACATGATTTACCGCCGAGATCCGCGAGCAGTTTGTGCAAACTTGTATTCAGTACAACTTATCTATCTTTTATTCATAATGTTTTTTTATTCGGAATATAGCGTTTTCTATTGTGTAAGTTAGTCCGGGGATTCTTCAAGAAGAAGTTTGCTTCTTCAAATACTTGTTATGTATTTGACCAAGCAACCATGTGCATGGATTCAACGTTTTAGGAAATATTTTTACCAGTGACTAAAACGTCAGTCTAATTCTCATCATTCATCAAAAACACTCATCACACTCTCTATCATTCCATATTCACTTTAATCGGTGTCTCAAAGCAAAGTATCAAAAGTATCAAAGAAAGATAAATTTGTATACACAGCTCTAAGTTTTAAGTAGTGTAATTAAATTGTAATAAAAAACCAACCAATATTTAAGTACAGCAATCGGTTTGTTGTATACTCCGTTTAATATCCTCATCTAACCTTACTATCTACTTTGGGATGAGGTTGAAAACTCCTTGCCCTTGGATTTGTAAGGTCGTGTTTCAAATTTTTAGAAGTACCTTTCGGCCACGTACATACTAATGGTTTTAAACAATGATTTCTGTTAATTTATTGTTTTAAGCACGTCGTTGGGATTCCCAACAACAAGCATATTAATTGAAAGTACCGTAAATTAATTACAAATTTAACCCTTTGTTTCGCTTATTAGATTTTGCGACGCCTTAAGACATTACACAAGAAAAGAACCGACTCGTCTGAGCTTGAAAAAGAAAGAACCCTTTGTTCTTCCAGACCCACTCTGTATGCCCGAGGTCCAAAGAGATATCCACAAAAAGCCACTTTGATTCTTTTGCTTCTCTATGGCTGCTCTCTGGGCAGGCAAGAAATGAGCCGAAGATATTCCGAGCACGCTCCGTGCCTCGTCCACGCGTCCAACATTCTCTGGAATTACAACCAGTTATTCTATACACACAGACTACACCAGTAGCGATATTCCCGAGCTGTAATTTCTGGCTGGACATGGTTTGACGAATCAATTATTACCACCGCTACTGGTTCACCTTGCTCCCATACTTCCAGAAATAGCCGTGGAATTTCGCGCTTGCACGCTTCTTCGAACCGATTTGCATACTGTTTGGTGATTAGTACCTGCAAATATATGCGTGGTGTTATGCATCGTAAGTGGTTGTTATGACAAACTTCTCGAGAACTATGACTTTGGATCATTGGAATTTTCATCGAGTCATTTTTGTACACTTCCTCGTGTTGTTTGATCGAATAATCGAATTTTTCTGAAAATTTGTGCTCTTACCAAACAAGCTTGAGGCTAAATAAACTCAGATTCTTTTGTCTACTTCACTTTTCCATCAACTGCTTCCCGCCCTTACACAGATCACATTTATCAACTGGTCCTACCTTCTCTTGATGACTTCATGTTGATGATATTGCATTGTCGATTGCCAGGACCTCATCAGTAGCCGGTTTATATGGGTGACGCGATGCACCTCATGTTTGATGATGACATCACAGAGTGTAAGGATGAGGTCATGAATGTTGATGTTAACTTATGCAACCATCATAGATGACCTTGAGCCAAGCCAGTTCTCTCGCAGGACCGGCAGGAGACGATCCGTGACGTTCCAGAGAGTGCATCCTAAGATGCCTTGTAAAATATAAGATTTGTCCAAGAGTATTTTTCTCACAACTTAATTATAACTGGCAGCCAGTTGCAAGCTGCAGACATGAGGTGCAAAATTCATTCCCATCCTTTGATAGCCAGTAATCATTGACACAAATGTCAGTTTCCAAGGAAAGCCTCTCTCTGCGGGGACTTGTCTAATTGCTTCTCACACCTCCAGAGCTCCATTGTACCCCGCCATTGTCTTCTCACAGTCTAATTGCATTCTTGCTCTCAACACTATATGAAGTGAAGAGTCTGCTTTCGTTTCGCGGAGAAATCTGATGATTATCTTATCTCCGCTTATCAGGGAAATGTACCAGTCTCGTGACAACGTCAGGTTTCTTCCGAAGGAAAGACAACAGAGTTGAGTAGCATTTTCACGGTACAAGGAACTAATTGGGGGATATTGTCGCTTGTTTCTATCAAGTTGATTGCCTTGCATAAGAGAACATTACTCTTTGAGCTTATATAACGTGTGTGAAAGTGTTAAACTGTTACTATCAACTCTTTCAGTGATTCTTTGATAGTGAAATTTCTAACGTGTATGCTAAGTATGTTTTCTATCACAAACAAAATTATATATTTACAGTGTTTTTATTCGCTAACAATTTGGCCAAGATATTCAAATGACGGAGGTTTAATTCATGCATTCATCTATCCTTCCATCGTCTTTCGAAGAGCCGTTAATATTTGAATAGGTTCCCACGTAGATGGGAGGAATGTCATTCAACACAACCCCTCACGCCTCTTGTCTCTGGTCTGTCGGGTCAGGTGATCTCTGTCTTGTCTTCCCCTTTCCCGCCATCAAGACGATCAAGTATTCAGCTGATTTAGTTTGTAGTGTGTTCGTCTTTCCCGCCGTTTCGTTAACAAACGTATAATACAAAGTTATTATTGCAAATAATGTCACATTTACTGCAGATATAACCAGAATTAGTTCCCTTTTTAGACAGTTTCGTAATAAAAACCGTGCAAAATGTAACATTGTAACCACTTCACGTTTTAAACTATTTCCAATGTCTACTTTGTTCGTGTTGTTTTCACAACTCGCTCCGCTCCGCTGCAAGCTTGCCGCATGACCCGGAACCTGTTATCACGCCGTTACTTCTTATCAGTCGGCGGAATGGCGGTGCAGAGTTTCCTTTGGTAGTGATCTTGGCCGTGACCCTCGTGTGGATAGGACAAGATTGTCGATTAATCATAAAACATTTATATATTGTCTTTCCAAAGCCATAGTTTCAACTTCTTTTTCAACTGTAATTTCCTGGACAGGCTTGACGCGGGCATAGTTTGTTGATTACGGAAGCCACGGCCTTGCCACCGTGGGACCGCTTCCTCCATCCTTGAGGTGAAGAGGAGCGCCGGCCGACCCGGCGGTCACCTCTGGGGAGTGGAGGCGCGATGAGATTACCTGTGGTCACCGACAACGGTCCACCCAGGATATACCGCACTCATAAATGACTGCAATTATCTTTTAATTCTCTAACTGAATTCTTTAAACTGTACGGTGGTGCTACTGTACGCAGCAGAAAGTATTCCGCTTCTGGAAAATCTTCGTCTCTTGCTGTGTCTCGAAGCTAGTTCTATTGGACATAATCAATATTCGAAAAGGTTCTACACTTTTCCTATCTCAGCGGGAAGAAAAAGGCCTACGTAAATAGTCTATGAAGAGAAGTAAAGACTAGAGAAGTACGTACGAGTAGAAGTAGACCAACCCAAGAGAACTCAACTATAGAATTTTTCAACTTCTCATACTCACACGAGAGCAAGGTTCCCCAAGTGCACAATGCGTATTCAATCTTATAAATGTAAAGTAAGATCCTCCATGATGTGTTCATGTTTTTCTTGTATCTTTGTAAATCTAGTCAGTCACGCTTAAACACCCCAAATCCACATAAGAACTGGCGTTGATTCAGTCTTTCAGAAGATACATGAAGCCCAGTTGCCACATTGTAAATATGTTGATAGCTTGTCAGCTCGTGGACGTTATCAGTCCTTATCAGTGTTTGCTCTGACTAGATAGTAGATACACACTTGAGGAAGAAAGAGGGATAGAAAACACAACTCGAGAGGAAGTGATATCGTGCCCTCTACTTGACATCTTTCTAGGTTAGGAGAAGATAATATTGACAACTTTAGATTTGAACTTCAAGACTGTATTATAGGCGCCTTTGGCGCTTGAAAGAGGTTTAGCAAGAATTGAAAATTGCGGAAGAAATTCGGTAAAACCTCAAACGAAGTTGTATTAATCGGTCGCTGAAGGAACGATTCTATTTCACCCAATTCTCTTGATGTCACCTTTGGCTTGGTAGTACCTGTATGACCATTACTTACGAATGAGAACGAAGGTAGACAACAAACTTGTAAAAAATATAAATAAATCTCGGAGGACGTCTGCTCGGTTGCTGTGAAGCGAAGGAGGTTATGTCACTACCAAGCTCGTAAATAAACAAGGTATCACATCTCCCCCCGTGTGTCGCTGAACTGGATCAAGCTAATTGTTAGCCCGAGTGGAAGTCATGTGGGCAGTCAGTGACCTGGTTGTGCACATGAACAGCTAAACAGCTGATAACAAACAGCTTTCATCACCGCTGTTATTTCCAGCTGTTTACACCGGTAGCTTTGTTGCGTAGGCGGCGCCTCAACAGCTTCCGTTCTCTGGCGAATTCCATCGCAAGTGTTCATGAGTTGACAATAGCGCTTAGAAGTCGGACAACCATTTTGAGTTAAAGAGATTTTATTGCGTAACCTGTTTGACGAATTTGTATCAGGGAGCTGTAATGATTCTTTATAACGTTAACTCGACCCCTGATTTGGAATACAGTTGTTTTGCTCTTTAACCAAAGTTCGTGTATGGTTCATTGCGAAAACCTTTTGACAGATTATGCAATCGTCAAATAATAGCATGAATCTACGTAAAAGAGTGGACTAGATGTAACACAATTTTCATTCGAGATCTTTCACATAAACTTTGATCGAATCCGACTACATTCATAAATAAGCATACTACGCCGGTACCTCTTTCTAAACTTCTAAACCTAACACCACTGGTGTAAAATAAACCCCAAACCTGACTCAACCCCCGTGAATCACCCCACGATAAACACGCAATCAATAAAGCTAACGATTCCTGATTCGCAACAAACCTAAGTGTACATGATGACTCATGGCGCGTGCAGCAAACATCGCGGTGGTAGCCAAGCAGTGAGTAATCAGTAATCATTATCGCACAGGGCTGCCAACTGATTACCATACGTAGTACTCTCTACACTATACAGGATTCAATGCAGTTTACAACTTAATAGTCACACGTTTTACGCACAGTAAAATAATCCGAAATCTGCTCAGCATCTAGCTCATTGGACTAAAATTAATTAAGTCCAATTAAAATCCGTCTGCTCCCGTTTCAAGCCCTTAACACTTCCTCTCGTCATAAACCGGGATGGTCGCGTCGACGTTTCGGTTTTATTAGTATCTGCGGACGTCCTCAGTTGACCAGTTTCGCGCATGCGCACGAGGAAGCCTTGACACGCTTTAAACATCGCTATAATTCCGCTCCATATGTTTATTCTTTTATGTACAAAACGCATGACTCATCCAAGCACTTACTCTATAACTGAACTTAGACATAGGTAATGAATAATAAGAAGTAATGTTATCAACTTGACAGTTTATATGCGAATGCAGATTGTAGACCACGTGTGGGGTCACAAACGGTTCTAGTCTAGACACTATTACACGACTATAAACAAGTGGGAGACAAGGTTGAGGCTACAAAATGTTTTTTAAAAGGAAATCACATAAATTACTATTTATAATCGTAGTAGGTCTGCTTGAGTCTGCCCTGGCACCATCTTATTGAACCTAGACCCAGGACCGAAGCCATGTATATACACAAAGTAAGTTTTAAATGTCCTCCCCTTCAACTTAACTGTTGAAAAAGGAAAAATTTAGAAAATCCCTTTTAGCGAATGTTTTTATAGGATGGAGAAGTTTGTTTTGGCCTACTCTGCGTCACCCCGCCCACCAACCACAACAATCGGGAAGGGGTCATTTAATCGTTTTTTCAAATACAACCCCCCCCCCCTTGTGGCACCTCAAAAGAAAGGGAATTTAAGTACAAATTCAACAACGTAAAGAAACATGTTTTATCTCAACTCGTTTCTTTTGTTATACATCTTTTAAGAAATCAGGTTTAAAATGACACATATCACATTCCATTTTTCTTTAACTGTTAAAGTGTTCTTCAAAATCCTCTGAGGTAAACGTCACAACCCTGTAACAAACTCCCTTGGGAAATTTCAAAGACAAATTTGTCAGTCAATATCATTTGTATGTGAAAAGTGGCATTTTAACCCTGATTTCTTATAATATTTAAATGGGTATAACAAAAAAAACTAGTTGAGATGGAAAATTTCTCTTTGCGTCCTTGAACTTGTGTTAAAGTTCCCTTTCTTTAAAGGTGCCACAAGACGGGATTGGTTTTTTCTAATTAGGGGGCCCTCCAAATTTGAAACAATTCTCCCGACTTTTGTTATTATTTTAGCTTTGATATTTTAACTTTAGAGGTGATAGTTTTTGAACAGTTTGCCATTTTCACGTTTACCTTGACAAACAACAGAAAAGATGCTAAGTTTTAGCAGCTATGGTGTAGACCTTGTAGATTATTCCAGTTCTAAAGACTGTTTTGATAACAAACATTGTCGTTGATGTTACTATACTTTTCGGGCGAACCGATTGCTAACAAAATTTGATTTGGAAGCAAATAATAACTCATATTTTCTGTTTGTTGGTAGCCTAAAACAAAAAACAAATTTGAAACTCTAATACTTTATCTTGCCCAAACGCTTTTGGTTTAAGACCATTTAACCCGCCAGCAAGACTCGAGTCTCACAAACAACAGTCGTTGATTCGTGCTTTATCCCCATTCGACTTGACTGGTCCGTGTAGTATCGAACACGTGTTCTGGAGTCTGAGGGTATTAAACACAACGGGCGAGCCATTACTGTTATTGCTGTGCTTGTACTTGTAGCATTATATGGTGTTGTGTGTAGACCTACCAGTCGCTGGAGAGCACGTTCTACAGATTATTGCCAAGTGCATTAGCCAATCGAACCCCGGCAAATACGGTTGGAGATGTTATTAGCACGCTACTATCGAGTGTGGTCCAAGCTCCCCTAGGACACACGATCCCCTTGCGTGACTCTTATAACATTCCAAATCCAACGCAGGAAAGCGCACTAGGCAAGCCAAGATCTCTAGAATAATGTTGAGCTAATATTTTAAGCCTTTAAAATTGATCTTTTCAACCCTCAATAACAAAACTGAGCCTAATTTATTAAAGCGTTTTAAAGTATTATTTCGACAAACAACTACAACCAACAGCTGACATTTGGCGGACACCAATCAGACAATCATCTTACTAGCAGATTCAAACAATTTTAACTTTTAGTGGTACTGCGATAGTTTTTTCTAAACATCAAAACCTTCTTCACTCGGAAAAGGTCCTCAGCCTTTAGGTTACACCATTTCAAAGGACATCTACATTTCTTTACGGATTAAAACCACCAGTGCAGCATCTTCTGAAATTACCAAACCCGACCGCCTCTTCTCCAGTAGGCCAGGGGTCAGGGTGTCGGGTGACGGAGTGCTGTGGTGACGGTGGTGCTGTACCGTCTTGTGGTCAGGGTTCTTGGGGATGTGGCTTCTTCAAGGTCTCCAGAAAACCTCACCAACATGCCCAGCCGAGATCGAGGGTGGCGTGCACACGAGGAATCTTCCAGAGAAGCTGGGGGTTGGGGGAATTTGATACTAGTTTAGGTCTATATAATTTTGTCCTGCCATCCCTGCGCTTTCTCCTCTTTTTTAGAGTTGATCGCCGAAATTGTATTCTATACCAGATTTGATAGAGAAGACTATCAAAGGGTTCTTCTGAGTCTTATCCGAGGGAAGGTTCCGAGGAAATTTTGCAGGTCAACTAGAAATTATGGCATTTCAGAATGTTTTTCGGTAGCTATATCAGAATGCTTTTAGACCAAGCTGAACCTCACAAGAACTGGGCCATCACCATGGTCAGGATGTTTATGATAATAACCCGATAGCGTTGTTAACAGCAAGGCTTCACGACACAATATCTTCCCTCCCCGCCAAAGCAGTCATCCAAAACTGTAGATGAATCCTTATTTCCGGTGGCACCTTTAGATTCCTTCCGGTTCCCATGCCCTGTTTAGAACCCCGAGCCTCCCCTCGAGAGCAAGAATATTTACTTTGCGCCAGCATATTTTTCCAATTAAATAAGGACCATGTTTTCGAATAACTTGAAAATGAAGAACGTGAGAAAGGATGTCGTTTAAACGAAGTTTCAAAAATAGATTTTATTTCCAGCTACTTTAATTTACTATGGTAGTCTACTTGGAGAGGAAAAGATATAGATTTCGTTCTGGTCTTGCGGATCCTTTCTATTGTAAATAAAGGTTCAGTTGTAAATTTACAACGGTTTGTGCAGATGCTTGGGTAGTAAATACGATAGGCTTACCTTTTTTAATCCATCATAATGTTATGGAAAGAGTCTGATATAGTATCTATAAACGCAAGAACTATTTAGCTTATTAATTTGTCAAAAGTATCACATTTCAGAAGATTAAATAAAAAACAAAATATTAGAAGAATAGTTTTAAACAACGACATAATAGAATATTTTGCAGAAATCCTTCAAAAGCGTTTGCAGTGTTGTGTTGCCATTGACATGAAACTAGGATGAGGATAAAGCTAAAAACGTGGATTCGCTACGTTGACTCGCACTTAAAATAATTCCAAAGTACTGTAATAGACGAAGATCAAACATTACGAATTTGTTATCAATTTAAAACAAAGTGTCTAGACGCGGCATCAAATCTACAAATATAGTGCACATTTAATAAATGAGTACTGAGAAAACAACATACCTTGTACTTAGGAATAGTCCAAAAGTGGAAGGAAGGAAGGAAATACGCGAACGCACGAGGACGCACCGAGGAGCAAACACCACCACGTACGTGCTATCTCGTTGCACTCACTACACCAACTGACGCGGTGACGCCTTGACGCGCTGCAGCCGCTGCCGCGGGGAGGCGGGGACACGGCCAGCTGAGCATTGGGGGTTGGGGGATCAGCTGATTGTACTGATCAGCTGATTGTACGTTGTTGATAAATTTAGTATTATGTTAGACGTCTTTGAATACAGGTAATAAAACTTGCAGCATTAACGGCAATAAAATATGTATTTATTTAAAACAACAAATTATTACAAAAAGTTATCACAGATTGTTACAGACTTTATTGCTTGCTGATGGAATCACATGTATACAGAGTATTTTCACTACGTAATTGTCCATAGACCTAATTATTAAAAATTGCAGCGTACGTAGAATATAATAACACACTTTATGGGTAAAATAGTGCAATGTCATTGTTTTGTTTGTAATGGTGTATACAGCGTCTTTAGGTTTGTTTTCTTGAAATTCAAGAAAGAAATTCAAGAAATTCAAATTTATTTAGCTTTTAAGATTTACAATTGGCTAAGTCATAATACAATAATACAAAACACTTCTTTCTGTCCTTCTTTATTCATTGAGTCCAATATAAAGAAGTAAAGAATAAGAAAACAAAACAAAAAACACACCATGCACATAATGGAAAAGTGATACCTGAAAGCACATTTACATTGCCAGATCTTCAAGACTGGACTGGAAAAATTCACTTATGATGTAAAAAGGGTTTCTCACAAGCCATGCTCTAAGGGTTTTCTGTAGACTCTCTTTACTTAGACTTTTTACATGAGCAGGTAAACTATTGTACATTTTCATACCTAGAACAGGAAAACAATTAAGAGTTTTTGATAATCTACAACGGGGTACATTGAGCTGTGAATTAATTCTAGTGTTGTGGTGATGGACTTGGCTATTAATTTGAAATGTTGGCAACTTGTCCTTAATTGCTAGAAGACATTGTAAAATGTAAACATTGTAAACAGTCATAATCTCGTGCTTTACAAACAGAGGTTTACAGTTTTCAAGAGCATGGGCATTGTCCAGAATCCTAATAGCCTTCTTTTGCCAAATCAAAATCCTGTGAACATGAGGGGAATGGCCCCACAATCTTGTTCCATACACAATATGTGACTGAAAAAAAGCAAAAAAGGCAAGTTTCACAAACGAGTAGGGCATTTCAGCAGAAAGTCGTCTCAACAAGTAAATTACTCTACTTAACCTCTTACATAATTCATTTACGTGCTGTTCCCAACTGAGTTCTGGGTCCAAAGTAAATCCAAGAAGTTTAGCACACTGAGAGTTAAGCGCTTGTAAAGGAGTTAAGCGATAATTTAGCGAGTGTTCTTTCTATTCCCATAACGTTGCATTCAGTGTAACAATCGTTTGTTAAACACATAAGAAATCCGTTCAGTCGGACCTAAATGGCGACGGAAATTGTTTTAGACCCATCTTGGTTTGGCTGATTGGATTTGTTGTTTTTGGCACATGTTTGTTACGGTGGTACACATGTTTATACTGCTTTTTATAGCGTAAAAACTATTGTTTTGTGTTAACTCTCTCCCTCCTTGGCCCTTAAAAATTGCTAGTATTGCCGTCAGCTATACAATATTTATGACTTTATAAATTACTAATAAAATTATACTTTATAATTATACCGTTATCGTGGTTGTAGTAAAAGCCACATATGTCTGTTATATCCCTGACCTGACTGTGTGCCTTTCTAGGTCTCGCTGTCTTTAATTCAATATAGAAGACAGCAAGAACTAGAAAGGCATAGTTTTTG
Source organism: Matsumurasca onukii (assembly GCA_018831715.1). Taxonomy (NCBI): domain Eukaryota; kingdom Metazoa; phylum Arthropoda; class Insecta; order Hemiptera; family Cicadellidae; genus Matsumurasca; species Matsumurasca onukii. The sequence continues at coordinate 19,611,349 of CM032065.1, forward strand.
CTGTCTTCTATATTGAATTCATTATCAATTTATCATTAACTAACTCTAATTGTCACATGTACATTGCGTATGCATAATTAACCTTTAAACATTGTCAACAGACAGGTGAATTGCAATGTTGTTACAGTAGTAGTTTCGTAACGTGTTTCCATGTGTTTTTAAACTATCATTTATCCGTAGGGATTTGAAATCGACAACGTAAATTGCGTCTAAATGGTGCTGCAAAGTATATGCTTGTATATCACAGCAGAAAGTTTCTTTATTTTTAATTCATATTCTCTACAGTCTTCAAAATAACATTCGTCACGTGTTGAAGTGTTAGTTAGCGCACCGTTCGAATGTTGTTTTGGATTTCATATTGAAACACGTTGTCCGGTGTGAATATGCTACGTGTGGGAATTACCCAAATACAGTACTCGCACATATGGTTTTTAGGAAGTGTGTCTTTTGACAAGATCGGGTCAAAGGCATTAATCTTTTAATCATTTTACAGTAATTATTATTTGATGACTGAGCTATTTTTTAGAGTTGTGGTACAGTATTTTAAATGGAAGGTTACATGTGTTTTCCACTGGCAATGTCTGGCCTGCTTGACAAGTTTACCAATGTAAACGACAAAATAAAATCAATTTAAACTGTTTTTAAATTTATATTAAATTCTTCGATTGTTTCCTGTTTGCTTCCTTCTTTCACCCAAATCCAAAGTCACGATGTAAAAATAAGACCCATAGATAACCCTCTTTAGATCTCCAGACTGATCTTACTCGTTACTACAATACAATTCCATGACGCCTTACATTAGTGTGTGTGTTTGTTAGTTGGATGCAAGTGTGGGTGCGTTTGATTGTGTGTTTGAGGCCTTAGTTAGATGCAAGTGCGTTTGATAGTAGCCTATATGTCTCACGAAACGTCTACTGTACTATTGTAAAGGTGAGGATATAAAATGGGTAAACATTTCAGTAGATTTTGTTTAGTGCATTGCTTACACTTTGTAGGTCTGTAAACATTCTTCATTTTAAGAGAATTTACATAAGATATTAGGATTTCAAGTTTTTAAACTTGTACATAAGTTGAAAATTTGTCTTCAGCCTCTTGTTTGTCTCATATGATTAGGATAATAAATATAGACTAAGCAAGTAAAACCTGATGAATCGTTATAACAAACCACCCCGTTATTGGTATCACCTGCCTGACTTGTGTAGGACTGTTTTCCATGTACTAAATAGTAGCTTACACTACTATATAATAATGTACTTTAAATATTGTAGTCAATAATTCAGCCCAATTACCTAATCAACACTTTGATATTTCAATTTCCACAAGTAAAGACTGAATCGTTTATGGCATAATATCATTGGTTCTTTATAGAAAATGTTAAATGCTGTGAGGAAAATGCTTTTCCTTTATGTCGAAAACTAAAAAGCACTGCTTTTTATGTCATAACAAAATATACAATGATTCCATTTCCACCAAGACAGTAATATCACCAAATTTATTTTATATGATGAACTTATCTAATAAAATAGAATAGTTAAACATGGAGTTTCATGCTTATCAATATAGACCTATCAGATTTTGTTCTAAATGTAGACTGTGGTGACGTAGATGGACGTTACACAACACATGACTCACACTTGGAATGTACTTCAAGTCTAGATCAGAGGAAATTGTCTCTGATGGAGATTGAGAGATGTCAATGGATCACAAGGCCGATCTTATTTAACAGTCTGGCAGTTTCTAGTTACCATTGAAATTCTAAAAAGTGCATTAAAATCAGAAACGAATTTCTGTTTAAAAACACAACCTAGCCGAATTGTCGTTTGAAAACACAGTCAAGCATCCATCAGCGTAGTCTGCTTAGAAGTTCATAACAATATTTAAATTATGGCCTATGGGTATTATCATGTTTGCAATAATCTTGCTATGTATAAACTCTTATGAATGAAATATTTCTTTTTAAGCAGATTCGTAGTCAGATGTGGGGAAAGAGCAATTCCCAAAGGAGAACCAGAGACAATGCACTACTATTATGGAGTTATGTTCAGGAAGTATACTAAACACATTATGAAAAACTATACAAAGTATAATAAATTACACAAGTAGTCTACCACAGAAAATCTAGAGATATCAGATTATCTCTGGTGGTAACCAGATTTGTACCTAGGTGAAGTCAAAACCCTTGAAAAATGGACAAAGGCGCGAACTAGAACCATTAGAGTTATCTGAGAGTACCTCAAATTTTTTTGCGTCTGAAATTCCAAATATCTGAACTTCTTCCGCTGTTGCTATAGGTTACGCTATACAGTACTCCAATTCCAGTATAGGGTTTTCCTTAAAACCCAATGTAAAAATACCATAATCATACATGTCTGCCTTAATTACGAAATAATAACAACCCCAGTTTCTGTCGACTGCGAGTTCAAAAGTTAGTATTCCGATTTTTGACCAAATCTCAATCAGTCAACAAACTATCATAATTTCTTAAGTCAATTATGATTTCGATACAAATCATATACAGTCACCTATAAATAACTGTTAAGCTATTAAGTGGCTTTAGATGTTAACATTGCGTATTTTGTCAAACGACGTATCATACCGTGCTCTTTGTCCAACCCGACCGCGAAGTGAACAAAAACCACATTGATAAAAGCCGCCAATAGTGAATAGCCAGATGAAGGAAGACGCTGCCGGAAGTGATAACTGTTATCGTCAAAGTAGCGACTGAATATCAGCACTCAACAGCTCTTTGATTCGCGACTTCCGGCCGTCTCCACTGAAGACCACAGGAGGCTGATTTATCGCGTGATTTGAATAAGTCATCGGCTGAAGGATGAAAGGGTGTAGGGGGGACAACCAAAACATCAGAAGAAATTATTACTGATTTATAGGAATGTAAACAACTTCGCAAAGGCTTTTTGTTTGTTTGAGAGCGTCTAAAAACTACGAAACTTGATATTCCATTTAAGAGCTAAAACTCAGAGTAATACTTTTTATACCGTGCATCGTCACCTTTTCGGACAGAACTGCGTAGTCTTAAAATCAAAACTACCGTTGTATTACAGCCGTAAAAAAGCTACCACCGATACCCTAGAAAATCATAAATTGACGTAGATTCGAAAATTTTTGTTCCCTATTTATTTTCAAGACACTGTCTTCTAATCTTCTAACCCAGTAGAAATATTGCCTATTTATTACAGAAGAGCTTCTTGCAACGGCTATGACACACACACCAACATGATGTTTAGATTGTGCAATTCCCCTTTGCTGTTACATCTTGTTTTGTAAAACAAGTCATTTGGATCAGCTGAGATAACGAAAGCAGACGACAGAGATGAGCAAAAACAAGGCGTCGTCTGAAACAGAACACGTGTGAAGTGAGGAGATCTCCAGCTGTGGGTTTAAAAGCACTGTGACACTTAGAACATGTACGATTGAAGAAGTTTGTATGTTGAACTGTTGAGAGATTCAAAATCCCTGAAATGTCTTGACTCCAGATTGTGACCTAATAAGTAAGTTAGTAAACTACAAATAAATCAATAATTTTGTAAAACTTATAAGCGGAAAGACAAGTCTCCCTAGTAAACGTTGTATTAATCCATCTTACCTATCAAAATCCAGTCAGAACTTTTTTTAACTAACTCAAGAAGTTATACAATGAAAATATCCTAAAATAAATTTGTACATTGTACAAATAGCCTATTTTATTCTTATCCAAAGTTTTATTCAACTACATGTCAAACCACATAAATTTAAAATCTTAAATCTAAAATCTTAAAAAAATAATTTCTGAAGAAAGAATCAAACTTTATATAAAGAGTAATAAAGTATTGAAAGACTAAAAGTTACAAAGCATGTTCCCAAATGCAATTTTTTGGAGCAAATGCAATTTTTTGGAGTAATAATAGGGCACTTTATGCCCACCTTCAAAGTACAGAGACAGGTGTAACGGAGGATCGGTAGTATGATTCCATAACCCGAGCAACAGACTGTTTTCTTTTTACAAAAATACTTTGTTGGGGACGACAACACTGAAGAGAACTTTGTACGTGGGAACCATGCACATTTAATTGTTTTTTTTTTTAAGTACACCACATTCATAATACCATATAACATATTTATCCGCAGCGAAGCATGGCTAAGCAGCTAAATAAATCAATAACAATAAATATTTAAAGTTACGATTAATCAACGGCTAGTGGACTCGTGAACTATCCAAAATCATCAAAAGGAAGAACCAAATAAGAAATGCAATCTCAACAGCCTAATTACGCGTAGTCCCCATATAACTCCCACCCCCTCCAAGGCTCCAAGTATGACTTACAGCCACCCTGTGCCGCATCTGCCTGCCAGGGTATTAACCAGATGAACATATGTAACCCGGCTAATTCAGGATATTTATAGAGGACGCGTGCCCGCGCAGGACGGGTTCCTATCAGGACTCAGGAGCACGTGCATCGACCTGGACCAGCTGCTCCTGAGCACCAAGGGGTTATTCTCGGATCCTTATCAAGGAAGTAGAACAGGCTTTTGTAGGTGTCGGGTGTAATAGGGTTGCTTTATCCATAAGGAGCCCCCCCCCCACATGTGTAGGACGTAGAGAAATGTAATTAAACTACACAAGTACGTGAATGGCTCTTATATTATCTTACTTCAGACATTTTTTGATATTTTGAAGTACCAAGGAAGCCCGGAGCACTTTAGGTTGTGATAACTCCCAAGGGAAAGTTAATCTAGGGGGTAGCTATTTGGAGTGGGGGTTTCCAATGTTAGGTGGGCATACATCATCAAAAGTCCTAAACTTTACCGAACATAACGGGTGTCCAAAAGTCTGACCCCCTCTTTAACTGTTGAATGATTGAACATTTTTGAACGTGATTTGGTATATGTAATAGTGGTGAAGTACTTTTCGTATGTTTTGTTTGCCCCCACCCAAAAAATAAGGGCAGTGGGGGTTTACCAAGTAATTTGAAATGGTATAAGAACACAAATTCATTGATATCATTACAAATATATTTACGATGTACCCTTGTTCAAAATGGTGGCCTGAAACTGCCCCTTTCTTTTAAAAACCAATTTTCAAAAGCTTGAAAAATGTATCTCGTAGCATATAGTTTTAAGGCTTTGATTACCCAGAAACTGAATCCGTAATTTGTTTTCCAAATTTTGGAAAATGGAAAGTGACCGTGTCTATTTATCTGCTCAAACAAAGAAACACGTTTTGGACCCTTATTTTGAACAGATGCATCGTACAATTTGTTGATGGTATCAATGAATTTGTGTTGCTACACCATTTCAAATGAGGGGTCACATGATGGGGTAAAATAAATATTTCAAAGGCCCAATCCCCACTAGTCTTATCTTTTGGATGGGGGCAAACCTCCAAATTTTACCAAAAAATAATTCAGTTGATCCTTAATACATATGCCAAAGCACGTCAAACATTTTCTTTCTTTCCAATGTTAGGGGGTCAGACTTTTTGGAAAATTTAATATTGTTTACTGTATTAGCAAATTTCTATAGGAAGTAGAGCTATTCATTTCGCTCACCAAAGATAATGTGACACGTCGTAGAACAAAAATGTCTGCAGGTTTGCGTTTCCTAACATCTTCTGAGTCAATTTTAAATCGACTAATCTTTCATTGTAAATTAGTACACCTACAAAAGTACAGCAATCTAGGTGAGCGAAAAGATGGACGAAGAATGGTGATGTTCAACTACAACAGGCTTAAGTAGACTTCTAGAAGACAGTTTAGATAAAGACATTGTGACTAGTTATAATCTGCTAACTGCAAATGACTTTCAACTATAAATCAACTAAACTTTAAACGGATTGTAGTTGTAGAGATGCCCACCAACACTTGACCACTTGAGGATGAACCTGGACCACTTCAAGCTCACAATAACAACTGTGTTTACTCGGCGGTGAGGAGTCCATCGTCCAGAAACACTCATCTACATACCCCAATACTTGACACATGTTACAGCTGAGAATGCATACATCTTGAGGGACACCTCTCTGATATCTGAGAGTGAAGGTTTTAAGCACTCTTTCTCGTTACTTGTTGTGTCGAATCACGGTTACGTCACTTACGTCCACCATTGTTACGCATTATAAATTGTTCAACAAACCTTTTTATCGAATTTCCTTTGGGAAAAATGAGATATTCAAGCCATCAGCATGGTAGGACTCAGACCCGGGACCGTGAATGAGCACCAATCCTGACCCCCAGAACACGTGTTGAGCAATTTTTCACACTTTATATATATATATATATGTGTGTACTCTACAAGTCGCATTTTTTGTCCGATTTCCATTGAATTTGGTACAAATGTTCCTTTTGTAAATATCTCGGTCAACTTCGTTAGCCATAAAACCACCGCAAGTCCCTTTTCGGGTAGGAGTTTTCTCAAAAAGGGAGTTTTAATGGTTTAAAACAGTAAATTTCAACCGATTGCTTTGAGAGATCGACCACTCTTAGAGGGTATTTTAAGGTGAACATGGGATGGTAATGTGATGAGTGTTTTGATGGATGATGAGGTGTAAGTTTTGGTTTACTACAGTTCTTAAGAACTATCTACTCCCCTTATAGTTATCTTTCTTTATTTCGTGTTATATAATTTTGATAGTCCCTGACCTTTGATTACAACGTAAGTATGTCCCACCCTTAAAGTCCACAAATACAGGATTCTCAACAGAATATCATGGGTTCAGTTTTATAGTTTTACTTCATAAAACTGTGTTCAAACTATGAACCTCTTTCAAATTTTGACTTTGACGGCATTCGCGGATGTGAACACGCCCTACTATGAACACTTTGGAAACCTACGACAGGTACCTGATCACGATGCAACAGCCTTATGTATGCAGTTCTTGAGCAAGACTGTGAGAACCCTATATACACAAGAAGTGTAGTATGTTCTCGTGTGAGAGTTGCCAAACCCTGCAGTTAGTACATACATCCACATCTCACCAAGTACCTTGTGACAGTACCTCTTGGTTCTCAGGGAAGACTGCGAGATGGATGGGAACACCTCACTTTCATAACTACCTTTCTCCTCACAAGTTCTCATATTGTATACACTTGACTGGAGGACATTCGTCCATCCTGTTGACATGTAATACACAAGGCTGTTCTAGAGTTTCCGCACCATGGGAACTCCGAGGAAGTGAGTAGATTGAGTTTACTGCTGGATATCAGAGTAGACACTAGACAGTCGCCTTCTTGTCGATCCTACTGGAGAAATCTTGAGAGAAAAAACACATACACTCCTACAACCCGAATTGCAAAGGTTATAGAGAAATTATTTCAGCATACTTCGTCATACTTTTTCCGTTATGCCACACACGTTCTATTTCAGTTCGCTGACATGCCTCAACAAAGGCCAACTAAATTTAACAAAGCCAAAATGCAAGTTTTAACACTCATCGTAAAGTTTCTTTAGTCTGTGCACAAATAAATAAATATATAAATAAATACTTTTTGTACGGACCTGACAATAAAGGCATTGCCTTTGAAACGCCTCGTCCGAAAAAACGTTTCAATATTGGTGATTAAAGATTTTAAATGCATTTTCTTACGTACACAGTTATTTTTACGTGCACCTTAAAAGTAAGGACAGCAGTGTGTATCAGGAGGCAAGTATAGGCTCATTTAGTAAAGGGCGAAATTGCTTCTTCAAGACTTCAACCCAAAGGTTTTAATTACCTCCTATTTATAAACCACCATTAACCTACACAATACGTCGCACCGAACCTTCAAATAAATTGAAACGTAGTACACACTGTAACCTTTGTCTCGTGATGTAACGCAATGCATTGGTCTGGACCTCACTTGATTCAATTGACGTCCAAGCACCCGACCTCCGATCCACCAATCCCATCCTCTCACCCGTTGACATGGAGCTTCCGGTCACTCCACACGCCAACACAACATCCTGTACTACAGATTGAGTAATGACCTGGTTGACAGGTGTGTCGAAGATACAGGTGAATTTCGGTTATCGAATCGATACATTGAAGCTGTTGGAAAAGAAACATTCTCGTTTGAGAAAAAGAGAGATCAAGAAAAGCGCTTGACACGAAGCTGGAAGATTTCGTGAAAGAAAGGGCTGTAGTGGAAATTACATTCACTAAATCACTCGACCACTCTCATGAGGGTATTTTCATGACTTATGAGGTGTAGTCTTGTTACAAACTAAGAGATCTTAGAATGGGTCATTAATTAAAGCCCAATGACCAATTGACCAACGGAAGACTTGCGAAGATGTCTAAACGATAGTGGGAGTTAATGCGGGTATCATCAGATGATCACTGTGCTGAGCCGCTTTAGTGGAAATTACAGGACCACGCCACGAGTCCCAGTCAAAGGTACGTAAGTGCGTATCCTAATTTACTTAGAAGATTTGACGATTTGATTTAACTAAAGATTATTTGAATGACGAGTACGCTGCAATCCACGTTCAATGCGCATCGTATGAGATGCAGGTCGTGCAATACAATTCATAAAATAAACGTTTTGGTGGCCCTTATGTTTGGGAAACTGAAGAAGGATTAAAATAGCAGCAGAAGAAGGTTCAGTGTTCATTGGACAGTAAATACTAAATACTAGGAAGTTGTAGAGTCTTAGGCGGAAGATTGGGGTGGTGGTTGGTTTAGCACACTGTGAATCCGTGGGTACCATCTGTATATTTAGGACATTTGTGGTCGTGGACATTGAAAATTACGTACTGTATATACAAGGGAAACAATTATTATAACTTGGGAAATGTAAACTCTGACCGATTGAAACGTGAAAGCGTAAACTATGTAAACAGTATGTTCTGATTGCTCTAAATAACAACTAGTTCGGTCCTACAGCACCGACGGATAGAGGGAGATGAGATCTATTACCTCGAGGTAGGAGGGAGTTCCGGCCCAAAGACTTGACAAAGAAATGTTCCTGATTCAGTTTAACAATTCAGTCTGAGGACGAACCATGAACAATGCGCATTGAGCATCGAGGTCAGCAGGAGAACAACAATAGTGAACTGGGTAAGTAAAGCATTTCCGCCTTGTCCACTGTCAAGATCAACCATCTCATCCCATCCCATCCCATCCCATCCTATACCATCCCATCCAATCCCATCCCATTTCATCCGAGCTATAGTTCACTTGAATTCAGTCTGAGGACGAACTATGAACAACGAGCAGTAAGCATCGAGATTAGTAGCAGAACAACAACAATGGTAGTCTTTTTTGACCAAGCACCGGAACTACATCGACAGAAGGGACCTAGTCCTGCGAGCTTATTATTAGAAAAAGGCCGAAGATTTGTAACCAACGAGCCACAGGCCAAATCGTCACTCTGATCCGAGCGGATGCTCCATACCCGAGAGCCAAGCACATCCACAGCCACAGTGAAAGCAGCCCACCGACTGACTAGCTAGGAGAAGCGGACGACCAATCACAGGCGTGCATCAGACTGACCGACTGTAACAGTTAACCCAAAAATACCTGTAGTTATAAACATTTTTAAAATTCTATCGCCAGAGCTTTTCTGAATCTTACGAAACTGTAGAATATGAGAATGTTATTGAACAAGAAGTTCAAATAAAAAAATCACCAAAAGAAAACTTAGGTGCTTACTTATTCGCAAAATGGGAATAAGTGAGGTTTCAACCTTTGTGTTGCAATGATACCAATTAAATTAATTATTGTCACCTTTGTTGCTCTGGTTGGATTTAATTGATTTTAAACTCAAAATAACAACTTTAGTTTTTGAAGTTACTGCATGTTTCTGTCCCTTGGTCACCTTTTACTTGTCACTTGTTTTATTATTAAGTAGTTCATCTATTTTTATCAAGTATAAATGGGTGTAACAGTTTCTGAGATAATTTTAAAAATTGTATTGAAAGAGACACTCAAAACTTAGTTACCTTAGTTTGTATAATCATCTACTTAACCATAATTTTTGGCGTTCGTTAATAGAACCTCGCCATTTAAATTTATCTTGCTACGATCATTATTCTTTACAACCTTTCATCTCTGGCATTATTATTATGACTAGGATTACCAATTTAAGTTATGGAATTGATATGGAACTATTGATAGAACACTATTTAGTATAGCAATGAAGATCGAAAGAAAGGTTTTAGGGAGCAATTATTGCCTCATAGTATACCAACATTACAGCTGAAACATTGATTCTACAGCCAGAAATCTTGCCTTAAAATTATTCCAGACATCACTACTTGTTGTTTCTCCAAGCCCAGTCTCTGACCATGGTCTTGACCCGACCACGGCTCTCCCTGGCGGAACGAAGAGGTCAACCATGAACACTTGTAATTAGGCAGGAAACTTCGCTATTTGTAGACTCGACTTCCGTAAACAACCAGAACACTAATTGGGTAATTGAGACCCAGAGTGGGTCTAAAATAGAACAAATAACATTATGTACTGTACAAAGTAAGTTAACTGTGGTACAGTACCCAAACGTATTTCGAACTTAACACAAGGATTATCGCACACATAGATCATTGTCGCAGAGGTAATTACCAAACAAGGTCCACTAAACAGTTATTCTTGAAGTTGTCGCACGGCAATAGTTTTCCAAGAACTTTATTAAAAATGTCCCTGTGTCGACCATAATTTAAAACTCTAACGTCAACAACACGTATCAAGAATGATGTATAACACTAATGATTATATTATGGTAGGTAGATTGGGCACAGATGATGGCTGAGGTAGGAAAATCAACATAGTTGCGGCAGCCAAAGCACAGATAGCGCTGCGAACGCTGCCATCTCTGTCTTTCTCCTCTCTCGGCTCAACATGTTCGAGTTTGTTCGATGTCGATGTAAACAAATCGTGCGATTTTCGAAACGAACGCGTGCGTCAGTGGCTCTACTTAAAACTCTAAAAGAATTCCCTCACAGCACTATTTGTCCTTGGGCTGCCTCTTCTATGTTGATTTTCCACGAACGAGAAAAAAATCGCGTATTTTCAGTTCCGACTGAGTTCAAGATTTTTAATGAAAACCAAATTTATTGAGTTTACTTATTCATTCCACTACATTTAGAGCACATTGAACCTTGTTGATTGAAGTTCAACGACCAACCCTCTCCTGATTATCAATGAATCCTGTGTTTAGTCAGGCGGCTTGGGTTTGATCTCAGTCGATCGCACTTGGAGAGCTTTGAATCACGCTTGGGATACTTCAAACGCTCATGCAATGCTCCCTTGTTCTTGCTCGGTGTATTATACAACACTTTGAGAAACATTTTAGAGTGTAAATATTGGTAAAAACAAGGCCTCACTTCGTAAGTTGACATTTGTGTTTGAAAGTTTCCTAAGTTTTATACACTAGCAGTAAAATAAGGCATGAAGCAACAGGAACTTCTTGATTACGGTGTGGAAATTTGTCGTGTCTCCAACGCTATAAGTCTCTTCTAAAAAAACTGCAATGAGTTACTAATAAACCATTTAAAAAATATCTATACAGTACCTTAAAGTAAGATTGTATGTGACAGAGTTTAAGGATTTTAGGCATCCTGTTTCTGCATATCAGATGGTGTCATTGCCTTTCATTACCTACCAGCCTTTCAAATTGAATTCTTTCGAATAGATATATGACACACACAAAGCTTATTAATTCTTCTTTATGAGATGTAATAGCAGGTTAACCTATCAGAACTAAATCCAAAATGCACAGGATTGGCAATAGTACCTTTATAAATTGCCTAACGGAGGAAATTCTCTATGAACTAGAAGATTTACTGTAAAATTATAACAACTTTGAAAATTACCTTAAAATCTTCAACGTTATTTTGTATTTATTTTAGTAAAACAAATGTAGTATCATTTTTTACAAAGGTACGGTAGTCATTTTTAAATTGTACTCGTATTATATTTATCATTCTGGTTTCAAGTTCTCAATTACTACCAGCCAATCCACTCTTACTAGAAACATATTCTATACCCCAGTTCAAGATAAAAACTTACATTACAAAATAATAGTCGGTTAAGCGAGCCTCTCAACAACCACACTTGAAAGGGCGTATAGTACAGAGCCACTGAGCGTGACTACGTTATCTGCACATGCGTAGTGTACTTGAGTTGACGATATGGCAACATGGTACACACTACACAGTGTGTGTGTAGTATACAGGGTGTTGCACAACTGTGGGAAACTCGTTCCCACGCTCAAACTGTGGACTCATTTTCTGATTGTGAGTACCTTACCTAAAACCTTAGGTTCTGAGGGTTGGTGATGAATGTGGTTTAAAAAGGCACAAAAGAGTGTTCAAACATTTTTTGGAACTGTGATATACATACGACAAGTAAGTTTTTATTTGCCATAATAGTTTTTGGCATTTTGTTACAGTATACCCTCCTACTTTTGAGTTCCACGTAAGGGGTTTCGATACTGCATTAAGTTTAATTTTGAAATCCCCGAAAACCCAGGCAACCTTCAAGATTACGATCTAGGGGCTCTGAAACTACAACTCCTGAGTGGCAAAATATTTTCAAACTTACTTCGGCGATTGTTTTTGTAGGATATCATAAAGTACTTTTGGTCGTGGTCGGGAGTGTTGCCTTTCACATCCCACTCTGAAATTTGGATTAGGTTGATCTCCCATTTCAAACCCCATAACAAAACGGAACCCTCGATACGGGAAACCCGAGCGTACAACGCTTAGATAAGTGGCTGCATAACGGTTCTTTTTTCAAGATATTGGAAATTCCAAATAGGTATCGTCAACGTTTCATGGGTACCGTCGTTTTCGTTTTTTATGAGCTTTGAATTGAGGGGTCACACGATATGGGAGGGTTCTTATGAGACATTTCGGACTTACCCTACAAAACTTCGATTTCGGGGTAGGGGAAAACGCTCAACCAAGTCAAAAAGTACTTTAGGGTACCATAAAAAGTGTCTATGCGCGTTTGAAAACTTTCAGCCATCAAAATTTAAGATCAAGGGGAAGACTTTGAAAGCCTTGTATTTCGTACTAAAATTAAAACAGCACCTGCCCACAACGACGAAACGGCAAAACTAGTGATTCTATTGACAATAAACAAATTACAACAGAGAGTGCACATTGGGGAGCAGACAGAGTAGCTGTAGTTGATGGCAAACTTGTTGATATCAGCTGATTGTGCGGTGATTAGGCAAGGCAGCAGCGTGACGCGCTAGGGGCCTACACCTGTCACAATCTCCGGCCCGATACGGTTCACGAGCTACCCCAACCCGGCCGTGGTGCAAAATGTATACAACGCAGTAGACTTCAGCCAACAACCTCAGACTCACAAATTTGTTGATATCAGCTGAAGCGTCCTTGAGATGCCCTGGAATGTGTCGAGTGCGGTCACTCCGCAAGAGGACACGCTTCCTGCAGCAGAAGACGCCCACTGATGGCACCGGCCCTCCTTCACTGTCGAGAATGGAAATGAAGGCTTTCGTGTTCAAGGATGGAAGGATATGAAGATGAAAAGACGTCCTTCAGGCGGCCTGGAATGTGTCGAGTGACCGCAAGAGGACATGCTTTCTGCAGCAGAAGACGCCCCTTGATGGCACTGGCCTTCCTTCACTGTATTAAATTGAACTGATGGCTTTCATTTGTGTTCAACGATGGAGGACTATGAAGATGGAAGGTTGAGAGGTGTCCTTGAGATGCCCTGGAATGTGTCAAGTGACCGCAAGAGGACATGCTTTCTGCAGCAGAAGACGCCCCTTGATGGCACTGGCCTTCCTTCACAGTATTAAATTGAACTGATGGCTTTCGTTTGTGTTCAACGATGGAGGGTTGAGAGGCGTCCTTGAGATGCCCTGGAATGTGTCGAGTGACCGCAAGAGGACATGCTTCCTGCAGCAGAAGACGCCCACTGATGGCACTGGTCCTCCTTCACTATCGTGAATGGAACTGATGGCTTTCTGATGGCTTTATTTGTGTTCAACGATGGAGGGTATGAAGATGGAAAGGCGTCCTTGAGATGGCCCTGGAATGTGTCGAGTGACCGCAAGAGGACATGCTTCCTGCAGCAGAAGACGCCCACTGATGGCACTGGCCTCCTTCACTATCGTGAATGGAACTGATGGCTTTCATTTGTGTTCAAGGATGGAGGGATATGGATGGAAAGGCGTCCTTGAGATGCCCTGGAATGTGTCGAGTGACCGCAAGAGGACATGCTTCCTGCAGCAGAAGACGCCCACTGATGGCACTGGTCCTCCTTCACTATCGTGAATGGAACTGATGGCTTTCATTTGTTTCAGTTCAGAAGAGCGTCCTTGAGGTGGAGGGATATGAAGATGGAAAGGCGTCCCTGGAATGTGTCGAGTGACCGCAAGAGGACATGCTTCCTGCAGCAGAAGACGCCCACTGATGGCACTGGTCCTCCTTCACTATCGTGAATGGAACTGATGGCTTTCATTTGTGTTCAAGGATGGAGGGATATGAAGATGGAAAGGCGTCCTTGAGGTGGCCTGGAATGTGTCGAGTGACCGCAAGAGGACATGCTTCCTGCAGCAGAAGACGCCCACTGATGGCACTGGTCCTCCTTCACTATCGTGAATGGAACTGATGGCTTTCATTTGTGTTCAAGGATGGAGGGATATGAAGATGGAAAGGCGTCCTTGAGGTGGCCTGGAATGTGTCGAGTGACCGCAAGAGGACATGCTTCCTGCAGCAGAAGACGCCCACTGATGGCACTGGTCCTCCTTTGAATGGAACTGATGGCTTTCATTTGTGTTCAAGGATGGAGGGATATGAAGATGGAAAGGCGTCCTTGAGATGCCCTGGAATGTGTCGAGTGACCGCAAGAGGACATGCTTCCTGCAGCAGAAGACGCCTGATGGCACTGATGGCACTGGTCCTCCTTCACTATCGTGAATGGAACTGATGGCTTTCATTTGTGTTCAAGGATGGAGGGATATGAAGATGGAAAGGCGTCCTTGAGGTGGCCTGGAATGTGTCGAGTGACCGCAAGAGGACATGCTTCCTGCAGCAGAAGACGCCCACTGATGGCACTGGTCCTCCTTCACTATCGTGAATGGAACTGATGGCTTTCATTTGTGTTCAAGGATGGAGGGATATGAAGATGGAAAGGCGTCCTTGAGGTGGCCTGGAATGTGTCGAGTGACCGCAAGAGGACATGCTTCCTGCAGCAGAAGACGCCCACTGATAGCATTAGTCCTCCTTTACTTTCCTCAAATTTTAAATTGTAGTTTTTATTTTAGACGTAAGCGCTATTTTCTAACAAACCGGCTGTAAAATTATTTCCAATATTCTATATTGTCACAAGAAAGTGTTACGTGAAATAATACCATTGCATTATTCGTATGTATCGTTATCACATTTTTCAAAGTGGCTCTCGTATAAATTATAATGAACAAACAAACTACGCATAATATTCAAACATTTACATCCATTTCATTAGTATGGATAAAATAACTCATCTCCTCTTCTGGCACAATTTAATTAGTTCAGGCTGGGTTTGTTTAATCTTACCTAAAATTATGGTAAACTACTGTATACTACTGTAGGCTAATCGTATTGAACGAAAATCTGGTTCGCACTGGTTGTCCTAAGGCTGACATTTAGAATGAAATACAAAGTAACACCTAAATCAAATAAAAAGCTAGTCAACGCCCTGGTCAATACTATAAAACATTGAAATCGTAAAAGAAACCTGTTGTTATGAAAGTACTACACCTCGTTTTCATTTATCTGCGGGTCCAGGGTCCGTCATCGGCAAATACTTGTGAGTGTAGTGCCCTTCAATTCTTTATTGTCTAAACACGCAAAACATAAATGTATTCAGTTTGCATTTCAGCCTCGTTTCTTATAACGTTTCTGTTTTTGAGTCTTTCTTAGATCAACAATCAAGAACTATTGTTCTCCTATAATACTCGCACAACTGTACTTAATGCACATGTTGAATTTTAAAACATTCCTGGAGTACAACTGAGTTACTTGCGTTGATGGGTCAATAACGGCTAATAAAAGAGTTCTTCCAGAAGAACTGACGAAGACAGATTGGACTTTTATTGGAGGAGGCGGAAGCGACTGATCACGTCATGGGGGAGCGTCTAGACTCGCTTCCGGGACACCCTGTAGCGTATCTGTATACAACAGAGAGTACAAACTGGAGCACTTACCAAGTCGTCTGGTTACACACAAGAGTCTGGCGCCCAGGCCTACTTAACTCAAGTACTCATCAATGCATGCTACTGGCCTTAAACATTTAAATACAATGTCTTTAGAACTTAAATTTACTTAATAAATAAA
Organism: Matsumurasca onukii; assembly: GCA_018831715.1. Taxonomy (NCBI): domain Eukaryota; kingdom Metazoa; phylum Arthropoda; class Insecta; order Hemiptera; family Cicadellidae; genus Matsumurasca; species Matsumurasca onukii. The sequence goes on from CM032065.1 coordinate 19,627,612, forward strand.
AATTTCTTGATAAATAAACTTGTTTGGTAAATATTTCAAATACATTCAGTGCGTATAAATGCTTTTTAAATGAATGCCTTGAACAGTGCAACCAAAATTGAGTGTACCTCTTGATGCAAGAATCAGTACATCAGCGTTCTCATTGAACTAATAAAATTCCCAAGTAAGAATCCCCTATCAACGTTGCATTCGACAATTCATTTCAAATTTTACAAAGTGGATGATTATAATATAAAACACTTTAGACATATTCATTTTCAAATTTTGACACTACAGCGAGGTCGAAACGTTTAGCAGTATTGTATTTTAACTGTGACGTTGGATGACTATGACTTATAAATACACAGTTCAATTTTCTTTTCAAAACATTTCAATGAAACAAACAATGAATTTATACTCGTAAGTCCAAATGTCTTTTTGACACAATTTCATGTTTAGTTTTTCAATATTTTCCAGAGGGGCTCGGCCTACCGTTCGGTTTGAAGGGACTTTTTTTATCACCCAGGCATCGTTAGCAGCAAGGATAATAATCTGTAAATAATAACGATAATAGTAGCTGTAAACAATAGTAGCCTAATAGCAATGATAACTAAATATGTCAAATTTTAGTGTTAAATTTAATGTTTTCATCAATGTACAATTGTAATGTGACTTGTACGCTAGGTTCGTACTTTTGTCCTAACTTCGCCTCGTTAAGCGTATGTATACAGACAAATATGGCCTTATTGAATGTTATAATCTTATTAAAGTTACTGACATATATATTTCTGTGTAATTCAGTTATATTTTGTCTGTGCAATCTCTACAATATCAATTCAAAACCATCACCGCAGGAGCAGAACGGCACCGGCCCGGGAACGGATCCGGAAGTGTCAGGTAGAGAGGGGATAAAAGGCCGGAAACATAATAAGGGCGCGAGGGTGTAATGTAAAATCCACGGTTCGTTACCCCATCCTGCATCTAAACATAGGGGTCCTGTGCACTTATGACTTTATCTGAGCAGGTAGCTTTTACATCCCTTTTCAGTTCAGTTGCTATTGACCTACATTAGAAACCCTATGTTGCATACCCTAACTGCACACAGGTATACGTACTAAAAACGGACTATACTGCTCCAGTACAGGCTTTTGCATTTCGGTTGACTAAGAGAATTTCAGAGTTTGAAATATTATCGCGGATACCAGAACACGACGTTTCAAGATCTCGGTAAACCAGTTGACACAAGTTTGTCTGTTTCATAACCGTTTTAATGATCAAACCGGAGCGCCACCGGTGTGATGAGCTCCGAGGCGTAAGATAAATGTAACAATCCGCTAACAGTCTAGGCTATCATGCTGGCAAAACCTTTTGATTGCATATTGCAGCCAAAGAACAAATGACATTTTTGACTTTGGACTTGTTCATTCTGGCCTTTTTAGGACGTGGTGAGTTTGAAGTTCATATTTAGATTCACATCCGTCTGAAAATGCTTTATACAGAGTGAGTTTTAAATGTCTCCCCTAACTTAACTTTTGAAAAAGGAAAAAATTGCTAAACCTCTCTTGATCCTGAAGTTTTGACGTACTTTGCGTCATCCACCCCCACCTAAAAACCAAGGGGAAGGGCCCCAAATTTTTAATACAAACCCCATCTTGTGGAACCTTGATGGAATTTTAATACAAATTAAAAGAGGCAAAGAAAAATTTTCATCTTGATTGGTTTTTTGATATATTTATTTAAAGATTTCAATAAATAAGGTTTAAAATGCTACATTTCACATGAAAACCCGTTGTTTGACCAATTTTGCTTCAAAATACCATATGGGATTATGTTATAAGGTTGTAATGTTGCCCTCAAAAGACTTTCAATAAAAATTTGTTATTGAAAGAAATGTATTTGAAATGTGGTATTTTAAAGCTGATTTCTACAACCTTTAAATGGTATTACAAAAAAACTAGCCAAGATAAAAGTTTTTTGTGTCTTTGAATTTGTATTAAAATTCCTTTTCTTTTGACATGTCACAAAGAGGTTTCTATTTAAAAATTTGGGGGGCCCTCCCTCCCGGTTTTTTGGGTGGGGTGACGTAAAGTATGTCAAAAGAAACTTCAAAATTCTATAAAACCTTTCTAACGGTTTTAAAAATGTTTCGTTTTCAAAAGTTAAGGTGGGGACATTTAAAATTCACCCTGTATATTTAAAAGCTTGTTCTTGTGACAGAGTGTCATCTTAATATGCCTTTTCATGTTTGTAAAAGTCTTAGTAGCATTATCACCGAGATTAACACAACATGTGTATGTTTCTCATGTAGATTACGCCTGTAAAGTTCATTACTAGGTTCACTAGTAGGTTTGAATTTTGCTATCATATATTCATACAAGAATGATTCTCTAAATCAGGAAGATTGTTATGCTAATACCAAAGCACGGATAACACTTCAGAATGACTTTTCAAAGGTCAATTTTTCCTAACCGATAAGGCAGCTTTGAAGAGTTTAGAGGGGGTGTTGAAGGTCATCGCAAAGTACGGCTTAAAGTCTTTTAGAAGATGCGGTGAAGATGCTGAAACATGTTTATTGCTTTAATTAAGGCCCATTAATTAAATTTTTATTTTCTAAATAATTTTATTACAGCAGTACTGTCTGTCTTTATTGAACAGTGAACACCCCTCATATAATTTTGAATTACATATTTCTAATAACATCTTAAAAACAATACAAGTTTTAGTTACGAGAGTTTAATAAGTAATGTACATTTATTGGTAAAATACTTAAAATACATGGAAGGCAATTACATAATACATTAAAGTATTACATACTTAAATCTTATATTCTAACAGACACTATGGTCTTAATTCATTGTTATTTATACAGCAAAAACTAAACCCATCTTCATTGTCCATTGGCATTAAGTTAAATCATTCTTTCATCCGTAGATGAATCAACTACTTTGTTAAGTTCGCGCGGTGCATCCTCTTGTGTCACGAATCTAAACGAGATGAAGACTAATGAACACACAATATAAGATGAAGCAAACACAGCAAACACTAGTGGACAGTTCTTAAACAGTAGCAGCGGCATGACAGAGTTTCCGAAAATGGAACCCAAACGAACACTGATCACCATGAGGCACATTCCCATGCCACGAATATGAGTAGGGAAAGCTTGGATAAATATGCTCACAGTTGAGCTGAAAGCACTGCCTCCAAAAATGAGGATATTACCTACGAGAAGAATTGCCAAGTATCTGTCAGTAACCCAGATCACTAGAACAGTGCTCATACTACAAAGAAACAGATATAAGGAAACCATAAGCTTGATGTTGATTCCTAACCAAACCAAGAAGATGACAAGACAGAAAAATATAATTTGAAGAACACATGCGAAAAACACTCCTAAATAAGCAGTATAGATAATGCTTTTGTCTTTTGAAACAATTTCTCCAAAAGAGGTCAAGACAAAACAAACAGTCAAATCGTTCTTGAAATCATGAGTGATCATCAATTTTGAAATTTTTGGCAGCCAAATTAACACAAATCCTAAACTTAAGAAAATTGTAAAACAGAAGACCATCCCTCTGCAAGTGTTCCAAACGTGAGGTATCTTGAAAAGCTCCAATGTTTGGTGGCAGATTTGCTTCATGACTTGGAAGATATTGTTAGTCAGATGAGCATGTCCTCTACTACTCTTCTGGTAGGGTAGGACTATGATCTGGGAGACACTGTAGACCTCATGTTTGCCTCGGTTGGACCGATGAATCCTGCGGAGTGTTTCGATGGCGAGCTCTGGGTGGCCGGTGACTGCGAGGAACTTGGGGCTCTCCGGCAGATAGTAGACGGCGGTCCCAGTGATAACACTCGGCAGACCGCAAAAGAAGTAGTACAACCGCCAGGAAGCTCCGAGGTGAGGTACCTTCAAAATTAAATCCATAAAAACACAATAGTTAATTATTACAACAAAACATGATATACAAAATGATTAGTAACCATTCTACCACTGTCTAAAAGTATGGTTTAGTATATCAAAACACAAAACTAACTTCATGAAACATGTGTACAAAAAATGTTCCTCTACAAAAATGTGGTGTTGGAACTTGGAACGGTGAAATGTTTAAGTTGCTACAAATTGAAAATGTTCACCAAGTTTTTTTAAACAAGATGGTAGTTTAAAGCTTAATAATTAAAATAATTGTTAAATATTAAAATTAAAGTGAGCTTTGCAGTATTTTTTTCTGCCTGTTAATAAACCAAGAATCCCTAGAAAGTCAGCACAAAATACAAGATATTAAAATAAAAATATAATCAGATTTTAAATTAATATTTTGAGGGAATTTGTTTTTTTTTAAAACATTTTGTAAAGACATATAATATTATGTCTTTAATTTATTACTCAACTGTTAGTGGAAAACAGTTTTAGAACTGTCCACTAGTGGTCATCTTGTCTTTCAGTAAACCATACAATATCCTATATTTTGGCAGGATCATAAATAACCACCCTGTATAGTAGCTGTTAAGAACAAGTTTTTATCAAATTAGCTTTTACACCAAATTTTATTCAAATAATTCAACTTATACTTTTTGAAACTTGTATTGAGATTTATGTTATCAAAAAGTAATAGAAAGGAGAGGAGCTCACCTCGATAAAGTAGACACATAATTATGAGAGAACACAAATTGTCAATAGTGTTATCTAATGTGTATCTACTTTATACAGGTAAGCCTGTTCCCCTTTCTATTCCTTTTTGATGGCATATTCTGGGCCCTAATACCCTATTCCCTAGTACTGTAATAAGTTTTAAATCATTAGCTTCAGTAGCCAAAATGCTAAATTCTAGTCTAAGTAATTTGACTAATTTAACAAGAATCCCTTAAGACACTTAGATGTTAAATATAATTTGTGGGTAATTTACAACAGACTTTTAGGCGATTAAGTCTGAACACCATCTTACCGTTGATAAAGGTATTACAGCCATGGCCAGCACAGCAGCGTAGATAAAGCTTATGGGAACCACAACATTTCCCACAAGCAATGCCGTCGTCCTGTGCTTTATGGGCTGCATCTCAGCTAGGTAAGGGAAACCGGCGACATTCGCTCCGCAGGCGATGAGTCCCGAGAAGAATCTGAATATGAGGAAGGTTGTGTAGCCGGGGGTGACGGATGCTATAGTGTACAGGAAGAAGTTAACGAAGAGACTCCTGAGCAGGACGTAGCGACGACCCTTGACATCGGTGAGGAACCCCCAGAAGTGGCAGCTGAAGATGGTCCCCATGAAGAATGCAATACTTAGCAGACTGAAGTGTACCTTGTCCATTTTAAACTCTTCGTTACATTCTGGGAGAACGTAGCTGATATCCACAAGCCCTGGAAAGCAGAGGTTAGCTGTCAAATCTTGAGATTTTAGTAAGAAAATAATAATAGTTATTCTCTTGAGGAACCTGGAAGAAGGCAGTTGCAAAAGAAAGGTGAGGAGAGAAAAGTGAAGAGCTTATCTGGATGTCTTATGCTTACAGAGGACTGAGAGGAGTCATTCTCTTAGTCATTTATTTTCACTGACTTACCGTTCCAAGTTAAATATGAGAATAAATTAATACTGTACCTATTTTCTTTTGAAACTTAAATGATTCTCTATCTGCATAAAAATAAATTAGCTCTATTCTTTATTACTTAGGTACTATTACCCAATAACACTAAATATACAGTATTTACAAGTTTTATTTCTACAATACAGTATTATCACTGAATAGTAATAAAATTTAAAGGTTGGCTTGTTTTCTCAAGGCGAAATTAGAAATACAAAGTTCCCTTTACCACTCAACATTGTCCTTTACTTAACATTTCTGTGAAGTGTGAAGTCAGTCAACATTAGTAGTGACTGCGGGGATTTGACCCATGCTACCGAATTCAGCCATGACATCAACCCACCACGAGTCTGCTAAAACAAGGGTTTCCTTCAAAAATCTGTTTAACTATTTTTTCTAACTCCTCTTCCTAAATTCTAATTTGCCCAAAATGACACTGTGTGTAATAATCCAACCCCTCCTCCCTCAAAAGCTTAAATGGTTCAATGAATTTACATTTATAATAAGTGAGAAATAAACCATACCTAGTCAATCGGAATCGGACCAAAACTAATTAATTTTGAATTTACACCTTTAAATTGAGATACGTTTACAATGTATCTGTAGGTCTATCTTACCTAATATTGAGCTAAAGACAGAAAATCCTCCCGCAGCAATGGTGATGTAGTTATGTTTACCCCAACCTGTCAAAGTGAGGGCCTCTTCCAAAGTAGCTGATTCTTCTGGGCTTGGTTCTGAAATGTTTCCTTGGCTGAGGTTGTTTGAAGGCGCTAAACTAGACGTAGCCTGAGTTGTCATGCTTCAGTGTCTTTGAATTGTAGGGTAGTTATATTAGGTTTAATAAACAACACTAAAACCGCTATCACATTTGACACTTTTGCACTGGTTTCCTCACTGGGTAAAACTACTCATTACCTTTTTACTGTACTTTAATATCATGATTTGTTTACATGCCTAATGACATGTTTATAATACTTACATTGTTATGGATGGTTTCGCACAATAGTAACATTAGCAAATTATTACTTTCAAAACTGCAATTTTGGTTAATGTTCTTGTTGATTGTTTTTCAGAACACATGTTGATTTGACAACTGAACATTTTTTGTTGTGAAATAAGTATAAAAATTGATTCTGAACTATACAGAATCATTTAAAAGGAGACACCCAATTGTTTCCCCTAATAATATTACAGAAAGTAATGAGGGTAGATGAATTTTGAGGCTTTTGAATTAACTGATTATTTACATATTTTTACACCTTACTATTCATTGTTTTGCTGACTAAGACATAAAATAAAAATACCTAAAAATATAATAATTTCCCAGATGGTCTTACTCAAATAAAAAGTTTATATTTAGTTTGAACCAAATCCCATCAGTGGTGTGGGATATACATAATAATTTAAAAAACACAATTTTAGCTGGTTGGTAAACAAAGAATTTTTTGACCCATGTTCATAAAAACTGTTTTAATATCTCTTACCTTAAGTAACCTACTCCTGAAGTTAGAATCCTATTTTAGAATCATCCTTTATAACTTTCCTTAAAGATATGTTAATTGTTTGTGTTCAAGTGCAAAAGAAAAACTATTTTTATAACAACAACAATTTATTTATTGCACATTTATTTATCGTACAGCTCAAGTAAGTGTTTGCAAAGAGAGTTTAAAGGAAGTCCCATAACTGTAAAATAATCACCATTGATCTTTTCTATTATACTTCCGCCAAAACCTTGGATACCATAAGCACCAGCTTTGTCCCTGAAACAATAATATAAAGCATTCAAAAGCATAAAAGTAGAAATATTGTCAAAGTAATTTAACAACTTGCAAACTCTGTAAACTTTTTCATGTTAAGTACAAATTAGTATGTTACAAATTCTTACTAGACTTAAGGATCTGCAGAACCAGGTCAACCATCTTCTACTACGTTCCTTGAGAACAACGTAAATGCAATTTTCTGAGAACATCTCAATCCTACAATATTTCTATTGGATTTTCTTTAAATCCATTTTCTTTCAATCTAAATCCCACTCAAGGCTACAACAAAACTACATTTTAACACAGATAACACACATCCTCTGGATTTTCTATGATTTTAACTGCACTATCATACAGGATGTAAAAACAATCCAGAGAATGGCACACGATAAATCATCGAGTTTGCTATAGTGTTGTAACAAATTGTAGTTATTGACCAAAACTCTGCCATGAGGTACACCTCACAAGGGGTCAGAAGAAAATCTTTAAAGGAGCATAGTTCATGTGATACATCAAATTAAAGGTCTATGTTTGTAGAAAACAAAGTGTTTAAGCCCACACTACACAAAATAATGGCTGTTTCAACTTTGAAACAATGCTATTTCTGTTAAAGGGTCCATTAATTAAATCAGGTTAAACTCAGATTAAAATTGAGATCATGCATGGAGATCATGAAATGAGACCTTTAATTTAATATCAAACTCAATCTAGTTTCTTGCAAATGTTTTCCTTCAAAAACCATGAGGAAGCTCTAAAAACTAATTGAAAAAGCTTAAATTTAGTTTGGCACCAAATTAAAGGTCTCATAAATGGGGCCTAATGTCACAAACCCGACCTCAATATGTTGTCTCTAACATAATTGGCATTGTTTCACAATTTAAAGTAGTTAAGCTTAAAACAGCCACCATTTTACGTAGAATGGACCTAAAAACCATGGATTTTTCTAATTAGTTGCCATGTATGTATGAATTTGTATGTATGAATGAGATCTTGATGTAAGTATGAGTGCCAAAATTGTAGCTTTCAAATTAATAACTTATTGACGATTCCAATCCAATGTAAACTGTTTATGGAATAAAACATTTATTTATGTGACATAGTCCAAGATAACGACTGAGCAGTCCTGAATAACACTTACATAGGTTCATTAGTAGCAATGTACGCCTCGATTGTCCTACGATTTAGCTTTGCCATCGACACTTCTGTGGTTTCATAAAACTTCTTGACAGCGAAGGGAGTCCTTATGACAACCCCTGTGAAAACAGTATGCTGCTTCCCACTTAACCTAAAACATATGGTTGATCTTCAATTTGTTTAATTAAACAAAAAATTAATTAACCCAATATTTATGGGTTTACGTTATTTATTTATTTTTTTTACGAGTATACAAAAATTGTTCTCCATTTGACCAAATATTCTTAACCAAAACCTTTGGGATAGCAAGTGTGGGCCGTACCCAGTGAACAAAAGTCACACTTGATTTGAAATTCCATTTAAAAACTCAACGGTACAAGAATAGAAAAAAAATTCTGTATTCCATGGTGTAAGTGTTTATGAAATAAAAGTACACAACCCTTATGATACTTATGACCTAGTGACTCCCAAGAGCCAAACAAAGTTATCTGGCAGAAAATAGAAAAAATACAAGTTTCTAACATGTAAAGGCCGGTTACTCTCTCTTTTGAAAACTTGTGATTGTTCAAAAAGCTTGGTTTCGAAAAATGAATTTCTTGGAAAAGCTTTCCCTAGAGACAACTTCCTATAAGGATACTCTAGGCCTATAAGGATGGATGTAGGAAAAATACTCTGTAATATGCCGTCATCAGTACCTGATCTGGGCTATATTGGGTTAGCTGCCTTAATACATACTCCTAAATACCTGAGGCCAGTTTTGTTCAGACGCTGTATACGTACCAACCTCATGTCAAGGTGTATTCTAAGGGATTTTGTAGAGTAGACTTCTTTAATCTCAGTCTCATCCAACATGACTGTGGGACTTTGATCTGAGTGAGAACTTTGCACTCCTCGTCCAATCTGATAATTAAGATAATTAGCTAATCGAAAGCTCTTGACTTTTGAAATAATTGAACTTAGAAGTGTACTTACGCTTCTAAATGCTTAAAAGCTTCCTCTTTGTCCTTTGGTTTTCCATACGGTTCTCCATTTAATGAAACAACTGTATCAGCCCCGATGACTATATCAGGTGGAACTGAATCATTTGATAGGTTCTCAAAGACTTCTTTGACTTTTTGGAAAGCTGTAGCGACTGCAAACTCCCCAAGGTTGGGAAAATCTGAGGGATTGAGGTCTTCTTCAAAGCTTGATGGAACAATTTCAAACTTGAGACCCTGTAATTTTACCAGTTTAATGGTCTAAGAGAAATGACACTTTTATAACACTAGATGTCTCAAATTAAAAGTCCCGCTTAACAGTGTTGAGTACAGTAGATTTCACTAATCCAGCCCTATATCGGGATCAGAAGTGCCGGATTAGTGGAGGTTTACCAAAAAAGATTCAATTTGCCGGAAATAATATTTCTTACGTTAGAGGATGATTTTTTTCTTTCTTATGGTCACGAATTCTTGATCTGCCGATGTTGAATTCCTAGGATAGAGTAGCTAGCTTATCGCCAATTCCTAATCTTTTAAAATCACTAAGCTTTTTATCTATTGTCAAATAAACATGTTTACATTTTTGCGACATCTCAAAGCCCATACTGAACGGAAGCACAGATTAGCAATAAACAACGCACACTTATCTGGCTGTCTGCAGTGAACTGAAGTAATGATATAGACGACATAAAATCCTCGGTAAAGGCTACACGGTTAAAGATTAGAAAACGGGTGGTTAGTTGACACGGTCACAGCACCGGATTACTGAATGTGTCGGAGTGGCGAACGGCCGGATTATAGAGACTGTACTGTAATCCACCAATGGTCATACCTCATCGAACACTGCAGAAAATAATAAATTGCGTTGAATGACTGGTTTGAATGGGAGAAGGCACTTGAACAATTGTGTTGCCATCAATTTGGGAGTATTAACTAACGTTTTTTTTTTACATTAATAACATACGCAACCACATTACGGTCAACAGAAAAAACAGAGCCGTCAATTAGGCCTACTGGCATGAATGTTGAAGAAAAGCAGCTACTTATCAACCTAATAGCTACAGCTAACACTTACAATATTGTGCAAAATCTCTGATCTTCTAGGAGAAGTACTTGCTAAAATAATTCTTTTTGAAGACAGCACGGAAGCTCGGATAGGTTCTAACATTCTTCAAAATTGAACTTTGAAAGTGGCTAGGATTGTAAGACTAGAAGTTAGTGTCTAACTAGTTTAGTACAACTTTTTTTGTAATCCGTATCCTGTTCACCAATCAATCATAGTACAATATTAGTGCTTACAGGCAGACTTTATTAGAAACATCGCATGTTGGGCTTACACAAGATTCAGTAATAATTTACTTTAAGGTTATGTTAGGAGGATTTACTTTTGAAAGTAAAAACAAAACAAATGGCAGACGACAGACCAGTTATAATACTCTGTGGACCAGACGACGGACCCTATATACCATAAACACGTTAAAATCATTGACTTTAAATATACATTTAAAATCAATGTTAAAATAATATTTAAATCATTACTCATTTTTTAAAACAAGTTTCATATAATTTTCTAAGCAAGAGCGCTTTCGCCGGTCAAGGCATCATCTCATCAGTTATAAACATGATGATGCCTTGACCGGCGAAAGCGCTCTTGCTTTGAAAATTATATGAAATTTGAAGGTAGAATGTGCTCAATATTGGAAATAGTAATCAAACAAAATTTTAAACATTAAACCAATATTAAAAGTTGTAAATATTGGTTTAATGTTTAAAATTTTGTTTTATTATATGAAACTTGTTTAAAAAATGAGTAATGATTTAAATCCTCTAAAGTTTCATCAAGAACCCAACGAAGAAAATTTAAAATAATATACAAAAATTTAAAATCAATGCTAAATACTGGTTAACTGTTTGAGCGTTTTTCCATTTACGTTAAATATACATTGGATGGGAAAAGCACCTGCATCCGCGGCTTTGTAGGTAGAGTCACAGCTTGCAAATGGCGAGGGGTCGAGGATTGGCTTCCCGGCACATGTACTTGGGTCTGTATCGCTTTCCCAAAAAGTATTTTGTGATGCCCCCAAACCCTATCTTAAATAACAAATAAAAATGTCATTGGCGTAGACAGTAATAAAAAGAGAGAAGGGGTGTTTCCCGATGGAATGTGTATCCAAAGATATGGTAAGACAGCTTGCGCCCTTTTGGAAAAGGGAAGGGAGACGATTGACGTACCGCATAATTTTCATAGGACTGGTCAAATCAGTGTTTTAATGTTCGCAAAGCCCTTACGTTAATTTTGTACATATATTATAATAATTTATATTGATTTATCCTTTTTTGACTATTTACGATTACGCCAATGTTATTTTTAATTATTTACTTAGCTTAAGCTTTGAGGGAATTTCAAAACTCTTTTTAGGAAAGCGGTCCAAACCATTGATTTTAAATGTATATTTAAAGTCAATGGTCCAAACCCATTTGTCTACGCCAGGAGTCGAACCCACGACCTCACACACGGTGACTCTTTCCACTGATCCACTGACCTTACATATCTTCGAATTGTCACCAGTCACAATTACCATTACTATCCTCTGCGTCGTTAACCCCAAAGGGAATTGACTGTGTCATAAAAATAAAATTGAAACTCGAATGTCACAGATAACTAGCGCAAGATTTTAAGACCTGACGTTGGTGTAATGTGAAGGTGTTGTCCATTACATAATTATGTTTTGCGACAATAAAGCACCTTTAATCTTGAAGATAGCTTAGAGTGCCTCGCCATTAAAAACTATGCGGTCTTACATTTTTTATCTTTTGTTAAACTTAAAAGTACAGTAGTCACCGGTAATTAATTTAAAAAAAGTGTGAGATGGTAATTCTGGTCGGATTTGGAAACCATAAGCCAATATGCGTCAAATACTCATACACGCTTAGTGGCTAGTGGAGGGTATCTATAAGTCCGGCCCTTGGTTATTCAAGGTTTAATCGAGATTTGATGTACTCTAACTAAAGGTAATTCACATCATGCTACCGATTCCAGTGCATTATAATTTTAATGGCGCATCCTAAATGAAATAATGTAAAACCCCTGATTAGTGAAGGAGGGGAATCTGTGGGTAATAACGTTACATAGTGCTTCTAACTTTACTCTTTTGAATTTCAACGGTCTTTGATATCCTTGCTAGTAAAAACATAACCTAAAAGTTAGATTTCCGGCCGAAACACAAACGTTCGTGACTGCATGCGCCTGCCCACGCCGCACGAGTATTGTTTTCGTCTACTAAGTTCTTATTCCCAAGTCTATTACGCGAACTGTCGAATATTGTAATTATATTTAGGCTACTGTCTTGGGAGTAATATAAATATGGGCAGACCAGGTAAGTGAACTAAATTCTAGCGATATCTTATTTTTCTCTTGTTATTTGTAGGAAAGTTTGAGCTAACCAGCCATCTATCAACGAACAGCTAGGCTATACAACACTATTAAATTAGTTTCTATCAAGCATAGAACAAATAATTTATATCAAGCTATTTTATGGTATTCAATGGGCATGTCGATCTCTTGATGTTTTCATTACACCCATTTAGCACTCACAACGTGAGAGACAGGACTCCTCCTATATCGTGGTGAGGCACGAGTTGAGCCCTGACATGATAGTAGCTTACTGCTTGAGATATTTTAAAAATGTATGCCAATATATAGTAGCTTACTGCTGGAGATATTTTAAAAATGTATGACAATATATAGTTTAACCCTTAAATTGATGTATGATAATATTTATTAGAGTTTGTACATTATATCAGAAAAAGGACATTTTACAAACTACCCTACTGGTCCTACCACCACAATCCACAAGGATAAAGGTTAGGATCCAGGGATCATCTCGTGGCTCACCAACAGTTATCCAGCCTATCCCTATGTTTAAACGACTTGATTAAATTGCGGGTTAGGAAAACATACATACTACAAAACCTTGAACTGATCAGCTGATTTAAGTCATAGCCTTACTTATCCACCAATCACAATGCTTTAGATGACCCAATCACAATAAGTTTCCATGACCCAAGTAGCTTCAGTCCTGTGAAAGATTTAGATTGAATGTTACCATTGGGGGAACAAATCCCCAGGTAACAGCAGTAGCTTTGTAATGGTTTGCTTTCAGCCGACATAAGCATTGATTCAATTTTCAATTTGACGTTAAATTTGCAATGTCAGTTTCCATCAGGCCCATAAATATATGATCTTTATATTTCTTAAACTTTCCTGTGACAAGGTATATTATAGTAATTAAGATATTGGTAGAGGTTAAGAAATTAATCCAATGAATATTTGTATGTTACAGGGTTTTCACCGGCAGCCGGAGGCAGAGGGGGTGGCGGAGGAAGGCCAAGCTTTGGACGTGGTGGAGGCGGTGGTAGACCAAGCTTTGGGCGTGGTGGTGGAGAGGGTGGTGGTAGACCAAGCTTTGGTCGAGGAGGCGGTGGCGGACGTGGATTTGGTGGGCGAGGAGGAGGAGGCGGACGAGGATTCGGTGGACGAGGCGGTGGTAGAGGCAGAGGAGGTGGCAGGGGCGGAGGTGCAGGAGGTAAGTTCATTAGTCAAAATAACAAATTATGAAAACATAATAGGGTGTACATATTTAGGGAAAATATGGACAAGTTAAACAAACTATCATTAATGAGGCTGGAAAAAATCACCTGGAAAAACTCTGTGGTTTTTGGCTCAGGTTAGGCAAATTGAAGTTTTTGGAAGCATAGAATAAATAAATCCAGGCAGTGTAAAATTAAATATGTACTTATTACTTTGTAAGTAATTAATATTATCCCTTTTCGACTTCATGTTTTCACATGAAAATGCTTATTAATGTACATACGTAATCAACGGTTAAGAACAGTTTAGGTGCAATAGCAAATTTTTTGGCTCTTAGCCTTAAGAAAAAAATATAATTTGCAAATACTTTTCTATCTACTATTTTATTATACTGCATTAGTCACTTGGCACTATATTCCTTCTTCATCATATGAAATCAATTAATTTTGTTTTTTTAACCAGGTAACACCTAGCTTTTAAGTATAGTCACTAGGTTCTGTTATATATCATTGTATAATCAAAATCATCCTTGTGTTAAATAATTTTTATCAAAACTATTTTGTATAACTGTTGGAGGGGTATTCACAGACAAGGGATTTTGAAAAATACCTTTTTTTGTATTGAGATTTTGTTTTCCACCGTGACCATGGAATAATTTCCGAAACCGGTCGGTAATATAAAAGTGTTAAAAGGGTATTTGGTTTTTATTTATTTTTATATTTCTTTATAACTTAAAAAAAAGGTTTTAATTCACTGTGCCATGATCAGATGTTTTTCTAAGTTTGTAACAATTATTTAATTTTGAAACCAAAATACCAATAGTATTCTTATAGCTTTTAGTCTTATTTGTTCATTTTTAATAGCTATTATTTTCACTATATCCCGGGTTTATTAAAACAACTATTTGCACCTTTCTTATTTCAATGGCAAAACACACTCATTGGAAAGAGCTGCCTGAGGAAGAAAATATAGGTATGGAACATAGGGTATTGTGCATTTTTGAATTAACAGTTAGTATTTGCTGACACGTACACTTGACACCATTTTGAAACATGTGTTGTAGGATTCAAGGGAGGCAAGAACGTTATCATCGAGCCACACAGGCATGCCGGAGTGTTCATCGCTCGAGGCAAGGAGGACGCCCTTGTCACTCTGAACATGGTGCCAGGAGAAGCAGTTTACGGAGAGAAAAGAATAACTGTCGAGGCAAGTCTCATCCACCATTCATGGTTCAGTTCTTGATCTTTACAGGCCTTGAAGCGAGTCTACAAGAGTAACTACGTTGGGATTTTGTTAAGAAAATCAGTTTTGTAAAGAGAAGAAATCTTGGTTTTAAGCCGTAGAAAGTGTTCATACGAGGATTTCAAGCTGTAAAGTGTATTTTGTTCTTTGAGAATTTCGAGTGATGACTGATCTTGAATTTGAAATCTTATGTTAAAGATCTTATGCTTTGTCAACGTTTATGTATGTTGCCTACAACTAGCCAGGCAAAAGTAGGGGTTTCATTAAAATCAAGTATCTCAAAGCCACTTATATTTGCAGAAACACACGTTACTTTGGTGATTTTTTTCCACTGAAAAAATATCTTGAATCTCAAAATTTGTATGTCAAGAATAAAAATAAATTTTATTTCCGTACGTACCTACTATCAAGGCAGAAAATACAATCCTTTCATAACAAAGATGTAAACATCATTAATGTAAGTCACTTCAACTAGCTCATTAGCCAATGATGTTATGATTTTTTTCTGCAGGAAGGTGAAAACAAGAAGGAATACAGAGTATGGAACCCGTTTAGATCGAAGCTGGCAGCTGCCATCCTCGGAGGTATCGACCAGATCCACATGCCTCCTGGGTGCAAAGTGTTATACCTCGGAGCTGCGTCAGGGACCACAGTGTCCCACGTCTCCGACATTGTCGGCCCGGTCAGTGTAGTTCTCGCTGAATGTTGATGATTTAATTATACAGTAGAAGCATTTTTATTATAACCAACTGAGACTAGGCACAATTTGTATAATTATGGCACTGCACGGAAATTTGTAGGCCTGAAAAATAACAAAAATACAGAATAGTGTGGAAGTTTTCTTTTAATATAATGTATCAAAGTAACTCAATATGGCTCAATATTCAGGCATTTTTGAATTTTCTCTTGTCATGCCTATAAGTAAAGAACTCATCTTGATGGTCAATTCAAACTAATCTGTAGTTTCACTGTTTTTTAACTACTGTATTCAAAAATGAAATCCTTTTATAATCATGATATTTCAAGTTGTTTGTGTCAAACGTTACTTTAGTAGCTGATGGATAGGAAATTTAAGGATGAATAAAAAATTAAAAAGAAAAACTTCCCCTATATTAATTTTTAAGTATTACTTTTTCACTGAATTTGTCAAATTTACTACTGTATTACTTTTTATTTTCCCTTAGTTTTTACAAGAATTATTATCGTTACAGTTTATAGGATAATAAATGCCCTGCAACTATGTATATTTTACATAGGAAACCCGCAAATATTCTCTTTAAATGAATCTGTTAAAAGCCAATAATTCTCTTGTCTCATACAGCCTTTGATTCATGTTGTGTTTCTAACTGATTACTCTTAATGACAGGAGGGACTCGTGTACGCTGTGGAGTTTTCGCACAGGTCAGGCAGAGACTTGCTGAATGTAGCGAAGAAGAGGACAAACATTATCCCTATCATCGAGGATGCCAGACACCCGCACAAGTATCGCATGCTGGTCGGCATGGTAGACGTGGTGTTTGCAGATGTGGCCCAGCCTGACCAAGCCAGGATAGTGGCCATCAACGCCCACAGCTTCCTCAAGAACGGAGGACACTTTGTTATATCTATTAAGGTGAGTCATTAACCCTCTACACTCTCAAGTTGTCTCAGTATATTTCCGGAAGTAAAGTTAAGCTTTTTCTTCCCTAGGTTGCTTCCCAACAGGTGTATCCTAGGTGAATCGGTACTACGCTGGTCACGTTACAGACAACAAACAATGGGAAGTTGTGCGATCCTGAAGTTCTCGCCTTGCTGTTCTAGTGCTTATAGTCAGAGGCTCAAGACTGTTTGCAGTTCTAAGTGTGTTCTGATTCAATGCAAAATAAGAATAAATAAATGCAGGGTCTAGGCACAGAGCCTACTCCAGGAGCAAAGGCGGCAATGACCCACTAAAGCCCTTGGCAAGGTGTTGAGGCCCACGCGCTTAAAAGAATATACCAATGTCTAGTATTTTCTGCAATTTTGCCAAAATTTAGCTTGTTTGCCCTAACTAATGCACACAGGTTTTAATAATTTTGTTTGTAATACAAAAAATTATTCATGTGAAAGGGTGGGTTCCAGTCCCAACAACTGTAAGAACCATTTATTAATGATTTAAAGTAGGCAGTCTAAAGTTGTCTTTCATTTTTGTTAAACATTACAGAAAGAAAGTTACCACTGGGTTTTACATTGTCAAAACCAATATTTACTCGGTTTCCTTGTTTCAGGCCAACTGTATCGACTCAACTGCACAGCCCGAAGCAGTGTTTGCTGGCGAAGTCAAGAAATTGCAGTCAGAAAAGTTCAAGCCCCAGGAACAGTTAACCCTCGAGCCCTACGAGCGAGATCATGCCGTCGTAGTCGGAGTTTACAGGCCAGCCACTACGAAGCAAGCAAAGTAGGAGTCTAGTCGGAGATCTCAACATAACCCATCCTGTTCTATTTTACCAGATAATAATTGTTGTATTCTTTTACCCTAGATCAACAAGTCTTATATCATGTTATTAAATCACCTTTTTTTTAACAATCGGTTAGTTTTTGTGTGTGTTTTCCTGGTCCTAATTTGGGGTTTGCTTGGAGAGTAAACTGTCTGACAAGCAAGCTCAACACACACAATATCTTGAGAGGTGAGTCGTGAACAAACACCACTGCCAAGAGTCCAGTAGCTTCGAGCAACACTGAATGTAACTGGGAGAGGCAAATGACATTTGAAGCTGGTTAATGTATTGAAATGTAACTCACGCTCGTTAGTTGAGGACAGCTTTGTCTATTTCATCCTCACTGTCATTAGAAGTATTGTAACAAAATTATATTTTAAATATTGTTTACAAAAATATTATCAGCGTCAGTATAAGTGATAAAACGTGTCATTCTAGTTGCTGCTAAATGGAGTGCTTGGTACATTATTTACAAATTCTTTGAAATCGGTGCTGTTGGGATATTTTGCACACTTATAAAACTAATTAAATTATCTAAAGAAACTAATATACAGAAAACTAATATTGAATTATGTGAAAAGAAAGACTACGTTCCAAACAAGCCTACGCAACAAAAGCGCAAGAACTAAATTGCTGGGTGATGATGACTCGTCTCTAGCACTCAGCTTGCTGGCATTGCAAGCCAGTAATATTCACTTCCTGCCAGTATATTTGGTGGGAAACAGCTGATACACTACTGTGTGCTAAGAGTGGGACTGAGTGCATCACATGCTGTGTTGTAGCAGCATTGTAAGAGTAATGACATTGAGTGACTGGGCATCCTTAGCACTTCCTGCAGTAACGGAGACACGTGAATACTCGTCATTACTGCACAAAGGGTTAACGTACTTAAAACATTGCAAACTTTCCCCATGATAAAATCCATCTGCCTAGATAATATCATCTGGGCTCTTTGGCTCTTGGTTTGGTTGGTGGTAGATCATCATAGCAGTGATTTTGTCACAAACGGCAATGAAAGTCATGATTTCGTAATGGACGGCTAGATTTTGCTGTGAACTGTAACAAAGTTGTTATTTTATTGTGGATCACCCGGAAGATTGGGATTTTGTCACCGATGATGCTAATGAGAGTCTTGATATAGTCGCAAAATGCTGATGCCAACAGGAGTCCAGAGACAGCTGCCAAAATAGGTGGGAGTAACTATGACTCTTGTAAGGTAGTGTTTAACCCTTCGTGCGGTACCAGAATTTTGAGAGATCCATACAGTTAAAGGCTATACAAGAAATTTGTATGCAAACAAGTAAAGGCTAATTTTATTTTCTCTTCTATCTGTATAATATAACACTAGGTTAAATAAAATGTGTTTTCCAAAACTATTTCTTTTTTCTGCTTTTTTTTTTGCTGTCTACGCCAATGGCATTTTTAATGAGTTACTATTATTTAGAAGCCAAAAATTGAAATAGTGTAAAATTGGAAAAACCAATATAAATAATATGGTACAACATAACCTTTGAATACTTAATTACCAAATATCGTATTTTTTACAAATCACACACCTAAGTTTATATATGTACCGTATTTATATACAAGGTAGGAGAGGAGTGGGAGCAGGTTGTACTAAGGGGCAGGTGCCAGTCTACCGGTAGCAGGTGGGGTGACGCTTATTCGTTGGGAATAACGTTTTCTATTTCCTCCTTACTTTAGTCACTGTCATTAGAAATATTGTTTATCAAAATATCAGCGTCCATATAACATTCATAAAACTTGTCATTTTATTTGCTGCTAAATGTAGTACTTCGTACATTATTTTACAAATTCTTTGAAGTCAATAGAGTCAGGATGTTTAGCGCACTTATACCAAATTTACTATAAAACTAAATAAATCATCTAAAGGAACTCCTATATATGCAGAAACCCAAAACTTATATTGAAATATGTGAAAAGACTATGCTCAAAACTAGCTTACGCAACGACAGGGTATGAATTATTGTTGAAGCGCCCAGCTTGTTACTGCTTCGACCCAGTAATATTTCCTTCCTGCCTGAATATTTGGCAGGAAATCAGCTGATACGCGACTGTGTGTTGAGAGGAGGAGTGAGTGCATCACATGCTGCATTCTAGCGACGAGCACTACCCAGTGTTGCATTGTAAGATTAATGAATGGCATTGCGTGACTGGGCGTCCTTAGCACTTCCTGCAATAACCAACGACGCGTGTAAACTCGTCAATACCGCACAAATCGTCAATATTCAGCATTTCTAAATTCAAACAAAGAGTTAAAGCCAATACCTCAAAACTGAAAAATCAGCAAAATTTACCTGGAAAAATGCAGGAATTTTGTTTTTTCTGAGTGCTGGACATTGATCACAATAAGGCAAGGGTTGTTTTAAACATGTTTTTATTGAAAATACAGTATATATACACTTTTAAAATAAGATAGTGCCAAATGACTTTATTTTAATTTATAAGAAGAGTTTAGAAGTAAATACCAAAATACTTTCTGGAGCTTAAATTGAAATCAATTTATAATGAGTAAACTGAAGATTACAGCCACCTTAATTCTGTTTGTAACTTTTGTAGTAAAAAGTAATATTGCAAACAAGTAGTTTTTTTAACAACATAGTTGCAAGATGTATAGGCGTAATAAATAATATAAATTAAATAAAGGGGACCAAACTGTTTTAACTCTTAAGCGTCGGTAGCCTTATAGTGCTTATCATCTGAAGTTGAGTACACGTGGCCTTCATTTGATAGAAATTCCAAAATTTTCCTGAAACAAAAGAATTACTATTTTAGTTCTGAAACATTTTGTTATTAAACTTTTGTACATTAAATGTGTCAACTACTAATGAGAGATGATAGAACGTAAATTGTAATACGCAATTAAATAGAAACAAACTTTTACAAAGAATATAATAAAGAAGAACTGTAATAACTTAAAACTGAAGATGATTCTAGGAAATTTGAGTTTTCAAGGTTATTGAGTCGGCTTGATTTGTTATCAAGGCAGAACTACCAGAACTACATTTGAGAAATCAAATGCTCATGTAGTTTTCTGTTAATACCTATTATTGAAAAAATTATGTATCTACAAAATGTAAAATGGAATTTCCGTGAATGAAGAAAATTGAAATAGAGTTCCAGTGTGTTTTTCTTTTTGTGAACTTTACAACTCGGAAGTTTCATGAGTAAACCATTATCATTCAAACTTGAAACTACCCTTGCCATCCTTGACCTAGATGTAGATAAAGGCACAATTCATGTAAAGACATGTAACATAGGAGGCGAGGAACCAGTTAAAAATAAATAAATAAAAATGCCTTTTATTTGAGCGTTTCTCAGTAGAACTGGTTTACAGAACAACTTGTGTCAACTTATATTTAATTTAACGTAACTACATTAAAAACTATATTACAGTCACCACAATTTAATTTAAAAGTTATAAGAAATAAATAACACAAATATTACATGAATAAATAAAGAAACAAGAAGTTATACAGACTAGCAAAACATTAAGTTAGGCCAAATGCTTATTTTAAAATTATTGTTCAATTTATTTCTAAAACTTTGTTGACTAGATAATTTCAGGTACTCGTGAAGGTTGTTGTACAACCTGGGGCCAAAGTAAGAGAAACTTCTCCTACCTAGCTCCAGTCTTACTCTGCGAAAATGCTGCGCTGGGAGATCATGTCCCTAGACAAAAGTCGCTCGCACAAGTATTGCTCCCCGAGTGTAAGGGCCTTGTGCGTCATGCAAATAGTCATGACGGCATCTGCCGTACTTTAACATAATTAAAACTTTAGATTTAGGAAATAGGGCACTAGGGCAGGATATCGAGGTAAGCCTGATCTCCTTTCTATTCAAGCATTGAAACTTCAATAAGAAACTTGAGTATTTTAAATCATTTTTACTTACTCTACTTCCTTTGGAGGAATTTTCACAGTCAAGGAGTTCATGATATCCGGAATACTCGCTCCAGCATCAGTGTGGGAGTTTTGCTGTAAATTCAAACATTCGTCAACTCAAACAGAAACTCTACATGCAAGCCGGATATATCAAACTGTTGAGTGTTGGTTGATCAAATGAAACTCTGAATATAAAGTGTAAAGGTTACAACTTACATGATTTGAACTTTTTCACTGACACTTCTGAAAATAGAATATTTGATGGAAAACCTTATTAAGAGACATGAACAGAACGCAGATTTTGAAATTTGCATATTCAGTTGACCCCCACAAGTTCAACCATCTCACGACCGAACCTACACCGAATTAACCAATGGTTATCTAAAGAAATGCCCATTTGTTATTTGTAAGGATCCAAACTGGATAAAAAAGTAACTGACTGTAAGGATGAGAGCCACACGACGCAAACTGATGAACTGAACAAAGAATACACAAGAATAAACAAGTTAAAAAGCTTGCTGCCTGCTTGCATCCGGCAAGTACGTGACTCATGCTCAGAGAGCTGGCCGAACTAAGTGGAGGCCAAACTTACTAGAGTCTACTGTAAAATGTATTACTTACAGTCAACTCCCAATTAACCATAATTGGATTAACCGTAACACCTCAAATGCCTTCGCTACGCTTCACTTTCTTTATTCATATGAATGACTTAAGATTAAGTTACTCAACCAGTACTTATCTCGTCATTCTCTAACTCTAATTATTCTTTTTTTTTAAATCCTATAATATAGTAACCCAGCCTATGCACAGGCCTCGTGCCCATGTAGGCTATTTCTGAATTTAAAAACTAGACGTTAGGTACAATTGTCATTTCTTAGTCTAATTAGTATAATACTACAGTATCTTATAAATGTATCAATACCTTAATTACCTCAATTTAATATACCTTAAATTCAATAGCTATCCGTATTATTTTTATAAATGTAGTTATTTTTTGTTATGTATATTGTACCATGTTATAATTGGAAATAAACGAGTTTTTCATTCATTCATTTACCAAATGGAGAAAATATACAATGCCGCCATCCCTCACAAAACAGACTATAATAGTGTCGGCATGACCTTGATTCGTTTTCTCTGACTCCCCTGACAATATTAGTCCAAAAATGGCAATTCTCCCCGCCTACCAGAATTACTCATCCGCCTCCCCGATAAATCTGACTAATTAGGCCTATTCAAGGTTTTGACAGTGGTATAAGAGGGCATATAATTTTCTGACGTGCGGTTGCAGGTAGTGGCGGCTCGTGAGCCTTGAGGAAGGTGAAGGGCAAATCAGCTGTACTCCAATATTTAACAAGAAAAATATGTTTGAATATTTATTCTTAACACGTGGACAGAAAAATCAATTCAATTAAAAATATATTGGTTATTTCTCTAGGAAACTACGTAAATAGTTAACAACGTAGTCATTACAGCTTGCAAGTTCTAGCAGGGAGTTAAAGGTTAATGTTTGTAATGTTGCAAAAAGTAATTTGTTAAATTGAAACATTGTACAACTATCGTACTAAGTGGAACACTGACAACGTATAGAAATCGTTCCATAAAATTGTTTTGTAGTATGGATCAGTAAAAAATAATATACAACTATTTAAAATTAGTTGTTAACTCAAAAATGTACATCATCAGGTCGTGTGATTGCAAAAGTAGGCCTTAAACAGAGTAGTTGTTGGTCTACTGAGTAGTCAACTGGTCTGCTGTCTGGCGGGCTAAGCCGGGTTTTGAATATACACTTCTAGCCACTCGTTGTTATGCCTATCCCTACCTTGTAAGTGATGGCTCGCACATTGCTCTTCACCTACGAAGTATTCGGTCTTTGGCAACCATAGAGGCATACTCACTTTCTAATCGAGGCAACCATCGATTGTAGCTGTCGAGTTTGTATCGCACTCACTGTCGTTGTTGATAATAATTAATTATTATGCGAACCCACGGACTTATGAAACGGATTAATTGAATGTTAAAGTTTATTTTTTCCTTCTAAAACATAGGTGATGTGACCCTCCACTCCCTTCACCTGACGAGCCGCCACTAGTTGCAGGAGTTGTTTTTGTTATCAGAGTGATTATTGGTGACTGCGAAACGATGTCTACTAATGGCAAACAAGTCGTATCGACAATACAGCAAAACTCAACATGATACAAAACGTTGATTGTGGTTCAACAGTAAACAAATGTGCAACCAGTATAACATTGCGCATTGGTGATACAACAGTGTCACGGTGATATACGAAAGTAAGATAACAATAACAGCATAAACACTAACAATACTCCGTCGTCATCTTGTTGCCATTTTCTGGTTGCTGTGAAAACCAAGTCACGTGACCTGTCAAGAGTTTAATGCTGGTGCGCTCCTGATCGCTCAGTAGCTAACTAAAACCGTGGAACCAAGGCGTCCGACCACTCGGTGCTAAAATACATGAGAACCAATGACTAGATTCTACATGCACTGCTTACTGGATTCTGTTATCCTCAGTTTTAGTTCTTTACGTCTTAATATACCATATTGAACAATAATTTTGATTTTTTGCGGATTAACCGTGATTTTTCTTATCCTGGAAGCCTCAACCTGACTTGATCGTGGTTAGTCGGAGTTGACTGTATTTTTTTAACTGTCAGAAATAAATAAAAACGTGGGAACAACAGCCACAGTGTCACTTCCAAACTTTTTGAGCCAAGCAATTCTTCTGCACAGGTTGAGCAAGGAGAGGCAATCAAATCTATTGCTTGTTGGACTCTCACACAAGCATAGAATTGTAATGGTTTTACCAGTTATTTGATGTTAGCTTACTTCCTTATAACAATTATACCAGTCAAACGATTGTCTCTGTAAATCATGCTGTAAAAGTATTTGATATTCATGAGTCATTTGGTAGCTCCTAATCACTTTGATACTCAAAATTTAAATTTTAAATAAGTTTAGTTGGTTGTTACTATTACAGTCTAGCCCAATGGCAAATCCAATGCAAACTTTTACTTGTAATAATAATAATTTTAAAAATTTGAATAGTATCTCCATTAAGAGCCCCTTCTTTATATTCAATATTAATATTTTGCACTTGTATATCAAGTTCAAGTACTTATGAAATGAATGAAAATAATCTTTATTCATATATTGTACAAAATACAATGAATGGCGTCAAACAATTCTTAATTACTAGTATAAAGATAAGGAGAGAGACAAGAGAAAGATAGGCCCAGTTTAACAGAAAAACTCACTAATTGAATATAAAGGTCTAGTCAAAAAGTATTTTTTAAGACTGTTTTTAAATTGTATTAAATTTGAAGTTTTTTTAATAATTTTGGTAAAGCATTAAAACATTTGATTCCTATATATGTTGTCTTTTTTTCAAAAAATCTTAATTTATGTGATGGTATTGAAAAATGATTTCTGTTTCTAGTTAAATATTGATGAAAATCACCAATCAGTGAGATAGAGTCTTTGGTGTATAAAATACATTGATAGATATAATGACTGTAAACAATCAAAATATTTATTTCAGGAAATTTTTCTTTTACTGAAGCTTGCCAATCCAGTTTTAACATTATGCGTATTGCACGTTTTTGTAAAATCAAGAGCCTATTCATATTACTTTGACATGTTCCACCATAAACACATAAACCAAATGCTAATTGTGAATGAATATGTGCAAAATATACCAGTTTTAACGATTCTAGTTTACAAAATTTTGACAATTGATAAAGGGCGAATAAACCTGAAGAAATTTTATTAGCTTACCGCGACAGCTCTGAGAACTCTCTGCTGTTGGGGGTTAAGGTTGAAGTTGGCTTCCATATTGTCAGTCATAGTCGAGTTCATCCCTCCGAACGTAGAAGATAGGTCCGATTTCGGTGCTGGAACCCCTCTTGTCTAACCAAACATTAACATTTTAGTATGAATCTATAGTACTTGATGTATATGCTGTTACAAAATCACATTTTACAAAATCTTCAAACATTTTTAAACTAAAATTGATTTATTTGTTATTATACGGCAAACGCCAATTTTACAATGAATACAAATATATGAAAACAATCGTTCCTTTGATGGGTAATAATATACACTTGCATTAATGTACATATAATAGTTTAAATTAATGTACAGTCACCTGTTTAAGGTCGTCCGACTTCATGTGTATGTAGATAATCTGCAGAGTGTGTTGAGTGATCTCGTTGAGGTCCATGACTGGGTACAGCTGAAAGATCATTATGTGTCTTTGGCTGTCTTGAGCCGAGGCGTTTCTTACAGAGCCAACCATTACAGCGTAAGTATTCTCTACCACTGGCACCACAAAGTTTTCATCCTAAAATAAAAAATAAATAAATATACTTGCCGTAAATTGTTCTCAATCAAAGTCTCATGATACATTACATTTCCAAATGCAATGGTTATGTATTAAATTATTGTCAGAGTTAATGGGTTAAACTTATTTCCAAATCACTTAGCGGCACCACTTCATTAATCCTTTGGCAACTGTTGCGGCCGGCGCATGAACCTTCTGTAGCACGCACGAGACTGTTGTGATCAATACAATTCGCTCAGTTTATGAAGTATAACGTTTGTGGATGCCTCTGCTACCTAGCGGGAGTTTTTCTAACCTCTTGGAAACAGTTAAAATATTGATCCGCTAGATTGTAGCTGCTGTCTACCAGCTGGGTTTTGCCTGGCATCGTTTCGTGTCTGTGCAGATTATTTCATCTATGGTTTTATAAGACATCTGGTAAACTGACAGCTGATTTGTTTTACTTTGTTTCTTGCGTGTTTATTACTATTCATTGTGTTCACAGAAAAGTTATAAACAGTTGTTTTCAGCAGTTTTTACTTATATTTGATTACTTATTGATTTAGATTCACTAACTATTTAGTTCTATTTTGAGAGCGTTTTATTATTGTAACAGCGTCTCTTTCTAACAATCATATAGCGGAGATTTTTATGAACGGTGAAAATTAATGTGAAATTGAGAAAGAAGACGAAAACATAGCGGACTATTCGTGAGTATACAGGCAGTGTGGATGTGCCGCGAGTGTGAATGCGTCAGACTTCTTTGTCACTTACCATACAAAGCAAAACTTTTGAGGTAAAAGGTACACACCTTTTTTTCTATGTATCCACATTTGAATTATATCCAAATATAATAACTAAAAGTTATACACAAATATATAAAATAAATTTTTTAAACATCAAAACACTTTTTTTACCTATGTACCTATTTTAACTTTAAAATTTTAATTTAAAAAATATTTTTAAGGTTTAAAACAGGTTATTTGACCAAAAACTCAGTATTTAAAAATTGTAATACAAAAAAATATAAAAATTTAAAAAAAAACTCACTTTCTGAGGCACAAATTTTCCTGGAAAACTCACCTGTCAAAGGGTTAACCCCTACAGATAACAAAGATCTGCGGTCAAAAATTTCAGTTGTGTTCACTATATAAAATGTCAATAGTTTGAGCAGACAATTTAAAGGGAAACTCAAAGACAGTAATGATACCCACACCCAAGCTTTGGCTCGGGGTTGAAACTTACATTGCTGGATTCCAACCACTGCACTCCTTCAATTGACCCAGAGTTGTCTTCAAGAGTGTAGCAGACTTTGATGCTTGACCTCACGATTTTCTTCACTATGCCAACAATTTTTACCTGAAGAAAACACAATAGAGCTATACTTTTGTAAGGTACAATAAAACTGGTTGGTTATTCGAATATATTTTGAAAATGAGAGTAACAGTAGTTCCCTTAAACCTCATAAACCCTTAAGCCTCATTAACTATACAAGTGGCCAAAACATAACCAGAAGGTAATGAGAATTCCTTGATATTATTAATTTACTGAAAAAAAATAGATTTGTTGTCATTTACCTTTTATTGTTTGTAAGAAAATGGCAAACTATTTTAGAAGCAACAGTACTAGTAGGAGCAATTATCATAGTCGCTCAATCTAATTGTGCTTACCACACTGGAAAAAGAGGGGGGAGTCTCTTTTAGATTTATTAACAATATCGTCAATGAATCATCATTCACATGGTCCATAGAGATTGATAAATGTGTCATTGTTAAATAAAAAACAAATATAAGTTACAATGGTGAATATACAAGGTTAGTTAAAAGTGTGGGGACACCCTGATTACTTTTGGACACATGAAATTTGATGAAAATAAGCTTACTTTCTTTTTTGACATGCATACAAGACCTTTAAAATCCATGGGAAATGTTCAAGCCTTAAATCAAAATTAAAACATTCCTATATGCATGTAGCCACAAAAATATTACTATTTTCAGACGTTCAAAATTAATCAGGGGTCTCCTGACTTCAAACTAACACTTTATATATATAGTGTTATGTGTATTGTGTCATGCTTCAAATTAGAAGAAGT
This sequence comes from Matsumurasca onukii, assembly GCA_018831715.1. NCBI lineage: Eukaryota > Metazoa > Arthropoda > Insecta > Hemiptera > Cicadellidae > Matsumurasca > Matsumurasca onukii. The sequence continues at coordinate 19,655,661 of CM032065.1, forward strand.
ATCTGTGTACAGTCTATCCCATTAGCAAGTTGAATTGACTATGTTACTACCTTTTGGAGTTTTAACAAAAAGTCAATCCAAACTGCCATGCTGATAGGTTGAATATTTAAGTCACCACTATTACTGTACCTCACTGGTGAATTTGCACAGACATAGTTTCCAAGATGACTACTGGCGCACATTGAGTCAAGTCGACTCTCTATTTAAATATCGGCATACAGCATTGAATAAAAGTTTTGCCTAGAATTTTATTTGATTTTGCACTGGTGTTACAATATAAACTATAAAATATCCTAAATTAATCTAATACTCATAACATTTACCATTTGAGCATCAACATCAGATTGGCCAATTTTTAAACCGGTTTCTGAGGATTGGAGAACTTGACGAACTGTCACAGGAACTAAATTATCGGATCTCTTGAAATTCTGTAACATAAAACATGTCTCATGAGTTTGTTTACCATGATGCTTTCAACCAAACTTCTTTCATACTGCACAGAGCAATTCTAATTAAGATGCTAAAGCAATTTGGTTAACACTATCACTGGTAATCCAAGATTTAGAAAATGTTTAATCCCTATTCTAATTTTCCTATTTTCAACACAAATTTAGTTGATTTCCTGGTTTTTTGTGCAGTTCTATCAGATTTAAATAATAATAATTCGCCCAGTAGGACACGTGACAGCACGGTGCTTGAATAGGGACGACACCAACCAGCCACAGTTCCGCTAATTCCACTACTGCAAAAAAAAAAACAAGTAAAAGTCTTATATGTTGGCGTGTCACGCTTTTTATAATAGGACCTTTTTCTAATATTTAAACTCAACACAAGTATCTTTTGATCCCTCACCTGAGACTCCAATGTTACTGTTTGGTGCCATACCTATGGTAAACTTAGATTAGACACTACGGATGCTTATACTACTGCAGCCCTTTGCTATTTAAATTACTCAGCGAGCAGCGAAAAAATATTCTTTGGCAAAAACTCGTATAAACACAGTTAAGTAAAAACTTACCTTAGTGTTTCCCTGGGGAGTTTCACTATTGCCATATCCTGACACATCGAAACCACCTCCTCCATAGCCTACAAACAACAAAGAATAAAAATTAGGTTAAAGTAAGTTTTTTGTTTTAATAAGAGCAATCAATTAGCAGTCAACAAAATTTTACCACTTTTTATGTATTGTGTTTACAGTGTAAAGAAATAGTTCAAATAAACAGTTTGTATAGCTTAATGTTATTATGCAACACAAACCACCTTTTTCTATCCAAGCCTACATCCTTGCCTTATTTTAATTGTAAGAGCATTCCAAACCCATGCGCCTTTGACACTTATTTGTATGAACCATACTTAGTAGCGCAGAGTCGATTCATGATTTTTTTAATTCTTCACGGTATTGGTTTCCAATTTCAAGTTACCAGTTCCCAATTCTGGTTATCAAATCTTGCTTCCCGGACTTCAATTCTCTGTTCCTGATTATCAAATACCAATTCAGATGACATCTCCCGCCGCATTAGGCCTGGCGCTTGAATTTCAAAACGCCACTGGGTTCTCAGAGGTTTCCTCATGGTTTGAAAATTGCAAATGAGCAAATGGTTAGTTTTTAACTGGAAATCAGTTTCTTCTGGTAATTTTAAAGTGTCTAAGCCCTACGGAGGCCGCCGCCTATTGCGGTGGCACTACTCAAAACGCCTGTGGTCTAAATGAGTAAATTGATAGGCATTCAGCATTCGTCACATAACTCTGGTATATGTAAACCAATTACAAATATTTGTTGTTCCTTTTTTTGCATTTAATGCTATGATGCCGGTTGTAAGATTCAGTTAGTAAAGAGTATATTTTAACACAAATTGGTTTTGTGTATTTTTTTAAATTTTTTTTCACAAAATTTGGTTTATTTTTTTATGCACGTTTTTACATTGCTCTAATGGGACAAAATTCAAGGTCACTACTGCACACTCTTAACTCTGGAAAACGTGTTTATTATGTTGTATACAAAAAGTAACTTACTTATGTCAAATAATAATTTTATTTTAAAAAAACTAAAAATCGTGTAGTTGTGTAAAAAATTTAAAAAAATAGGAATATATTTTGTTTTTAAATTACAGATCTGTACAAAAAACAAGTTTTTACAGGGTGCTATGTTTTTTTTCTTTATACAAAAGCCTATATAATTATAGTAACCCTCAGTGAGTCATGTATAATATATATCTAGTTATCTTTTACAAAGAATGTATTAACTTAATTTGTGAACACACAATAAATGGCATATTTTACACGATTGAGGAACTTTGAAATGAGGGCAATAGTGGCTAGAAAAAAGTTTTGCAAGTATCAGGAAGCAGCTGTACTGTGACAGCTGATGCCTATCTAACGTGAAATACACGCCGGTGTTATATTTGAGGAGGACGCCTGAAGTGTTCAAATGGCAAAATATCACTGTTTATGAACATGTTGACTCCTCATAACCCTGTTTTTCTTCGGCACCTCAAATAGTGATTTAAGGATTTATGGTTATACCACTTAAAAAACTACAACAAAATACAAAGTAAATGGTAAAATTCCAATATGGTGACTTGTCTTCTAACTAGCATAAACTGATTTAGAACATCGAGAAGATAACCCCTATGCAAACCAAAAACTTTTATAAGGCTCGGAACATATTTAAAATTTCTTTAAAGTTGGGATTATTTTACGAGCGGAGGCGTGCGCACGGCACCAAGACACTGTCTGACAGGCACTTTTCTAAGTTAAAACCTCCAAAAAGAGCCAAAAACAATGTTTTAATTTCAATAAAGTTGCAAAAACTATTAAAAACAATGTTAAAAAAAAAACTAACTTAACCTAACTTTACGATAATACATTATTCAGCCTTTAGATTAATTTGGTGTCGGTGACAGAGACTGTCGTATGTCACAGAGATTCTCGGTGTCGCACGCACCGCGTCTTCCACTCGTAAAATAGTCCCAACTTTAAAGCCGCTTTAAAATTTGTTCAACATAAAAAATAAACTAACCTAACCTAACTTCACAATAATACCTTATTCACCTTTAAGTTAATTTGAAGTGGGTGACAGAGACTGTCACAGAGAGTCACGGTGCCACTCTCTGCGCGTCTATGCGTCTTCCGCTCGAAAATAGTCCCAACTTTAAAGCCACTTTTAAATGTGTACCGCGCCTCAAAACAATTTTTATTTGTATAGGGATCTTCTTCTCCCCCTTGTGCTAAATCAGTTTTAGCTCATGAGAAGACAAGTCACTATATTATTGGAATAATACCAAGTAAATAAAATAACACATGTCCAATAGATTGGACGTTGGCTCTTTTGACACAAACATCGATGCCTGATGTATTGGTCATCAGACTCCAAAATTTCACCAAATTTTCCATAGACTGAAAACTTGGTTGTTTGATCGATGTTTACGGAATAATACACACTAAACTATGAGGGGATATAGATGAATAAATGATATTCTTTATTACACCTTGGTCCTAACTCTACCGAATTCCCTTCCTCTGTCAGAATACAGCCTTACCAAATATTTTTTAACTTTAGCATGCAAATAAGTAGTTGTTGTTGTATTCGTATAGTCTAATATTATCTGTATACATTACGTTAATCATATTTAAATTTATTGTTGTTATCACTTTATATATTCTGTTATGTTACATGCGCTTAAATCTATATTCATTGTTAATAGCTTACTCTCTATCTATCTCTTACTCCATCTATAAGCACACTATATATTCCATTTACACTATCATATTATGTTATATTACCATTTCTTTCTATGCATATGTATGTAAAATGACACTGTCGTTGATAAATAAATAAATAAACAGCCCAAACCGAGTTGAGTGTGTGTGAATGTAGGCCATGATGTTGCCAGTGTGTGAATGGAACCTTGCGATAGTCTGATATATATTGTTTGAGCTATTGATATACTTGTTTGTATTTATGTTGGTTTTTCATTAAACACTAAAAGGGAAATGAGGTAACTTTACAAACTATAAAACATATATTTCGGTTTCAAACCGTCTTCAGTGAAATATAAAGCATAAATGAACAAAAAATAATAATAGAGGAGTTGGTTTTTCATGTTAGCCAATTAGATTAATAAAATAGCATAACCTATGCTTACCATCATCTCCCCCAAACATGATGAATATTCCGGATACACAACTATCAACTGTTACCAAATAAACTAGTTAAGAGAAAAGTTCGTGTATAGTGGCCTATATCCTCAGTTTTGAGTAGAATTACCGCACGTATGCTAACAAATCAAGTGGGACTAAATAAAACGTACTACTTAAATAATCTGCAAACTCTGGCTTGTAATCAAGACGAAAGGTTAGGTTAGGTTAGACTGCGAAGGAAAACAAAAGGTTCCCGCGAAATCGACCAGTTTGTGAGTTTCATTTTATCTGTTGCCAGATTAGGTACTATAGTTTGTGTGAATAGTGGTTTTAACGAGTAGGTGTCGTCTATGTGTAGAATGATGGAAAGGTTTTGGCTATGCGTAATGAGTATAAGAACTTTTTACTTAAACTCACTATATGCAGTTGGAGAATTCATGGTAAATATTGTTTTAATTTATCTTTGGATACTAACCACCTGCCGGGGCCAGTTAGTTTGTCCCGGCCAAATTGACGGTACACATTTTGGGGAAACACCTTCTCGAGATGAAATAATTGACACTATCCATCCAGCAGAGCTGGTCACCGATTCAGCGGGAGGTAATAAGATAATAAGGTAATAAGGTAATCGCGGCTGAAACTGCCGATCTCAGTTAACTGACGTTGGGGAAACCGGCCCTTACAGTTATCATACTTGTCGAGTGTGTAAGTTGATTTATACCAGTGGTAGTATGTTCAGTGCTGTTTTATAGTTTGTAAAAACAATAAAATAATGTCTTGTACTTTAGGCTAATTCATAATTATTCAAAGATTGCTAATTAATTTACATTTCTAACCACAGAGTAGGTGAAAAGATTTCTCCTACTACATGCAGGCTCACAGCTGGTTACTAACGTTTTCCGTTTCCTGAAATCTGGGTTGTCATGGCAACGTAAAAATACAAACTATCAACACCATACTTCAAAACTTTAACCTGAAAATCGTTTGGAAGATACAATAATATTGTGCTTCATTCTTGTTATTATAATTTTTATATTTCTAAATTGTGAACTATAATTTTTTTGAGATTCTCTGATTCTATATCATGGGAACTGAAGGACCATACAATCGTAATGACACATTTTCCAGTACGAGTAGCTCTATTAGAGAAGATGAAGATTCTGAAAATGAAGAACTAGGCCGAGGAACAAGTGGCTCTGGAAACTTTCCAAGTAGTAGGATGCATTATCAAAGAACCAATCTTAGAATGAATAACCAAACCAATAACCAAGAGCCTGAAGTCCTGCAGCCAGACAATCCGCTAATGATAAGATTTCAAGCAGCTCTAAAATCTCATTTAATAAAGCAACGGAAAAAACTTCAAGAAGAAATCATTGGTTTGGTAAATATAACGCAAAACTGTAAATAATAATAGGTTTAAACTTTAAACTAGGCTTGCTATAATAGTTATTTTACTTTATTGAGTAGTGCTCATTTGTTTTTTCTGTTTTATGATATTGTTACTATTTGTCTTTAAAAAATACATCCTGCTAAGGACCGACCTCCATATATTGTCCCCTAATAGAGATCATGTATTATCTCTAATGTATAGCCTACTAGTAAAATCAAAATGTCAGGGAGGGAGGAGTTCGGCATAGCATTTACTGTGTGTTATGGAGGACCAAGGGAGAAAGCCCAATGTACGTCCAAATTTGTTACAAAACTTGTTTATGCTTACACGAACATAAACAAAAATTTGGAGGACTAAACAACTACAAACCATTTTAAGTCTAATTATTTTGCATTACATAACAAGAGGGGTTTGCCACAGCAATTTCACAACGCTGTGTATCGAGAGGGGACTTCAAAATGGCTGAAAAAAATGTTACGTAATCAATGGACAGCCCCAATAACAGACCTTATTAAGACAACGTAGGTTAATGGTTTGCTTAAATTTTCAATTACTGTAGTTTAAATTTACTACTCTTTTTTGTTGTGAAACCACATAGTTTTTAACTGTAATGTGAGTTTTGAATTTGTTTCTAATACTTTCAAACAGGTATTTTAATATTTTATACAGAAATTGACTTCAAAGGAAAATCAAAAAGATTTTCAAGATAATATTGAAGTGCGAGATTTGGAAAAACAAGCAGTTGTGCGTCAAAACATTGTCTTGGAAAAAGAACGAGAGACCATTGAAAAATTGATCTTGGATAGAGAAAAAGTTGAAGAAAATCTTAAGAATGAAATAATAGTTTTCAAAGAGACTACAGAACTTTTAAATAACAAAACTAACAAAGGTTTGTAGCATGATCAATTATAAAATAACTAGTTTAAAAAAATCACATCATGTTTGCTAATTAGTTTTCAAATTCTACTTAGTAGATGAGTATTTTAAAATCATGTATCATTTGTTTTCTCTCATAATTTTCCTAATTACTTGTAGGGCAATATTTTGTAATTTCTGGATGTTTCAGAGGAAGAACTACGGCAAGAGAAAGAGTCATTGTCAACTCTAATTTCTCAGTTTTCTGAATGGGAACAAAGTCAGAACTCTGAAATTACTATATCACAAAGAATTTCAGAAAAGAATAAAACAGATAAGAATATCTATACTCAAGAAAAAATTTACCAGGTTTGTTCTTCGCCACTGCTTAGAAATATAGCTGTAGTTTTGTAATTTTAATTCAATCAATAAGTCACTGTACACCTTTGTTAAGGTTTACAAAATCCAATCTTATTTATAATCAATTTCAGAAAAGAATTTATCAAGGTATATAACCCCACATTTTTACTTAACAACTTATTACTATATCCATACATTGTTGCAGGATTTGCTACTGGTATCTTTAACATCAGAGGTTTTGTCGCTCAACACAAAGTTTGCGGAGCTGGAGAAGAACATAAAGCAGAAGCAGTCGGAGGTGGAAACGATGTCACAGTCGGTTGCAGACGGAAACGCAGATCTCGAGGCGTTGGAGCGAGAGAACAAACGCTTGATGCAAATCTGGAACCATGTGATTCTGCAGATTCAGCAACGAGACCGTATCCTTGGCGACATCAAACACCAGCTGATGTCAGTAGACTATACTCAGTAGGAATGTGTATGTACAAGTTACGAGGGTCATCCAGAAAGTAAAGAACGTTTTGGCATGGTCAAATAAAAAATAAAGATATCAACACAAAACTTTATTTACAAATACATAGAACCTTCCTCTACTTTTCTATGCAGTCGCCATAGATTTCAAGACACTGGTTTTAACGTGGGACCAGTTTTTCCATACCCATGTTCTACTCATTTGCTGCCAAAACATGAGCCAGGATTTCTTAGCTTCTTAGGGTTCCTTATCGTTAGCAAACTGTTTTTTACCCAAAAAATCCTTAAGCTTCGGGAATAAGTGATAATCACTCGGCATTAAGTCAGGGCTGTAGTCGTTTCTTTTCTTGGCATAAATTCGACATGGATTATGCCCTTTCGATTGGAAAAAACAGTTGCCATGACTTTTCGAGTGTTTAAAATTCACACTTTACATTTACCGGGGTTTTAGATTGTCGATGCCATTATTAATCACTGTGGACACGAGACCCGTAATCACACAGCAACGAACCTACACTCAAACTGAAGAGGAGGAATGTAGCTAGCAGCTCCATACGCGCTCGTAGTGGTGAGGGGTGTGCTCGGCGCGTGATGCGCAATCATTTTTACTTTCTGGATGACCCTCGTAGAAATAATTTGCTAGATTCATGTGATGTTAGTCTTGCTATTAAGTGTTCCAGATTAGATATTAATGTTGGAACATACAACAACTCAGTGCTTTAACACTTTGTTAAATAGTAACTATACTGCCATCATGTTTGAAAACCAGATATTTGTTGGTTACTGTCACATTCATAAAACTCACTAACATTATATGTATTGTGGATACCAGGAAATTGTTACATCATTGTCTTCCTTGGGTGGGTCGCAGTTGCATGATAAAATTAGTTTCTGCTTTTTTAGTAGCTAGGCAAAGACCACCATCCATCAAAACACTTATCACACTTCTGAACATTTATTTATGTAACAGTTTTTATAGTTTGTGACATATTTTACAGGACTTCACAGGAGGAGTACAGTCGGCTGGTTTACCAAGTGGAGAGCTTCAAGCGCTCGAGCGCTGATGAGATGAGGCGGAACGAGACACTTACGCAATCTGTGAGACGGTTTGAGGGAGACATTGAAGCGTTGGAGCGCAGCTACACACTCGAGGAGGAGAAACAGAAGAAACTGCACGAGACTCTGAACCAAATAGCCAACAGTGTGGACTTCACACAGATAGACCTCAACTCTGCGATAGCTGTCAGTGTGCACCTGTGTTCTGTAGGGTTAACAATTGAATCAGCTCAGTCTTGATATTGAGTTGGTGAAGAAGCAGTAACTTTTGTCCAGCAATGTTTTTCTTATCCCCAAAAAGTACATTACTGGTCAAGGAAGATTAAAGTCATGTTGAACTATGTTCTTGGATCTTGAACTAAATCAATTATTGATGGTTGGTGAACCAGACCAAATTTTAGTTCTCTCCTGTAAAAAAACATCCCAAACATACAATAACAACAACAACAAGATTTATTGTCAAATATTAATACAAAAAAGTTTGTTTTATTTGACATAACAAAGAAAAATTTAAAAATACAATACCACTGGTAATGACTTAGATCTATAGAGAAAAAAACAAACAAAAGAATTAACATTAAAATTAAAATTTAAGCCTCCATGAATTCTCTAAAATTATAAAACGAATTTTGATGTAAATTTTGTTTTAGGTGTGTTTTAAATATTTTAAAATCTTTATTTCGAAAAGTATCAGGTAGGTGATTAAACAACTTCCTACCAGCTTCAATTGGTAGTTTGTCGAACATTTGAAGCCGATGGTAAGAGGGCTTTATTAAATTTTGCTTTCTCAAGTCATACACAGTTTCAGTACTACAATCACCAAAGGAATATTTAGATCTAAAGAATAATAAAGTTTCTAATATGTATAATGAAGCAACGGGTAGTATATGTAGAGCTTTGAAAGCATCTCGACAGGTGTCCCTGTAATTTAGTCTGCATATTATTCTTACTGCCATTTTTTGCAATATAAATACACGTTGCATCTTCCCATCAGAGCAAATGCCCCATAAACATATGCCATAGGATAAATATGGATGAATGAGGCCATAGTATGCTAATTTTAAAATATTTGTATTACAATGTAACGACAGTTTTCTTAGCAAAAATAGCCCTGACGAAACTCGTTTACACACAAAATCAATGTGGTGACTCCATGTAAGATGTCTATCTAAAATAATTCCTAAAAACTTTATATTGTCTGTTTCTTGTAATAAATTATTGTTTATAGTAATATTAATATTGCCATGATCTGAGGTCTTTATACAACTAAAGTTTATATAATGTGTTTTAGCTAAATTGGTATTTAGATCTAAATCGTTGAAATATTTCGCACAGCTATTAATTTTTTGGGTAATGGAATATTCCAGTTCATTTAAATCAGTTGCACTACAACTAATAGTTGTGTCATCGGCATACTACAATAAGTTGTGGCTATTCAAAGTACTAGACTCATTCAAAAGAAAATTGTTACATTCATTTACATATAAAATGAATAAGGTAGGCCCAAGAATAGACCCTTGAGGAACCCCATAGTTCAAATCAACTACATCTGAAAGTTCATTTTGAATTTGCACATGTTGACTCCTCTTGCTCAAATATGACTTTACCCAATTAAAGGGATTTCCACGAATTCCGTATATATGTAAGATATCAAATAAGTAAAATGAGTTTTTAAACAATTATTGTGTTTAAGTTTGTAAGGGAGTATTTAGTATCCTCCCCCTGCCTAAGGACTTTACTATTTCCCTTAAAAACCTATGTTGAAAATTTTATAGAAGTTTGTTGTGTTAAATTTTACACAAGTGCTTAGAAGTATAATCAAGAAAAATAACATTGACATATTTTCTCATACTATCTATAGACTTGTATGTTTACTTATTTATGTATATTTGCTTATTTTGTTGTTTCAGAATGCAAAAGATAAGGAGGCAAAGTGCAAAATGGTTCAAGTGGAAATAGACAAGCTGCAGAGTATTAAGTTTCAGCTGGAGGAGCAACTGCTCACTAAACTCCACGAGCAAGTGGTTCTCGGCAAAGCGGAGAAACAGAGCACCAAGATGATTACAAACTTGAGGAGCAATGCTAGAAAGTTGGTGGGTGAACAATTGAACATGCACTTCAAGCTATTTATCAATGTATAATGGTTTTGATGATGATAAATGATGTCCTTTAAAGCGATTCGCTTGGCTTGTTTAAAGTGTTGTGAATAAAAAGACTCCAAATCAAGCCATATTTCAAATTCATCTAGCTACCAATCGGGATACGAGTGTAGTAATCCATGGAAATATGTATTGTAGGAAACACAGCTGGCAAAGGCTCAGAACGAGTTGGCCCGAGTGCTTCTGTTGATCGAGCAAGAAAACAAACAGATGAAAGAGCAAACACTGTGGCTGGAAGAGGAGAAAGCGGCAGACCTTGTGAGAGAAAGGGAGCTGAAGAATTCAGAAGCAGGGTTGAAACACTTGGAAACTATCATCAAGCGAAAGCAGAGCCAGACCGACACTATCAACACCAAACTTGCAGAACTCCAGGAGAAAGCGCAGGTAGAATATTGTTGTTACTCTTAGTTAAAGGTTGTATTGTACATTCTAGTTCTAAACATTCCAGAATGAAGATAAATTATTTTTAGTATATTCTAGTAATTTACCAGGACTTGAGGTGTAGATATTGAAATTCGGTTCTAGGGAGGAGACTTGACTACTGATGAACTGCATATCGCTAGACTTGAGAAGTCATTGACGGAAACTAGCAACAACATTGAAGACCTACAGAGCTTGTGGATGAGGGAACAAAGTCGCATTGTTACCTTGACTCATCAACGGAACAATCTGATCAACCAACTCAATGTTTTCCACAAGCGTGAGTGTCTCCATGTTCATACTATTTGAATCAACACCATGTTAGTAGCAAAACATGTATTTTGTATTCCATGAATGGTGTGGATTAAAGACATTTAATAATGGCTGTAACTTTGAAATTTTAAAGTTTATATAGTGGTCAAACTGGCTGACCTTACGGTCTGAGTTTACTATACCTTCCTCTCTCCTCCTTTACTCATGTTCCAGTGTAGATGTTTTGTATACTTCCACCATGAGTGACCCTAAATACACTCATGAACAAATTATGGAACTAAATGATTTTCTTTCATTTCATCGCCTCTTTTCCGTTTAACACTCTGTATAATTTTGAGTTTTTTGTAATTGTTTGGTTGGTTTTTAATATTTACGTACACTATGCTAAAGAAAATTTCAATTTTAAACAAAAAAAGGGGCGATGAAATTAATGAAAATCATTTGGTTTTATAATTTTGTCCATGAGTGTATATTTGTGTTTCCCAGTCGGTTCCATGTTTCCTTTAACACTATAGGGGACTTTTTTTTGTTATGAGTGGTTTATTTGCGTGAATACTTTTAGTTTGATTATTATCGTACTTTATTAAACAGATGTTGAATGAAACTAGGGGTAATTATTTCCTACCCAGACTTTAGTGACTGATAGTGAGACTATTTCATATTTGCGTATTTTCTAAAGTATTTCATTTCCTGTTCTAGTTACATTAATAAATTATAGGGTTATACACTGTAAATAATTCATTTGAAAAATGATGTGGCTTTATATTGGGTCATGTTCATCAATAAAAAACACAATTCTTGTGCCACCTCATGAATTTCTCATATGCCTTGACGTTCCCAAATTCATAATGAATTTTCATGTTACATTTCATAAACATTTTTAACAACTTACAGATTACAAATTTGAATTCCAGAAATTCTTGTAATGAAGCAAAAGCACCTCAAGATTGAGTTTGAGATAGAGAATCACAAGAAAGAGGAGGTGAACATGATGCGGCTGATAACTTCCTTGGAGAAACGGTTGACGAATCTGAACCTTCAATGCAGTCAGCGGAAGGGGTACAAGGAAGCCCTGGACAATCAGAACCTGGTCAGCCAGAACCAGCTCATCTGTGATCTTAAGGTTTCCTTCATTTATTTAACATAATTCTGGGTAAATTAACTAAATTTATTTCTAAAACTAAACTTATCAATTGTATTAGACAATTTAATATTCCAATTGCATAAATATGTACAGGTGCCTTTGTGTTCTTGATGTTAATTGGAAACTAGATAATTTTATATGTTAGTTTAAGCATTTAGAAAGTGCTGTAGTATATATTTAATGTTAAAGGTCCTAAGCTAAAATATTACAATGGCGTTTAACACATTCTTTGGATTATGTGATTTGTTTCAGTAGTAAAATGTTCCAGTTTTTAGGACTAGAATATAATTTAGACTAAGTATCACTTGATAACGAGAGAAGTTTTCATACTTCTCGAAACTTTATGTATTTTATAACTGGTAGAAAAGACCATCGATTTCTACGTTAATGTAATAACACCTGCATAATAATTCTTTTTGATAATTTTAGTTACCTTCCGAAAAGATAGAAGTAGGAAGTACCTCGATACTACGTGTTGAAAAGCAGGTTAAAGGATGCGAGTATGTGGTACATATTTAAAAAGTTAATTTCTTTCGAAACAGTGGGAACAAGTTTCAACACACAAGAGACTTCCTTTCATTTCTAGATGTGTCATAACTTGGATGGTTGACCTGTAAAAGGACTAAAAATATATGTGCACCCACACAGCACAAGCATATCCCCAGGAAATGCTGAGGAAATTTCCCAGGGATATTGAAGATATCCTGAGGAGATCCTGCTATATCCGTGGGATGTCCTTGGGATATCCTTGACTGATCCGAACGTCCGCCTAAAAGCGTATCCCTAGGATATCCTGAAAGGATATCCCAAGGACATCATGAGGAGATCCTGCTATATCCGTGGGATGTCCTGGGGATATCCTTGACTGATCCAACGTCCGCCTAAAAGCGTATCCCTAGGATATCCTCAAAGGATATCCCAAGGACATCATGAGAAAATCCTGCCATACCCTAGGGATGTCCTGGGGAAATACTCAATAGATTCCTGTGTTTTCCTAAATACTCTTCCCTAGGATTTCCTGAGAAAGCCATGATTATAGCAAAACAATATCTCATCAGGATGTTCCGGGGATAACTTCCCCAAGAATAACTTATTTAAATTGTCTGAATTTTTTTTACTAAAAGTTACTGTTAATTGCAATAACATGTTCATGCATCATCTACGTATTTCAGTTGAATTTCTGAATAAAATAGATAGCAACGTGACATCAGCAAAACACATGCAGTCAATTGTTTAGTGCAATAGCTTTTTATCAGTAAGTATAAATCCTCTAATTTTATGAAGTTTTTACGGCACTTATTCATTTGTACATCCTTGCCCTTTGCAAAACCATACGAAAACACTGTTCACCATGATGACTGCTGTGCAGGATGCGGAGGTGAAAGCGTTGAATCTGCAAGAGGAGATGTGTGTTCTGGAGATAGAGAAGGAAGAGTTGAGAGGCAGGATCGGGAGACGCAGCGAGACTTGCTGGCTTGGGAGAAGAAGCTGCAGATGGCTACAGAGATCAAACAGAGCATCGACCGGGCCCGAGCAGAAGGCGGTGAGATCGCAGTCATGAAGTCGGAGATACACCGGATGGAAGTGAGTTATGGTCAATTGCAACTGTAGTAGTTTTGAACATAGTGCATCACACAATGTCAATAAACCCGATTTTGAGAATTATTTTCTGGTCGTTAGACTCTAACAATTAAGAAAATAGATTTATTGATTGTTAATTTGTTGAAGCAGCCACCTCACATACTATTTTTTTGCTTGAATTAGAGACATTTAGCTTTACTGTGTTCTTGTCCAGTTCCTGGCTGATAGAGGTTGTAACGTCTCCCTTCCTGAGGCATTTTGTGCTGAAATGTCCTTTCAGTTGTGTATTCATTAGATTTTCCTCTCTCAGCCGATGTTCGGTTACGGTAAAAATGTCTGGGTTAAGCTTTATAATCCAATTCACGAGTGATAAGCCTTATACACAGTTTATTTTTTAGACTGTTTAATTCACTTTGTTACATAGGTAAGATATGCCCAGCTACAGAAAGTACAGGAGAAGCTTGCCCACGATATGGAGATGTGTATATCGAGGCGAGATGGGATCGTGGAACTCGCACAAGCCAGGGAGAAACGCAGCTCCAAGCGAGCTCTCTACACACGCCAGCAGTTCCTCAAGAAACTGGACGACTTGCAGAACAAGGTCAAGCAAACCAATGCTGTAAGTGCCATATGGAGGGAAAATTTTGTTTCAAAAATGTAATACTTTTAAAAAAAACATAACTTTAATAGTACCTGAAGAGAATTTAAAGATTTAAAGACAGGAAAGTTTCTCTAAACAAAATGTCTAACACCCCAGTTATTTTAGTCTGATACTCTAAGCACAAGTGTTGGGGTGTAGCGCAATACTTTAGCAAGCCACTTTTCTTATATCATTAGTATAGTGGCTGGTAGGGTTTACAGTGAAGTAGCTTTAGATAACCTTAACAATAATGGTCATTAACAGTGTAAACTCAACTAACAATAATTTCCAGGATATAAAATCAGTGGAGAAATCTTGTATCAGTTCTGAAGAGGATAAACAAGGGCTTGTTACCAAAGAGCAGATAAAGAAAGGACAGCTTGCGGAGTTGCAAGGAGCAGTTACTCAAATGCAAACCCAACTCGCTGAGGGGCACTTGCACAGGCAAAAGGTACTCATATTACACTAGAGTCCCGCTAATCCAATTAACTAATTGGGACCCTGTTCGGATTAGCAAAAATTCGGATTAAGGGAATTTCAGCATATACAGTATATTGGTGCATTTATTATAAATTGACCTTATAAGGTCATAATTTATTAATTACAGGATTGATAAACACTGCAATAATAAACAGCGCGGAAGTAACGTACGCAGATATAACAGGCAGTACACAGATGGATGTGGCAGTAGGACCTGTTAGTGTTTGTGCGCATATCTGTGTGTATAGTGCGCCATTGTGAGTGCTGGTTTGTTATTAAACACCTACATAATGACATAACTTGGAAAATGAGTTTTAATTATTTTAGCAACTCAAAGATTTTATAAATTTGTACCAGCTAACCGTGTTTGGATTAGGCGGATTTTTGGATAAGCGTGGTTTGGATTTTGGATTAGCAGGATTCTAGTGTAGTTTGTTTGGAAACCCCTCTTCCAAGCAGTTGCTCTTTTCACTGGCACCAAATTATTTTAACACTACGAAGAAAGTTTTTTTAAAGAACAAAAAGCCAAATGTGTTTTTTTAATCTATCTTTTAAATAATATATTACTGCTTTCAATATGTCTGTAAAATATTAGTTAGAGCTGTGGGAGAGGAGTGGATACTTAGTTATTAACTCAAATCTATTTACAGAATCTAGAGCTACTGGTGAGAAAGCAGCGGAAGGCTCGACAATATGGAGAGTTTAAAGCCGGCCGCTACAGCTTGCAGTTCCGTCAGGAGAATGCAATCGATCATGAAACCCAGAAGCAGAAGTCAGTCAACTCCGACCTCGTCTCCATCGTTGAGTCTCTCAAGACAGACTTTCCTGTGCTGGAAACTCCTGTTACACAAATCATGAACACGCTTCACTCACCGGCTGCATAACTCTTGTAGTTTTAAGACAACAGGATATCGTTTATGCTCTCTTGAGTATTTAAATATTAAAGTTTTAGATTACTTTTTATAATATTTATTATACATTTTTTGGTTTGGCGTTAAATCCTATTATAGTTTTTTGAATCAGATGCACATTTCTTAGCTCTTATGCTACATCATCAGTGTTGGTCTTTTACATAACTATGGATTATTTTAAAAACGGTCCTACAACTGGGAATATAAAATATTTTAGAACATTTACTAACCCAGCTCCTGGTGAAATTCTTGCTCAACTGAGTTGAAACACTGTAATCATATAATTATACATTAGATGTTCTTTATTTGCACTTAACATTATACAATATGTAGAAGAGCATACAAAATATTATATTTATCAAAGTTAAATGTAAAGAAAACAACAGTTAACCCCATATTATTAAAATGTGACTGGGGATCTTCATTTATCTTGTCTCCCTTTACAGTCCCAAGACCACTTGCGTTTTATTCTTCTTCTTTATTTTAAACAATAATTCATCGCAAGGTTCTTAACGAAAATCTACAACAAAGTCCCGAAGCCTCGTTTCTTAACCCCAAAGACAACATTTTCCTCACTACTAACAAAGTTAAAGTTATGGTAAACAGGTATAGCATAAAATTAATGCCGAATGGCTGAAAGAGTAAAATCAACTTAGTTGCGGCAGCACACAGAGAGAATGCGCTGCTGACTTTCTCCTTCCTCGGCTTCACATGCTTGAGTTTGTCCAATGTTAATGACTTAACATTTAGTACTAAATGTGACTAAATTGAGCAATTTTCGAAACCAATGAGCTTGCCCGTTGGCCAGCCCCTCTCAGCACTTTCTGTTCGTGGTCTATGTTGGAACTATGTTGATTTTCTTGGCTTAGCCTGTCAGCCATTCGACATCTATATGTTCTATCTATCTTCCATAACATAATTTTTGCTACTAACTCCAGATAAGCAAATTGATGTAGCCGATACAACTCGCTACGTGGCTACAATTGTTTTTTAGCAAGTAAAGTAGCCGGTGAGTATGATAGTAGCTGCAAGCAAAGTCGCAATATGTCTCACAGCCTCTAAATAAAAAGCATAGCAATGTCCTAACACTTTGTTAAGCTATGGTTTCCTAGAAAAAAGTTCACCGCTAAATTGCGGCCGTTATTGTAGCGGTGAACGTAACAGTGACGGTGGACGTATCACAATATTTAAACAAATGTAGACAAAAACAACTTTTGACATGTTGTTTTTTTAGTTGTCAAAGTTTATTTACGTATGTAGTAATGGACAAGCTAGACTTTTGTTTACAATACAAAATGTGTCACCTGATGAGAAAAACCTTAACTAGTTTTCTTTGATACTTTACGTCCACCGTTTTCTAGGAAACCACTCCCATATGATAACGTTGAAAACAAAACTCACCGTCATATTACGGCCGTAATGTAGCGGTCACCGCTTTCTAGGAAACCATAGCTTTAGAGAATTTAAATATGATCACGTAGCATGACTCACAGCTTGTACAGATGATTTGTCTAACAAATAAATTGAAATAATTGGCTTGATAAACAAACTCCCAGTTTTGGAACTGATTTCTCTATTAATTTACTTCTCCTACCATATTTTAAAACAGTTGTGTCGGTATTTTATTATCATTGATAAGTGCACGTTTACTAGACATTGAGGCTGTTGGGTCAAGAAAAAGCACTATTTAAATTGCCAGTTTTTAAATTAATTGGTTTTTTTGTTGATACCATTATTGGAGTGAGTAAAAGCTTTGTATTAAATACGTCTGGTAATTATAGATGTCTTAAAAAGCGTATGAAATTTTCATGACGTCTGTTGAGCAAGTTACAATACGATAAAGTGCTGATTTTTGATGAACCGTTTAGTATCCAACTTAAAAACGGCTTCAACAAAAAAAAAAAAACTAGACCGTACTTAAAATTTCTCTAAAACACGGTTAAACACCCCTACAAACTGACATATTTGAATAAAGTACTATTTAAAAAAATATACTAATTATTTGTGTGTTTTTCTTTTAGCTAACTGGAAATCAAAATATGCCAGTTTGTAGAGACAGGTCTGAAGAATAGAGAAAAATAACTACGGAGTAATTTCCTTATCGATTGGGCCGAGAGCAGCAAACCGATACAGGAAAGCTCGGGAAGGCTACAGACGGGTCCAACTGGAGAACGCCGCCGCCTGCGGCAGCAGTGGCCGGTGGCGCTCTAGCAGGCTCGCTGCAAGTGAGCGCTCTGTAGCCGCCTTCCAGGGCATAAGATATCGCAATACACGAGAGCCGCTTGGATATGTGGCCCTCTCAACCTTAAGTTAAGACCGATGGTGCAAAGGTCT
This sequence comes from Matsumurasca onukii, assembly GCA_018831715.1. Classification (NCBI taxonomy): domain Eukaryota; kingdom Metazoa; phylum Arthropoda; class Insecta; order Hemiptera; family Cicadellidae; genus Matsumurasca; species Matsumurasca onukii. Next base: position 19,673,875 of record CM032065.1, read on the forward strand.
AACTGTTGTAGTTGTACGGGCAATTCAGGAACTCGCTACTAAATATTGATTTCTGCTAACATTGACAATGAATTTCGCTTACCCCTTCCGTGCCTCTTGCTTACACATAGGGGTGCTCATTAAAGGATGGGAACCAATAACCATTAACTTTAAATGTTCAGGATATTTTTTAAAGTTAATGCAATAACCACTGATCTTTTCTACAAAACAATTTTAAAAGGGAAGTTTCCTACGTATTTTAAAATAAAATTGAAAACATATCTTGTGAAAAAATCTTACATAGTTAATCATGGTGCTATGAAAAGAGGAAAAGTCAGTAAATAATAACCTTTGACGTGCACGGAGCTGTAGCGCTTCCAGTAATAATTCTTCAAGTATCAAGTAAGTTTTCAGGGTCATTGTAGGACAATCAATTGATACTTCTGACGTAACAGTTATAAAATGAAATGAAATGAAATGAAATGAAATGAAATGAAATGAAATGAAACACGTCTTTATTAGTGGCGAAGTTAGGACTTTAAAGTCCTCTCTTCCACTTAACCACAGTAAAAATATAACAAAATAATATATACAAACAATTAAAATATATAAATACAAATAAATGTTGACACTAAAATATATACAATGAGAACTCAAATTGAACTACAATACATTAGAACAATAGAAAATAGAAAATAAACAAATTAAGTAGTGTTACAACAAATGTAGCTTAGCATAAGAAAAGCAATTATTGCTAAAAACGTTAAAGTTAAGGAACTAAATTTGAATATTATATATTTTAAACTCGCATTCACACGCTCATTCAGACTAGGTTCGCCCCGACCACGCGCCGCCACACCAGCCATCACCGCCCCTGAGACTCCCGCAAGAGCCAAGCCCTGACCTCCGCCCCAAAGCGAGCTCGCTCCTCAATGTTCTTGATACTATCGGGAAGATCGTTCCATAATCTGCAGGCTGTAACAATGAATGAATTTCCGAAAGTGGAACTTCTATGCAAAGGAATGGACAACAATAGATCACCTCGTCTAGTGTTATAAGAATTGTACTGGGACATAAAAGAAAAATGTTCTGACAGATAGGAAGGGGAATGCAGTTTGATAAGATTATGTAACAGGTACAGAATGTGTAATTTTCGAAGTTCCTTGAGTTTTAAAAGTGAAAGTTGGTTGAAAAAAATGGTTACATGATCACCCCGTCTTAAATTGAAGATGAAACGGATGCAATAATTTTGGGCACGCTGAAGTCTCTCACAGAGCTCAACAGTCATGTCATTAGTAACAATGTCACAGTAGTTGAAGTGAGGTAACACCAGAGTCTTGACTAACATTAATTTAACATTAAAGGGGAGGAAAGAAGCAAAACGTTTCAAGCTATGGATGCTTGCAAAGACTCTATTGCAAGTTGTCGTTACTGATTCGTTCCATGTTAAAGTTTTGTTGATGGTTATACGTTAATTATACGTTTTAATTAAAATATTATTATTAACAAAATACTTTCTATCCCGTTTTTTAGATAGTAAACTATGCAAAGAGGTGCAAGCTGTCATAAAAAGCTGCAGTCGAGAGATGGCAACACTGCAATACCATGCTGTCAAACGGCATGGCGAATGTATAGGTTATGTTTATAAACTTACGTTACTTAGTTGTACAATGATAATATACTTATTTATATCCACATAATTTAGTTAGTGAATAATTTCAATATCTTGCTTTTCCTGAGCTCACTTATATACAATGGGTAAAAAGGGTTATAATTGGAAAGCTCGTCAAGTAGTAGATACTGTGATTGAGGATAATTCTAAGGTAAGCCTATTGCTCACTATAACTTTTGAAGGTATTTGTTTACTCTAACTTTTCTTTTAATTGGCAATTATTTGTTATAGTCCCATAAACCTTTTTAAGTACAAATCACCTTACTCTGGTAGGAGTAATTCATTCGTTGATAGCTTGGCAAGATCGGTAAGTTTTGAGAAAGGTTAAGTTAGAGTACCATCCTCTGCATTGTTAACCCCGAAGGGAATTGACTGTGTCATAAAAATAAAATTGAAACTCGAATGTCACTGTCTCGTGCCTCGCTATTCGAAAACTTATATAAGGTCACTGAGGTCGTTGTTGAGGTACTCCTTCAGAGCTACTCAAGAATGGATAAATTCCTTGGACATAGTGGAATGTGGACATGGACATGAACAATGTGCCAATAGACGGTGTTAGCTCACTAACTGAATGGACCCCAGTATCGTCTGACCTACATTGTTGACTACACTTATTTACAATACAATTAATTTGACAATACCACCCAACTACCTGATGTTTTAGGGCCTTTTTTTGAAGGGGGCGTTGGCCTTTTGGTAGCCTTTTTTTATGACAAGGTGGTGACCAGAACCTTGAAGGTGTTTGTACATCCCATGGTTGATTTCCCTGCTCACCCTCACTGCAAGGCAGACTCATTTAAAAGCTCCACTGCTAATTGCCGGGCTTCGGATTTATTTTGAACAAAACAAAGATAGCTGGTAGGCCTACATTTAAAAATGTGTTTCATTCATTCTTTTTGTGCTTCAATAAGAAACAATTATTTCAGGTAAAAGTTGAATTTCGTTCTAAGAAACAAGAAAGTTATGATCAATGTAACACTTTGGTCATACCATCCACAAAGAGGAAAACACACAAAAAGAAAAATAACGGACCTGCAGTTACCAAAATATTGTCAAAGACTCAGAGGAAGAAATTAGAGAAAATTGTGGAAAGGAAGAAGAAAAAAGAAAATGTAAGTTGGCTTGTACCATATTTAATTAATTGCAGTTTGTTTTTCAAGTTTATCATCAAATACAGTTCATCTTTAATCTTATTCCTTTTAATAGTTTTGGGTTTTTATATTTGTTTCATAATGTATTAAGCTCTCACACATATTTTGAAAGTTAAATGTACATCCCTGTTTGAATGTAAATTTCAGAGATCCTCGATACTTGAAGCCTTAGCGAAAGTTCAAGCCCCAGAAGAACTGTTCAATCAGTTAACATCAATTACATCTCTTCAAACAAAGGGTTTGAAACGACATGTTAGTGAAGAAAATAAAGGTGTCAATAGCATAGCAGGGAGCAAGAAGAGACGACTCAGGTTGATGTTGGAAGAACAAGATGCGAATGATATCAAAACAAAACTTCCTAAAGACCCAAATGTCGTAGGAGTTGAGGTAATCTACAAAGTTAAAAAGAATTTTACTTAGAGTTAAGTTTGTCTATTCCATATCCTACTAAATCTGTAAATCCAGCTGTAATCCAGTTGCATAACTTCTAAGAAAATTGTGTAAAGTGATACTTCTTATTACTAGGCAAACTCAATGTATTAATGAAAATTATGTAAAATCCACTAATTTTGCATATTTTCCATCTACTTTTAGATACTGTATAAGTTTTATAGTGATCTTTGCAAAAGAAAGTAATTAGAAATTAAGTCGACGCACAGCACTATTGTGAATCCTAGCAAATTTCCTGTAAAATGGGGGCTTTTCCCTAAAAATAGGTTCCATGCTATAAAAAACAGCATTTATGATCCGATTCCGATGAAGCTTGGTATAAATAAATTATGTCACATAGTGTTGCTATTTGACTGTGTTTTAAGTTGTTTCTTTCCGTTTTGTTCTACAACGTTTTTAGTTTATAGCGGAAGAAATTAATAGCTTTATTTTCTATGGAAATTTGAGCATAATAGAAATAAACAAACTTTAAAGAGATATTGTTATATATTGTACATTTTCTAATTGGTTCTAATGTTTGCTTTAGTCCTCAAGTGAATCTGAGAGCGATGAAAATGAAAACGAAGAGGAGAACGAGAATAACAAACCATCTGAAGAGTCAAGTGGTGTAAATGGAGCAGTAGACCCAATCGACGATTTGAAGGAAAGCCCAGTCGTGTCAAACAATATAGTCTCTCCAAAACCAAATAAAAATTCAAATTATTTTGAAGTTAGTGAATGTAGTATGAATAGTTTAGGAAACCAAAATAGGCAACAATGTAAAGAGTATAGTGGAAGTAATGGAGTAGAAGACTCAGTTGAGGAATTAAAAGAAGGTTCAATTACATCAAACAACGTAATCCCTTCAAAAGAAAGATGTTCTAACCATTTTGAAGTAAGTGAGAGTATTAGGAGTTTTGAAAATGAAAACACCAAAATTAGTTTAGAAAACAAAAATAGCAAAACAAATAAAGAGTGGAGCTGTACAAACAAAGTGGAAAATTCTGCGGAAAGTGCAAAAGAAAGCTTAACTAATTCAAGCAGCAAAATGCCTTCAAAACCAAACAGGAGAATCAATTGTTTTGAAGTTAGTGATAGTGTTGAAAGTGGTGACAAACCAGTGTTAAACATTGACAGTAAAACAGAGACTAAAAATAATTTAAGCCCTAAAAATCAAACAAATAGTTTTACCATTGCACCTAGCAAACAAGTTGTACCTAAGAAAGAAAGCGCACCAACAATATTTGTTCCTGTTAATCGTGACAAACATATTCAAGAAAGTCGTCTTAAACTCCCTATTTTAGGAGAAGAGCAAACAATTATGGAAGCAATACAGGAAAACCAAATAGTTTTGTTGGCTGGAGAAACAGGCAGTGGGAAAACTACTCAAGTTCCACAGTTTCTTTATGAAGCTGGCTATACAAGGTAAGAGTGGAAGTAGAACATTTACGAGGTCTATTCCAAATCCAATATTGTAATCAAAACATTAGTTCATTAACCAAGTCCATCAGCAAGCAAGATTGTTATGTATCAAACGTTTCACTGTGAAGTACACACAATCCTCCTTCAGTTCAATCCTTTTTGCACTTGGTGATGGATTTGAGGATTAAACTTTGTAACACTCCTCCCAGTCCCATTGGACCTCTGTAGACGTTTGATTCTCCCTGGTAAAAAGTTTCAATTACAACTTTTGCAAAAGTAGTTTTCTTAAAATTGTTATTTATGTCCTTTAATTTTACTACAAACATTAAATCCCAAGGAGTTTTTATTATAAGACCAATAAAATCCCATACTGCAAAGAAGTGTGCAAATTCAGAAAGTGTTACATGTATTTTTGTTTAAATATCATGTTTTGAGATAGCAAGAAATTTTTGTTATTAACACCCAACAAACACTTTGTTTTATTCCTACTAAAGGTTAAACCCAAAAGGTTTTCTTTGTAAGACCAAAGAAATTCTTTACTAGGAACATACATTAAAGAAAATTCAGAAAGTACCTGTACGACAAATCTTTATAAATTAGAATGAGGTAGCTAATGTTGTAATTATTGCGCTAATATTTTTACTATAATTGAATGTAACTTTATTTCTTTATTTCCAAACAATATAAAACTGTGTGGAACATTAACAATAATAAGAAAATAAACAATAAACTCATTTTTTTTAGACATGTAAATTTTATATTAACATCCAATAAATAATTTCAGTGGAGGAAAAATGATTGGCATAACTGAGCCGCGACGAGTGGCTGCAATCTCCATGAGTAAGCGAGTTGCGGAAGAGTTGAACATGTCCTCGGACAAGGTCTCGTATCTGATCAGGTTCGAGGGTAACGTCACTGCTGACACACAGATAAAGTTCATGACTGACGGGTCTTGCTCAAGGAACTGCAAACGGTGAGTCTCCCTCAGAAAAGGAAGGCATCTCTTTCTTAATCGGAATCTAACAATGTTGATTCTTATAGTTTAAACTTTTAAGGTGGTTTTACACAAAATTGAACTCAAGAACACGACTAAACTTTTCAACACTCCTTCCTGTTCCATTGGATCTCTATATACGTTCTGTTCTCACCATAGAAAGTATATATTACCAGTAAAGAGTTTTGTAAAAAAGGTGTTTACTGATAATAATATAATAACTGCTTCATAAAAAAATATTGTTTGCATGTCAAGTATCTATACAGAGTAAATTACGTCTAAAGCCTCACTGATGAGGAAAACCTTTCAAAATCATCCGAATATTTTATTATTTGACTAGAATCTCCTTTAAAAACCCCAGAAAAAAATCAAGCCTGATGTCTCTTATGTATTTAATTATAGTTCACTTCCTCCTTCAACGTGTCACAGTTCACTAACTTAAAATATTTTAGAGACAATTTGAGATTGACAGCTTTTTTCTCCAAACACTTCGTCCCTTTTTACTCAAAACCATGACTTATTAGACAAATATTTTCTGTTGATCAATTAACGCTATCTGAACCAAAAGTAGAATTCTTCATCCTAAAGTAGAACAACAGGTGACACTGCAATACTGTCGCATAGAGACAATAAGTTTGCAGAAAGATTGATTCCAATGTTTGCTTCCTTACGATAGTCAAAGTAACTGCTGATATAACGATCAGCCAATTTACCAATGAATTATTAAAATCTTCTCTGGACAGGCTCGATGGAACAAATATCCTACAGCGAGAAGCATTTGAAAAATATGTATTTTAGATATTTCAAGTGTAAAAGTTAAAATATTTTATCACCAAGCTCTTGATTATTTAAGAAGCTCTCGTCATACTCTCGATGGTTTTTTGCATTTAAAACTATTTTGATGTAATCACATATGTAATCATTTTTATAGTAAAATCATGATTATTTACATAGTATTAGTAATAATAGTACTGCTAGGAGGATTGTTTAAACTTTTAACATGTAATAATTTTAAATGCCTTTTTAAACAAAGTATTCTCATTGTTATTCTGCAGGACTTCCTACTAACAAAGTACTCGGTGATCATCCTGGACGAGGCTCACGAGAGAAGCATGTACACAGATATTCTGATCGGACTGTTGTCTCGTATCGTGCCGTTGCGGAACAAGCGAGGCAACCCACTGAAACTCATCATCATGTCAGCGACGCTGCGTCTAACCGACTTTACGGAGAACACTCGGCTGTTCAAAACCCCACCACCAGTTATCAAGGTATCTATCAATGTGTAGTGATGGAAAGTAGTTGTTTGTAGATGATGTGAAAAGCAGGTCGGCTCGAGGCAATTGCACTCGTAACTGAAAATAAAAACTTTGTAGAAGTAGTGTAAAATAATTAAAATTCATCATATTTTGATTTAGAGGTATAATACATATTGATAGAGTCTGTAGTTTTTAAAGAATCTTTTGCAAACAGTATTCTTGTTCAGTTATCATTTAAATACAGTGTTAGCACATACATAATAGATAACAAACCATTTTGGCCACTTGTACCTTATACTTTGTCTCAGGACTTTACATTAATTGTGTTGCTCTTTTTAATATTGTAAAATTAAACTATTGAATTTGTTGCTAGGTAGATTCTCGTCAGTTCCCTGTGACAGTGCATTTCAACAAGCAGACAGCCAAAGACTACGTTAGGGAAGCGTATCGGAAAGCTTGCAAGATCCACACCCAGTTACCAGATGGGGGAATACTAATATTTCTTACAGGTAATACTTTTTTAATATGATACTTTTCAAAATTGATGCACATGCCTGCCTGTGCTACAAGTACAACTTAATTTTAAATATTACTAATATCACTACTAAATCTAGAAGTATTGACACTTTCTTTAAACATCAAACTATTAGTTTATGATTTGAGCCCATTATTAAGTTTAGTTAAACAAGATCCTAAAAATGAAATGATTATGATTTGAGACGGACCATTTACATCAAAAGCTGAAGCCTTAAATTTTATTTTAGGGCAACAAGAAGTAAACTTAGTAATGAAAAGATTACGGGCAACATTCCCCTTTCGTTACCAGAAGAAGAAAACGATCAAATGCAGAATGAAAAGAAGAATGAACTTGACGGTGTAGAGGAGAAAGAGGAAGACGATGATGAGCTTGAAGAGGATCTTTCAGCTGCAATAAACCGGGTTAAACAAAGCCGAAGGAAACAAGCGTCGACCACTACTCTGCCAACAATCAATCTTGACGAGTAAGTACTTTTACACTTACTACAGTATTGAAGTAAAGAAGAAAGAATTTTTACAAGCCAATTATTGTTTCTTAATTATAATTTTACGACAAATTTTGATGTAAGAGAAAGGATAAATACTCATTAATGTTGTAGTAAATGGTATCAATGTTAACCCCTTGACATTTTTTACACATCTTGTCTGATCATGATTGAATACAATTCATTTCAGTCGTGCCGAAGCACTCAGAGAGTAAATGGTGCGGTTAAAACGAAATGAAATGAAAAATTCTTTATTGTCTAAGCCATTTACAATTAGCCAACGATCTGGTTCTATCTATCTGTCCTTAGGGTACACTTTGCTTTTTTATTTTATTAAAAGATTAGTTAATAGTTATACAAAGTAATATAAATAATTGTTTGGGCAGAGAAAAAGACCTGGTAGCTTGTTTGAAGAATTAAGTTAAGTAGTTATAAAACAAATTTGTTATTTACAGAAGCAATTCCAGTTGGTCAAGGAGCTAGGAAATAAATAACCAGTAAACTCTTGCTGATCTGGCTTTGTTGCTATCCATTTTATTCAGTTACTTGTTTAATTCAGATGGATGGGAACCTACAATATTTAAAACTTTTAAATTACATTATGGCTACACAAAGAAATGTATTTTTGGAAAGTTAAAACCTTGAAGGATTGAAATGTACTGTTCGTGACAGCTACGAGCTGACTCCGGAGGACGACACGCAGGGAGACATGCTGGACCTGGACTCAGAGGAGGGGGAGGACTGGGAGGAAGAGGAGGAGGAGGGGGCACACACCACGGCACAACCACTGTGGGTGCTGCCACTGTACTCTCTGCTGCCTAGTCACAAGCAGGCCAAGGTAGGGGTCAACTGTAACTTCAAATATTTACACACAAGGCAACCTTTTGTGTAATGATTTCCACTTATTATATTCATTGTCTCTTAAATTACACTTCATTTTAGTAGTGATACTCTCAGTTCTGACTTCTGTTGTATGTTTGCTTACTTGTAATGTCCATTTGTAATGAGAACGATTTTTAGCAGAACTAGTAATAACTACTAAAATTTGGCTATAAGATGGTGGAGATTGATTTTATTATTAGACTTTTATTTGGCACTCATCTTCTAAATTATATAACTCAAATTATATATAATATATAACTAAATTATATATGTTCTTCTCTGTGAAAATTGTGTTGTATAATTTAGTACCGGTAGATGAGTGCCAAATAAAAGTCTAATAACATACTAAAAGGTAGCGAAGAAATTGAAATTTGCGTGCAAATATTTTTAAGAGTGGGTGTTTTAAACCTTGAAGTGTTCCTATACACATATAAAATAATGTGAAAATAGTTGTTGTTGATTTTATTTTTGTTGCTTCTAAGCACCCTGTCCATCAATGTGTTTTTTCCTGCAGTCAAGTAATCCTACCTTACAATATTTACAAACTAAGTTCTTTGCATGTAATTGGTTTGTTTGTGGTATTAGCTTGCACATGATAAACGAAGTGCCCATTTAGCATTTCTTCTCAAAGTCCATCTTTCACCTGACTTTTTAGTTATTGATGAATAAATTTTCAAATTAGCATGAATCTTAAAATACAACCATAAAGTCGCTATTTAAAAAAATTTAGTCAATCTGTTAGTTTTTATGTAATTTACACCACAAATCACACTTCACCTTGAACTGGTCGGTGCCTGCAGGTATTTGAACCACCGCCGGAAGGCTGCCGACTGTGCGTTGTTGCCACCAACGTCGCAGAGACCTCCTTGACGATAGCCAATGTGAAGTATGTCATCGATGCTGGCAAGGCCAAGACTCGGCTGTACGACAAGCACACAGGAGTCAGTGCCTTCGACGTAGTCTGGACCAGCAAGGCTTCAGCCAATCAGAGAGCTGGAAGAGCCGGCAGGACTAGTGCTGGACATTGCTACAGGTAATCTTAGTCTACGACTATTTAAAGGTTAGCATTTTTGTGGTAGAGATGCATTAACTACTACTCGAATATAGGAGTAAATTTTATTCAACCCTTTTTAAGGAAGTTTCCTTTCTGATTATTTGTTTTGATTAATAAATCAATCTCTTAAGTTTTATGAGATTGAACTGAAGAGATCTGTCATTTGTTTAAAAGGGGATCATTTGGTAATTGTGCGTTCAGGTTATACTCGTCAGCAGTGTTCAACAACGAGTTTGTAGAGTGGTCAGTGCCAGAGATGCAGAGGAGGCCTGTGGACGAGCTGTTGTTGCAGATGAAAGCGCTCGGTATCGATCGAGTGGTGAACTTCCCCTTCCCTTCGCCCCCGGACAATGTGCAGCTATGCGCGGCCGAGCGCAGACTCACACTGCTCGGCGCTCTTCATCCTCCCAGAAAAGGAGGTAAGTTTGTGTTTTGTTTTGTTGTGTAGAAATAAAACCTGGGATACTTGGGATGTAGGTGATGGAAACAATACTAAAGACACAATTGATAAACTTCTTAGAAGATTATTTTCTACTTCGTGACACTTATGGCTTCAGAACGAACCGTTCCACTATTACAGCTACATCAGCAAGATCTTTGAGTATGTGCCTCACAACATTCTTCTTGGAAAACTGAAAAATACAAAATTTAGGGAATTTCTTATCACATTCTAAGAAGAATAATAAGAAAGAGTTTGAGGATAAATAAAGATTAACCTCAATCATGACTGTAGTGATTGATGTCAACTGATCAAGTCTTGTTACAGGGGATGAGTTCAGTTCCAAGCTGACAGCGCTGGGGCAGACAATGTCTGTGTTTCCAGTAGCACCGAGGTTCGCGAAGATGTTGTGTCTGTCGCACCAGAGCTCACTGTTAGCTTACACAGTAGCGATAGTAGCAGCACTCTCCGTACAAGAGTTCCTACTCTCTGGGGACAAACAGTGGGGGAAGACCCGGAGGCAGTGGGCAGGGTTCGGACACTCACTCTTGCTAGGTAACTAATGGTGGAATAAGAAGTTGAAGGGTGTGCAGAGGAGATTAAAAGCTAACTTTGTCTGTTAGATATTAATTTACCTTAAATTGGCCATTCACTTAATTCTCTTCTGTTCGGTTATGTTAGTCAGTATTTTTTGTTAAAATAATCTAATTTGATGAACAGAAAAGGTTTTGTTGATAATTTTCTCAATAGTTTTGCCTTGTGTCCATGTGAAATTTACAAATAAACATCCTAAGCGTTTCAAGTCTTAAATTTAATTTGGACCAAATATTGCAAACACTACAAAGCATTAATTTAATAGGCGACAAAAAATCAGCTGAGAAACAATATAGACTAAAGAACAATAAATATTATTGCTAAACAATTTTTCTAAAACCTTTTCTTTTTTAAGAAAAATGTTTTCCTTAAAACTCAATTTACATACAAATTATGGAAATAGAGACAGGAAACGAGCTTGTCCTCCAAAATCAGGAGTAATGAATGGAAACGTTATATGTGTTTAGGAGATGTGATGGTGTTGCTAAGAGCAGTGGGTGCCGCAGAGTATGCAAACTCTACTGGGAACTTGGAGAAGTTCTGTGCTGACAACGGATTGAGACACAAGGCTGTGGTTGAGAGCCGCAAGTTGAGAAAACAGTTGACCTCGGAGCTGAACCTTCAACTGCCTGGTCTCGACCTTGTCGTGGATCCCAAGATGTCTCCTCCCTCGGACATTCAGGTTGACATCAAAGAATTTCATATTTGTTGCAAATTATGATGGAGTTGAAAGTTGAAATAGTTTAAGGTTTTAAGACTTGAAAATAATCAAGTCAAGCATGGCTACCTAGAGAGGGTTCTTGTTTTTTCAATGGTTATTTGTGATTTGGCATTTCTACTGGGTTATGAAAACTATTTTAAAGGTAGCTGCTAATGGATAAAAATACAAAAATAACACTTCTAGGCTTGTTTGTAGCCTATTTAGAAAACAGTGACTTTACTTAAGAGTTTAAAAAAAACTCAACTCTAATAAAATTTTAAATCAACGGTAAAATCCATGTGACTAAAACAAGTGCACTGGCAACCTTGACAGGTGTAATCTACTACTTTAAACTTTTGAAATTAGATACAATTTAAAATATTGTATTTATTTTCTTATGGTCCCTATGGTTGAACAAAGTATATAAAACGGTTTTATCTGTACCTTGCAGGCAAAGCAGCTTCGTCAGATCTTGCTGTCAGGTCTGGTGGACCAAGTGGCGCGCAAGCTGAGTGAGCAGGAGTTGGTAGCCCTGGAGATACGCAAGGGGAAGCCTGTCTACCGCACACCTGACATGGAGGAGGTGGTACACCTGTCTGCTACCTCGGCTCTGTACAAGACCGCTCCCGAGTGGATTGTCTACCAGGAGATTTTCCAGACTGACAAGATGTACTTTAGAGGTGACTATGTTTCTATTGTCTATAACTTTCATAAACTAATTGTTAGCAGCAGGATAGACGATGTCTCTGCATTGTTGCAAGTGACCCCATGAACTGTCGCTCACACTGCTTTTTATGAGTGGTGAGGATTGAAGTCAAGAGTTCTAAATGTGGATTTACTCTTGGAAAGATTATCTACAAACTACTACCCCCTCCCTGAATTAATTTTAGTTAGTTCAAGGTCCTACAACTGTGTTGAATTCATTTGACTTTGAACTAACACAAAAGTCGGGACTTTCAAGGATATTTATTTTCTTCTAAGGTCTAAGGTAACCTTGAAATCAGTTAAACCTTTTACATCGACACCCTGTAAAAGAAAAGAATGGAAAAGTAGGCAACTGTATAATTTTTTCAGGCTATTAATGTTAAGAACAATACTGTATGCTTACATAAAAAATGTCTCTAATCTGGTCAAATCAGTTATGTAACTATCCTACTGGTCTGCTCTAATCTTGCAAACCTATACTGAAAATCTCTGAAGGTCTGACTTCAGCTGCAATGAAGTTAAACATAGTTAAAATCCCCTATCACTGTTTCTACCTAAGTGACAAGATCACACCGTCAGGCAGTCCCAAACTTGGCCTTGGCAGATAAGATCAGTTTAACTTGTTCTGTTTGACATTGTCTCAGGTGTGAGCGCTATAGAGCCAGAGTGGTTGCCGGTATTTGCGCCCTCACTGTGTAATCTCTCGACGCCCTTGACAGAACCGGCGCCCAGGTTCAACCCAGACACCGGTGCTCCTTGCTGTCACTTCTCAGGTTCTTTCGGTAAGTTGTAGAGGATTCTGTTGGAAAATCAAAGCTCTTTATGTAATTTTATGTTAAGTGTTTTTACTCAGTTCACTCCCAAAGTGTAGAGACCTAGTTTCAGTGTCCTTCCAAAAAAATATACCAGTTTCAGTTGGTTTTTATTGGGAACAAAGTTTTGAGGTACCTGAATGTACATTGATAGAAGAGCATTAACGCTAGAAAGAAGAGAATTCATCAGGAAAAAAAGCATTATAATAAGAAAAAAAGTAGCAATAAATATTTTGTGTTTTAAAATAACTATGTATAACATATTTCCCATTACAATGTTTGTCTCAAGTTGATGTTATGTTTACATGATAGGTCGAGGAGGGTGGACTCTTCCAGTGTTTGAGATGGATTTCCCCGAAGGTCTGGAGCGGTACAAGTGGTTTGCTGTCTTCTTGTTGGACGGTGTCGTGTGTGACAAACTCAAGAAATACACCAAGTCTCTGCTCTCTACTCCTCACACTATGATCAAATCCTGGGCCGCGTAAGTGTCATCGTGTACCTATTCACTTACTTTCAATCAGTTTTTGTAGAGGATTTAAGGTAATGCGTGTTTCACCATGTCTTAATGAATACTTATACTGGTTATGTTGTTGGTTGTGACTACTACTAATAACAAATTTGACTTTATTTATTTCAGTTATTTGTTTAAAACATTTTAAATATGAATAAAGTTTATATTCTGCTCAATACCTTAAGTAATTTTATTATAACACACTAGAAAAAAATCGGTCAGCAATTGCTCAGACTGGACAATACATTTTGTGCTAAACTAATTATGGAAACTGTATTTTTAGGTTACAACCTCGGACTGATACGCTCTTGAAGGCTCTTGTTTCAAAAGAAGTTGATTGTAAATCATCTTTACTTAGTCAATGGAAAGAAGATTCAAAATGTGAGTATTTTTCAGTTTTGTATCCCTGGTCAAACCCGTGAGACATAAAAACCAAAAGAAAAGGAAAGTACTGAGCATCAAGTTCCTAAACTTTTGGTATTTCTACCTTGATAACCCGTATTTTGGTTACTTAAAATCATTGATATCTTGATTTTTTAAATTTCCTTCAGATTTGAGTTATTGAGGTTTTACTGTATAGTTTGCTGTACATCTTTTTTAACAGTTCTTATAATGAGATTTTTTTTTAAATGAAACAAATTCTCTTATTTAAATAATTAGCGTATTTACCCTTTTTTATTTAACAAATTATTGATTTATTTGAAACAAACATTAGACTACCTCATATATAATTATTTCAACTTGTTAGGTCCTATACTGATTGCCGAGAGGTTAAACTATAGTTTTTCTGTCAACTTTGTTGGATGGATGTTGGAAAGACTCCCGTAAAAGTACTGTGTGATACTATAGACGATGTTCTGTTGCAATTGCAGATCTGCTCAGTGCCTACCTGACCTGGATACCGGAGTCAGCTCATAACGAAGTGACTATAATGTGGCCTCCAGTTTAGTCCAAGTAGACATCAAGTAGTGAAATGGGACATGTTCAGAAACATACCTTGCTGCTGGATCCATCAACAGGAGTTGTTGTTGCTGGAACTCTGCAACTGGAACAATAGTACCTAAATCCTGGACTCCTGGTATAGTACACCTAGCAACTGGCTGTGAAAAATTGCCGTGTACAACTTGTTATGTTAAACAGGCGCAACTTTGAATTCACAATACAGTGAGATATCCCTCCGTGTCGCCTACTGAGATAGGGGTTGCTAAATGAATGCTACGAAAATAGTTGACATTTGAAACAGCTGTCTACTAAATAATAATTGCAATACCAGTAACCTCAGGTGTAAGCCTAAAGGTCTGTTCTGACGGTACATTTAAATTTCAGCTGATATAATGCTCATCTTATTTCCGCATTATAAGGGTAAAAATCTATAAAATAATCAAGAAATTCTAAGGTACTCATATTGTTCTTGTACAGTTGACATTTTTTACTATTATTTTTGTTGTAATATACATAAAATTTTAGTATCGTCTTACTAACATTTAGTATTCAAATACTCATATTGTCACCTCTTTCTACCTGAAAGTTTAATTTAAACCCTTGTTTCATTACCTGAAAGTTGTAAATGAATTTTGCTTTGTAATAATATTGTACAATATTTGTAAAGAAAATACAAAGGTATTGTTTGTTTTATGTGTGTCTTTGGTTTTCCTATCATTTTTGAGTCTTATATTGTGGAAGCAAGCCTCTCATGGAAGAAAGTCTCATAAGACTTGGAAGAAAAAGCTACCTCCTACAGGGGGGGGGGCAACAGTAACGGATCTGCATTGCCCTGTACGGAGATTCTATAGTAAGACTTTCTGCCACTAGCGCTTGTGTAGTGTAACTCCGTTGAAGTCCAGTGCCACCTGTGCCACTGATCTAGCTTATTCTGTACGTCTGCCTTGACTGGTTTTGCTAGCCCTGTTTTATTTTTGGTTTTTATGATAGCTAGTTTAACCCTTTGCGCTCTAATTTTATTTTTGAATCTTCATAAAAACCCTCCCGTATGGGTTTCCCCAGTCCCCCGTAAGCAAAATTTGAGCAAAATCGCTCTCTGGTACGGTGCATTACCAATCTTTGAACCACTCCTCTAAGCGCGGAGATTTAGCGCCTCCCTAAGCTAAGGGGTTGGAGGGTGTGGTAGTTTCCGTGTTTTCTGCTAGGTGTCGTTAGTGTAGCGTAGTCCTTGCCTATCGTTTGCGCTATACGCAATAAACGATGTGTTGGACTAGGCTATTTTGCCGTTCCGCTCCGATGTCAGACTCAGTTCGCCATTGGAGCGCAAAAGTTAAGTGGACTATGTGGTGCTGTGAAATTTGGTTTTCTACTTGATACAAACGCTGCTGAAATGGTTCAGTGTTGAAAACAGCCTACAAAGATGATGTTATAAGAAGAACTCCTGTGAAAGAGTGGTTTTTTTTAAACATGTCCATTGATTGCAAAACCACGTTCTGAATGTCTACGACCATCAACTACCTCAATCAACCAAAATATTAAAAACATAGTAACAAACAACAACAACCAAACAACAAACAATTATTGGTTTTTGTTGATAACCACTAGTTTATCAATACCGCATCAGCTGGTAAGGTCAATTTAAAAAAAATAACTAAAATACCTACTGATTTTAAAGCTAGTTATTAAATAAAGTTTAAGTCTACAACAACATTCAGAAGCGTCTCAGAAATCCATAATCAAACTTTCAAATGGAAATTTGAAATCATCTTTGATCAGTGTTAACTAAAAATAAGCCAAAAATTCCTCATAAAATTTTTTTTAACTTTTTACCATTGATAATGAGTTTCTTGTACTGGCCTACCTTCATACAAATTGTAAAAATTAATTAGCGAATTTCCATGGGAAATAGAGTTATTCAGTTTAAAGAGAACGAAACGTCATAGAACAAGACAGTTTTGTCCTTCCCAACATATATATTTATGTGTAATCACTGGACAGGTCACATGTTCTGTCATATTTCAATGAAATTTGGTATTAATGTTCCTTTTGTAACTATAAATATATTTGTAAGTACACTTTTCATAAAATCCCATTTTGGGGTATAACGCTCTCCTACACCATAAAAAAGGGCACTTTCGGTGTAAAGTAACCCTCTTATAGGAAATTAGGTAAGATCCAAGGTGTGGCTATACGTCGGCTTAATTTTTGAATGCTCAACCTTAAATTACTTTCAAAATGCAGTGTCACACAATGGGTAAAAGCCTTCTTTTAAGAAGTTTTGGACATACTCACCAAGCCCCAAATTGTGGTCGAAAACCCCAAACAACGTTGAAAACTACTTTTTAGTATCCAAAATTTGCCAAACCTCGTCTGTAAATTTTTTTTGCCTCTCTGTAAAAAAAAACACAGAGAGTTGTCCTTGAGTGCACAACTGCACATTATGTGTGTCAACAAGAGTTAAAAAGCGCAGTGTTCCCAACATTAAGTGAGGCTGCAGTGTCAGAGACTCTTGTCTTGCGCCAAGTTCTTCCGATGTTTTGAGGTTACGTTTCCTTCTCAAACTATGCTACTGAGTTACTTTGGTAAACAAAAGAATAATTAAGAAACAAATTTATAATTTATTTTTTCTATACTCTAAATATATACATAAACTACATTCATCTCACAATAAATGTACAAGCACAACTCTGGCGAAATTAGTGATTTTTTTCCGCTAAGTACAAAAATAATGTGCGTTTCACTATAGAAAATAGAATTTACTACAAAGTTTCAACAACTTTCCTAAAAAGTACAAATATACAATAGTTTTATCTAGTGCATAATATATAAACGTAGATCAATATTTATCAACAAAAAATTATTGATGAATAAATATTTTGGTTATTAACAAGTATTATCACAGTTGTAAGAACATAAAAAAAGTTAATGTAAATAATGCAATAATCTAAATAACATCCATCAAGAATAAATGCACTAAAAGTAATGAATATAAATCAATGTTATTATGGAACAATTATGTTGAAAATTGGTTTCTAATATTCAAATATATTATGTTTTAGTAAATATTTTATACAGGCTATTAAAACAATATTAAGTTAATTAATGTTATTTTCATACAATTGTAGATGACCAATTAAATTAATTATAAATATAAATTTATAAACAAAGTACTTTTTGTTAATATATTTAACTTAATCCTTTTTACATCTTTTTGGAAAACAATTGGTAATAATTTAGGCATGTTATGCTATTGTATATGAGAACAAATACGTTCAAATAGTTTATCCCTTAAGTTACACTAAACATTGCTGTAAAGTACATAAAACATTTAAAACACACTTAAAACCTACATTTAAAACTTTAAAATTTAAGAGAATTATCAATTTAAAAATGTATTAAATACATTATTTGTTTTATTTACCTCATTTAATGGTTAGTTAGAAAGCTGAGCAAAATAAGTACAAATTCAGAGTTTAAAAAATTTATGTTAAACTTTAATTAATAACTTTGATGATAATTTACTATTATATATAACTTACTTAGATAATTTACTGTTATATATAATTATATAACAACTAAAAAAACCTTTTAGGAACAAAATTTGGATGAGCAAGTGTAGTAATAGTCAAGGCTTCTAGTGGTGATATTTCTCAAATCGTTAACTCAATAAAGTACTGTTTTAAACACTACTTTTACAAAACTTGCTGACTATGGTTTCGGTGTGGTGTATGTACAAATGTACAGAATGACTACTGGTTTGATTGGTTGGCGCGGAGGCGGCCAGGTCACCGCTGGAACAGGCCGAAGAGTCTAGACGAGCGAGAGGAGCGCTTGCGTTCTGCCGACGCCGGTGTGCTGGCTCCACTTGATGAAACCTCCGGTTCTGGGTTTGCTAGCTTCCGCCTCATCTGCTCATCTAGGAGAGCTTGCATATCCATCTGGTGACAACAGCGAAGAGTTTTACATTTTATTACCACCAAACATTAGTTACAGTTTTAAAGAGCTAATGTGTATCATTTTAACCCTTTGTGCGTTAGAGTAGTCTTGATCCCCTAAAAGAGTAATCTACATTTAAAAAAATGTTTCGTTCTCATGTTTTTTGTTATAATAATATAAAAGAATGACTTTTGATGATCACCATTAGTTTCACTATTTAGTTTTTAGGTCAGCAGTGTGCTGTAATTTAAACTCTAAAACCAGGAGGCCCAAGATGCTTTCATTCTTTTTATAGTTTGATAATAAATATTTTAAAAACATACCTGCCACTGGTCGAGCTGTTGACTCAGTTCTACCTTCTGCTGGATGGCTTCCATGAGTTGACTGTTGGCTTGCATGAGCTCGATGCGAGTGTGTGCCAACTGCAGGAGTGTTGCGTTCTTGCGAGCCACGGCCCGTCGCGCACCTCAAATGCCTTTTGTACCATCTCGTCCTTTGCTAGGCCTCCGGCGTCCTTCATGTCCGCACGTGCCAACTCCAGCTGCTCCTTTGTGCCGGTCAACTCCACCTCCTTCATGCTCAGCTGAGAACATTAAGGATCGAGTAAGCAACAGAACTTGCAACATAAATGTTTCCACTTCTCAGAGGTTTAGGGAAATATGAAGCACAAGAACTAGTAGTTTTGAAGAATAAAAATGTTTTTGTTAGTTTAATTATGTATTTAGTGTGTTGTTTTCTCATTAAAATTATACAGTAGACTCTCACTTGAATGGACTAATGTGGCGGAAGGGTCGTCTATCATTTTAAAATCCGAAGTGTGCGAGCTTAATGATTACTCACTTCCTGTCCCACATTTCAACTAAATATCGCTGTGTTGAAAGGGTTGAGGAGCTAGCCGTCCACTCTGCTTGCGGAGAGTGGTCACCACAGTCAGCTGGCGGTATTGATTTTTCTGCACACTATAGTTAGCGTGGCACAATTTAACATTAGAATGCCGACTGCTGAACTAAAGTAGAGTTGAAGGAATGTTGCTCTGGTATTGTTGCCATCATATTGCAGTAAAGTGCAGTGTTAACCAGTAAATAAAATACTGGCTGATAAACACACGGTATTGTACTCTATGCTTTTGGCTATACAGCAAAGCATACAAAACTCCAGCTGTGTGTTCTAGGTTAGCCCGTTCCCAAGTATCGAGATCCGCTCTAGGGAGAGTCTACTGGATAGTACAAAATACAGTTTTTTTGTTGTTTTAATATAGGAATGCTATAACATTTTCAGTTAAGGCAACTTTTAACTTAACGTGCACAATTGTTACAAAAATACTTCAATTTGGTTTGAACATCGAAAGCTGTTGACAAAAAGTGGGGTGCTTAAAACAAAAAGGCAAGGTTAAGCTTTGTTGATAGGTTTGTATGAAACATTAAAGTTCTCACGTTATTTATTTCTTTTAGATAGATTTAACGAGTAAAAAATGATAATAAATTCATAATGACAAGTATCTTGTTTTTTTTGACAAACTTAAAATTGTATAACAAACTTTTCTCTATAATATTTTTATTTACTGTTTCAAATCTCTTCTGCTTCCCAAACCAAAACTTGCCAACAATACAAAATGTGCACTCTATAAAGCTGTGATCAGTGATATGGTCTAATGTGTGTGATTTGTTAATCTAAAGGACCTTGTTTCTATTCTCAGGTTTCATTTGCTTGACCTTGGATGAGCATGAAAGAATACAATGAAGTGTCAGGGTGTAACTACATGATTTACTACTAAGTACATAATTAACTTTATTTGATATGTTATCCAAAGCGAAAGTTTTGCTTTTTCTGTATGTCACACAGGCACTTGAAAAAAAAAATTAAATATTGAAAGGAAAATGTGTCTATTGTACAGCCTAGATGAACTAAGTAATTGGTTATCAGCCAAATGTTGAGTGTTAAGAAGAACCTCTATTAAACTGCTAATTTGTACATAACCATCTTAGCCTTTTCAAGTGTTGTAACTTTATACTATAGAATGTTCAAAAAGTGCAACAGTGTAAAACCAACTAAAATGTAGATGAGGAGGATTGTCACTGAATTGTTTGTCAAAAAAGACTTTTAGCACTGTACAACTATGAGAGAGAGAGAGAGAGAGAAATTGTTTACTGTCATTAAGCTTTGTTTACAGCAATAGACAACGTCAGTCTTGTAAATAAAATCAAAACAATTTTGTTGACATTCAACTAAGCACAATAAAATAAATAACTAGTTGCTTGCTGATTTGCTAGTTTGCTAGTTGATTGCTGACACTATGTGTGTCCAGTTCCATTGAAGCAGGAGGAGGAACAAACCTCGTAAGTTCTATAAATAACTACTTACATTATTTAAAACAGACAATATTTACATTATTATTTTACATTATTTAATACTTTATATTATAACCAAACAAGTAAACGTTCAACAAGTTACAAATAAATATTAAACAATATGTGACACATAATACAACAAATGTTATTATACAAAATTTAAACTTCTTATATCACAGGCTATAAATTCAGAGACAGTGTTAAAAACATGATCTTTAAACCATTTTTCAAGCACTGTTTTGAACTTCTTTAAATGTACTGACCATGCACTCGCAGGTAACTTATTAAACAAGGAAATTTTCATGTAAACAAGACTAAACTTAGTGAACTGTGCCACATATTGCCCATAAGTCCTAGTTACTTTCTTTGAACGTATTGCAAAAGTGTCAGGCATGTTTTCAAAGAAAATTTCAAATCCTTTTTTAAGGAGACTGAGGAGGTTTAATTTCTGAAAACTCCAACAACCCAATAATTGAAAAACGCTAATGGTGAGAACATACCTTTCCGCTGAGGTCCATGATTGTATCCTGACGCTTCTTGAGCTCCTCAGTCTTGGCCTCCAGATCCTTGGTGATCCTGTCCACTGCCTCCTGGGCGATGTAGCTCAACCTCAAGCTCCGTAACACTCACACTACTGTTGTTGTAGTCTCCCGTGTTCAACTCTCCCACCAGGTCACACAGCTCTTGGACTACGCTTGTCAGTAACCCCACCTGAGGATTTGAGAACAATTAGAACAATTTTTCAGTTATGAGGAAAGAGACTGGATTAATATATTTGAATCTGTACTAGAGTGGGCGAATAAATGTGCAACTGTACGTTGATTCTTGGAGATCCTGAGACGTTTTAAAAACAAATGGCTGAGTGTAAATGAACAGTGAATAGTATTGGTTCTTGAGTGCATCATATGTTGTTTCCTCCTCCCTTGTTGTCTAGAAACCAAATTGCAGTTGGTACGTTTAAAGGTCATGGGAGCCGTAGCAAGCTACGCTTACAGCTTGCGGTTGGCTAAGCGGGCAGAATGTCTCGTCTATTCACTGTAAATTTATTAGGTGAAACTTTAAGGCCCAAAATGCATCAAAATTTAGCTAAATTTCCGGGAAAGAACCCTGGACCCCCTTTAGTGAAAATATATATTCTTTGACTGTTCTGGAACACTTTTGAAGATTGGCATATTAAAAGTAAAGAAACTGTTGACTTTTTGTAAACATTTTGAACGAAGTCTTTGCTGCAGTTTTGTTACCCACCTTGGCCTGATGGACAGTGATGTCCGGTCGCATGGGAATGTCGGTCCGATGAGTTCTGTGCTTCAGGTTCTGACATGCTGATCTCACTCGGTCGTACACACTCACCACCTCCAGCCTCAACTGAAAACATAACCACCCTTTAACAATTGACATTTTTCACAATCCTGAGGGAAGTGATTCAAACGAGGCTTTGCAGCTGTATCAATTAGTCTTGTTACCAAATTTTTTGCATTTGAGTGGTGATTAATACTTTGCACCTTATTGTATTAGATCGTTTTAGTCTCTATTTTCTCTATTATTTTTGAGGATAGCTTCTTACAATTGTTTCCTAGTCATCTCATCTCACAATTCAAGATGCTGTTTGGGGGTTACCAAACGACTAAAACATAATTTCCAAGCAATTGAACCTAAAGAAATTCTGCATATACTTTGTTATATAGAGTTGTGCTCAGTTACCTGGTGGAGATCATCTCCGGCAGGGTACATGGAGTCGTCACATTCCATCTCGCTGTGTAGACTACGGTGACCGGACACAGAGGGGGTGCCAGACAGCAGGTCTAGTCTGTCCCGCAAACACGGCCCACCTCCTCGCAGCTCCTCTAGCTCACGCTGGTTCGCCAGCAGCTGTAATTAAATATACTTTATCACTTGGTGCTTTTCACAACCCGGAAGACATGATTACTTTTCTCATTACATGAGAGTATGGATAGTTTCTAGAAATGCTCTTCATTTCCTATAAATAACTCACCAGATTTCAAGATAACAAAAACCAATTTGGATGGACAAAAAGGTACAAATAGTACAACCACTTCAATACACTCTCCTACCTGACTCTCCTGCTCTCTGGTGGTTTTTCCAGCATCATGATTCTGTCGGTGGCCTCGTCAAGGGCGGCACTGAGAGAGTCTCTCTGTGTTACAACGTTGTGCAGTCTCCTCTCCATCTCACACTTCTTCTCGGACATTAGGTAAATCTAAAAACAAAATCCTTACACTTAGGTAAAATCCTGCTTCTATTAAAATATTGTAAAAGGTAAAGTTAGTCTAATGACTTGAGAAGACACCCACAAAAAACTTATTCTATCCTTACATTTTGGCATACATAATGTTAACTCTATTAGGACTCATAAAGTCCTGAGTGGAAAATGTGTAGTGATTTTACCTGGTACACTATATATTTGGTCTACCTGCCCAAAGTATACAAATCATAAGTTGCACAGTTGTTATAAATAAAAAAAATAACTCAAGGTTCAAATGCAGTTTTGGGTGAAACTGAGAACTCCAAAAATCAAAATAAACCAGGATTTTAGGAGAGCGTTAGACGTTTCAACGTTAAAAAACAATCCAAGATGTCTACTAATACTAGTGTTATAATTAATCATTTGATCGAAACCAAGAGGTATACTGACCTCATCCCGCAGCACTTCCAGGCTGGACTGGTGGTCCTGCAGACTAGACTTGCGCAGACTGCACTGGTCCCGTAGCGTTTGCAGCTCCATCGTCAGCTGGTCCTCTACTTTACTAGACTGCAACAAGTTACAGATAACACATTCAGCATTTGTTGACATACACAATTTGAACCTCAGTAGAACTCGATTTATCTGGATTATCAAATTTATATCAGTTTGTTAAAACTTTGCTATAACTTGAAATTTTACGCTAATTTCTGACAAATTTAGGCTAAAAAACGTGTTTCTTTTAGTGTTCTCTGAACAGTCACAGTATAAACATAAATCATATATAAAGAACTCCTTGATTTAAAGTTGTATTAGTATACAGTATAGTTAAAATAATAGTTATTAAACATATATATTATTAAAGAGAATCTTCAAGTTTTTGATTAAAATATAGTTCTATTATGATATTGATATCCTTCCTCAGATGATCAATGTCACGGATCTTCTCAGAATACACAATGTTTTTACATATCCCCAAAACAAAAAGTTTAGTGGAGTCAGATCTGGGCTCCTTGGTGGCCATGCAATTGGCCCACGTCTACCAATCCACCTGTTAGGAAAACGCTGTAGGCTATCAAGTTAGGAATAACACTTAGGAGCAAACCACTTAGGCCACCAAGGAGCCCAGATCTGACTCTACTAGAATTTTTCCTTTTGGGTATATGTAAAAAACATTGTGTATTCTGAGAAGATCCGTGACATTGATCATCTGAGGGAGAGGATTGTGAAGCTGTAGCATCCGTTACGCCTGATATGCTGTTGAATACCAGGGAAGAAACTAATTATCGTTGTAACAAATGGTGCTCATATAGAACTTTATTAGATATCAAAAAATTTGAGAAGATTCTTTAATAATATATATGTGTAATAACTATTATTTTAACTATACTGTATACTAATACAACTTTAAATCAAGGAGTTCTTTTAGAAACACCCGTACATTCAAAAATTTTGAAAAATCAAAACCACTTGGATAGCACAAATATTTTACCAAACGTTTGTAGACAAGTTATTTGTTTACTTCAAGGAGGCTTGCTGAGTTGGTTGAACAGTTGCATGCTGCTTAAGTTCTTAATACGGCAAGACATGTGCCGGTTACCCCCTTGCTCTTGAGTGGAGTGAGCTATGGTCGGGCCAGGTTTCGAGTTTGGCTTTCATAAACTAGAATACCCAAGTTCTTACAGTTTACAAGTTCAATAGAAGTGTAGTGGTACCTCTTTGATTTGAGCTGTCAGTCTTTGGTTCTGGTCGGTGAGTTCTGCGATGAAGAGCGCCTTCTGCTTCTCGATGGCCTTGAGGTCATGCTCTGTCTTCTGCAGCACCTTCTGCAGCTGCTGCACATCAGCCTGCAGCTCCAACGTCCTCGTGTCATACTCGGCCTGGCTCGACACTAGCTTGCGCCTCAGCAGGTGTCTGTCCTGCTCTATCACCTGCAAATATTGATCATACATGTTAGTCAAATGCACTGGTTGATTGACCAAATTGGAGTAGAGAAAGCCTTAGCCAGTAGGCCAAACTTAAAGACCTAAACCTTCACCACACCACAGGGACTCCCACCTCAGCAGGTTGAAGAGCTAGTGTTCTTTTAAAAAGGAAGAGACTCTTTTGCTCTGTCAATGAGTCAAAGATGTTTAGGGCAGTTCTGAGAGTTACTAAAGACGATCAAACAAAGTGTCATGCAAGGTTATTGTTTTCGCACTACTCAACCCGATCGAACACGACATCGCGAATATGGGGGTCTTACAAAATGTTTTCACCAGCTGGTAACGGATGGTATACGTTTGGTATTACTTGATGTCCGCTATGTCTTTGGTTGAGTGGAAGTAAATTATTCTCTGAAAATGTATTAATAATCATAAACTCAATTCCTACATGTATTAATCAAGCTGAATATAAATTCAAATCTGAATCCTGTTTATAGATATTTATTAATTCTATACACTTATTTTTGCCATTTTTTTTACTGGACCAAAAGTCTTTTTTGCCGCCACACCGTTTGTATAGGGATTTGTGTTATCACTGGTTATATAGCGTTATAATTTGAATACAAGTTTATAATTATTCGAATTTAAGCATACATTTCATATATAGTACTCGTATATTATATTGGTCCTTGATCAAATGAACGGATGAGTGAAGGACAGTATGTGTGCTTGGCCTAGTGGCAGTACAGGACTATGAACTTGACGATGTTTAGTCTATGGTTGCTAGGCAACGGGTAACTGACACAGGGTGGAACTATCGATAACCAAGCCACCGCACACTTCACAGTTCAAGTGGCAAAGGCCGCAGTGCACTTTACCTTGTACTTCTGAACTGTGAACACAAACAATCAAACAATGAGTGTTCTACGTTTTTGATGGGGCTTGACCTCAAAATGACCCTATAAAGAACGTGAAAACGTACTTAGGAAGTAGGAACATTCCAGGTGACCACACTGAAGGGAGTGGCCCGTGGCCAAAGCTCAGATGTATAGTGCGTGCTTCGCACTAAAGCAACCCAGGTTCGATTCCTGGGTGCAGTGATAACTTTTAACGATGACCACTCCCCGTGGTTTGGAAGTCACGTTAAGCAGCTGGCCCATTCCATTGGTCGGTGGGCTATTAAATATCCAATCTGGAGAACAGTCGGCCTTAGCTTGTAACAAGTCTACACCTCATCATCCACCAAAAACACTCAACACACTCACCCTTCATCGCATAATTACTTTAAAAGACCCTCAAGAAGTTGTCGGTGTCTCAAATCAAAGTAGATACAAAATAGTGCTGTCCTGGAAAAAATATGCACTCACAAGGTGTGTATTCTTTTAGGGGTGCTTGTGGGTTTCAGCGTTCACCTCCTCCTCAACAGCTGTTTCAGTAACAATTTTTTACCTTTCCTTTAGTTAATCTTTTTACCTAATGGAACCATTCCAAACTAAAATTGGCATAAAGTATCCTTATAAGCAGAATCAGATGCTGAACTATATTAATCTGCAGAATGTTGCGATCAGGCCTAAACATACGTAGATGAAATAATTATTAAAGAAATATTTGACAAACCATCCAAATTCCACACAGGCATTTTTATGTATGTGTGTCGTCTGTTATTTACAGCTTTATGAAACTGGTGTATTTTGCGGAATTTTCCCAACATGACGGTTTGTTATCTGTGGTACGCACATCACGATGATCCATTGTTTTCTGTTACAAGGTTTCTCTAAAATCACTCCCCTGCTTTACGTTATCTCTATCTGGATGTCCTTCGTGATTTGCTCTCGCAGTGATTGGTCACGAAGGAAAGTTTTGAGGAACGATTCCGGAATCGTGTTTTGCCTGGTGTGCCGTCACAGAAACAAAGTTCGAAACTCCCTACGAAAGAAATTGATGAAGAGGTAGGCTATTGTATTGATGTAGTTTGGTTTGGACATGCATTTTGTGTTTACAGCTTGCTTATCCTTCCACAAACACCTTTCAGCTAGAAGCGGCTAACTTGTGGAAGCCCACCGACTTGCAGTTTTAATACTTGTATTATTTACGCCGGTTAAATCGATGAGGGTAATTTTGGTTGAATGTCGGTAAAGTTAACGTTAGGAGTAGTTTGCTCTGAATTACGGTATTTTATACTATAAAAAAGCGAGACGTTCTGTAAACAAACCCCAAGCCGACACGCAGCTAAGTGCTAATTGGCCGCTGGCGTGAGTGAAGCGAATTTTCTTTGCAGTTACTATAATTCGCAAAGGAAATTTGCCTATCAAAGTGTTATCCTTATAAACAGCTGTTACGAAACCTCGTATGACCAACTCGATTACACAGGTTGGCTGGTTGAATCACAGGCTGGCGCGGTTTGGGAATTATAATGCCAGACTTGGAGAAGAGGCGGACTCACACTCCTAATTCTTCACGGTCGTGCTGGACTGCTGGGCGTGTGGCGGGAAAAATTCCCTGAAATATTCCCTCATATTTCCCTCAATTGAGAAATTCAATGCAGGGATAGGAACTGAAAAGACGTGTATGTAAGGGAATACGTTTAGACGTGTGTAGGAAGGAATATAAAGAAGATTCGTGTTAATGTTTTCTATAAGGAAGAACTTTTCTGTAAGGAAGATGTTTTTCTAAGGAAGATTTGCACCATTTCGTATTGGTAACCACTTTTACAATATGGCAGATACGCATAGCATTAGAAGTCTGTAGATTTTTATAGGTGTTTCTTGTTTTAGATATTTCTGAAAAACACTTTTAATAAACTAGCTACTATGATTGCTCAGAAGTATTTCTGTGGGTAGCATTTCATTTGATTTTATAGGTGTTTTAAGTTGAGTTGCTATTTTTATACAATGTCTTGTGTTTACAACTAATGCCTTAACCGGCGAAAGGGCTTTTGCTTTTAAATTAAACCGTTTTTAAATGAGTAATAATTTAAATTTTACCGGTGTTTTTGGCTTTAGATATTACAGTTTACAGTACAATGTTAAATGCTACGAACATCTTTTAATAAACAACTATGACTGTACAAAAGTATTTCTGTGAGTAGCAAGTTAAAAAAACTAAGCAAAAAAATTCCCTTAAGAAAAATAATCCAGTACAATAAATTATCCTAATATCTCACACATGTTGAGAGTGATTGTCCTATCAGGCGAGACACGCGGAAGTGATGCAGCAGACAGCAGTGAGTGAAGATTGGTCGTGTGCAATTTGTGATCTATAATTGGCACCTCTGTCCAGTGTATTGGCTGCATTACATCTCTTCTGACTTGTAATCAGGCTTTCACCGACACCAACACCTCGCCGTGGTGGTGCTCCATCGTTCATAGTCCACTCATCACATACTGAGTGAATTAACTTGGAGTTATCAGTTTTAAATATTTCTAAATACATTACAATAAAGTGTTTATGTTCGTGCGTAAAATTCTGCACTCAGACTAAGATAGATTTTTTGAGGTCACCGTTTAAATTGTCTTTCCATTTATTTTCGGTGTTCTTCAGTTCATCAGAGTTCAGCACCTACGTAATTAGTTTTCGTTCAGTAACTGCAAGGTGATGAAATGGAATTAAGTAGATGAACAAGATATGTATATCGCAGATGAATTTAGAAAAAAAAAACTGATTTATAAGTGTATGAAGAAGTGAGTGCGGTTGCTGATGAGGGTTCCATTAGAAGACGCTATTTCGTTGGGATTAACAGAAAAGAAGATTTATTTCGGGTCCAACTATTCGTTTTGAAATTAAAATAGACCAACCAAAATCAGTGAATTAAGAAAAAAAAAAACATTAAGTCCTTAGTCACATAATTCGGACAAATACAACATTCCAAATGTTCAAGTTATCGGACTATTGATTGGTGCCAGAGGACTGTTCCAAAAACTTTTAGTGAGTTCTGGCAAGCAGAAATTTTAGTAAAGAAACATAAAATTCAATTTCATTAGTGTGTGAAAGAAATTCTATGGATATTTTAAGACACTATGTTTATAGCAAAAATAGCCTAAATTGATAAGTATTTTTTGTTTATGCAGCTTACAATGTGTAAGAAAATGTTGATGTTTATTGCGGTTAAAACTCGACTTTTCAAACGTTTACTTGCAGGGCTGTCTTTGTTAAGGAATTCACGGAACCCTGATGACTTGTTTCTGATTAGAACACGTCCCATATTGAAAGGTATGATTTATCTTTGATTGGCAAAATTAATTTCGGATTTACTGGTTTACCTCGAGGACTAAAATCAAACTAGATCAAAAGTATAGCATCATAGACGTAATGAACACTGTGTTCCTTTTTGGAATGGGTTTCCAATCTCAAGTTGAGTTTTCCGTACAGAGAAAGTAAAATGTCTCGCACTACAGCTACCTACTATAGTAGAGCTGGATCATTAACTATGTACAGACCTCAGAACTGAGACCAAGGGTTAAACATCAATATAACGATTTGCTACAGATTGTTTCTTGTTGCGGAATAAACAGAGAAAGCAAAGCTTGTTATGGTATTTGTTTCAGTGAAACCGCCACTCCCGGGAAAGGATAATGCGGATATTAAATTATTATAATTCAATCTCGCTTTCCTTGTTTCCTGGTTAGTAGAGTTTCAAACAAGGCTCCGTTCTACCATTAAATATTGAGGAATCCAATGCCTCTTTATAGACTCAGATCTGATTTGTAAGACCTACTTGCATTTTTACGTCTTCGAATAAAAGTATAAGTTACTAATGAGTTTAGCTAAAAATTTATTCGAAGGAAAACTAGACCAACAGTGGTTAATTTATTCGATAAAAATTTAAAACACGTTCAAACCTATTTTTTTTATGTAAGGACAATTTAAAAATTACTGTACGGATGTAAAACTTACATCATTATACCTTAATGTAGTTCAAGTTTTGTTTCTCATGAATTCGTTAATGCCATTTTTTATTTACCTGTAGTTTAAAACCAAAGCACACCCTTGCACTTAACAGGGATGGTTGAACCACAGACAAATGAACTATAGATTCCATTAGTCTATGATTGAACGTCATTAAAATACACGGGTGTAGCTCACCAGCTTCATTACACAATGATTTGGACGAGTATACGTTTGATGTCAAGCACGTTCACGTAGCAGGAGCAGAAGCAGGAGATGTCGTATATTTCACTTTACGGTCCAGAACATTCTCCTGAGACACGGGAAAGTTCTAGTGACACAGTCGCACTCTACTTCATGTTAACACTACAATGCTGTCGATGTAGGAGTGCCCATTGCTCAAAGCTTGGTCGCGGAATCAAAACATGCACATTGCACAAACATTTCAAATTCAACTATAAACAATCCCAATCTTACATTGTTCTTGCATATCATTTCAATGTCTTGAACTAATTGATATTATGTAGATAGAAAGGAAATTCGTTATGCGTAAGATCTAGAAGCACACAGCAACAATGGACGAACTATAGTGGTGCGTCTTTGTCAGAATTCATCATCAGCAGTTTCTCCTCTTTCATGTGAGGTAATTTACTTTTTCCACTCGACAAATCTGTCTTTCTCTGACTGTACAATGGACAATGTCCATCATAGAGAATCGTAGTCTTTGTGAATAAGTCTTTGATTTCCTAAAATTAAGTCATTTAGGTGATATTGTTATTGTAAGTCAATTCGTCAATCGCCTTGGTAGTTATTACAATGAATGTTAGTCCTATTTTATATTTCGAAGATATTAGTGAGTTCAAGTAGACTAAAACTAAATACGAATTCGTCATATTCATACTGGATGACAACTCATTCAAGATTCGGAATATTCACCAATACATATCAATCTCTAATTGTTGTGTATGATAAAGAGAAACTGCCAAAAGAGCTTTTACACCAACATCAGCTACAACTACAGCTTTTTCAACATCCATTTCAACGATGGTTTATTGATGGTCTCCATTGACTCGTGCAACATTGTATCACAGTTACCTGTGATCTAAATGCTGAAAATGAGGTCGGGTCAGATAGAGGAGGATTTATGGCACAAGTTGGAGGAGGTTTGTTATTGTGCACTCTGCGGTCTGCGCAACAGAGATGCGTGACTCCTCTGCTCCGACACCACCTGGCACCTGGTACGGAACACCCTGTACACCCACCACACGTTCTATGTTCAACCTCATCTTTCATACGTATAAATAAACTGACAACGTTACCATATATGTATACGTTCCAAACCTAAAACTGGTCAAATACCTTTTAAAAATATCCATGCAAATTACAGTATGTACTTTTACATACTTTACCATAGTATTTTAAAGGGGACGCTCGAGAGCGACAGCTTCGCTAAATTTAGGAAACAGACACCTTTTCATAGAGATACACTCATTTGGAAATAAATAAAACCACGTTCAGAAGTTAACAATTCTTCTGGAGACTTTTAAGTCTGAAAGTCGAGAAATCAGTTACTTTTATTGAGCCAATAGACAATTTACAAGTTACAGGCTAAGTCAAAATGAAACCATGTGACTGTTATTAGTGCGTTCGAACAAGACAAAGTAAATAAATCTCAAAATAAAATACTGCAGAATAAATCTGTAATTCTACTTGTAAGTCAAAATAGAAGTTAGAACAAGATTTATATGTACAGCACCGAGACGAATGTTATTAGTCTCTTCTCATCTCCCAAACCGGTCGTGCAAAGTTAAATTGAAAATAAAAAGGGTAGCACTACTCTGTTTTTCATTCTTTGAATAATTACAAACTATATACTAGGAAACAATGACAAGGGAATTATTTACATATAATACAACACATTCGAATAGTTGGCTTCAAGAAATTCTTTTGTGCTAAAACTAATTTTTTCACCATTTTTTTAAGTTTTTCAAACTTTGATCGTTCTAAGTTTCTGAATTGTTTAAAAGTCGTATTACATAAACATATGCGATTGAGGAGAAGCCATCAGCAACTACTAGGTAGTCTGAGGGCCACAGCTCAACCAGACTTATACAAAGTATAGAACCTCTGTCCTGGCCCTGAAACATTTTCTCTATACGGACATGTTGCGTCACTCTCAAGAGGAGTACCAATTAAATCAAACTAATTTAACATATAAAAAAAGTGTATTACAAGTTTTTAATGTTGATTTTTGAGATTTGATATTAGTTTTCTTCATAGTATCCACCTTCTGCTTTAGGACGTTACACGAGTATAACTGATACTATTTCTTTCCAGTATAAACAACTTTTGTCTACACAGCACATCAGTTATAATAAATCCTCTGTAAAATGCAAATATCGCGAACATACTGTCGAGTCCAGGCGGGTATTGTTCCAGCAAGGCAGTGAAACCCAGCTCAAGGGAAAGGGGATCGAATCCGCGTCGTACTGTGACTGTGGCCTACATTACGTCACCAACACATCACTGTCAACACCGGGGCAGTGCTGCCAACCGATAGCTGTACCCAGCGAATGTAGAGCATTGCGTACTGTATGAAATGTTTCATCAAAAGCGCGAACATCATTGAGCCATTTCCATTGACCTTATTATCTCCACTTCTCATCTGTTTCCTTGCACGGAAAGAACTTTAAGGCAGAGATTGCTTAGGTATGTTTTAAGAACCGCCTTTTAAAAATGTAATAAGATAATTTTTTAGGGAAATAACTTTACACATTCTCACATAACTGTACACTTTTACGCAGTAGAAAGTTAGAAAAAAGGTGTTCGCTGACTACATATAACCGTAAATTACGAACTATACTAAACATTATTAAAAACTTTGCTTTCAGGAAACTTTCAGACAAATTTTACGTGGTAACTATTGAGTATATATTAGATATGGGTAAGTAAAAATGCACTGAAATATTCCGACAAAAAGGAGGAAATTTCAAGGCCCATTTTTTTTTACATTTGATAAGTAATTTTGTTTTCTCAAATTCAGTGTTTATGGTTCTTTTATTCATAACCCATTGGCGATTCTATGGAGCTACTGTATAGGTACTGTACTCGGTTAGGTAAATAAGTTTTGTTACAGCTGTAATTATCAGTCATTATAGCTTCCTATTTTCAAATTTCAATCAGCGTCTGCTGTCTAGTGTGTATTTTTATCCATCCTTATAACTTGTTTTGACACACCGACCACTTTAGAGGATATTCGAAGGTGAATATGGGATGAAAGTTGAGTGCGTTTAGTGTTTTGATGGATGGTGGGTGTGTTTTTTTAACTACGGTCAGTTTTTTCCAGATTACGACATTAATTAATAGCCCAGTTGTTAAAGGAAATGGACTAACGTGACTTCCGAACCACGAGGAGCAAGCAGGGTAAAAAAGCAGCGCTGGGAATTAAACTCTGGCCGTTTTGTACCGCTGACCTATATAGCCACCGTTTATATCACAGCCCTCCAGGCCAGAATTTGTTGACTGTTTGCAAATTTAGTTTTTGATTTTTTAACTAAAAAATGTAACATAATCATTCATCCGTTTTCACACAAGAGTGCAACGGACCAATCAGTAATGCATGACGCGTACTGGAAGACAATGGAAATGAGAGGATTGTCTTACCCCCTCCCTCCCCCCCGGTGTAAGACCGAGGCTGGAGGTCACGACTGACGGGGACCTCGGCATGAGTGGCGAGCAAGGGCGCATTGTACACGGGCCAGGGACCGGAGTCAGGAACTGTCGCGCTGGAGACAAAGCTCCAAGACTCCAGGATAGTTTGCTAATTCCGGGGAGAGGAATAAGGACTATATCAGAGAAGTAAATGACCCAATCTGGGGAACAGTCGGCCCTGGATTGTAACAAGACTACACCTCATCATCCATTAAAACATTCATCACACTCATCGACACCATTATGCCTTATTCACCTTAAAATACCCTCTAAGAGTGGTCGGTGTCTCAAAGCGAAGTAAAGTATATGGATAACGAAAAGGCTAAGAAAAAAGTGATACGACGAAATATTTTAGCTGATTTCTCCAAGTCTATAACATCGATGTCTCGAAGGCAGTAACATCAATGACACCTGTGTGTGATAATTAATAATAATTATTTATTTAGTCAATTTACAAAACATTGTTTGTGTTGACAAACAAACATACTACAAGTATGTGTATATTAAAAAAAGATAAAACCACTAGTAACAGCAAAATATATAGGGCCTAACAGTTTAAAAGTAAACTAAATTTATGACGTTGATAAACTATTTCGATCCATAAACTCACCTAAACTGTAGAACGAACCGTTAACTAAATAAGATTTTAATTTGTTTTTGAAACTTTTTGAGCCCGTTAATAATTTGATTTCATCTGGAAGTGATTGGAACAACTTTATACCGGCCTGAGAAGGTAGTTTTTCGAACAAACAAAGACGGTGTGGGTTTGATCTGAAATCGTTCCTATGTCGCGTGTCATAATTATGTACGTCAATGCCTTGTTGTAGAGCACACTTATGATCAACTGGTATTAAATAAAACATATGGTAAACATGTGGCTGGATAATCAAATTCACAGTTCTGATTTTATGTTCAGCAAATTCTAGTTAGCTCTTGAATACATGCACGTTGTTGTGGTGCTGACGCCTTAAGTACTTGTCTGATAATACAATTTATTGTTTTTTATAATCGTTGTTTTTAAAACAACAGGAATGATGGATGTATGATTGTTCGTCGTAGGCTTTTGTCTGATCCAGTCATTCCATGTCTCATAACCGATATCATCTGTTGTTATCCACGTTCTGCCGATATTCTAGATTAAGATAAAAGTCAGTAGAATACCGCTGTCTTAATACGAAAATGGTAGATGAATGTATACTGGGAAATTAAATGTTAAGATTTGTCACGAAGATACGACAATCATGTCAAGTCTGTGATCCCACGTAGGTGTGAATATAGTATGATTAACTGCCCAGCTGTTAAAGTGACCACCACCGCAGGTCTGAATATCATAAACAACGTGATTGGTCCGTATAGTGAGTTACGTCATCGTCATAAACTTGCTTCGCTCCGCATCTATATCAACGAACACCAACGCGAGTTCTCTGCCTGGAGGCGAACACGTTGAAATTATAGTTTGATTATCAATCTCGAATATAAAAAGGTTGTTATACCAATGGGTATTATAGAGGCTATAAGTTTGACCTAATGTTATGTTCAGTTATTAGTCCCTTTTGAGCGATTTATTTGTTCTCGTGGTTAGTAATAATTACAATCATGAAAGAATCTGTAACATTTTCCACGCCAGCTTTTAGTTACATTGAATCGTTCTTTGTTTGCATCACTACTTAAAACCGATTATCCAAATAGCGACAACATACTCATATGAATCTTTAAGGGTAGTGCGCCTATAAATTCAGTAGTTATACACCCCTTACGGCCTGCTGTAAATTTTCATGTATGCATTTGGTGAATTTACATTTACCAAGGGCTCTCCGAAAGCATACTAGTACTGTAAAATAAAAAACAAAATAAGTTTTATGAGTCAAAATGCTAATACTAAAGTCGCCGACTTAATATTTTTTTTTACAATATAACAATCTTTAGTATTGAGCCATATAAAATTGTGTTGGTACATCATGGTACATTATAATAACAAAAAATTCTTGTAACAAGAAAAACTCCACTAGCCTTATAATACCAATAATTTTAAAACTTATTTGATTAGAAAATAACTATGAAAATTGTCCAGACTTTTAAGTAGTAAACGAGTGCTCTATTCTTTTAAGTTGATTTCTATATTCTTTTAAGAAGTAAAAGAACTCTTCTATACTAAAAAAGTTGGATACAAGGTAGCTTTTTAAATTTTGTTTTTAATAATTTAGAGTGTTGAAGAATTTGTACATGTAAGGGTAGTTTTTGAAACAATAATATCCCTGCTAGTGATGGTAACTTTTTAAGTAATTCCAGTCTATGGTATTCAACTCTGTAGTTGTCTGCCGACCGCGTACCATGATTATGAACTTCATTGCCTTGTACAAAACGGCATTTATCGAGGCAGAATAAGGTAGTTTCGTAAATGTAAATTGATGGAAAAGTAAGAATGTTTAGTCTTTTGAACGAATTTCGGCACGAATCTCTTAGATTAAGATTTTCTAAGGTCCAGACGGCATATTTCTGTAATAAAAATAGCATACAGTACTTATTTTCGTTTTAGCACAGTTTCCCCATAAACATGTTCCATATTCGAGATGCGGAAAAACACCATGATATGCTATTTTAAAAATTTCTCTGGAACAATAACCTGCTAGGTTTCTGAGCATAATTAATTACGTAGGAAGAGATGGGCTTGAGCAAGGTAACATGTTTTGTTTTAGTAGATCCAACCACAAAAAATGGACCTGAGTGTCCCCGGAAATAGCTCATTATACATTTCCGACTTATGGCATATGACATTCATGTTCCGGGCTATGGTGTCGTGTTATGGACCCCTCCCCTCACTGCATCTGTAACGACGTCACCAGTACGCCCCTTGGCTGGTGACCACGAGCTGTGAACTGTGTCTCCTCTTCTTCCCTCTCTTCTTCAACATCTACAGGCGTCATCTGAATTCTTAACACACTTTTATTTGTGGTATATAATTTAAAGGGGTTACTTTAGGCAGTTTGCAATTCGCTGCGATTCCTTTACTTCGATATCCGAATTCCAGCGAATGTCGATTTGACGTTGAAAGAAAACAAAGTAAAATCACCTCCTCAAGAGGCGGCCGCGGGTCCTTCTCTGAACACCCTTTATAACATGGAGTAAAGCTGCCGACAAAGTTTTTAACTAGTTAATGTTAATAAGTAAAACGTCTTTTCTCTGGGAGAATAGAGTTAGTGAGGCTGCTGCATTAACATTCTGAAAATTGTACTTTTGTCAACAAATGAAGTTTTATTAGGTTATTTAAAACTTGATTTCCTCTTAGGAACATAGAACTCAAAATGTCCTAATAAGTATTTATTTGGCAAGGAAGTTTTACGTTTTTCTTTTATATGCTGCAGCATTAATGGATCTATGCTTCCAGTTTTCACTTTTCTCATTTTTCTCGAACACTATATGGCCACCCTTAAAGCAATCGAATTTGGAATATTGTAAGTTCTGTAGTAGAGCTCAAATTTGACGTGTAACAAGAATCCATCGTTCGTTAAAATAAAACAATTATAAACTAAAATTTTGTTTTGAAGAAAATCCGTTCAAACAAACACCAACTCGTAACACAGAATTATAGGATAGTTCTCCAGGCCAGCACAAGAGGCTGCGAGGACAGTATACCGGAACCGTATGTGGATCAAGTATCTGGATTACGGTAACAGGTTATCCTCACATAACAGTTACAGCGGAGTGGTAACGGGTAACGCACGATTACAGATGACTTGTGCTCTTCTTTATGCTCAACCTGTAACCTGCCAGTCGTTCATCGAGTCAATGCCGTTGTCAACTGGGAATCCCCAACAACCCATTCTATTCTTCGTCTTCGCTAAACCATGCCACTGTCATGTTTTATGTTTTGTGTACGGGTAAGAGAGAAATTAACGTATTATGAACGATCTGTTCTTCCGTGCGCTTGCTTAACCCTGTATTGTTAAATTCACGAGTCTAAATTCGAACTCATCGCCAACTAGACTTTGGTCACTAGGATGGATCCTAGGTTTTATAATTTTATCGTAGACAAACGTTTGAAAGCTTTAAAAGTTATAATTTGTACAGCGTAAACCTGAACAAGTGTCCTGTGTGTTTACATATTAAGTCATATATTTGCCGTCTACCTTAAACAAATATCAACGACCGATGACAAAATGAGAAACTACCTATTCTTCAAGTATTGTGAAAGAATTTATTATAATTAATTTACCACTTCCCATTTCTTTATTCTGTTGACTCTTGTTTTGTTCTGCTCAACACCTGCGCTGGGGGAAAAAGATGCAAATAGAAATTGTTCAATTGGTTTTTTGGTGCTTCCCATATACAAGGTGAGTTTAAAATTCCCTCCCCCACCTTAACTTTTGAAAAGTTTTTTAAACCCCTATGGGGAATGTTAATTTTATATGATTTTGAAGTTTGTTTTGACGTACTTTGCGTCATCCACCCCACCCAAAATCCGGTGGGGAGTGCCCCCAAAATTTTTAAATACAAACTACCTTTGTGAAACCTTAATAGAAAGGGAATTTCAATTCAAATTGAGCGATGCAAAAAGTTGTTATCTTGACTCGTTTTTTTTGTAATACCTATTTAAAGATAACAAGAAACCCGGTATAAAGTGCTACAATTCACAAATGACAAATTTTTTAAAAAGATACCATATGAGATTATGTTATAGGAATGTGATGTTTCCCTCAAAAGATGTACTTATAATATTTCCAAAATGATCTACCACAAAACAAGGATAAACCCGAACAGCACTCAGAATGTATTTGCTCAACACGGAAACAGTTTCAGCACGACGATCTGTGCAAACTACGTGATTCCTGTCACCACACTCTTATCTCATCTCTGGACCATTCCAGATCACCTCTCATTTGCCGCATAATTCCGGCGACACATTGTTCCCCAGTGCGCTCACCTACAATACACAGTGCAGTCGCTCTAACTTTGCATCTGGTGTTGGTTAGACATGGGTTTTGTGCCATCTTGTCTTCAATAGTTGTAAAAACATAACTAATATAGTTTTCCGCTAGCTTTAACGCTCATTTCTGCAGCTACAATTTGGCCAATTACAATTATTTTTAGATGGGAAAAGTTTTCTTAATACGCCAAGTAGTTCAAAAACCTTTATGTACAGGTTATCGTTGTACGTAAACAGTGGACAGGTCTCGCTGCTTTTTTATAAAATGGCCCTCATATTGAACACTTATACAGTTTTGATTGGATTATTTGTTAGTAATGAGATACGATATGGGCTAAGCCTAAAATAATAGAAGGGTGGGATGCTGGAGTCACTACCAAACTTATCTTCATTCTTCTTTTTATAGGATATACCGCAAGAATGTTATTCCCGACACTGTGTCAAATACACGTTAAACATATTTTAACCAATTCAAACGAAGACAAGATTTACTACTAGTTCAGCAGTTTCCATAAAATACTTTTGTGAACGAACATCCAGTCTTACTTGCACATCGCTGTGTAGTAACTTCTTTTAGTAACCAGCCAAACTTTTAGTCAAGAATCCATCAAGGATACTTACCAAACATCTGACCAGTCTTAGTCGCCAGAACATCAGACTGGTAATAGCTTATATCACAGGGCATGGGCACTTCAGAAATCACCTAGAAAAAATGGGTCTCTACACAGGAGATACCAGATGTAGGCTATGTGAGCGTACTCCTGAATCCGCAAAACACATTCTTATTGAATGCGAGTCCCTGGAGGCCAGGAGAAGGGTCTTCTAGGTCTCGGGAGTGGCAGGAGGTACACCCATCAGAATTGGGTAGCGCGATCCTCGAGCTTTGCAAGCAAACGGGGGTGGGGCTGCGTAATTAGGAGAAAAGGGAGCCAGCACAATAAACCAAAGGGTTGACGTGCGCGTGGTCCTGAACCACTAATTTTCCCCATCCAATCTAATCTAATCTAACTTCTTTTAGTAACTCGTAACTACGGAATCGGTTCTGGTGAATTTTTTTGAAGGGCTTAAAGCCGATGTCCATTTCTCGGGGGTTTTATCAATAAAATTAAGAGTGACAAAATAGTTGTACACGAAAGTAGAATAAAGACCTTGGGCATACCGTAACACCAATTACCCAAGAACGTTTTTGCTTCCTCCCCTTGAGAGAAATTTCAGAGATAACATGGGAATGTTGTCTGGATATATATTTTCAGCACGCATCCACGTATTCAGCTACTGCCTTGATGTGTAACTATGTTGAGGTGTCCCTTGTCGCAACCCCGGTGGAACGGATCCGCTCAGGCCACTCTGCTGTGTTTACCATTTAGAAAGCGTGGTTCCACCAACCGGCTCCACCACAAACTGCAAACATCCGACACCACATACAAGTAACCATTGTACTTGTACTTGTGGATGATCAACTCCAGAGCAGTCACACTGAACTCTACTTTAGAAGCTGTCACCAGCTATACGAGTAGGTGTAAGAAGTTTGCTGTATATCAACAATAAATCAGCTGATATTTTGAATTGTAAAACTACTTTGGCACACAACAAACTTCATATATATGGCTAGCAGGCATACTGCCCAACTGTGGCCTGGAACTGTCAACTGTCAACGTAGTAAAGATGCGTCCCTAATAAGAATGGAGGGGGCTTCTTAGAGAAAGCAATTTTTTTAGGCTGTCCCTAAAAAAAATGGCGGTTTTTGCAAGAAACACTGTGTGTTCGGACTTCGATTTAACTTGGTATATAAATTTATGACACCGTCTATGTACATTTATGAACATCTTGTCTAACATGTTCACCGAAGAACAACAAAATCCAATTAGCCAGGCTAAGATGGCGGATCAAAAACTATTTCCCGCCGCTATCTTGGTCTGGTAGAACGCGTTTTGTTGATTTTTGGTACATATTTTAGGTTTGGTGCTATACATGTTTATACCGAGCTGAATCTAATAATCATCATAATTTTAATTCATAGATGCAGTTATACAGCACAATCTTCCATTTTTGGGGGAAACGCCCCCCCTCAAAGTTCACTTCCGATTTTTTGGTTAACTGAATCACTAAATCCCTATTTGAGATGCCGACCACTCTCATAAGGGTATTTTAAGGCAAATATGTGGTGAAGGATGGGTGTGATGAGTAGTAGTAATGAGTTTATGAGGTGTAGTCTTGTTACAAACTATGGCCGACTCTTCCTTAGAATGGGTCATTAATTAATAGCCCAATGACCAATGGAAATACAAGGACCAACGGCTTAACGTGACTTCAGAACCACGCAGGTGATGGTCTGCGATGGAACGAGGAAACGATGTCTAAACGATGGTGGAGTTGATGCGGGTATCATCAGATGATCACTGAGACTATCTGAGCCGCTTTAGACCTATATCATCCTCAAAACCTGACCTCCATGAAGCTGGATTACAGGACCACGCCACGAGTCCCAGTCAAACTAAACTAAACCAACAATTGACAAAAGAATACAAATGTCGTGAAAATCGGACAAAGAATACAACCTGTAGAGTGGCCCCACAAACTCGTTCATACTTATAAAGTCTCAGGTTGGGAAGCTTAAAGCTGTAGTAAACCGTTTTGTACTACGGCATTTCATTCTAAGTGGCGATAGAAATAAATAGCTTTATTTCGTATGGAAATTCACAAATAGTTATATTTAGCTTGCTCTTTCGTAATAGCAAAACTCACAACACCAAAATCAAACAATCGACACAACTGACAATCGACCATGGTGAATGCGAGTGAAGAATCGACTTGAGTTACACTGTACAGACCTCCACCGTGACAGGTTTATTGGCGATACGGGCCCACTGTTTGTAAATAACTCCTCTCAGACCGAGTTCAGTTTGTCTTGACGTGTTTTGTGCTTTGGTTTGGAAACATATCGACGCTTGTTTACTAGATTGATTGGTTTATTTATGCTTCCACGTCAGGAAACGTTCAGTTTGCCAAATTACAGAGTGCTTCTCTTTGTTGATTTCCTGTGTCGTGCAGCTGTCTTTGATAGCAATTATTTCTGGCTGCAATTTTTATTGTTTAGTCTGGAGTGAGATTTGGCAAAACTGTGTGGTTTTAGCAAATTTGGATTATATTGGTTTCCCAAGTCAGATAATATTTTGTGTTTATCGTTGTTTATGTGCATGTAAATATTTAGTTGGAATTAAATTTGAAGCAATTTTGTTAACCTATACACTACGACTCAGATCAAAACAGCCAACTATCATAAACTAGCATGTAACTTTTTTCTATTCCAACCATTCCTCTTAATTAGCAAAAGTCTTTCTTAGCCAGTATCAAGCCCCATTTTATTCATTTTTTTTCAAAAACACATTCTAATGAAGTCAATTATGAATGTTTAGAGATCTAGACTTCATATTTTCCATTCCATTTTCGATGCTATTATTATTTTCACTATAGGTCTAAGATAAAAATATTCATGCGGACGTTTTCCATGGGTTTTAAGGAAGAAGAAAACACGACATTTATAAAATCAATTTCTAGATCGTGCTCCCCTAGTTCACTAAAAAACTAAAAAAATCCTTAACAATATTTCAGTATAAAAATTTTACCATCGTCAACAACTAACTTCAAACAAAGAATAGGTCTGAGAACTTTGTGTATAGTAAAATAAGTTCTTTTTTAAATTGGTTTAGTTTTAGTAACAAGTAAATAGTTTGAATTTAGGTACAATAAAACTTTAAACAATAAAGAAACTCTTTTAGCCTTATTGTTAATCATAATTATTCAAAAAGGTCACAAATAGATATTTGTATAGGGTCTACTAGTAGTAAATTGGTTGTTTTTTCACTCTCTAAAGCATATTTCTTCTTAAGGTCTCCGATTGGATGATTTTAAACCTCCTCTGACATAAACGGACCTC
Source organism: Matsumurasca onukii (assembly GCA_018831715.1). NCBI lineage: Eukaryota > Metazoa > Arthropoda > Insecta > Hemiptera > Cicadellidae > Matsumurasca > Matsumurasca onukii. The sequence continues at coordinate 19,716,307 of CM032065.1, forward strand.
TCACTCACACTAGGAACAGAGAACGACTCACTACTGCGGAAAAGCCAACCACAGGAAGGTTAGCGGACACGGTCTTGTTGCTACAGTCCACAGATAATCTGTTCCTAGATAAACAAACGTCAGTCAGCTGTTTTTCTGCGCATGCGCCGTGGTTTCTCCGGCCTCACGCCCCGCGCCTGCGCACAATACACAGAGTACATCTGCTCGCCAGACCGCAAAATTGTGCTGAAAGCGAAAACTCGCTGTTACAATATTTGTTATTGTGATGCCAGTCTTGTTTTCGCTCGCTCGTTAGTCCGGAATAATGGTCTGATGTCATGGAGGAAGCGAGTGAAAATTGTTCAGTGATTAAAGCAAGATTGTGAAGTCACTTTGTGGTATTTTCATTGGAATTTGTACAGGTAAAGGAGAGCTGTAAAACATAAATTAAAACGTGTACGGACAAAAATCACAATTCATATGAAGAAAATTCAAACCAGTTTTGTGAGAAAGTCAGCTGATAAGAGCTTTATTCTCTGCTAGAATAAATAAGTATGTACTACACTTTGAATCACATTATATAATTTAGCAACTGATGTTAACGAAGCTGTTTTTTTTTTCTTGGTCAATTACTACTTTTCCAGAATTTATTCTACTACAGGGTGTCAATTAAGTCTGGAGACGATTCAATAACTTTAAAAGATAAACGCACCAAACTTTACAGCCCTTTTCAAAGAACTAAATAGTAAATACTACCTTTTATTATGACGTATCCTATTTCTATAATAGATCAATTGAAAAAGGTATTCTTATACTTAATTTTCTACGTACTGGAACTAATTTTCTACGTATGATGGGGAAAGTAGATCTAATTTTGCAGATGGCTATAGGACACTGCATATAGTTAAAAAGTGATTTTCCAACACAAACAATTCCGCAAACTGCACTTATAAAAATTGTTAAATGAAAAGTTATTGCCGTTAAAAGTTTTGATAAACTGCAAAACAAAGAACTTTAAACAGAGTCTTAGAAGCAGAAGAGGGCTTCCGTATGCAAAACATTACGACAAAATAAAAGGTAGTTTTCAGCCAAAATAATGCTGAAAACAGAGTTTTTAACAAACTTGTCTATTAAATGTTGTTGCCGTTAAAACCTTTAAACTTTAAATGGCAATAACCTTTAATTTAATAGTTTTATAATTGCAGTTTGCGGGTCTGTTTGTGTTGAAATAATATCTTTTCAACTATATGCAATGTCCTATAGCCATCTGAAAATCCGCTCTACGAACCTCCAGCGGGTGCACCCCACTGGCGCCATCGGATCAACAACTACGTAGGAAAGTCGTCCTCAGATAAGGTTTGTAAAATTTATCTTGCGCCGTTCAAAACGTATTAATCGTCTCCAGACTTAAATTTACACCCTGTATATTTGGTTAGACTAATTGCCAAACAACATAGTGCGTGCGTCTTGCCATTAAATGGATTCTTTGTTTAATCACCGGTAATGAATGATTGGCAGAAGCTTGCATTAAGCTGCCAACTGGGGACATGCAAACTGCGACCTACTAGTAGAACAGAGGACCTAGCCCATTACCTTCCCTTGCGGCACTCTCCTAGAGGACGGACATCCGGTAATATACAGTCCTTCGCCAGGGAAAGGAGCTAAAAGCTACAATTTGCATTTTAGAGAGGCGGGCTTTTTTGTGAAACGGAAAGGGTTTTGCAACGAGCCGAGGTATAATTTCTTTGAAAAGACATAATTGACGTCGCAATTCATTATACAACTATCGTTTATCTGTTCCTACACAAAGATACGAGTAGAGAAGTCCAACATCACAATATTAAAAGGAAACTGTACTGGCGTCATAATGTTTTTCTTGCGAAATGAGTATATTTGGAACAAAATAAAGTTGGTTTGTTTGTCTTCATTCTTTCAATTTTTGTGTATAATTTAAGTCATTGCACCAGCATAAAGCCTATACAAACCCCTTTTCATACAAATTACAACTGTATTCAGTGTCCTATTTTAATCGAAGTAACTGTCCTAAATCTTAACACAATAGTTGTCTAAATGTAAAATCAGTTTTATTTTAAGTTACTATTCCTCTTTGATTATAGTACAATTATAATCAAAGAGAAATAGTACTCGTATTTAAAGAAGCTTCGTTATGGCTACTTACTTACTAGCGTACTTCCACTATTTTGGTATATTCACTTTAGTGTTAAATATTAGAGGAATACGCTTTAGTTTCTTAATTTTGTGGGTTATTCAGACACAACTCAGAATTTAAATGTAGACCTAATATAACACTGCCCTTTTCTAAGTCATAAATAGCTAAGAAAATACCTGATTTGCTGATGGATATAACGAATTAGGTGCCCAACACAGTGGTAACCGTCCTCCATTGTGCAACGGCACTATACTAGTAGGCAATGACCATTTAATGAGCGGATTGCAAGGACGCGTGTAGGGCGTGGTAGGCAGAAGAGTAGATACTTCCTGGTCTGGCAGTCCCACAGGGGAAAGTACTGGTACTTGATATACAGGACTGCCAACTGCAACCGGTGCAATGATAAATGCTATCTGCAGCTGCAAAGTTGGAGAACCTGCTTCTCTCATGTTAGGTTCAGTTTAATCAGCTGTGATGATAGAGTAGCTGCTTGGTCGAGTGTTGTGGAGAAAGGTGCCGTTGATTGGGACTCATGACGTGGTCCTGTAATCCAGCTTCATGGAGGTCAGGTTTTGAGGATCATATAGGCCAAAAGCGGCTCAGATAGTCTCAGTGATCATCTGATGATACCCGCATTAACTCCCACCATCGTTTAGACATATCAGACCATCACCTGCGTGGTTCGGAAGTCACGTTAAGCCGTTGGTCCTTGTATTTCCATTGGTCATTGGGTCATTAATGATCCATTCTAAGGAAGAGTCGGCCTTAGTTTGTAACAAGACTACACCTCATAACTCATTACTACCACTCACCACACTCATCCCCTATATTTGCCTTAAAATACCCTCATGAGAGTGGTCGGCATCTCAAATAGTGATTTAGTGTTTTAGTGAACAAGGCGGTCAGCCAATTCCAGATCATGATTTTACAGATACGAGTACAATGAAAAGCTAATGCACTTGGAACGGCTAGTTCAGCTGTGAATTGTGTAACTGAAGAAGGTAATGTTTTAGACTTTTAGTCTGTTTTAGACATCATGTCAATTTATCACACGCATATTAGACTGTTTTTTATCTATGAAAAACTCCTGTATTCATCCATAAACCCCAGGTTTATATACATGTAGGCTAACTGTAAACGTATTACCTTTTCCATCAACAAAACAAATCACTGGTCGAATTTTCTCATAGTCCGAAAACTGCTTACGTACATGAATATGTGATATTTAATAATTCCTACCAAAGTAACCTTAAACTCACTCTAGAAGTAGCAGATGTCTGAAAGTATCAAAGTAACGACATTATTAACTGGAGCGATTAATGCAGTGAACTGAAGATTATAGGTAGGCCTACTATTGCGGCCTGATTCGCTAATAACATAACGGCTCTACAGGTGACATTCATGTCGATCTTGACTGACGTCTAATCTTCACACAGAGTATGTGAACAGATGATTCACAAACCTTGAGAGTATCTCTGTGCAGCATCATAAGTTGTAAAATACACTTGACTCATTCTAATCAGAGATTACCTTCTTTGTTAATGATTACTAAACACTGTACGTTATTTGTTGTAAAATAATTTGTATTATGGGCATTTAGCTGGTGATTGTGATCCGTTTGTATTTAATTACCAAAATATTTAACAGTTTTCAATACAAGCGATGACGTGTATTTGAATGGCTTATAAAAACTGTGAATTAGTTCTTGCTAAACCTCATTGATTCGACGGAAAAACACAAGTACGTAATAAAATAGTCATAAAGAAGTGATAAAATCACAGGTAGCAAAAAAGTCGAGGCTAAAACTAGTGTAGAATTTTTAGTGTGCTGGTGAACATTATAAAATATGGACGTTACTTATATATTTTTTGACAATATGTTATAAGAAATAAACTCAGTGATCTGTACTGAAATATTGAGGTCGTCAGGTCGTCAGAATAACGCGTTTCATGGTGTTTTTAATAGCAGTAATTGCACTTAGGTAACCTTTTCGCAATTACACCGATATTAGTTCTTGATGACTCACGATTGTATGTCCTATGACAGCAGAAACAGCAGCTGTGTTGTCAATGTATTAAAAGAGCGCCAATCTTACTTGCATAGGTAAACTTTATTGTTTTGTGATGAATATTTTGCGTGTGGTCTCTAGTCAATATCTCTCATTCTCTCGTATAACATTAAAACTTCGCATATTTGATATGTTGTGATGCTTATCTGTGAAGTGATATCTTGTGACATCGTGAAGTAAAAATAATTCATAGTGTTCTTTTAGTCTAGTACATATCAAAATTGAGTTTAACTGACTAATCGAGTGAACACCGTAAGCAACGACATCAGCTAAGCATAAATCTACCCGAAAGGACGAGAATGGAAATTTATCGAGAAGTTTAATCAAGTACAGCGAGCACAAACGAAAAAGTGGATTATAATGTATAATTTACAATTATGTTTTATAGTGCAAGAAAATATACGAAGAAAATCAATTTAAGCTTTTTCGCGGCTACGCCTCGTAGCTTAGCAGTCCTGTATAAAACGCATTACACATTCATATATTCCGATGGATTTGTTTGGCATGATGAGGGCCTGAGCGTGAATTACGCAATACTTGTAATTCTGCTAATTACCCGTTCATCGATGTATGCTTGCAAGCTCACAGTTCCAGTTTCTCTAATGTATGCTGCAATGTAGGTCGCTCCACTCTGCCCGACCTTGAGGTTTGCGAATTGAGAACACGAAACCCTAACCCACACACCCACACCCTGTATACCAAGCATCTACCCGATACTACAACGCAGTAGTCAGTTGAGGACAGAACGATTCTATTACTAAGCCGACTTTATGAACCCGGCCAAATTCAAATGTTTTTTAGAATAATGATTGATTTAAAAATGATGGTATTGAATACAAATCGAATATTAAAATGTAGCTGGCCAAAATTATATTTATAAGCCAAAAATCAAAAAGAAAAGTGAAAGGCAAATGTTTCTTAATTATGTGCACATTTTTTCGTAGAGAGCTCGTGAGTGACAGGATCTACTTCCCTCAGCATTGGTAAATTAATCACCGATTAAGAAACACAGTTTATAGCTTCTTGAAAAAGGTTTTACTCGGACTTTTAGGACTAAAAACATACAAAAATAGTATTACTGTAATTTATCTTAGGTCTCAATCTTCGAGCTTTGTAAGTCAACGAGGGTGGGATGTGGGATTTTCTATTTAAGAGAAACGTAAGTCAGCACGAAAAACACAAGAAGACGTGCACATGGCTATTAATTAATGATTCAATCTGAGTAACAGTCGGCCCTAGTTTGTAACAAGACTACACCTTATCATCCATCAAAAACATTCAACACACTCACCCTTCATCCCATATTCGCTTTAAAATACCCTCTAAAAGTGGTTGGTGTCTCAAATCAAAGTACCAAAGTACCCAAACATACTATATATAATGTCCCCAATTACGCAAAACAATGTACCGTTGTTCGTTCACTACATTACATAACGCACTGACTCATCCCTTCTCATTCGAAGCCAATCCCCGACGCTCCTTTTCATAACCACTTTCCACAATCCAAGTTTCCTCTGTCAGAGCTTTCCTCTCACTCCCCCTTGTTCTCAATGACGTCTCCGTGCTCTTGAAGGGATTATCTTCATTAGAAAGTGGTTCACCTCAGCACTATTGACCCAGCCCACTCGCCTCCTACAATCACTGACTCAGTCAATGTCTGGTCAATAGTTTCTCTACTCACGTAGGCCTGGGTAATGTATCATAATTGTTTATTATTACCGCTCCACCCAGCAACTGTACTGTTCTCCTACTCAAACAGAGGGTCTGGTTATTAAATCTAAATGAAATCTGCGCTTGGGTTACGCTCTACTGGCCCTGATGATGATGATAGTTTTGAATTTTCGATGATTGGTGAATGTTTGTACTTTCACTTGATCGCAGGGGAGATAGTCGTGGTAGAGTGGGTCTTGGGTGTTTTAGAGTTGCGTATGTGTTTGATAAATAGTCTTATATAATTTGTTGGCTTGGTTGTTAAATAGACGGTGAAAAATCCATTTATAGTGTATGTTAGTCAAAGCTCACATTAAGTCTTATCGTGATACCGCAATGGATATTATAATTTTAAGAGTTGTAATTAGAGAAAATATGTTAAATTAATAAAAAATATGAAAGCAATTAACAGCTGACGGGATCTGGTGGATACATGCGAAGAAGTAAGTGAAGGAATTGTTAAAAAATCGGCGACTAAACAAAACCAAAGACAATAAATACCCATGGGTATGTATTGTCTTTGGTAGAACACTTGGACTTTCATATAGCATCTGTAGGCTTAATGTTTACTGGGAGGTTTCAGCCATCTTGTCGTATTTTTAGCGATTATCTATATTTAACTTAAGGTCTACTTACCTAATATGAAGTAATTTTAAAGTTAAAATAACTTGGGAACCAATTAGCTCACCTGAAACAAAAAGAACACTGTTTTTAATATTTGTATCAAAGATAACTGAAATTACAAACAAAGAGAAGGATATTTTAACTAATATACAATTCAATTTAATTCAATTTATTTATTGTTGAATCTTACATAGACTTGGCCCCACCAAGTCACGCAGGACTCGTCGGCGGGGTCCACCATGAAAAAGTTAAGAATAAATGTTATACAAAAAGAAAATAGTACACACAATAAATTTATAAATATGTTGTTCTATGTCTATCATTTTTTTTAATTTATGCAGTACTATATAAAATTAATTATAAGTATTTACAGTACATATATGTTGATAAGAAAATTCTGTGATGCGGCTGATGAGCAGGCCTCATTCATTCTATATTGTGTTGGCAACGAGATTATTTATTAACATAGTGCAGAAATGCAACGTTCTCCCCACCTGAGCCCGAGGGTTGGCAGCTCTGCGCAAGCCTCTAACTGTCAGTTTGCCAGCCAGAAGAAAGAAAGAAAGAAAAGACAAGAAGTAGTGTCCGACTGACAACTGTCGAACTAAACGTGATGCTTTGCCGTGTCCTGGAAATGTAATAATGTGTATTATGTATTTCTTGATTTTTAATAAATTACAATGTTTCTGTTCCTTACCCTATCCTTTTGTGACGTGTTAATTGTGTTGACGTTTGTTAGTTACTGAGTATTGTGTTCTGTGTTAGTGTGTTCGTGTGTTGTGTTTTATGTGTTGTCAACCTACTTGCTTTTACTCATTGTGTCTATTGAAAAGCTGGAATTAATTAATATGCAGCGAATATCTCTAATTGAAGGTAAAAAAGATTCATCGAATCATCGTGTTTGTAAATAAATTAGATTAAGTTGCAATATGAAAAGGAAATATGTATAAAATATCATTAAGACGTCAAAGATGGGTTCCCACGGCGATGTTGCCAAATCTGTGCTGAAAGTCGTGAACTATTTGGTCAAAAGAGAGTTGTGAGGAGTTGTGGCACTGACAATGGAGTGAGCCAACTTGGAGTTGGGAAATGGTTTGGTTTGGATACAACAGAGTTCGTGACAATGTAGAAGTGGGGACATGTCTGTCTGTGCTAATATCGTCAAATATCACGATGAGACTGCTCGGCAATATGGATTTGTGGTTGACGTTCTAACAAACAGTTTTGGGTTGTTATCTACCGCAAAACGTAATTAAAACATTTAAACTGACAATCTTGAGAATCAAAAGGAGTCCAGCACCTTGTCAACAGAGTCATTATCATTCCGAGCTAATAAGTGTTGGTAGTCAAATAGACAAAGCCCGGAAGATGAACTCCTGACTTGCATGTCAATGAAGAACCAAGATCGAAGATTTCTCACCAGCTTCAGTTAGGATAAATAACTAACTATACCACAACCATTAGGATAATTAATTAAACTTAAAGAAAAGTCCTCAAACCGTTCAGCTAACATAACAAATGAATTTATCTACAGAAGCAATAGTAAATGTAGTACAAGAACCATCAAATATTCATTTTATCTTCAACAACACCCATAGCAATTTCAAACAAAGGAGGATTGCCACAGTGAAAAATGAAAATTGTATTTGTGGGCTGCTTTTTAGATACGGGCAATGTGTTAAGATCTGCAAATGTATCAACCGAACAGCAAAATAACTTTCTACAATCAAACAGAATGGAAACCTGTACCAAAAAGCCATCTTGAATCGTAGTGGTAAATAGGTGCAATAACAAAACTGTAGAAGGCATCAAGACCAGAATATTTTCGTAAACTTTAGTGATTGTTAGTTTAATGGACACATTATAATCAATTTATCTAGATACTTCAGTGAATCTTGGTTGATTCCTGGTGACAAGATATAGTTTTTCTCGAGGACCCAGAAACCCCGTCGAAAATAATCCATCACCAGAAGTACATTTTGAATAATGCATTCTGAATCTCATTTTGAATACGGATTTAAATAATGTGAGAGATGTCATCTTGACTCAACGGTGACATGACGACTGAGCGGCTAGGAAGTGAACGTCATGTACAATGACAACTTTAGGCTAGCTTACTTTCTAACGTGTTTTGTTCATTTTAAATTACGTTTTACCTGAAGACGGGATCAGATTGCAGATACCGAAACGTCGCGTTCTCCTGTTCGTTAACGATGAAAAAGTCCGCAATAATATTTCAAACTTAGAAATTCCCATCGTCCACAACAAATTGTAAACAACTATACGTATCACAAGAGGTTTGTTCACGACTAACTCCCACTGATACTCGAATGAAATAAGGAACATTATACAGTAACAGTTGAAATGTTGAGTAATGGATAGATCGCCAGTAAATAGAGCCAAGCATTTCCCTCTGTCTGACGATTACCGGTTTGCGCTCTAAATCCTTCTCAATAGCGGAATACTTGTTACGTTTATCTTGAATATGATGTCCTTCAATTGTAAATATTTTGTTGTCTATTTTCATATACGACGGAGTAGTATTGGGCTTCTTGATGCAAATATTAAATGCATGCTTGCACCGTGAGTAGACGAAGCTTCATAAAACAACAATGTATACTGGGTGGCCAGTAATTAGGGGATTTAACTAGTTAGAATAGACAAAAAATGTCCAATAACATAAGGCCTAACTAGCTTAGTTTTCCGTCTGCCTGTCTGTGTGTGTTTTTCACTAAATAATTTGTATCTCCAAGGCAGATTAAGTTATAAGCTTGAAACTTTGCACATAATTATTATCCTTAACAATTTGAAAATGGCAACCATACTAAATTTCTTAACTTACTAACTTAAAACCCTTAACGTTATAAGAACACAGGTATAAAAAAACGTGGAAAATGTTTTTACAAACATTTTAAAACCTAGTTTGTGGTGCTTTGATAAATAATAACGAAGAAATATAAGTTTTCTTGAGCGCACTTCTTTAAGTTTAAGCGTTTTGAGTTATTAAGCTTAGAAAACTCAGTATGACCGCCATTTTAAAATTGTAAGGGATAATAATTAAAATTAATTTTTTAAATATTGGTTTTAACTACACTAACACATGTGAAAAGTTTTAAGCTTGGAGCCTAACTAGATATACAAATTATTTAGTGAAAAACATAGACAGACGGAAAACTAAGCGAGATAGAACTATTTGTTATGGGAAATTTCTTTGTTTATTTTTACTTGATAAATCACCTGGTTAAGTTTGATCCCGTAGTTACAGGTCACCAAGTAAATGTATAATATTAATTTGCAGATTAGATTGGGTAATAGATACCAATACTCGTCAACAAATAAATACAAATAAATGAAATTAATAAATTATTTCAGATTCTTAAGTACTCATCTTCGATAGTTCTTTGAAGCACGCCGTGGAGTAGCATACACAGATAAAGTGTGTAAAACATGAATGAAAGATTGATTGGATACGTGCAGCAAAGACAACAAGGGAGAAGAAAATAAAGCAAGAAAGCAAGAATACTAGAGTTTACACAAGACTCGTACCGAACGTTTGTTTGATCTCTATTCTTGTCGTGTCCGGTGATGTAAAATACAACACTCTGTCCAGGTGGAGTGCTTCTCCAGTTCTACAGTCTTCCCTCACGAGAATACCCAACCAAAACACTGGAGAAACAACTTTTTCAGAACACAGCCCAAATCTATTTTAGGACTTTTAGGTTTCAACTCTTCGTTCTATTTTCACGTTTTTCTTCGACATCAATTTCGAAAGGTCTTTGACATACTACTGTATTCAGCAAGGATCGAACCTTTTAATAAGACGTCACAGCAAAAGGCAAACAATTTTAGTGAGAGGCAGTTCGCAAGAATGAATATCGCCTCGCCTCTTAACGACCTTTAGAGATTCGTTATCTAATCTGATATTGTTATCAATTCAATCAACCGTGGATTCGCTCTCTGTTGCGCAACCATGGGTTTAAAGAGGTGATTGACTTGAGACTGCAAAGTAAAAGGAAGTAGGACGCATCGTATAGCCAACAACCATTCAAATCCGATGATTCAACAATACTGCCAGTCCCTGACAGATCCAGATACAAAATAAGCTGTCAAAAAGAACTGATTTACAATATGGAGTCTCTCAAGGATCCATCCTAGGCCCGGTTTTATTCTTAATGTATGTTAATAACGTGTGAGGTTCACAGTTTGCATTGATGCACTAAAGCCAGAAGGTCTCAAGTCAATAACATTTTCTGATTTGAAATTCTCGTTTCATTTAAACGCTGAGTAATTTAGTAGTTTTATCTGTTTGTACTTTTAAAGATTTTGTGTTAAACTTAGTATATTTCATCTCTAAGTCCTAAAGTGACACTTTTGATGCGAGGTCAAGTTAAATGACAGAGGGTCAAAAAGACACTTTTGGTCCGAGTGATGAACGATCCTTTTTGTCATGACGCAAAAAATAACGAGAACTAAATGCCAATACATGTTTTAATACGTATTATAAAATACAAACAATCAAGCAAATATTGTTTTGAGCTCAGCAGTCTGAATTATAATGTTTTGAAGAAATAGCTGTTATACTGATTTACTATAAGTCAGTGTTGGCATTCAAAGCAATCAAACAAAACCCCATGCCACAAAAAGATCATTAAAATGATCTTTTTCTCCTTAGGGAGAACAATTTGTTCGTAACTTCACTAAAGATTTGAATGTATATCTTCCACATATTCATAGAACTATTGAAGTAAGATTAATGTCATTCGTCAACAATCATAAAACTGGATTTCCATCACGCGTGTTAAAATCAGTAGTTTTGTAAATTGAGCTCCCCACAAATAACTAGGTTCGTCAACCTAACAGAACGAAAGTCAACCTAGTTGTACCTTAGCCATAAATACTGTTTTACGGTTGGAAGTCAGCTGACTTTACGACCATACAGTACGCTTTCGCCTACAAGAGCAAGAGCAACCTTTATCATTTCATTTCGTAATATTCACTAGGGAGACTGTTATGAAAGTTCACAACATTCACGAGGAAGAACTAAAAGTTCCCGTCATTTAGTTTAAGCTATCTGAATCGTATCTTAATGCAAAATTACTAATTACTTTGGAAATTACGTTTTCTTCGCTAGATTAAAAAGTGCTACGGATTTGATTCAAGTCACTGTTAGTATGTTTTGAAGTATCGGGTTTCGAGACTGCATGCACCATAAAAAGTAAAATTTTAAAACGTACAAATTTGCAAACTGTGTAGCTGGACATTATAAAAAATAATATAATTAGATATAAAGAAAGTACAAAGTACCCTGGTAAAATTGTATTTTAACATGGACCGGCTTCAACCTTTAGGTCATCTTCCCGCATGTAAGTCAACCTACAAAAAGTATAGTAAGTAAGTACAATTACCATTAAGTTAGTATAGTATCATGTACATTGTAAATAATATAATAACTATTGTAAATAGTATGATTCTGGACAAAATTCGAAATTAATAAAAACAGTTACTGAAAAATGAAGAATCTTAAAATGTGTATACTATGAAATGTTTTCATGAACTTCTTATCTTTTTAATTTCGTCGAATATCGGGTTCCTGACATTTAAATTACTTGTGTTTAATATGTTGTTTGGATTTTCTATTTTACTAGATATATGTGAAGGTCTTCTTTACAGTTCATCATCAGGTCTTTCCTTTCAACATCCTAAACGGTTAAATTTTCTTCGATACTTTTATAGTTGTGGTTTGAGTTGATGATGTGTTCTGCAAAATTCGATTTCATACTTGTTGTGTTGTTGGATTTGATTGCCTGGATGTGCTCTCTGAATCTTGATTTGAAGGTCCTCCCGGTTTGGCCTATATAATATATTTTTTTGTACCTGACAATATTGCACGGTCTTTTTAAGTATTCGAAATTAATAGAAACTGTAAAGTTCGATAAATATCGAGAGATATTTAAATCAAAGTAAATGCCATTGGTACACAAAGTAAATTATGCCACGAGTCATAAAGTAAAGTTTAAAATGTCTAAATGTTAGCGACTATTTCAGTTGCTATGCATAGACCTGTGGGATACAACGTTCATCTACGTTATATACAGGGTGTTCCACGAGGATGTTTACGCGTTAAAATAACATATAAGTAGGAAAGAGGCAGTAAATTTTAGTACGCTTCCAATTAAGTTCCTATGAGCATTGGGAGTTAAAATTTTCACAGCATTTTTTGGTATCTTATATACGATTTTAAAGCCAGGCAGGTTTCAAAATGCCGACGTCTTCATGGCAAACCCTGTGTATAGAATCCAAACACCACTCACTCACTGATCTCGATTTCTCTAAAGCCAATTTGTTGTTGAGCTGTCGGTCTGGCCATGGTGTAATTACACCATGGGTCTGGCCAATTTGAACACGCGATTTTCTTATTTACGTTTGAAAGAGACGGCTCAAACGACAAAATGTATTGTTTGAATGTCTACTATCTACTAACAATACACTAGCTACGAGTACAAGTAGCAATGTATCGGTTACACCGTGCGTCGCCTTGGACCTTGAAGACAAAACGACAATGAACACAGCTTATCTGATTACATCATGCGTCATACAAGCAACATGAACATGTAACAGTATAACTTTGTGCTGCAACAATATCGACGTAACGCAACATTAAATAAACTTTGTGGTCTTGCAAAGGGTGACCATAGCTCAGTGGTACAGTGCGTGCTTCGCACCAAATTAGCCTGGGATCAAATCCCGGCCGCAGTAATAACTTTTCACGATGGCCACTCACCATGGTTCGAAGGTCTCGCTAAGCCGTTGGTCCATTGCCATTCCATTGGTCGTTGGGCTATTAATTAATTACTTAATATGGGGAACAGTCGGCTCTAGTTTGTAACGAGGCTACACCTCATCATCCATCAAAACACTCATCACACTTTCTTCATCCCATATTCACCTTAACCCTCTAGGAGTGGTCGGTGTCTCAAATCAAAGTATCAAATTATCAATGCGAAGTAGCCATATATTCATGCCATTAATTACACGTTTAAGGATACAGAAGCAATATTTCAAGCGTAAGGATGTCGGACCAACAACAATAATAATTATGCTCTCCAACTACGAATGAATAATCATTGCAACATAATTTAAATTCATATTCCTTGTTTGAAGTTTGTTGTTGGCGATGGGAGAATTTCTGAGTGTGAAATTTTATTGCGGACGTTTTCTATAGTGGACAAGAAAAACACAACGTTTTGCAATCTGCAATCTGACCTCGTCTTCAGGTGAAAAGTAACCTAACAAAACAAAAGAAATGAAATCCCAATGAAAACTAGCTTGAAAAACTAAAGAAAGAAACCCTTTAACATATACACGACCGTGTAAAAAACCCAAACATATGTTGTTTGGTTGGTTTGGATGGCCAGCTTACGCTGATTACTTAAGGCCAGCTCATTCCCTAGCTTTTAGGTTACTTTTCACCTGGTGACGCGATCAGATTGCAGATCAAGAAAGGTCGTGTTATTTTTCTTCACTAACGATGGAACCAAAAAGTCTATTGGTCCGCAATATTTCATTTTCATAGAATAATATTCCTTGAATATAATATGTTTATGGTACCACCTACCCAACGACCGCTAAAAAAGCAAGCAAAATATGCAAATATCGCCTCCCAAAACCTATTTTACACAATACAGCCACCACGCTCACCACCTATTCTGCTTCAGAACTAAGGCCACTCCCATGAGCGTGAATGAAACCGAATTACAAAACCAAATCTGAACGCCACTGCTACACTATGCACTTAGCCTTGACACTTGACAGTAAGGTAAGCCTCAACACTTGGAGTGAGGTGGATGAGGTAGACTTGATGAATATTTACATCTGGAGGTGAGTCACAAGAGAGATGTATGCAGATGATATCACTGTTAACTATTTAGGGAAGCATAGCCATGACGCATGGTTAGTTCATTTTTTGCGTATCATTTAAAGGGGTGTTTAAGAAGTAGATGTTGAACATGGATGTAGAAATGCGGTTTAAGTTTATAAAATAAAAATACCTTTATAGAAGCTGATGTAGAAAATCCAGGTACGTGGCGTTTACTTTTAAAAGATAAGCTCGTTGAAAGTTATTGATTACAACTAGTCAAACATGATTAACTGATAAATTGATATTTAATCCTCTTGTCTGGTGTTTGTATACATCATTATTATCTCACCTCGCAGTTTATTTAAAAATAATGATTAGGCTTACTGATTTCAAGAAGACAAGTTTGGGTACTTGTAATAACTACGTTATCAAATTGCCTTCTAAGAGGCTACCAAATATTGTGAAATGTGCCCACTGCCATCGATCATATTACTTAATAAGTAATAATTGTTTAAATGGCTGAACAAGTGTCTTTTTTGATATTTAATGGTTGATTACCGCAATGGCCTTATTTTCGTGATATGATGAATTACATAGATTAAGTAGCACACTACCTCAATTTTTAAAACTATGAAAACCCAACAACTGCATACTGTCCTTAAAAGTTATGGCTAAAAGCAGACTAGCCCCCTCGCCCCTACAGGCAAGAAACCCCAGAGTGGGAATATCCCCTTGAAATATAATAATATAGGATACATCATATTTTTATCAAAGACGAAAGAAAACATGCCACTGAATGTCAATACGAAGATTTTGAACAATAATTAGGTGTCAGAAGTTCTATTGCTTCAAACAGATTTAGAGCTGCGATTTTTCGTTTAATCGACCATTTGCGGATAGCTTTCCAACATGGCTTAAAACTCCTGCCCTTTCAATTTTTTTCCGAATTCACACGTTAAAATTTGACATGGGAAAATTAGTCTATACTCTTTAAAAACATTGGCGTAAACTGCAATTAAATAGGTAAGCAAATACAAAAGTTCAGCGAAGGGGGTAAGTTATTTTTTAGTCGTTCTGTAAACAGGATTTAACGATTTCAACAACATAAAACTTCAAACTTCGCCAATTTTGGTTACCAGTGTTGCGTCTATCATATACAGGAAGAATCCAAGCAAAGTTAGAGTAATAGTGCTTTTCTGATCCAAGACCACCTAGCTCGCTGTCGAGAGGATCTCGTTCTCAGATTTCAATAAGAAACCCTGCCAGCCACTTAACACTTCTCCTCCGGAAAGATAACCCTATGTTTACTACGAGGGGATATTCTTCCACCACCCCTTGTACTGCAGGAAACACGAAAAGACTAGCCGGCTACTTTACCACACCTCGGGCCGCAACACGTGATGGTGACAAAGTACCGGAAGTACGATGTACCGGAAGAAGGCTGCAGGAGATAACGCAAGAACACACATGAGCAGATGTGGAGAGGTGCAGGAAGAGGAGGGTGAAGGTGAAGGGTGAAGATAGGGAGAGTGGCACGCGTCCTGCTAGGCCTCAGGAAGTGGGAGGTCCTCACTGGTAAGGGAGGTAAGATGATATGCACATGCCATCAGGGCGGTGATTGCTGGAGGGATTTAGAGTTATGGAATTGGATTTCTTCTTTAATAAGCAGTTCTTAAAAAACGTGTCGTGCCCAGGAGTCTGCACCAAAGAAATTGAATGGGCGTTCATCACTCGCACAGTACGAAGGAGACCAGCAAGTGAGGGGAATTCTTCCTCTGATTAGGCATGATTACATGAATAAAACCTCCTTTGGAAAGATATGAAAAATTTACTATTCATCTATTTTGCTAGAGCCTGACACATTGTCTATATTCCTATTGTCACACGATATATGAGTTTAAAGTAATATAACGTTTCCAATCGTTTCCAAGAAGGACACACAGTTTTAGGATATGGAATCCGATCTCATTTTTAGGTGAAAAGTCACCTTAAACACAGCACAAACTATTTGAAAATGAGCTAGCCTTAAGTAATTACCGTGAGCTGTTAAGTAAAGGGGCTTTTGTTTCTAGGCTAGTTGTTTTAAAATTTAATTTGTTATGAAAAAAAAACAACTTATAAAACAAAATACACAGACGTGTAGTTTGGTTGTGCTTGACTGGTCAGCTTAACGCTGGCTACACTGATTTTGGCTAGCTTATTTCCTAGTGTAGTTTGCAATGATTTGTTTTACTTTACACTTGGAGACGGGATCAGATTTCATATTCCGAAACGTCGTGTTATAGATAAAGGAAAACTGTTGTCCCTTTTTCTATGGTCCTGTTCGTTTTTTTCATTAACGAGAAAAACGTTTGCAATAGTGTTTCAACTCAGACATTCTACCATCGTTAAAAACAAACTTCAAACAAAGAGCACGACGATGACTTATTTCTGAGCTGTCACCACAAAGCTGTCAATTGGTTAAATAGATGTCTTACTAGTTCATTATTCGTTTGTTTGTAAATACTAAATATTCTAATCTATTATTACTTTGGGCTCATACTTTTTGGTAATAGAAACAGGAATCTACTTTTTAAACGCTTCGACTAAGGTAGGTCGGTAGAGACAGGTAGCTTGATAAACGAATATTTTTATTCTTCATAACCACAACCAATTTGCTCCGTCTTCTTTTCTCCAAATTTCATGAAAAGACTGTCTCAAAACTGCACCCCTGCACAGTTTGCTTGATGGTTCTGCACCACCACACTCAACACTGGGGGTGGTCACAGCTTCCGGCAGGTGAGTGTAGAGTGCGGGGGTGTCCCCTAGCACGCGCCCTGCTCCAGCTGGTCTCCACCGGCTCTTCATCTCTATTAGCACGGTATATTTAGCTCGACATATGCTACCGGTGAATGAGAAGAGATTTATCGAGAAAGAATTGCAACAAACCACCACTCCTGTTTCACTTCCTCCTATTTTCGTCTGTTCGGCTCGAGTGGCTCGCTTGATGGACCTCCTGCGCCGGCAGCTGCCACTGTTTCAATGTGCTGAAGAAATTGGAATGTTTTCTCCCGGTGATGAATCTTCCGGACACTTTTCAGATGGGCCTTTACAGATTCGAATTGTTTGGAAGATGACAATATCCCTTACGACATATCTCAGACAAATGAACTCCTTTATAGAGGGACAAGAGTCCTTCATAGTCTATGGACGTTTGAAAGATTCGCGAGGTTTAGAGTATACAAAAATGGAATGTTAATCCAGCAACAGCGTTGATCGAGAATGCCACAATTGTATCACTCGTGTATTCTACCATTGACTTTCCATCTTACAAATCCATCTTGTAAGATGGAAAGTCAATTATTCTACTGTGGTAAATAACCGTGTGTAACCGTACAGTCGTACACCAAGTTTGGAGAATTGAACTTTTTGAATTCGAAAACTAAACTCCTTTGTTAAACTGCAGTAAAAGAAATTCTACAATGCACACAATTGTAAAACTTTAAGTGTGCTGGCTGTGCAATTGAATCTAAATAAGTATAGCTTCAAACTGTCTTATACGAGTAGAATAGATAGAATGTAGGACAAACATGAAATAGAAGAAGCGATCGTTCTCTGCAACAAATGGCACATCTTTACACCAAATGTCTTTACTCGCTTTTTACGAACATCTCAGCCAAGAGATCTAACCTCAAATATCGGTAAAAACCAACCCCTCTATTTCATACATAAATTAGCTTCACTCATTTTAGTCATGGTCCAAGAAGATATATAATTTCGTGTTGTCTTTTGTCCCTATAAATCCTCCTCCCCAACAAATTCCTGGTAAGCAGTATCAATAATATTCTTGATGCTATTGTATAATAATCTAGTTGAGGAGTTCAGATTGTGTATTGATGTCGTAGAACTATTACAAGTAGTCTAAATACAATTAAGCATCAATGGTTCTAGTGTAAAAGGTATAGGGGTTGAAGCTTAGATCAAACGAGTCTTACGATAAGAGTCTTACGACGCGTTTAGACGAGACCAATAATACAATCGTTGCTACTTGCCCGCTCAGGGGTCGCTGCACCTTGTTGGCGAGGGGTCCGATAAGTTTGTTCTTTTACTGGGCAACGAATATGCTTTCTGTGTTCGTTGGGACGGGGCTTATTACATACAACAGTTATACGAATTGTTCGTCACTCTAAATTGTTACGCCACAGCGAGAGAGACACATGCAATTAGAGCATACATTAAAGACAAAAGCACTTCTAAACAACGAGTGGAGTGCAGTGGAGTGTGGTCGCATTTCAATGTTACACTGGTTGACCTAGTAATTATGCCCTGAGAACTTGAGACAGGCTTGGCACCACAATACACGTCATTATACACTACTGTGTGGTATGATGACCTTTTCGCATCCAAACCACAGGAAATGTGGGCCTCGGAAATTATTTGTGAAAGAGTCTTTCTGCTTCTTACTTTTGGAGGCACATAAGTTACGTAATCGCGTTGTGGGGTGAATATAAAATTCAGAAACCACTAGCAACACAATTAACGCTAAACGTATGGCTATATGTCAATGTAAACTGGCTATGACAATTTCAAACTTGAAAGAAACGCAAATGATTCAATACAAACTGGTACAGTTGTGTTTATTTCAAGTTTAAAATTATAAACCCAATAAGTTCTACTGATAGATGTATGCCCGCGGCAAATCATTTAAATAACTGATTAGATTATGCTAATTACTTTGAGTTAGCTCATTTTTTAATGCTATTTGTTATGTTTTAGGTTACTTTCCATCTGAAGACTGGACCATATTGCAGATCCCAAAACGCCGTGTTAATCTTGTTAACTATAAACAATGGAAATATTTCGCAATATTTTAAACTCTTCTATTGTCAACAACAAACTTCAAACTTCAGGGCTTAATTATCCGCCTTAGTAGACAATTTAGGGAAGCCTAAATTCGCCTGCAAAAGGAAAACACTGCACAAAGCACGTAACAACTGGCTTAACAACGGGTTTTCTACCAACTGATACCAACTTCAGAATTTTTTTTACTTATGAACTTCATATTTTTGATAATAGAATAAATGTTCAACTCCTGTAAAGAGTCCGATTTTTTTATCAGTATTATACTATTTGAACAAAATGATTTCGAAAAGTTTATACTTCATACTTTAAACTCCAGATTTAGGATGGGCAGGTACAATTTCGAAAAATCCCTCCATTTATAATTAATGTATTCCTCCAAAGTGTAGTTACAAATGCCGTAAACTAGTTGAAATCTGTTCAAAATGTGTATTACTCGTATTAGTCTGGTCCATGTAAAAACATTGATACAAACTAAACTAGCTGTGTTAATTTTAATATATCTAGTCTCAAGGCCTATACCAACAGGTATTTCATCTATTAGCTGTGCTAGCTAACGCTGCAACCAAGGCAAAAAGACTTATTCAAATTCATTAGATTGTTCGGCTGAGTAATAGTTTTACAATACTTGATTAAAAAGCTAAAAAGCATGTCTGATTCTAAAATTTAAAATTCCTAAAAAATTTCCTTAATTAAAGCCACGCGTTTGATAGAAAAATGATAACTTGCCGGTGTTTATCAAAAGAACTAAAGCTGTAATGGGCTAAGACTAAATCATAAAAATGTCGCAGATGGGTAAAAAGAGTGGAATTGTCGAGGGGATTGAAAGCGTGACAAAAAGCGTGTAGAATGTTGTGGATTTGGTCACAGGCACACAGACTCACAAGGTCACTAAACCCTGGGTCGCGGCGCGTGCTTTGGCTAAGCACATTCAGTACGAGATAATCGATCCCGACACAATCGATATCTGGAGCGCGAGGTCGATTGTAGACTCGATTGTGAACACTTTGGTATCATGTCAAGTTTTTGACGCAAGTCTGTTAAATAGCGTAGCGCCGTAAATGTAATGTTATCTAGTCAAGTCGACTAAAATGCTAAAAGCACAATGACTAAATGCTGTGTAGCCTATTTTACATACTACATAACAACTATACTGTGACTACGTACAGTATTATAATTTGCTATTTGACTTTTACTGTATGATTCAAAAGTTAAACTTGACTATAGCTTAAACTGTAATTTCTGCCAATTTTACTGTCAATAAATTGTAAAATTATGTCAATGACAAATAAATATTCTTGATTCTTTATTCTATTAATTTTTTGTTAATTCTTCTCGGAAGGTCGAAAGGCTACTGTTACTCCAAAAGGAAGGAAGTTGTCCAGATGAGAGGATGCTGGTTTCTGGCATCGGAGATGGATTGGTAGAGCTATGAGCTTGGAAGAAAATGAAGTTGAGCAAAATATCAATTTGATGAAAACGACAAAATTGTGAAAAGTTGTAGCTTGTAGTCACAATACGGGGGAAGAAAAAAAACATAGCCAAAAGCGCTACCGTGAATCGTAGCGAATTCTCTGTACGCGAGGGAAAAATTTACACCGCCATTGCTCTTTCGCGGAGTGTTTCCCTCAAAAGTAAGGTTTGGGCAACAAAAACTGTACTTATGCCTATCTCTTATGCTTAATGCATTGGCAAAACCTGAAATAGATAATAGTCGATATTTTCGATATGTCCAATGAATCGACTCTGCTTTGTCCGCTTTACACAGCGGGCCATGTAATACGAGTATGTCGGGCCGTGGAGGATGGATAACGGAGAATACAGCAAAAACCCGCGAGTCTCACCTCATGTGAGGCGACGTGTCAGTGACCAGCCAATACTCAGCGTGATACTCAACGTGCTTAGCTATCAGTATTGTTGGAGCAAAAATAATGAGTAAAATTTGTAGCATTTGAACATAAATGAATCAGTAAGTCTATTAAGGGTCTACCTCAGCTGCTCGAGAGAGCGTCGTTGCAGAGGTTTGTGGGTAATAAAAAGGAGACTTTAGTATTAATGCTATTTTGACGGTTGACTCTTAAATGAAAGATAAACATACTATCTAGGTTTGCCTGTAGTTAATTTTTTCAAAATGTCTTATAATTTTTAAGCTATTAACGGTCAAAGTTTAAAATAGCGCGGTGTCATGTGTTCCTTGGGCGGACGAATTCAGCCTTTCTTTGCGGTGACCACGGAGGTAGTAGAACAATCACTAATAGGTAAACGTTTTGGTTGTCTGTTATGGATTTTTCAAACAGTACCTGGTGTCCTAAAACTATTGTATTTTATTTACAAATTAAATCTTTTAGGTTTTATAGCTATAAAATCTGTTCAAAATGCTTCCCGTCTACGCTTTATACACTGTTCACAATTTAGCGTAACTTTACCGCTCTTTTTGTTCTTCTTCCACCAACATTGTAAGACAAAAACATATTCTTCTGTTGTACATGGTTCTCGTGATCAAACTGTCAATACAATAAACTTTACAGCTAAAATGAACATTTTGAACATATATTGAAATGTTACCATTACATTCAGGGATAAAAGTATTCCATGTTATCACTGAATAAATTAAAAAATTATCAAATCTAATGTAAATTAAATCAACATTAAAAAATATTCGGTAACCAATTTATTTTACAACGTAAGCTTGTAAAAAGTATCTGCTTTTACGAGTTTTATATTGATAAAAAATATTTGTAAACTGGCAATTAAATTTTCGAGAACTAATAACGGATAACCATTCAATATAAATATAGCGTTTCAATCAACTGTAATACGATGATAAATAGTGTAGTTTAATAAAGTGACTTTTGGAAAACCCAATACATCCACAAACACTCATAATATTCCTATTTAAACTCCTCAACATTGGGTTGTTAGTAAGTTAGTACGTCTTGTAAACAACAAGAACCTCAACTGTCTCATAATCACACAATGAGGGAATCAGGTGATCGAGAACCTTGGTAAGACACAATACCCCATAAACTACACCGCCGCGAGCAGTTCTTAGCTGCGTTGTAAACCCAATACCTTCTGCTGGGACATGCTGATGACGCCAGTAGTAGGTCTTGTTTTGAAACGTTGCAAAACTGCTCAATTGGTCAAATAATTTACACGAAATCGATTATGAACTCGTGATTTGATTTGAGGTTAACCAATTACTTACATGCGATAGTCTTTTTGTAACTATTGTAACTATCTTACACCAATTCGGGTCTCTTACCTGCAAAAGAAACATATTGTTAATGATAACAACAAACACAACATGAACAAAATTTACAATAATATCTACACCAGTCTAATGATAAATCATAGAGATTAATGGTTTTGTTTACTTAGTTAAGGGTTTTATTTGGTTAGTCTTTGGTAGTTTACTACCTCGTGCAGTAGTCGTACTTATTATTTTGGTGTTGGTACTGAAGGGGTGCATTGGTTTGGACTGGTTTTCCAAAAGTCTTGATGTATTTTAGGAAAATAAATTTCAGAGACTATTGTCGTAAGACTTGTAAAAAATTGGACCATTTCACGCTTCTAAGTGTTTATATTTATTAGACTGTCCTACACTGCCGCTTCGAAAGCTTACCTTTGCAGGGCAGGTCTATACTCGAACATGAGCACTGCAATACAAGAATCAGGAATGATTTGCGTGTTCAGCAACATAAAACCAAATTATTCAGCAAAACTCCCTCTCAATTGCTGACTTACATTTTTTAATTCGTTAACAACAGAGATAAAGTATGAAAATATCATTAAAATTTCCTTGATAAATTTGTTTGATATTGTTTTTGTAACACATGGTTTGTGCAAATCACTTAGGTACAGTTTTAATTCAAATTCCTTAGGCACAGACTGCAAAACAGATTTAAAAACTGTTGTTTACACATTCTCTTTCATGTGTGAAATATGACGTCACCAATCCGCAAACCAGAACAGATGACGTGAGTTCGTCACTTATGTTAGGTAGAAAAGGAAAGTGCTCGGATAATAGTTACAAACTGTCTTCACTTCCGAAACAATTCGTGGTTTGCGGCCAGTTGCACGTTTTGAAGCGCCTAGACCAGAAAACCGCCAGGTCCATTTGTTACAAAATTGCTCTGGGTGTCCAGGAACGTCTTGTAAAACCAATTACGTTTTCAGTTTCATACATTAAGTTTTAAACCCCAGGGTTTTAGGGTACATTTTATAAACGTGTACATCGTTGTAAAGACGGTATCATATTTTATTTCCAGATAAGCTTGACCATATTTTAACCCACCAATTTACCTTCTCAAATTCCTGACAACTAAAGGTACAGACAATAGAAACTATACATTTCCTCTGTGCAAGTATAAAGTCTTGTGTCACGAGAGTTGTCGGTTGAGGAGCGACAAAATAAAGCTCTGAAACGTCTTTCATATGTTATTTTGGGCCAAACTGCTTAAGTTTAACCAATAGATGACAGCTAAAGCCTAGAGCTAAAGCCAGTCAATAGATGACAATTTCTATTATCAAAGAACGAGAATACTGGACATTTAGAGCAATTGCAGGCTATATCTTTTTCAAGAGATTTTCAGAAACCATCAACCCTCCTAGTGGGGGGATATTCTCAACTTGAATGTACAGTTACAACTTTAATACACTCCGTGCAAATCTAAGTAGCTAAGAAATTAAGTTCTACGCACAAAGAACTTATTAATTAAGTTATTAAGTAATTACTATACCAAGTAATAATAATTATATTTGGATAGGAATGAACTGTTAGCAGTTTACACATTGAATTTTGTAACCATTACGTATGTTATGTATATCCTTTTAAGGACTCAATTATACATTGTGTCCTGTGTAAAGAACCAGGACGGCGTTTATTTATCTTATTTACTTGAAATACGGCCCATTAAACAATATTAACTTTGCAAACATCTATTTTAGGCCACATATAGAGAAGCATCTTCCAGGGGCTCATCTCGTTCCTTACATACTACTATATATGCACTTGACTATTTTCCCCAACTTGAACGCGACACGGATAATGTATTCACGCCTCCACAGACAGGTACAGGTTCCGGATACAAGTTAGGTAAGGTCGGGCGAGGAGAAAACCTGAGACTTGTGTCATTTCCAAAGTCGTCTCAGCCTCCTCACCGTGACTCATCACGCAGTAGGCACCGTGAATATCCATCAGAGACGTTGGTTTAGCCATAAGCTAACGGACTATATAGTTAGATATATGCTATAAAACTCTATAGTTTTATTTTATCTAAAGGTACAGTTCATTTGTCTGTGGTTCAACGAAGAGTTGGTTTCAGAACTGGAGTAGTCCATCACTTGGCCTCGGGAAGCGCTAGCGTCGAGTGGGAAAAGTGGTGGTGGGGGGAGAAGGTTTCGGCCAATGAAAACGCACGATCGACGCGCACTCCTGCGGCAATGTGCGTTGACTTGACATTTCCAGATATTCTGGCGACGGGTTGACATAATTTCTCTCGAAAGAAATATCTTTCTTATTATGCTAGTGTTTGAGTAGAAATTGAAGTCCAGAAGTTACTTGTGTAATAATTAATGTTTTAACTTTTTTAAAGTCCCATCAAAGTAGAGGTTAAACATAGACATTTGGAATGTTCAATAAAACACTCCAAAACATTTATAACTAGCGATGACGGATTGCCAAGCAATCTTGAACACATAATCTTAAATATCTGCTAATGCATAGATGGTACGTTACGTACCCCGAGTGCGCAGATGAAAGTCAAGGCTATAGAGATAATTCCAGGGCTTGTTCACATCTTTAAATCATCACGTAGGTACCTCAGAATTATTTTACATCGTAGTGGATCTACTGTCAATCAGAATGGCTGTGCATGAATTTTTTTTCTCGGTTGCAATTGGTCAGTCTGATCCACACCTGTGATTGGTCGTCCGCTGCTCCCAACCAGCCAATCATTCTGAAGTCACCGGCCGTAAACATGTTTAGTTCTCCTGGCCGCTGTTTACATGTTTTTGTACATTATATTGTATATAGGCTAATTTTAAGACTTGTTTATTTGGTGTTTATTTACACCAACAAGGTAGTCCCGCCGCTCTTATATTGTGAGGTGTCAGTACTTCAGAACCAGCTACGCGGATATAAGCACGTAGATGGAGAGAAGAGAACAGCTGAAGTGATGTGCTGGAGGATCAGCTGATGTAAGGTCACAAGGTCACCGGTGACTCACAGCTGACGGATGACGTCACAACTCAGCTCAAGTCCGGTACTTGACACTGTCACAGGTATTCCTGACCAAGGTTGAACGTGCGTAACGCAACAAACAATTCATATAGGTCAGCTAAGTTTTAGATGTTATCGAGAGAATCCTTGAGGTGGTCAATAGAGCAGGATTGCGAAAGTCTGGTGAGTCAGTCCGTAACAGCCACCCATTCCCTAGCGTGTGTTCAAAATAAAAGAATATCCATCTAAAAATAGTCTTTGTTGTTTTTTTCTCTGAAGATACTGGCCACATACATAAAAACCACTTCGCCTCACTAAAATACAATAAAAAAACTTTCACTTTAAAAATAAAAAATTAAAACCCTGTTTATTTGTAGTTTTAAAATTAATTTGTTTGAAAAGTATGTCCTTGTTATTGTGTGTGGTAAGAGTACACAGCAAAATTCTTTAACAGTTTTCAATAGCATTGGTCGAAAGATGGCCCAAAATTACTCTCTAAAAAATTATATATTTGGATTAATTTTTTTTCAAATTTTCTATCAACAACAATTTTTTCTGATACCGTCCTACATTACATAAAAATACAAAGATTAAAAATTATTACTATACTATGGACGGAATTCATCTATGAGGCCCTTGTCGTGTAAATAATTGAGGATTCTCGAAGATCCTAATCTCAGGTATAAACAACTTCAACAGTGCTAGTAAATTACAGGACCTCAAAGCGCCAATCAGCCTGAGTATAGTAACAACCAAGCGTCAATGTAGGACACAGATTAGGAACCGAGCCCATCAATAGAACACAGCGCCAAACTGGGAAGCCGTAGCGTAATTACATCACTCACGTACAGAGTGCGGCCTCCACTGTGTTGATTGTGCTCCTTGCGAGGAGTGGGGGGTGGCTAAATAAGTGTAGTAAGACAGACAGAAGGCAGCGTAGCGCAGTAGCAGCCGAGCGCAAGTAGTCCAATACACAGAGAGCGCAGCGTAGCGTAGCGCATTGTAAATAATATAATAAATAATAATATGTTATTGCCATGAACATAAAAAATTTTGCAATGACAATTAACAACATATTAGCTTAATGAAAATAACTAAACAAAATAAATTTTGTATCAATTACTAATAATTGTTGTTCACCAGGCTTTAATTTGAATTTATTTATACTTTTTTTCTTTTCTCATGGAATTGGGAAGGTTGTTATAAAGTTGGGTCATATATAAATAGGAATTGTTTTAAATAAGTTGTTCGATAATTTTGAATTTATCACAAGTCTTTAGTTTCTCTAATATATTTTGATCTAAAAATGATGTTGAATTTGTTTGATGAATGTTAAAGTTTCGTAGATATATAAAGAGTAAATACTAAATAGTCAAAATGTTGTTTTCTTTAAATAAATTAACACAGAAGTAGCCTAATAATAAATTACTAGGTTATAAACCGTCATGAAGTTCATCACATTAGTATAGAGGATGGCTCTGCCGAAAGCGGCTCGTATAGTATTTGCGAAAATACCTTTTAACTTTGTAACTTTGAGGTAGGCTATAACATTTAAGCATTATATATCTAGGCCTAGTAATATTTTTTTATAGTTCACTTTCGCTAATCTGATGAGAAATTAGCACTTTACTTTGTCGGCCGGCGTGTCTCCACTCGAATACGCTCCAATGCGCTCTGGGAAAAACAAAATAGTTTGTTCTTCCAGTATACGCTGCGCTGCGCTGCTACGCTACGCTCCAATACGCTACCAGTGTGTCTCACTTCTATTCAATGCATGATTTTGTTTTAAATCATACGCTGCGCTGCGCTGCGCTACGCTACGCTGCGCTGTCTGTCTGTTATTACACTTAGTGAATTATCTATGTCAAGAGCTCTTCTCTGTGGAGAGAAGCCTGTGAAGTGTATCAGTGCGAGGCTGAAGCCCCGACCTCCTCACTAAACCCGGGGTTATCCAGTCCTCTAATCCATCAACGTCCACCTACGTCATCAACGATAATCCTTCGTCAGCTGGTTTGTTTTGTAGGGGGAATATTTGTCAAGCGGTAAACTGGAGTATTAGTTTAGAATATTTCGTGGATGTGATTCATGAACCACAAACAATAACACAAATCACTATTAATGTGATTTTTAAATTTAAACTACAATACTCTGCCCGTTCAAAAGGTCCAAAAGAAATGATAAAAATTATTCCTCTTTATATTAAAAAAACTTGGAATATAAACTCCCCACAGTGTCGATAGAGTTGATGGTGGCGTTAGAGGTTCCATTTAATAGACAGATAAGTTATCAATGAAACATAAGTTGCTGCTTTGCATCAACGTTCAATTAAACAAATTTAAGAAATACGTTCATAAAACATCTCAATTATAAAAAAGGCAGAATAGTACCGAATAGCGTAAAAAAGAATAATGAAGCTATGCCACAACTATAAAACCTAGCACGAATTGAAGTGAAATTACGACATAATACAACAAATTTCCTTCACGATGCTAAACAAAAGATAACAGCATCGATCTACTGTTTTGATGTATCTTCTAGCTTGGAATAATGTCACATGAGAATTATTATGTCAAATGTGTTGAAAGAGGTTTAAAAAAGACGTTACGGGTTTCGACATATTATAGAGATACCAAACGACAACTATAATTTAATCTCCGTAAAATTCAGTTGGAGGTAAAGGAATGAAGTTTACGAAACAATTCCTTAAAGCCACTTCAAACGTCAAGTAGACGACTTTCTTTCTGTTTCGATTGAAATGTTAACTGAATTATTACCTTTCTCCCAAAACGTCCCGTGTCCCCGTGGCCTACTGTTGCGGGAGTTGCCTCACTCCGGCGAGGCATTGTGCTTTACAGAAGGTAGATACTGTAGGTAAGTGGCGGCACCTCTACGTGACAGAAAGGCTCAATGTTCCCTGCAATTCTCTAAAATATCGCTCTGAGCACACAACACTGGTTGGCTTACTTGCTCACTGTCTAGGTCGACGCCAGCCTCTCCGCACGAGAAACTACAGAAGATTAATCAAAAGTCATTGTCTTGAGGGAGTTTGCTTTATTTGTGAGGCTTCTCACAACTCAATGAAAACGTTGACCGATAATTATATTAACACCTGCAGAAATATTGGACCTTAGGACCACTACATCTGCAGGGGGCTTTGTACAATCGTGCATTTTGAAAATGTGTTATGAATCGCCTGTTTGTTCCGCAATGATGTCTGTAAAGTTTGTATTCGTCTGAAATCCATCCAATTAGACATCACCGAATCCAACAAGTTGGCAGTTTCAAACTTCTACTTTTGATGACTATACTATTAAACTTAACTCTTAGGCTTTCGTGGCTGGTGTCTCAACAGTAATCTAGTTCTTCCGGTCCACACCGCGTCCAAACTTAATAATTAGGTTGAGATGTTTCGGCCTCGCTTTGGAGTACCATCTTTACTACGAGGTTTCAGCCAACCAGGGACTGAAGAGGTACTCCACAGCGAGGCTGAAATATCTCAAGTTTGGACGCGGTGTGAACCTGAAGAACTAGATTATACTATACTATTTAGTTCAAAGTTTTTGAAGATAGTGAAGATTAGTTTTTGCGGCTTATTGGGGAAAAATGAAGGAACGATTTCGATAAACGGGGCTCGCTTCACAGTTATGAAACGACAAATAACCAAAGAGAACATAAAAATTGACTCATTGTTGCATAAACTGATGTGTTTAATAATATGACGATTAACACCTCAATCATCGACACTAAGAAAAACTGAGATGTCGATGATCAAATATCGGACAGTGAAACCTTGCTTTAATCGTTTCTGCACGACGCGTTACATGGAAAGTGTATCGGACCTTGGATGTTGGGCGTGAATGATCAGCAGTCTGCTAGTGCTGCTAGCGGGCGATATTGCCACCTTGAACACTTAAATGTACGGTACCCTGCATCACATGCGCGTAGTCAAGCGTCGCCTTCCTTGGACCAATTCCTCGAGACCTGATGGTCAACACCGGGGAGATTCGGTTGGATGGTACAATTTGTATTTGGGATTGCTGTTACTAATTGTATTGGATCAATAAAATGTGCATGTAATTTCTGTTACTGGTTTGTGACAAAATGAAAGAATTATGAACTTAACTACAAGGAACTTGGAGAAACGCTTTTTGAGAGGCACATGTTTGAGTCATACAGCACTTTCAAGGTATCAAAGCGTGCATCGCTACCTCGTATACTGCTGGGTCTCCGAGCAGCAGACAAGCCCGACCAAAAAGCTCAAAATGACAGTTCAATCAAAAATGGAGTTTGAGACACAACTTATTCAAAAGGGTTTCTAATTTGGCACACCTGCCTCTGTTTGATTAAGGTTTCTCTATAAGGTACTTCCACACTTCGAGGGAACCTTCTACTTCTTGCATAAATGAGATCTCAAAGAGAACATACATTTTATCAAATATGTTCCGGTCATTTGGAGTCCGGCAAATTGAGGGCCATTGCTGTTATTTGTCTCGATTTCAAAACCAATAGCTGTCAGAAATCCATCATCAGCTGATTATCAAATCAGCTGGTGCATATTTTTAACTCTGTGGTAAAACAGCTGTTCAGTGTTGAGGTCCTGTTCGTGTGCTCACTGGACCGTATCGTATGCGTCTTGGCAACGCACGTCCCAGTGTTGTAACTGACAGCCAATCAGTTTACGCATATGCTACATGGATTATCTTCACGTTATCCACCAGGGTTAGTTGATGGCTCTAGAGTATGGGTTACACTCTTCGTAGTAAACTCTATAAGGTAGAACGTTATAAAGACATTTTCCAATTAATAATTAATCAAAATTACAGCGACAGATAAAACGCTCATAGAGAATCAAACTCGAACTGGTAGATTTGAGTTTTATTTCGAGTTAATGCGTAAGTTAGAATTGTTGTTTTCTTTACCTTTTATTTGTGAAATCAGAACCAAGTGGAAGACAAAAGTAATCAAGTGAGGAGTTTTATACGTGACCTTATACAAAACACAAAACATTGAAAAATGAGGTAGTCTAAAGTAATTAGCGTAGCTGACCTGTCAAACACAACCAAACAACATGTCTGTGCGTCTTTTTATGTGGTTTGATTGTGTTTGACGGGTAGCTGCGCTGATTACTTTAGGCTAGCTAAATTTCTAATGTCGTGTCATGTTTTAGGCTACTTTCACCTGAAGACGGGATCAGATTGCAGATACCGCAACATCATGTTCTTCTTGTTCACTTATGATGGAAAGCGTCCGTAATTATACTTCAAACTCGGAAATTCTCCAGCAACAAACTTCAAACACATAATTGCCCCTGTTGATTATCTCCTCGTCACACCTAAAGAGTCTGCGAGTAACGGGTCCCACTGGAAGTGTCACAGTATTGACGGTGTGCGTAACGAGTATGATGGAGTAAGGCGCATGCGCAGTGCGAGACCGTGGCACGCATGCGCGCCAGTGCGTAAACCCCGCGCCTGCGCAGAGACTCGGACCCGACCACAGGTTGCGCACTAAGGGAAGATCTGCAGATAGCCTCCCAGTTGTATTGTGTCCACAACAATACGTACAATTAGTCTTGTGTAATGGGGAAAGCGTCTCTTCACTGCAAGGTACATCTTTCGCATGAGAAAACTTGGTGGAGGTCCGAAGCCAAGTCTCGTTGCGAGAGGATTGAAAGTTTCTAAGGGAGTTAAATTTAAATGTCTACAGAAGTACTGTAGTTAATTTAGTAAAATCATAATATTCAGGTGTCTACTAAAACCGGTTTTCATATCCATGATGTCAAAAAGGTATCAAGAACGTAATGGTTCGATTATGTTACCTCAAACTCCATATATTTGATTTCACATAGCTCAGTGGTAGAGTGCGTGCTTAGCACCAAATCAGCCCGGGTTCGATTCCCAAGTGCAGAGATAACTTTTCACGACGGCCACTCTCCGTGGTTCAGAAGTCACGTTACGCCGTTGGTCCATTCCATTGGGCTATTAATTAATTACCCAATTTGGGAACAGTCGGCCCTAGTTTGTAACACCTCATCATCCATAAAAAACACTCAACACACTCACACTTCATCCCATATTCCCCTTAAAATACCCTCTAGAAGTGGTCGGTGTCGCAAATCAAAGTATCACATCCAACATCGCAAGAGTGGATTATATTTGTGCAATTATTAGTTGAATTATTTAAATAATCTGAAGTATCAACCTGGCTTAAAGTTCTCAAATATGCTAAATTACTATAAAGCGTACTTAGTTCCCACTCTACACGAAGGACAATAGCATTGAAGTCTCATTCACAGTAAACTCATCCCATTTCCCATCAGAGTTGGTCTTCAGTCAACATTGTCTGAAACTGGAGCTCAGTTTCTCTTCGTCTTTGTTTGTGTTTGTAGAAAGTGTATCATTCTTAGTAGTTGGCGATTTGCACATTACATGTTTAAATCTTCATGTATTCGACAACCTGCTTTCAGCCCTACAGGAGTTTGATTGGTACTATTTTAGAAATGTTTAGACGGCAAAAAAGAAAGGAACTTGGTGGCAATTCAAACTTGTTATAGCTTCAACGGGCTGATCACCGAGTGTGCGCAATATGCACGTCGAGAGCTTAAATATGGAGGGTTATTGGTCAGTCAGTTATAGATTTTAGCTAGAGATCCTAGAGAAACCCAAAAGCTATCAACGATTATTTTCGGAATGAGCTCAGAGAGGTACACCTGCCTTAGTTCCAGTTCAACAACAACATGCTGTATTAACTAACCATGCTACATATGCAACAAATGTTATATTATCCAACCCAACAATGGATTATTGGCACATACGCAACTAATAAAACCAGCGTAGCAGCCTAGCAGGCACACCAGGAAAAACGTAGGCCTTAGCATTGGGATCATTCTTCGTACGTCTCAATCATCTAGCTACTGTGTTATACACCATTAAAGTAGGGGTGTGCTGTAAAAATCCTCAAAATGTACAAACTAAGTTTACTAAGAACCATCTCTGTATAGTGACTATTGCACTCTTTGCACCTCTGATCCCACAGCGTAACAGCAGTAATTTCTCAAACTTGTTTCTTCCTCGTATAACAACGTCTCTCGACTTCCTTACCCTTATCAAGATCAACTAGCAACATATGTTCAGCAGCACGAGTTATGCATGTGTGACGTCAGATGACGCGACAGGTCACAGGACGGCTGGGACACGAACTCGTGACGGACGAGACACGATGTCACATCTGTCACCACTGGCTAGCTCAGCTGTTCATCCACACTAATAAATC
Source organism: Matsumurasca onukii (assembly GCA_018831715.1). Classification (NCBI taxonomy): domain Eukaryota; kingdom Metazoa; phylum Arthropoda; class Insecta; order Hemiptera; family Cicadellidae; genus Matsumurasca; species Matsumurasca onukii. The sequence goes on from CM032065.1 coordinate 19,749,047, forward strand.
ATAACCACAGAGTACGTACAATGGATAATAACGGTGGGAAGGCCAATCTTACAAATCTGGGTGTCCACGATGTGACGTAACACTTCGTACAGACATCGTGGTGTGGACAAATGAAATGGTGTGTTTTTTCAAGGTAACGTTGGGGAACAAATTTAAAACACTCATGAACATGATGTGTTTTGTTATCTATTTTCGAGTTTTGCACAATACTATCCCATAAAACCCCTGAAATAAAACAAAAAAACTTATTGACTTTTGAATATTATTTGCTCTAAGGTTTTTCTATCTTAGTGTTCAGTCGGTGGTCAGTTATGTATGTAGTAACAACTTTTTATAGAATTTACTTTGGAAAAATGATATATTCATGCCGTCAGCATAGTAAGACCCAGACCCGGGACCGTGAAATGAGCACCGATCCAGAACCCCAGAACACGTTTTGAGTATTGTTACAAGAGTTGATAACGTATACATATGTATGTATGTAACGCCTGCAATGAAGGCCAAGCTGCGGCTATGAGCGCAGCGAACAGCCTCGAACTGCCCGTGACCAAAGAACGGTTGAATGCCAAAGCGAGGCTGTGAACGGAGCGACTACGTGTAACAAATTGCAAGGAAATTCGATTTACTCATGCAAGTGGCGCTTTAGCCCTTAGCTGCGTGTTGGCTTGGTTTTACATACGGGCGATATCCTTGTTTGGAGCAACTATAATATACTCGTTGTTTGTTATTTAAACTATCCAAAATACGTCTAAACATAATTGAAAACACAAATTTTATAAATTTATATAACATTAGGTTAGCTTTTATTTTAGGACTAGTTGAGGATGTTGTTCAATCACACTTCATACTTTGATATTATCAGTTAAATACTATTCTAAAAAAAAATAGTTTCAATACTATGTATGTATAATCTGCATTGACCTCACTTTTATACCCACTGACTCAACTACCTTATGTCGAGTTAAATGGAGTCTTGGAGGCTAAACAAACTAGAGAGGATAATCGGCTTTCTCAGTCAATCAATCCTAGGAAGATAGCTGCAGTCTCCCCTGGTTTTTGTGGTCCACACCTCCTTCACACTTTTTGTCCCTAGGGGAGCTCCGACTGAGGACGGTTTAGATCTCACGCCCAACCCACCCCCTTGTGGTTCGAATATATCACCCAGCGATTAGCCGAGCTTTTAGGAACTGTTTCACAGTGTTTCTGGGTCATATTTATTAGTTTGCTGAAACCGGTTCGAACTATTTTATACTTTGAGAGGTCGTTGATGAGTATTGTTTTAAATATTGATTCGATACAGAATATTTGTTAGCGTCAAATTTAACATTTCAGGATCGCCATAATCATTTTTGTGGTTGTTATTTATATGAAACGGGCTACAATTCTGAGATCAAAATCCAATTATAAAAAGAAACCTTTTTTATTTAATAAAAACTGTGCAGTTAAGCGTGGTTCTACAATATCACCAAGGTAGATCTTTTCTCACTTTTATCATGGGGTTTCTAAGTAAAACAACAAAAACATAAATATGTGTAAGATTCAGAAAGTGTTCTATTACGAACTAGTTTGGGTGGATCACTAGCCTACATGTTTTCAATCCTTTTAACGGTTTATGATAATTAAAAATATTTCAATGCACACCAAAGACGTCACCTGTTTTTTTTTTCTTTTTTTTGGGTTTACTTTTTTATGATTATGTGTTGACACTAATCATAAAGAATCGAATACTTAATAATTTGAAAATAAGCCCGACGAAAATTGAGATCTACGCATTGAAAAATAACCTGCGTTATTAAACTTGTTTTCAAATCAACTCCTATGATGACAAGAGCGCTCTGGTTGTCTGACAGCCTCCGATGGACGATGGTTTGGCCACAGACAATAGACACTCTATGTTCTCTATGGTTTGGCTGTGACAAGCTGCAGAAGTGAACTGACAACTGTCTCAACTAAGTCCACGTCTTCCCTGATTGATGTGTTTCTCTGTTTTTCCTCATGTCCTCTCTCATCCCACACAGGACGTGACGAGACGCGCACGTGATTCTATGTGTTCAGCTCGGTGTTGTACACGTAAACTTTGTCTTTGCAGTGGCAGAGAATCCTGGGTGAGAACTCAGAGAAGAGTATCAAATCAATGGTAGGTTATGGGACAAAATTTGCTAGTATGTCGATAAACAAATCCATCCCGATCTATTATATACCTTTTAAAATACAAAATTGCCAAACGCTTCCAAGTACTTCTTTCTCGGGCCCTAAAATGCTGAATCCAAAAGACCAACCAATATTTGAGAATATACACGAAGAACCCCGGACATTGTTCAGTAACGAGTAGACATGTACGTTTATGTTTACATCGTCTCAACACAACTGGAAATAAAACAACAGCACCGTAAAGTATTCTCTCTTGAACGCCGCGTGAATACTTATTCCCAACTTTCAGACATTTAAATATTAGTGACGGCATAAATATTGATTTTGACAATCGAGTGAGAGTGGAATGCATTGAACAAACCCCAGTGTTTAACCCCGGTCACTGTAATTGTCTCTGACAGCGGGGAAAGTGAAGAGGCGCTGAAGGTTTGACCCGAACTCATCTTCATGTTCCACTGATCACAGCTTTGGCCCAACATTCGTGTGTCTTGCCTCCCAACGTTTAGTGTCCACACAAACACATATTGTGAAAGTAGTCAAATTGTAGATTCGGATGAGAAAGTTGTTGTCAGCTTGAATGTTCCAAGTTTAGGAATTTTAAACTCACTCCGGATGATGGTATCTTTCGTAAATTTAATTGGGTCCGCACTAGATTAGGCGGAAATGTCGTACGACCTGGCAGGTTTCCTTGAGAAGTTGAGAGCGAATGGAAAACGTTATCTCGTTTGAAAAGAATGGTTTCATTTTCCTTGGAAACGACTGACAATAGAATTTAGCAAGAGTTACTTTTCAATATATAACTGGTATTGATGATTCGTGGTGGGCATTTGTACAAAACCCCGTAAACTGTGGGAATTAATCCAATGAATTAAGCGTGCTGGGATACAAAAAGTCCTGTTATAACATCTACATAGCGATTTCTTTCTAAAAGTATCGAGCAGTGGTTTATACGAGTAATATTCTTTATAATAATTACCTTTCACTCACTCCATTGACCACAATAGAGGGTCAAATATCTCCTCTAGTTTACGCGATTGACAATACTTTGATGGCAATTAGGTCTTTCAACTTTTCTAGGCCCAACTAAAAACAAACATCTCTATTACAAACAGAGCTAACGATTAAGCATTGAGGCATGTATCGTTTGCTACGCAAACAACTTTCATGGATTTGTAGAAGGACTTATCAAAAATCGAGCTCTATACAAGAGTAAAACATCTCTTCTAGTATTAAAAATGAAATTTGTTTGTTTACAAATTATTTTGATGGTTGAAAAACATACCCGCGTAAACCCTTGCAAACGCTCGGTTCGACAGTTATGCCGCATTAATTGAAAGAAGATTCTTTGGTTAACCAGTTGTTACGTGTGCAGTGTTGTGTGTTCCTTATGCGGATTAATTTAAGCTTTCCCTCAGGCGACCATTGTGGTGGACCCTTAACCCTTTAAAATAATTATTTCTAACAGATTACATCAAGCATCCTGTTTCCCAATACGCCGAACTCTGACATCCGATCAGCCAGCTGCATCATCCTCAGACACCAATGACCTAACCCAAGCACTAACGAAGCACGCACCGCTGTTCCTAATTACCGAGAACACCCTGTATACATAGTGTCACGCGGGCTCCAATTCCAGCACAGAAAGCAAAGGCAGAGGCAGAGGCGCAGTAAACATGAAAGCTGACACTAACAATGTAAGTTACATCATGTCCAGTGTTGACAGACGTTCATACGACACGCACGCCATCTATCTCTCACACGCCGTACTAATCTAATAACGCCCTGCCCTAGCTGCTGAGTTGTAATCTACTGTAGTAGTTAGGTATCTACTGAGGTTTATGTAACTTTGACCATCTCTAGGTTATCTGTTGGGAATTGACGTTGATTTAGAAAAAAACGTGGGCGCGTGAATCAATTGATTATTGATCATTGAGTGGTCAATTTGAGTAGGTTAAATCATTTTTTATGTGGTTTGTACTAAAGTGCAATTACAAGAATAGTTTCACCCCGTTTTTATTGTTCCCTAAAGATTCACTAATTGAGTGACGTTACGTTTATCTTGTTGTTGTAGATCATCAAAATGATTTTAGTAAACACTACAACCAAAAGCTCCTTGAGCACATGTTATATCACAACCTTGGAGACGGTTGTAAAGGAGGTTGGAGAAAACTTTCACGTTTTAATGAACTGATCATATACTCTCATCTCGTGAAATAATGGAATGATATATTCCCATATAAACCAAGTTTACACCTAAGTTTGAAGCAAAGATGTTGACGAGACTTCCAAAACATCACATACTATTTGACTCTGTTCAACCAACATGATTTTTGTAAAACGTACATTATCTATTTTTACCAAAAAAGCTCTGCGTTATATGAACTCAAACCAAGCTAAACATTAAGTTTCCTTACACAGCAACACATGTATTTATACGAGAAACAATTCCCGTTGACTTTTTAACCGACTTCCTACGCAAGGAGGAGGTTACACAATTCGACTTGGGACTTTTGAACATCACCTTCTAAAACCATCAAAACATCTCCCGTTGCTCTGGAACCGACCGTTTTAAAGTTATTTCAATTTAATTATTTAGTCGGTATTTCTTCACTTTGACATTCAGAGCACTGGGCAGAAGAAATGAATGTAAGCTGTCAATTTTGAGCTTGTTCTTTCTACTAGCCTAGGTTTCCAAGGATACAGTAAGTAAACAGCTGTCTTATTTTATAACAAATTAAACTAAGAACAGCTCTGTTATGGCTTTAAAACTTAATAAAATGCTTAAAAATTTGTGTTTTTTAGCAAGAAGGAGGGCGTAGCTCCGTAAATATAAGGAATATCACATTAACTAACCATATTTTCTGAAAGACAATTAAATTTTACCCTCACTTGGTGTCAAAACTTTGATCAATAGTATAGCTCGGCTTCTATAAATGTATAAAACAAACAAAGAAAAATTGTCATGTATTTTTTGGATAAAATATGTTTTATCTCAGCCGAAACCAAAGATTCCATGGATTAAAGGATACCAAATTGTTGGGAATTTAATTTTACATCGAAATAGTGTAACTTAAGCCCTTATGTACTACAAAATAGTGCTTTTACAGCTCAAGATATGCCGCAAATACAGGGGTTTTTGAGATTTTTTGGAGTTTTTTCCTTTTTATATATAAGCTTAAGTTTGATTCAAAATATTTTTATATGAGACCACCGAGGCGGTACCCTCTACAAAAAAACAAACCGCGTTTAAAACGGTTCTGTCTTAATTATAAACCCAGATTCACAAACACAGCAGCACAGTTCGTGTGGAAAACACATTCTAGCATTTTAATACAGTGAAAGCATTTGGAGGAAGATTCTTCACTACACAGCACAGCCAAGGATTTCCTCGACTTTCATCTACAAAGAGTTCTCTCCCAGTACATTAGGAGTCGGAGGTAGCGTGCCACGGAGAGATAAACTACAATCCCACACGACTGTTCGGAGGTGTGATATAGTACAGTCACTGCTAACTAAGTAGACCTTTGTATAGTCAGGTTACAGTGTCAAGGACTGGGAACACCTTGTGATGGATTTGAGTTTTCGTAAATTTTTGACAAGAAAAACATATTAGGCTACGTAAGTTTTTCAAGAATAAATATTGTGGCGTGAGCATTTTAACTCTTTAGAACAAGCATGCATGTTTTATGCCGATGTTTAAAAAATCAAGACAATTTATGCTAAAAAATACATTTAATATCCTACTCAAGTTCAATACACAAAAGTGCGTTCTTCTTTTTTAAATCCAGATAGGGAGTCTGAGCAGGTCATTGAATAGCCAGACTTGAAGAAATAATTCATGCTTCATATAACGCAAATTCACTTTCAAGCCCACATAAAATAAGCTTAAATTGCTTAATTGCTAAATTGTAGTTCTCCTGGTTCAAAAGTTTACCTTTTCAAAGCTTAAACTTACATTAACTCTGTGTTTCGTTTACTAATACGGTTTTAGACTTATTATTTTAGTTTGGCGACATTAGTTTGGCCCCAAATTCATGTCGTATGTCCTAAACTTACAGCATTATATTATATTATCTACAACGAGTTAGAACCCGATAGCACGATAAGGCAAGTGAAATGTACTATTATGCATTTTAAGCACTACGACCGTGATATTCTGTCTGATATCACACACTATAAGGGAAATATTTTCAGTCCACAATCGAAATCATCATTGGAATTTCCCAAGCTTTCAAAGTTTTCAAACAAGTGTGCATTTAAAAAGCGAACCAGAGCTTGCCTAGTTTACCGGAACAAAGGCATTCACGCACTTCACAGGTTTCACCTGAAACGCAGAGGTGTCAAATGATGACTCGGAAGTGGAGTTGATAATCCACTACCGGAAGTGCTTGTAGAAGGCAGGTCAGCTGTTATGGGCACCGGATACGGTCATTGTTGTCATTCATTCACACCCACACACCCTCCTATCAACACCTTTAGTAAGTCTTCAGCCTTGGTACAAACCCAGCCCAACAAGTGTTCTTCTTCAGCTTCAATAATCTTTTGTATATTTCCGTAGAATATGTTTCAGCATTTCAAAGAGTGCATAATAAAACAAACATTCCTGAAGAATAAGGAGGTTAAGTTATAAAAATGGGCTGGAAGGTTTTGGTTAACTCGTGTGTATGTTTGAAAGGGATCTAGATGTAAATGAATGTAAAATGTTATATCAAATAATTGATGATTGAGATACATGCTTGTAAACATGGCTATTCAATAAAATATGCATTTGTTAAAACATTAAATCAAATCTTGATTAGCTTCACTGGACACTAGGCAGCCTTAGGCTTCTTGACGCTATCAGTACTAATAACAGTACCATCAAAATCTACAATTTGAATCAAACACAATTATAAAAGGACGCAACTTTGTAAACCCAACGATAAGACGTTTAAATATCACACATTTAAAAGAAAAGAGGTTACCTACCTCAACAGATACAAAGTTTAATCAAAGCCAGAAAAACCTTTGATATTAGTATTTAGAAAGAAAGTTATAAAATGAGATGTAAAAAAGCACTGTACAAACTATGGAACATTTATGAGGCAGGCACACTGAGCTAATGTTAGACTGTTTTCGAACTGTCAACAATGGAATCAGCTGACTTTTTCAGTGATTAACAACGTTGACATGCAACTAACTGTTCCTTACACCTAGATTGATTAGTGGCTGCAATCAAAATAAACAGAAAGGTTCACGTATCTGTTCACTTATATTTTCTTTATATTTTTCATAGGACAGGGTAATTCACAGTTTCTAGTCAAGTTAATGGTAAACGAGAACTTCAAAACTCAAAAATAAGCTGATTTACGAGTAGTATTAATAACATTTAATTTAGAACGTGTTTTCCAAAACACATGGTTCACAGAATCGGACAAATCAGTGAGTGGCTATTTTCGCACAGCTGATTGCGAAGCTACACGTGCACAGTGCAGCCACCAGATTCACGTGTGTGAAGTTGTCAGCACTGCTTGACTAGGGTTTCTTCATGTGCTACCCTTGCCAGCAGGCGTAAACGTGACTTACGACACCACCAGTACCATCCCTCAGTTTAATCCCTCAATCTCGTTACCGCTCGAAATAGACGTTTTAAATTCTTTAGGAAACTCGATTAACGTTTTATTCTCGCTTTTGTTAGTTTCAGAAGCATGGGTTAAATTAGATTATTCATACGATGGAGTTGTACTTGTAGACACTTTACTATCGTACTTAGGGATCATGGATTAACTTGAGAGTTGTGTGTTAGAAATTATGAAACATGATGTTGAAATAATGAAAGGACACAGTTTGTTGTTGCAACTTTGTTTTACTTAAACCCGTTGTTGTTGATGTAGATCAGTATCAAACAAATAATATTGGTTTGTTTCACCTCTGGGGTCAAATTATTACATTTAAAATTTTCCAATGTGTTAACACGTGTTAGCCAATCACCGGAATAAATCTGCAGCTGCCACTAACATTGACGGTTGCCCTGGCTGCGCTGCAAGGGCGGAAAAAGTGACGTTGCAGAGGGTTGCAAATTTAAATCTTCCAAATGAAGGGTTAATATCATTTTTTAGGTTAGATTGGAAGCCGATTGTGTAAATTTAATTTTTATTCTAAGGAAGGTCTACTTTTAAGCACGAGAAACTACAGTATTTTCGTAGTTCTGAAACCTTTATTAAAAAGTGGATTTTCTAACATGTGGCACCAATCCGTTTTAGATAATATGTTTGGTGTCTTGTAAAGATAACGATACATCATAAGGTAATCACATGATTACAGAGTGTTTGTTCGATTGCAAGGCCATTAAAAAGCGCTAGTTTAAAGTTGGAACCAAGTTTCCTTAGTCCTTAGCCAATTGCAAACGTATAACTTGTTTACGTCCGTAGACTGCAGACAAATCATGTAAAGTCCCTGAAAAAATTATCCCTGTCAGCTTTGAACTGCGAATTACGGTACCTACTAACGGCACGCAGATTAGAGACCTCACCCGGCAATAAGACAGTAACCTTTACGTTTTACAACCGTAAAGCGTTATAAAATGTTTACATTACTGGCTTATTTCCATAACTCTGTTACACAGCTGGGTCGGTGCGGTTGCGGCCAGTTGCGGTACGTGTGGACACGCCCTTCCCCGCCCTCGCCTCCTGTCCAAGGTCACGTGACCACTCGACCAGCTGACGTTGACGTTACGCAAATCTCATCTGTGGTGTAAAATATTTAAGAAAAAAATACCGTCGAACTGTTTGAATTTTTTAATTTTTAAATATGGAACAATTTTAAGGGCTTGCAACTGACCGATACGAATCGTGAATTTGTTCTTAATACATATATACGGGTGTATACTCTGTTCCCTCTAACGATGAGGGCATTGGGTTGACTGAACTATTAGCGAATTGTCATATGAAGATGATACTCGACTTGTAGATACCTCTGTAGAGATCAATACAATAAATCGACTACGATTATGCACGCATGTGCGACCTAGCTTTAACTGTGTCTACAACTTAGCTCGAGACAAAATTCGTTGTAATTCTAGACTAATATTATTCCATAGTGTACGTATATGTGATCTAAGCAATGGCGCAGGTGTTTCGAATACGCAGACATTGGCCTGAATAACATTTAAAGTATTTTTGTCGCATAATATTACTGTCACGGTTTCTCGACCGATAAAGTTATTTGAAATATTACGACAAATTCATTCATACGGGATGTACAAAATATAACTACATTGATCAGGAGTTAAAATCACGCACGCCAAAAAGGCGTTCCTCCATCCATTTAAAAAAGGAGAATTTACTGTGCAAAACCAAGAAACTGACCCGTCACAAAAGAATTATCCGATCATATGGCCTATATTCCATTCCTGATTCGATTGGTAACAGGCATGTGATTGCATTATTATGTCGATCACATGACTGCTGACTGCTGACGCCACAGTTTCTACGGCTGCAGCACGCGATATTATTGAGTACAACAGCTGTGTATTGCAGGTCGGTTGTTGCATGCAATGTCATCCGCGTATACATCGATCCATTCACTTTCTTCTGTTACATACAAGAGCATTCATGTAATATTGCAGGTCATACAACTTGTAATACTAATTTTCTATACAACGATTTGCTGATTCATTTCCTCAAAACAAAATCTAGCAAGAGTGGAGATGTTTGCAAAGCAACAAACTTTCGCTGCACGTACTTCCCTAGTGGTTGAAGAACAAATCTTCGTTGCTCGAACGAGTGTGTTTGGTAAAAGTACAAAAAACGAAATTCGTTTCAAAGTCCAAAAGCATTCTACTTTGAGCTTTGTCGAAAAGTGCCTTAAAATTGCTGATACTGTACTAATGTAGGGTGCACCAGCTTGAAATTGTTGAGTATTTTCACACATCTTAAGAGTGCACAGTACCTGTCGGCCATTTTGTTTTTGTCTCATAAGAACAATGTAAAAACAAAGCCAAGCATTTTCTTGAGATACCTCACGTCTCCAATTTTTATTAAATCTTTTTGAAGTACGTTTTTTAAGATGACAATGTACTGCAATGAAATCGTCGATTACCGTTTTAAAAATGTTATTAGTGAACTAGTAAAAACAATACATCCAAATACAAAGTTTCTTCAATTTTTGGATTGATTCCACGGTCTTATTACTGAGAAAATGGAAATTCCTCTCAGCGGAGTCACTTAACATTTAATGCACTTTAAAGCAAAGTTTATTTCGTAAAAATCCGTTGAAAACTGTAGGCGTGAGGTGTCCCAAGCAAACTCATTTTTTACATTGTTCTTATGGGACGAAATTCCAAATCACAGCCACTACAGCGCACTCTTAAAGTAGTGGAATTGTCTTGTTTGGGTTATACGGTTATGTTTTGTTTCATGGCTAAAATATTACTGGCTTGCCCTCAATAAGTACGTACAACCAGAAGTTTGTACAAGTTGTTACTTTCTTCTGTACACGTAAACGAGTTTTTATAACAGATGTCGAACGAACTTGCCATTTCGTTTGTCATCCAAATGACCCCATGAATTTGATGACACTTTATGGAGGTTCAGCCTGTGCTAAGGAAAACCTCACACCCTTATGAATCATGAAAAAGTGTAGTTTTTCATCTGGAAGATAAATTCAAATCGGCACTTATCATAAAAATCTAACTTTAAAAGTACATTCTAGAAAACACACAAAGTATACTTGCTTATTAGTGTTGTTAGTTTTCACAACTTCTAACACTTTTTTGGAACATTACCTTCACAAAAGCGGGCTCGTTACATATCCGTGGAATTACTCCAAAGTCCAAAACAAAGAAACTGCCTGTGCAAAATCGACCAGAACCACACATCGAGATTCGCTCCATAACGAGAAATCTCATTCTTTCTCGAACTAACGGTTTATTCATTGCCACACTTGTAGATTCTTCTCAACAAATCTTATGTAAGGAGTGTTATATACAACCACGCCTTTCTTATTGTTCACATAAAGCGTCCTTCAAACTTGATCAACGGTTTCTTTCTTCACTTGTTTGTAAGTAGAGACTCATGTGACCAGTCATGTACCGATGATGTAAAGAAACATCGAACGAAACTTATTGCACTATACTGCAGGGTGTCCAGTAATTACGAGATCAAACTTCACCAGGTGATTTATCAAGTCAAAATAAAGAAAAATGTCCAATAACACATAGTGCTATCTCGCCTTGTTTTCCGTCTGTCTGTCTTTCAGTGTTTTCACTAAGTAATTTTTATCTCCGAGGTCAATTAAGTCATAAACTAAAGCTTTGCACACTTGTTAGTATAATTAAAACCAATATTTTAAAAATAAATTTGACTAATTTTCACTTCCGGTTCAAAAGTGGTGGTCATATGAAATTGTTTAATCTTAATAACTCTACACCCGTAATCTTTATGGTAAATAAACAAGAATAACAATACGTGGCAAATGTATTTACAAACATTTCAAGTTTGTAGTCTTGTGATAAATAACAACGGAGAAATATGAGTTTTCCTGAGCGCACTTCTTTGTTTACATTTAAGAAACATATGTAAATACAGGAGTGCGCTCAGGAAAACTTAGATTTCTCCGTTAATAACTGGCGCAGAACAACAAACTTGGTCTTAAAATGTTTTTAACTACATTTGCCACATATTGTTATTCTTGCTTATTTACCATAAAGATTAAGGATGTTGAGTTATTAAGCTTTAAACATTTAATATGACCACCATTTATAAACCTATAGTAAAAATTAGTTAAATTTATTTTAACTTTAAATATTGATTTTAATTACACAAACAAGTGTGCAAAGTTTTTAGTATATAACTAAGTTGACTTCAGAGATAAAAATTATTTAGTGAAAACACAGACAGACAGAAAATTAAGCGAGATAGGACGATGTGTTATAGGAAATGTTTTGTTTATTATGAGCTGATAAACCACCTGGTAAAGTTTGATCTCTTAGTTACTGGACACCCTGTATGTACTATGTATAACGTTAAATGCACATAGAGTAAGCTATATTAAAATGTTTGTAGCAGTAGCCATACTTATGCATGCTGATGGGGGACTTGAATACCGAATTGTAGGATATTACGTTTGTCTCAATTCAAGCTAGTAATCATATCATTTCGTCCAAGTCCATAATGACATCATGAGGGCTATCTATTCGGCGTAACACAGAGGAAAGCATATTTGCGAACGATTTGACTCTCGGAGTTGTTAATGTAATAGTTTCCGGACTGTGGAATCAATCTCTTACACAAGCTACACAGGCTACACACCTGGATACTGTGGAAACAGTCAAAGTGCATTTCACTTTCTCTATGAAAGCACTTTACCTGGCAAATCTTTCATTCAATCAACTGTCACTTCCTCGCACACTTACGTTCATAAATCGTCGAGTTGGTTTTGCATGGATTCGTAAGAAGCTACCTTTCGGTAAGATGTATGAAGTAATTGTATAATTGAGACTTTCGATTACCAGAGAATTTTAGAGATAAATAATAAGCAGTTGATTTTGAAGTTAAAACAATTAAACAAGAAACCACACGCAATTGCGTATTTAAAGTAGGTAAATAAAAAGGTTTACAAATACGCTGATTAAATATGAACGCTTGTATAATACAACAAAAGTGATTTTTTCGTCAAGTAGGCCTACTGAGATTTTTTTACAATTTTCGAACGTTAAACCAATGAAAACATGAAAACCCTTCAAGATATTTTAAAACCTTATGGTACGTTTCTTTGTTAAGGTTTATCGTCGTTTATTACAGAAAACTTAAGTTAAATTTGAAAACGTAATAGGAGTGGTACATGGGTATATGACTGATCTTTTATTCCTCTATGCAAATGTAAGTTTTGGCAAGGTGTCTGGAGAAAGATGATTACTATCGTAACTTGGCCAAGATGAAACAATGATAGTGTGAACAAAAACGTATAAGAAACGAACAAGCGAGGGTAGATATAGGTTGGATTAAAGCCATAACTTCTATGTAAGCGACAGGGTTGATTTTGTTAAAATTGAGTTTATTCGCAAAACCTCGTTGAGTTCATTGTGTTCCACTGTAATAACGTTAGAGGATCGTACTTCTAGCTTCCAGACATTAAAGACAGTCTTCGGCTAAGTCCAGTACAAAGTAAAGTTGAGACGTCTATAACAGTCGAGTAAAACGTAGTTGGAAGGGACAAGGTTAAGCTTCAGTTATTGCTCCCTAGTTAGCTCATTACATTTACCTGATGGCTGCCGCCTTCTCCACGTCATATGTCAAGGACGACACAACAAACATCTGTCTGCTTCACTTCCTTACCTGGAACAGACAAACAAACAGAATCAGTCTCGTTACACTCAAGAAGGCACATGTTCGAAGAGAAAATACACTAAAGAAAAGTAACTCGTACAAAAGGATTCTCGTAGATTTTCATTGTAAAAAGTAGTTAGAACAATTCCGTACGAGTAAGATCAGCATTTCAAAATTTGAAATTGTTGACATTACTCAGTCGCTACGTTTTTGAAACATGTGTCTTTTTCTAGTCAAAGTTAAATACGACAAGAGGAAGTGACACTCATTCGGACTAGAAACAGAGATAACTACCGAACTGGGCAACACAGAACGGTGGTTGCCAAAGGTTTCCATTCACAAGCAGGGGATAATTTTGTCAACATGTTCGATAGACAGCGCACGATTTTTATAGTACAGACGAATTTATGGTACAAGTGGGAGAACGCGTACATACAGACAAACCTTCGGGTTATGGTAAAATTTGAACGAAACGTAGGTGAATGAAAAATATAATGTTTATTTTGAAGGGACTTCGTTTTCAGAACGTGGGAAAGATTTCTACTCACATAATTATTCATAATGTGCATGCTATGTTTATGCGATAAACGATTGATTTATTTAGATGATTTCTCAGGTGTTTTCTATTGGGGTTTCCTCTCCGAAAGATAAGTTGTTTCTACTCCTCCTTAAAAGAAATAAATATTTTGTGAGTTATTTTGAATTCCCAGAAGGAATAAAAGAGTGTTGCAACTTTTGAAAACTATTTAATCGTATTCAGTAGACGAGACAGCAAATGCTGTACTTTTGTCAATATTTATTTTATAGGGTTAACTTAAAAATTGTGTCCAGACCAGCTTATACCACGTCGGAGTGCGGGTGTAATATTTCCAAGTGTAAGGCCCCCCTCTCTGTACAGGATTTTTCAAATCAGAGATAGCAACAAAATTTAAAATTAGAAAAACAGAAATTGCAAAAACTTAGTAATACGTCCTTTGACTTCACCCAAGCAAAGGTGTTGCCGTCTGCAAAGTTCTACTGTAGACTAGTTTAGCCCATTCGGTATTAAAACTGTCGTTAAAAGTGAAACCCAGAAATGTAGACTTCACGCCGGTTTTATCTCTTCCCTAAACTCTCTCTCTTGAATCCACGACTTCAAACACCACAACATAAAGGCTCCACCCGAGCATTGTACGGATAATCCACCTCCAGTACTCAGGAGTTAGTGATATAACAACATAATCTGACACTACTCAGCCCACATGTACTTATCTGACTTATGTAAACTGAAATCTGCCCACTGCACTGCAGAGGTGATGTCACTGCCCCTACCTGCTCTGTATGGCGAATGCTAGGGCCCGCATCAAGTATGTCTTCACCTGCCGTACGCATCATTTGTTGTACTTGTATGATTGGTTATTATTGTCATTGTTGTTCAATAACAGCTGCTATCTCAATATTGTATGTAAATTTTTAGTATGTTTGAAATTATACATCTTAAGTGATTAATTTTATGCAAGGACAAACATATGCGTGAATAAATCTTCACCAGAATCTTCAGAAATAGTCGGTGTGCTGCTAGGGGCCAGCTGTAACGTCCTCATATGGCTATCAATCAATATTCACTTTAGAAGTCAGATGTTTTGAGCTAACAGCTGTTTATGACGGAACCTATATTTTTCCTCGTTCCAGTAATTTCCTTACAATCTCCTTACTTGCATTGCGTAATGTTGCTTACACGTTGATTTGTGTTTCAATTACAGTTTCTTTGTAAATCTTTGGCCGTTCCAGACTGCTCTCGCTGTTATGTTTTACGGAATAAAAATATATTAGGTATGGGATAATAATGGCTACTGTCCATGTTTTATGGCTAAGTTTTGTGGTTGAAATAAAACTTAGTTTTACCGAGATACTTTAAACTAAGCTTCAGAGAAGAGGGTATAATTATGCTGCACAGCAACGCCATATGTTGCAGCTCAATTACAGCAGCAGCGCATGGTTAGCCAAACCACAGAGTACCGTTAAGCTCGTGGGGTCACCTACGTGGAGTGTGGAGTGCTCTGATGAGAACTTTCAACAAGAAAATGTACATTCAAGATTATTGAGATGTTAAAAGAAGCGTTCGAGGATTCTTCTCCTTAATGGAGCAAGACAATTCTGAAGTTTTGAAATACAGTATTTGCATGTAGCCTAATCTTTACTCAGATGAAAAGAGAATTAGATATCTCGGATGTAAAATCAAACTAACCTGTCATGTGCATACATCAAACAAGTTCATACAACTTTAATCATAGCTATTCTCAGGTGAAGACCGAGTCATATTCCTACAAACTTTAAAATGACGATAAAGTAGGAAAAAACATAGCCGACTAGGATAATTCTACTAAAAAAAGATATTCGTATGCTATAACAACTGCTTTTTGGGTTATGATTTAATTTTGAATATATTTGTATGACACCTTAATGTGTACCGAAATTCAAAGAAATTCCGGCTAGCCAAACTAAGATGGAGGAAAACTATTAAGATCAGTTCATTGTTCAGTTTTTAGATCATAACCCGTCCCCATTTTTGAGATGTAACGCCTCCCCCTTTCAAAGGAAACTTCTGATAGGCAGATTTTGCTGGTTACTTAAGTTAACCTAGAGATTTGCAAAAGAGACATAGTTGCCAAATTTCGGGAAAATCGGGATAACAAATGGACTTGTAGAGGGGTTACACATCTATATATATAGTCTATGACTAGTTGTACTCTTACAGAAATCTGCAATGACACACGATAAAAATATCTGATCGTCAAAAGACCACTTGGTCAGTGAATTTCCAAATTGTGATAACACAACTTTAGATGATTATAAATCTGGAATATCGTCTATTTTCGGAAACTGTCAAAATATTTGGGCCACCGAAACTAGTTGATATTAGCACCCAGGAGCAGTTGGCCGGATATCGCGCACCTTGTAGACCTTGAGTGACTAAAGGTCCCCGGCCGCTGCGAAGTTTGAAGGTCTCTCAGATTAAACCCAGTCAGTTGCAATTTCACACTCGGCTACCTTTGCTAACTAAATGCTAACTGCTGACTCCTTCCCGTGTAGAGTTAAGATACTACTACTTGGCGATTGATATTCAGGTTTCCAACTGAGAAATGTAACTGAAAACCATTAAGAGTACGCAGTAGTGGCCATAACAATTATTTGGGGCATCTCACTACTAGAATATTTGCGTAGGATTCTTATTAAGAGTAATCCTCCAATGAGCCGATTTTGTTGAAATCTTGACATAAGTCCATTACATGAAGACATGTCGTATTTTAATTTCTTCATTTACTAAAGGTAGTATCAAAAATGTAGTCCTTGCAGTACATTATCATTTCTCCAATAAAAACTGCAGGAGTGAGGTGTTTTAGAAAATGTTTGGTGTTAAATTGCTCATAGTACAACCAAGTAAAAACAAAATGGCTGACCGATACTAAACACGCTCAACTTGCATACGAAAAAACCAATTAAAAACTGAAAATCAAATTGATCAATTAAGCCATTTGGGACTTTTTATCGTGGTTTCAATTGAATCTTACAAGTATGAAACTATGAAAGCTACACACAATATTCTCGTTTCTTGTATGGTGCTGGCAGGTATCTCTTGACCACAGAATATAATCCAGCCGAAGTAACCACCAGACATGATTCAGAACAAGTTCTAGATTAACGTTGGAAAAACTATTTTCAAACAGACAACATTCAATAGTACCTTAGCGATCTCATGAGGAGCTATAATATTAGAAAGAGATTTTTAAAATGTGCATCCAAAATATTGCCACTTTTCGGATATGAAGCTCATTCTTTTTCCTTAATGGAGAAAAGGTTAGGTCATGTAAATAACCACTATTTCTCAGATAAAATTAGACATTTTCTTACGCTTTTGACCTTTCAGATATTACAGTTGATATCGCCAAAGCAATTCCGGCAATAAAGGTCAAAGATGATGCACAGTGAAATTTGGATTCACACTAGACCCGTCACACTAACCACTACAAAATATATGTCTCGTCATGAAAAGGACACACTTGATAGTCAAACACACTTTAACTGAAAAGTCCTTTCACTTCTTCGTGTCAAGTGAAAAGTCTTCATCTTGGATAGAACTACTACATGGACAGTCGGTGAAATCTCCATTACATATGTGTACTGCATCTTTCTTTCACAGTTCCGCCTAACCTCCTTCAGGGTCTCAACTGCTATCTTGTTATGAGAACAGCTGGACCACAGTTCTAGTCGAGTTGACTTCTGTTTCTTCAGCAGAAGGTTGCTTATTTCCGCCACTTGACTGTTTATCTGCTGTACCTTGTTGTTGTTGTTGGTCAGTAGGTCTGTCTGTGCAATTTGCGGAACCGAGTCAACTCGAATGTCCTTTCCCTGTCTTGTTCAAATCAGTCCTTCTCTCTCTTGGACAATTGGCTTCTCTTTCTCTTCTAAATTATTCATGATTTTTACTGCTCCTGACCATTTTGAGGTTTATTGCTACGTAATCCTTGAAGCATAACAGCTCTGGGAGCTAGTGAATCGTAGTCGTTTAGTTAAACCAACAGTATTGGCTGTCACATAGATAAATAGATAAGTCTTGTATAACTAGCAAATGCAATAACTCTGTAAAAAAGGAAATGATCAAACAAATCCTGTATTATCACTCCATCATCGTCAGACATCTGTTATCTTTATGTCATCTCCATCTACTCAATTACATCTTCCTTTAGATTAACTACATCAGACGTAGTTTGTCGGTGAAAGGATTTGTAGCATGATAATTATCATGTCTTCATTAGAGAACGACTACTACAGTTCGCAAACCTACTTATCTTTTAGATTTAAATTAAATAAACTCCAGGGAAAATCAACGTTATGAAACACTGGATTTTTATCACAAATCGATGGTTATGTTCGTAAGTAATGTTAAGAGGCCATATCTCAAGAAAACAGTAGTTGACAGGCAAATTACTTTGCTAGAATGGATCTACTAACTACTAAAGATGCCTTTGTTCCTTGCATGTAGTTCCCACAGACCATCCATTCATCAACCTAACGTCTTTTCAAGAGCTTAAATAGGCATTGTCAAGATCAATAACAGCTGTTTTGTTTGGTGGTGGTCGACATTGAAGAACACGTTACCCCTTCAAGTGTAAAGAATATTCGGAGGGGCAGACCACCGAACGCCATTGTTGATATAAATTGTCAAATCATTCTTATTTGGAGATGGTTTGAACGACAAGTTGGTTTTGAACGTTGGAAGTGTTTTCTTCGTCAGCAGATATTGAAGTGTGCCTAGCATAAAAGATATAAATCGGACTAACCTACTAAACCAGTTAAAAGTTGTTTAGGCAGTCAGAATAGTAAACATAATTCAATTTCGGCGCGAGAAGTTTTCTATTAACATTTTGGTAGATTTGCTTTTCAAGTTGTTTGTTTTCAAACACAATACCACAGTACAAGTAGAACTTATTGGTTAATCTCTGATATATTTTTAATTGCCTGCATATTAGGTTTTATGGTTTGACAATACTGTTACTGATGACTGATTGGGTCTGTAACAGTAAACAGAACTTTATGCTTCTGAAGATTTATGAACAGTCTACGCTTATGTAAAATATTATATTCGAGGTAGATAACTAATTAGGTAGATAACAGAAAACTAATTTTCCATAACCCAAAATGACATTCATGAGAAACCAGGCCATTTTCTTCGATAAAAATCATTTCTTAACCAACCTTTAACTGAAAAACTTTTAAATGTGTTGTCGTGACTGACGCATATGTTTTCCAGGAACAGGTTGACAAAGTTTTAATTATCCGCGGACTTAAGCAAAGCTGTGGGTTAAAACGAAAATAGTAGATAATAGTCAGCCTTATTTTATTTCTGTTGGACCGTTTTGTTGGACATTATTTCCTTTTTCACTTAGACGCAGATCCTTCACACCAATTACTGTACATGTGGTTTCTGAGTTGCAGCAATTGTAGCCTCGCACTTCCTCGTGGCTAAGGATTCTCACGGCCATGTTGCTGGTGGTTTCACCTACAGTTCTGGTGGTCTTCTTCACGTACCTCTTGGCTCTCTAGACGTAATGTAGTAGAACACAGTTTTAATACCGCTGTTTGGTAATTATACTCATTGCGGCTGGACGCAACCAATTTGCTACCACTTCCCTGTACAGTTGCATGAACAATTATCTTTCTCACAGTTTACTGCGAGATTAACCATTTAAAATAATGAAACTGTAATTGTAGAACTGACCAACAAATTATGTTGGTATACATTTTAACCCTACCGTTTTAATATTAATACTTCATTTGCTCACAGTGAAAAGCTTTAGATAATATTGTGTTGAGAAAGGCACGGACAGAATTTCTACCTTACTACTGAAAAGTTAGGGTAACACACAACATTAATGTTTATATATTAATATCAAGCCTCTCAACCCATACATAAAAATCAATATACTTCTAATAAGTATCTAGTAGTACCTACTGGTAGTTTACGTTAAACCTCTGCGATGGTTTATCAAAGACTTGACGAACCTCTGTATGATTACAAAGTTGGAAAGAGGAGGGTCGTGTAGACCAGCATTCATAAATTTGAAACTGTTAACACTACCCTGTCTATATATCTTACAAACTACTCTTTTCTTTAAAGGAAGCTGAGAAGGAGTGATATTCACTCGTACAAAACTAGAGGCAGCGAGAACTACCGGATTGGCCGAGATAGAAACGTAGAACTTGGTAGTTCATGAACGTTTTTATCACAGGCTGGAGCTCAAACTACCAAATTTGATTGAAAGTGACCTTATGCCCAAGGCATTTAAAACTCGCCTCAAAAGATTTTAGTCGCGCGAGGATTTTACAGCAAAGACGGGTTTATGGCATGAACTTGGGAGACTCTACATTAATTATTGGCTAACTAACAGGGTGTAGAGTAGGATAATTCGAATTAATAAAATAATTAAATGTATGAACTGTATGTCTTAAAGGCATTGCAAAGTGGATTAATGGAAAATTTTAGTTTTATTTTATATAACTTGACGATTACTGTACATTTCTTAAAATATTCTCGCAATAAACATTTCATTTATGGTAAAATTATTCACATCCACACATCACATCCTTACCACTATATCTACCCCAAAATATCATCCTATCTGAACATTGAAAACATCAGGAACCCATAAATGTCACCTTCAAAACCTTCCAACTGTAAAAGCGAAACAATAGGTTGAAAGTGAGCTGTGAAGAAGAACACTTGTCCAAATACATACAAGTGTTTGTGTTGTCGATACGACCTTGTGACAGGGCAAGGCCGTTGATGAGAAGGAGGAGGTACAAACATTGACAACACTAACGTGACAACAGTATCGACTTTCTAATTGACAACAGTACGTCGTGCCTAGGAACAACATGCGAGCAACAACTACAGTTGAGTACAGGATAGTTGACAAGCGAACATTCAACAGTCTGTTTAAGAAAATGGTATTTTAAAACAAGGCTAATCTGTCAGTTGGTGATTATTTACGTAATTGTACAACCATGAACTTGTCTGTTGAAATGTAAATAAATAAATGTTCTGTTGCCAAACAAACAAAGCTTTCATAGACTAGTTAGTACATGGAAAGTGTTAAACATAGAAGTTACTTATAAATGTTAACAACTAAAAATTTTGAGATTGAAAGACCAATGCTGATGATATATTTTCTTCAAAAAAGTCCGTCTATGGAATAAAATGCTTTTTCTTATAGCTTTTTTTAAATTTTCTTGTATTTGTTCATTTGTTTTTCCTCCAATTTGGTAATTTATTATATAGTTGATCAAATTGTATATAGGAAATCTTTTGAAGAAACTCGTTCTGTGATCAAAAATTTAGAATAGGTTGCAAGTCTTCAATTTAGTTATGATTTTTTTGTCATAAGTATATTTTGAAAAGTACTAAACAGCCATAAATATATAAGGAATAAAAATTTAAACTGCTGTTTGTTTACTAAAATAGGGTTTGTATTCTCTTAAAATAATGCCTATTTTCAGGGGCTATGGTTCTCTAAACTAAAAAGACATCAT
This sequence comes from Matsumurasca onukii, assembly GCA_018831715.1. NCBI lineage: Eukaryota > Metazoa > Arthropoda > Insecta > Hemiptera > Cicadellidae > Matsumurasca > Matsumurasca onukii. Next base: position 19,770,574 of record CM032065.1, read on the forward strand.
AATTCATTTTACATTCGGGTTCAAAAAAGACTCTCTTACTCTAAATAGAGATACCTCCGACGCGAATTTCACCCTACCACCTCAATTCTTTATGAAGTATCCTGAACGCTTCGATTACGTAGTTATCTGAAAGTAAACAAGGACTGTTGTCAACAAAGGAAACAGCTGAGTTGCGCAAGACAAAGACCGGACAAGGGATTGAATGGCCCTGGACACAGACGAATAGCGTTGATCCAGCCCGTAAGCACCCGCGCTGTTTGGAGGTCTTGTAGTTGGCAAATCTGCGTGACGTCACAATCAACGTAGCCGCCAGGAGGTGTTAGTGGCAAATGGCACAAGATCACATCAAGCTTCAAACAGAGGTTGTAAAATGACAAACTGCGAAATAGTATTTTTCTGTTTTATTAAATTAACACTTTTCAACCCATTTCGACATTTACGTTTTTAAGGACAGAACGGATTATACGAGGAGTCGAAGACGTGGAAACACAAGAGAAATTTAAACCTTTCATGACACAGATCTCCAAAGCCTGGAAGGACGACTGGCGATGTTCAATCGTAAATTTAAGATCAGGTATAAAAATCAACCAGTGCAATTAAATAAGTGCCATTAATTTCTGCTTAAATAAAAAAATCAACATTTTCTGAGAGGTTCCAATATTTTTGTCTAAAGTTTACCAAATATATGGTGGTGACAAAAGGCTGTGTGCAGGGCTGGCTTTCTTGATTTTTAATCAATCTTGACCTCAAAATTGACAAATGGATTGTATTGTATCTAGGAGGTGTCGTTCGAACTCCAACCTAAAACATCTGCCCCCCACCACCCCCAAATGACTGAGGATACATCAATTTTCATGTTCGTTTTACTTAATCAACTTTCAGTATTTGGTGGGATTTTACAGCTTTACAGAGTTAAAATAAGGAACTTGATGAGTGTGAACTGAAGTTGATCTGAAGAAAGAAGAAGAATTATCATGGTGTTATGACTTGTAAATGAATCTTCACTATCCAAGAGTCAGATGACCACGAACCTCTCCTTCTCAGTGCGCGGAGCTGTGTTATGCCATCACGAATCTGTATTGAAGCACGTCTTTAGACCATCAAACCGTGAAATGGTTCGTAATCTCAGTGACGTAACGTGGCTAATAATCAACTCAACTGTTGCTAAACATCTATCTATCTGTCCAGTGCTTTGTCCACGGGAGTGGTTATCACGCTATCTGACAAGATTGGGAGACGCAGTAGGTCAAACCAAGATAAATTCAAGGGAAGGTTGACGACGGAATAGTGATGGACCTTTTGATATGATGTTAAGTTTTTTTTGAAAGGAGGAAATATCGTGTTATGAAATGTGATTATCGTCTATGATTCCCATTGTTGGTACCACAGTAATGTTATTTTGTTATGCATAGTCAAAAAGAGGTTCAATTGTAAAATTGAACCATGATTATGACCCTTAATAGGCAGAGGCAAAAAAGCATTCTGCTGCAAGCTTTCAAGAAACATCAGTGTTCAATTAATAATTATGTGTTTCCTTTTACCTACAACTTTTACCTCAGCCACATCTTCTGTAGGTCAACTTCCGTTTGGCAGTGATAAAGGATAAATATCTAAAGCTTCCACAATGAGAACTATGCGTTCTAACATGTTTTACCAACGTGTGATGATACGTTTAAAAGTTGTAAATAAGACATGACCCCAAAAAGCACGTCCGCAACCTTAATTTTACCCACTAATGTCAGTTGTTCCCACTTTTTCAAATAGGAAGGAAACTGCACGGTAGGTGATTCGAGTGAAATTAACTGGAATACATTATGCCGCAGCAGGGCGGGCGGGTAGGGCATATTTCACGCCCTGGTTTCTATGGAGGTTACACTGCACATGGACTGTTACAAGGAGGAGGTAAGGTTATGCAATCGGTGGATCCGGAAACGGGAGAAACGAGCCTGTGTGTGGTTCCCATCTTCAGGAGCAGAGTGCGCAGTGGTAGGTCCTCGAAGTGACACAACGCTTTGCTAACAGGGTAAAAACAATTAAAATGGAACGACAGGAAGAGCTGTACTAGTTTTATTGACATCGGTCGCGGAGGTCACATGATGCATGAATTTGCGTGCACATTAAAATCTACTTAATTATTTTATGTGCTTCTTCTGCTAAATTATTTACCATTTAGTTCAGTGTACAGTCGTGCGCCCTTCATTATGTTTTCATATTAGCAGTTGATTGTTAAAAGTTTATCTTTAACGACTCTAGTGTTATCTTTATGTACTATTTTAATATTCTTTAATTTACAGAAGAACATTACGTTACTGTTTTACTGCTGAAAGAACAATAGGTTCAACTTGTTATTGTTGTGACGTTTGAAAGGTATTTTGATGGTATAATGCGTGGGAAAACGTAGCTGCAATGTTTTAAACTAGACAATTGCTATGTATCATTGTAATGTTCTTGCAATAAAAAATGTATTCGTATTTATTTTATAAACCGTGTTTGTTCAATCTACGAGGATTCAATTAACCAACTCACGTTTAAAATTTAATCAACTACTTTTTGTTGTGTGATTTGTAAGCAGTTTGAGAAGGTTTTTTCCACTTTTAAATATTTATTATATTTTGAAATTTCCCAGTGTGTGGTTTTTTGTTATCAATTAGTACAACCTTGGCCATCCTTAGCTAGTTTGTATCCCTATTTGTCATTCCTTTATCGTTACATTTAAAGACAATGTGTTGGTATTTCTCTTTTATGGATCATTGAACAATTTGACTTTAGTCGAAGGTGTTCCAACCAGTCAGTATTTTCGTCCAATTTCAACCAACCTCCTGAACAACAAAGTTGGAGAAGTTGGAGTTTTACATTTGGTAATCCATTTCAAGGCAATCTACTACAACCACTTATGGAATTACTTCTCTAGGTATTACATCTCGTAACCGTTCCTGAATTTCTCTTGGCACCGCTTAACAAAACCCAGGAAAAGGACCTCAGGATCATTTCTTTTTCAGGATGTCAAGTTCACTTTCCTCAGTAGCGGGTAGATGAGTTGCCAGATGGATTGTTATGCGAGACCACACACACTTCCCCTCTATGCTGCATGGAGAAAGCATGGATAACAGCAATGGAGTGTGGTCACTATATGAGCATACCTGAGCACATGCCACAACACTTCCTTATCAGGTGCTAGCAGGCCAGCTGGATCAGCGAGGATTGCAAGTGTGCCTCGCCAAGTTAACGTGTTTCTAACGTTTCAAAATTTGAAATTTCTCTTTCTTGCGGTTGTTTTTTTCTGGTTTCATTTTTATGGGCATTTTTTGGGACAAAATGTTGTCAGAATAGTAAAAAGTAGAGGGCGTGCTGGATTAACGCTCCAAATTTGGCATAACTACTGTGTGTACTGAGTTTTGAACTTTGAATCCTTTGGATCTTTTGGACCCGAAAATACAAATATACGTTTTTACATGTCTAACTTGATTAAATATTCTTTCTGGTGTCGGTAAAATAGCGAAATGTTGCGCACAATACTTGAATGTAGAATCTTTAAACGCCCGCCACTAAATTTAAGCTGTGAGTAACATAAGGGAAAGTACCAGTAACTTGAAAATTTATATTTAGCGTAAGGCTTCATTCTTTTAATGATAGTCCAAACAAAGGCGCTAAAATGTTTGACATTGACTTGTGACTAAAAGCAGTTCAACTTCACTAGAAGGAAAACTGTTATTTCAGAGTGAAAACTTATATTATATTTAGAACTGTGTAACAGTATTGGACACAAATACGATATATCAAACAAAAACTGCATTTATTCGTCAAGTTGATTATTTCAGATTTTTCTAAATTCTCCTCTAATAATAGAAAAACAAATCGTTGCAGTAAAAAAGATAAAAATCTTCAAAGTTGAATGTTTCTCGTAACAGCTTGATGGACTTGAGTACACTGATGACGATTCAGACACAGAACTACGGTAGGTATTTAACATTGGTTATACAAGGGTGTTTTTTTTTTTAAACGCAACCCAACTTTTAAACTATTGTAAATAATTTTTTACGAGCGCTATATGGTCATACATTGTATTATTGGCTTGTTCACTTCAATATCTATCAGATGGTATGTACTGTTGCAGTAATATAGTGGTTTTAATGTCCTAATTTGATACACGTCTAACCTTAACATTATCCATCACTTCTTCATTCAGTACAGTCTGCCTTCAGTTATATTTTCTGTTCTACGGAACCTGTTTCGTTAAACCTTTTAACAAATCTGTGAATTTCAGATTTTTTTGGAATACTTACACCTGTAAACTTGACCCCAAGACGTCTCGTGACAAAAGAAATTATTTTGCTTCTAAGTTTTCTTCAACAATAAACACGCTTTAATCTTTGCTAAAAACCATGATTGCGTTTATTTCACAATAATATCAAATTAGGAAATAAAAACCACTACATTACTGCAACAGTACATACCATCTGATAGATATTGAAGTGAACAAATCAAATTATACAACTTATGACCAGATAGCGCTCTTAAAAAATGACTTGCTATAGTTTGAAAGTTGGGTTGCTTTTAAAAAAACACCCTGTATTTTTACCATGCTCTCTATAAAGTTACCGCACAATATTATTCGTTTTCACAACCAAACATTTGTACAGTTATTAGGTTTGCAGACATTGTGGATATTTGCAAATCAACAGTTCGGCAAGAGTCTTGGCAACATCTCGGCAAGGTTTCTTGGGAAACGTGCCACGACGCTTCCCCACAAGACGTCGCCGCCAGTGAACCAATTGCATCTTGACAGACTGACAGACGGCCGTGTGAAATTCACTGGTTCACTCTCTTCGGTTAGTAGACTGGGTTGCGAATGTGTTTGGGCAATCGATTCGGTTAGAAATAATTAAATTAATTGGGTTCTCAGTGGGATATGTTAGCAAATATGGACTGTTTAGCTGGAAAAGGATACTGGAACAGTATGAAAAAATACACAGATCTGTAACATGACACATTCTGTTGTTGTTCCTTTTTGAAATGTTAACGAATTTTAAATAGTTTTAGAAATAAATATTTAGGTGTATTGATCGACTTTAAATAGCTGATAATATGTGCAGTTTTTGAAAGAATCGCCCCAGAATAAGAACTTTTTCTGTGGTTAATAATTCTTGCACTGAAGTTTGATAAAACCAGAAATAACGGCTAAAGTTGACTTTTATGATTAATTAATAAAACATGACGAAGTTAAGACTATTTTTGCTCTACGCCAATGGCATTTTAATGAATTAACTTAGGGGTTGTGGGCATCACAAAACGCTTTTAGGAAAGCGGTCCAAACCCTTGTGCCTGCGCCGGGATCGAACCGCGACCTTGCGCTTTGCAAGCCGTGACTCTACCCTATTCAGACGAAGTTAAGACTAGCAAGTTCTCTCTTACACTTAACCTGCATACAAGTAATCAAAATCGTTACAAAAATGTTACTCTTATTTCAAATTTAAATAAATGTATATACATCTTTAAATTAAAATAAAACACTTGAATTAAATAATGTTAAGATAAAAACTTCGGCTGGTACGAGAACACTAAACGTTATATTTTATATTTTAAAAATGTGTTGATAGTCATTAGGCTGCAAATTAGCCTTTTTAAATGTACGCTACGACAAAAGCTTTACCTTTGAGTTATAGCTTTTCGAATAAAATAAGCATCGGAAAATAAAACCTACCCTTTACGAACCTATCCCACGCTATACATTTAAACCAAAAAGCTCGCATGTCAATTTCATTTCCTCAGGCCCGAGCTGATGTATCATAATTACCAGCACATTTTAATTATGTTCTCATCATTTCTCAGCGTCTTCATGGGAAACCGTACGTGGAAAAGCAGCGAGCACTTGCAAGAGTCAAGGTATCAATTTAGGAGCACGAGCAAAATTGAGCATCCAGGCGGTAGAATGGAGTTAATTGAAAGCAAGAGTATAATTGAAAGCGATGCCAACCAATAGAGTAAAGAAACTGAAACTACGCCACCTACCTAGAGGCTAGATGACATGTCCTACTGAAATGTGATATCTGCCTGCTACACTTTCATGTGACCCTGATACTCATATATCAAATGCAATGGAAAGCTGATGGTTCTGTCCACGGCGTGGCGGGCTGTCTCCGCATACAGTATTGTGTGGACTTACCAACGGTTGTGGAAATTGGCTTTCAGTAGAAAGGTGCTTTGTCTTTTTAGAAACGAAGACTGTGTTTTAGTTAGTTTCCTTCGGTTAAATGAGATATTCGTGGCGTTAAATGACTGGTATATAAGACCCAGACCCGGCACCATGAAATGTGAAATGAGCACTGAACCTCCCAAAAACCGTTTGAAACATTTGTTCAAAATTCTATTCATGGCGTCAAATGACTGGTATATAAGACCCAGGCCCGGCACCATGAAATGTGAAATGAGCACTAAACCTCGCAAAACCGTTTGAAACATTTGTTTAAAATTCTACGTACATATTTATACGGGCGTGATGCAATAGTAGAAGTCGGCAAAACTGAGGCCGAAAGACGAAGCGAGTGAAAACAGGAAATTCAAATACAAAGTGTCTTCAATTTTTGTACTTATGGCACGGAATTATGAGTGAAAAAATGGTAATTTGGCTCAGCGGAGTCACTAAAACATTTAATACTCTTTAAAACTTAAAAATCCGATGAAAACTGTAGGCGTGAAGTGACCCAAATATTTGCATGTTTACATTGGCTCTTATGGGACGAAATTCACGGTCACAGCCACTACTGCGGACAAACTGCTGCATTAACTTCATCAACAGCTGTGTTATTAGCGGATCCATGGCGGATTGGTATCGCGCGCGACTCCGGAGATCATCACTCCGGTGGCGCGTGTTCGATCCCCAGTCACCACTTACAATAAATTTGTAATGTGACTTTACGGTGACGCTAGGTAAAGGTCGAGGTTGAGTGGTAGAGAAGACTTTGTAATCCTAACTTCGCCTCGTTAAACAAGACAAACTTTACCTTTTTTATTAAGGAGGCCGGGATGTCGGAAGTAGTCTGCCGTGTCAGTGAGTGTGAACGGCACCCGTGGTCGTGTCGCCAAGTGTGAAACAGTCCTGGTTCTTCCGCCTACTCTCGCGACAGCAAATTGATCTATTACACTAAAACGACAACGACATAACCCGGCGACAGTCTGATGGATGTTTAATGGGTGAAATTCACCTTGGCCAGTTTTGTCTTGTCCGTGATCGTCGGTTTTGCTTGAAGATGTGTCGCCGGTCCGGCTTTCCCTTTCAGGCTCACTTCATTAATCACGGTCTTTGTGTGCATAGAAGAAAGTCATCTGGAGTTGTGCGAGATTACCGTGAGTGACGCAATCACAATTGGCAAGTAAATCAAAATATTGCAAGTTTTTTAGAAAATGGTTCCAGTGCTGTACGTTTTAGTGGAATTAGGGTTTGATGGTGTATTCAATATGTACACATCGTTCCTAAACAAAATATCAAACGGCTTCTTTAAAATAAATACAATTCACAAGCAATACAGCTCTTTATTTACCTGACATCGAAAATTATGTGTTTCTTATTATTTTACTTATCCGAATGATCGAGCTGCAAAGGTTTCCTGAAACCATTGTGTGTGAAATACTCGTCAACCAAAACACAAATCAAGTGTTTACAGTAAAATCACACAATTGTTTAGGTCATGAGTAGCCAAATAAGTCCCCACGGTTGGCTGATATTACGAAAATTCAATTGAGTTTTTGGAACTAGTAACGTATCTAAATAGTACGAGCATATCTAAACGAACGTATAAACGTCTCGTTTGTCGAATTAGAAGTGCGAGTTGGTAGAAATCACAAAGTACTCTCGTTCAGTGTCAACATCTTCTACTCATAGTGGTTTCTGTTGTCATAGTAACTGTGATTACTGGTTACTGTACCTATTCGTCCGTCTGGTTCGCCGATTAGTACAAAATCATATACAATCTCTTTACTAGTGAATTTTTTTAATATAAAGAGGGTACATCTATTTAAATGTTTTAATTTTTGAAATATCTCTACTCTGTTAAAATGAAACTTCTTGAATGTGGTCGCAGTTTCTGGACCTGCAGAAGACTCCTGATAGCTGACACAGACTCCGGTAAAGTCTCCTGGAAGAAAGCGGTCATGTACCAATTTGCCCAGACGGAAGACCAGTGGTGGTCTTGTCCATTGTCGGCTGCACTTCCGGCGGCACGGGCGAGAGAAAGTACTTATATGGTCAATCACAGATGTTATCCAATCTGGGAATTATTCTGGCGCTGTTCATCATTAACTGGAGGAAGTTTGAACAACTCATTCTCATGCGATTGTTGAGCTTCTTCACCTCACCGATCTGATTTCCGAGAAAGAACAAAAACTTCATTTGTGCCAATTATGGGTTTCCTGTTAGTTGTTGGACTAGAATGTTTAAATGGGTTCCAGAAGTGTTTTGAGCAGGATACAGAATACGTTAGACTATTAGCATACAAATTCAGTGTTAGAGTCTTTTGATGGACAGAAAACCTGATCGTTAGGCTATAAAACGACGCCTTATAAATCTATTGCCTTGCAAAGTCTTGCGAACCCAATTTTCAATTGAACTATCCAAGACAATTACTTCTGTAACCTTTACTGACCTTCGCGAGGTTCTATTGCACCAGCAAACCACTGAAGTTGCAATGTAATCATCAATGATTACTGGTCAACCCTGGATATAGTGAACCAATTTACAAAAGAAGAACACAATATCAAAACGTGCTTTACGATTTTTATGATCTAATGATGTTTGCATCCCTAATCTAGAACATTCTTGCTTGAGACAGCAAGAACCTTTAGATCCCAAAGAGGTTGCACTGTAGAAGCCCTCCTTGTACGAAGAAGTCCTTGTCGTTATCAGCTCCTGAAGATCTTGCCTCACCAGTGGCAACTATCATTACTCAGTGTAGTACGAGTGTTCAACCCGACTGAAGAGTGGATTGCCACTTGAAGGTCGTCTGAAGATGTGAAGATATCGCAGCGTAATCATCATTACGAGCCAATTTTAATGGAGGGTCTCTTCTCTTGCGCCTCGGCGGTTGGGAGTTTGTGGCTTTCATTGTCTTGCAGGTATCCTTGACACCAGAACTTCATATGGTTGTGGTTTATGGAACTTATGTTTTCGGAATATTATTAGGGGTTTTTAAATTCTTAAGGAAGTATTGAGTAACTGCCTTAACCATAATTTTGTCTTGGACATCTGTACACTTTTATTGCAGCAGTATGATTACATAGTGCGTCTAATGTAGACGGGTGTTTAAAAAAGCTGTACGAGCAAAACACTACAGAGAGGAAACCATACTTGTTGACATTAGTATTTTCAAGCTCCTAATGTTCTAAGACATAAATGAGATTAAGTTACATTATAAATGTGTTTCTACACACGTGATACATTCTTGTTAATGTTACTTCATTCTGGAAGCAATAACACTCTGATTGACGTAAAAGAAGAATATTTTACTCGTAATGATAGCAACACAACTTATGATCAAAATGTGTTTCCTTCTAAACATGGTCGTTACAATACCCAATTTACATGTCACCTAAGATAAAATCACCCGATAATGGGTGGCTGCAACGCCAAAAGAACTGAACAGCTGGTCCGTGTGGGACTTTCAGTGATCAGCTGGCTGATATTAATTGTCCCGAGTAATTGGCGAGTGATTGGGCGAGCGCCTGTCGCAAGTGACTTGGACACCTACCGACCATTGAGGATTGAAGGTGGCGATGTCGCAATGCCGGTGCTGCTGCGTTCTTTCGCAACTGCGCGAATTTGCAACAGGCGCCGTTCAAACGACACCTGACGATTTTCACGGTGAATAATTGTGCCGCTTTTGTAGTCGACCGGTCGATGCAGGCCTGGAATTGAATTCAGTCTTGTAATTGGAATAACTCTGCAATAAGTGAGGAGTAATGAGCTTGCTCTGGCATTGGGTGTTCAAATTTGCCACGTTAGGTATTTGAACAGAGCTTGCGAGGTTTCTCCCGAGGGTGAAAGTACCAAAGATGTAGTAAAATGTTTTATTTCGTTCCAGTTACATCATTTTATAGACATGAAAGTCCGCATTCAAGAATGATGCTGACGTCGTATAAAATGCGTTCCTGAATCGTAAAGACTGAGAAACCTCAACTGCTACTTCTTGGGTCAGTTTGCACCATGTTGAATTACTCTTCTCAACTTTTGCAAGAAATACCTACAATGTTTCAAGTTACCTACAATGTCATTTACAAATACAAACCATATACCCTAGAGATGTTGACTAAGGAGCAGTTCCACTTGAGGACTCAGGAGCGACTCCATTGTGTCCCGTGGTCCCGGAAGACTTCCTGCTCGGATGGCCCGGATGCGGAGAGGTCGTCAGTACGGATCACTGAGCAAGGACAAGGAAATCATCTGATCCTAGTCAGTCAGAATCAGCGAGACCGTTCCCTTTGTGATGCCAATTATAACCACCTGACTAGTGACTTGGTAGTGATCAACAGATATAATCAGGCATCAAGAGATTCTTAAAAGTCAATAGGTTGAAGTTGAGATCCGTACAATGTGCTTGATCTGATCAGTTTGTGATGTCGTACGTTGCTAATACGTACCAAAAGGAAATATCAAAGACTACAGAATACCCTTGAGCAAGGAGATCCAACACGAATCAAATGCCCAATGAATTCCACAAGAACCTACAAGTTTGAAGGGATGTAAGATGATGTGATATGATGTTTGCGTAGGAAATGAAAGAATCATACGACATTGATGAAGAAGAGATTTAGAGATGATCAACACAAATGTCAAACAAATCATATCATTTACATTTTTATCCACATTTCTTCATCCCTAGACCCTGCTGCATTGTTCTGTGAGAATGCATGTTTTCCAATCATAAACTAGGCTGCCAAGACCTCTGCAAAAGTGCAACCTTTTGCGAATCTAAAGTGTGTTTCCAATTTGTATTTTATGATAAATTTTGTTGGCTCCAGATAGTTTTGTTAGACCAAGAATCTAACGCAGTTTGACTTGAAAACCTTGTGGCTGTGGAGTTTTATCAGTTGGGCTGAAGACGTCCTTTTCATTCCTTGTTCCTTCAAAATTCCTTGTAGCTTATCTTAAAACGACCTTATAAGAATTTATTTCATACAATTGTAGTCAGTAAAGGTAACAACCAACACCTATTCTGGAGAACCTGTACATAACAAGTATCTCCTCCCGCGCCATCTCACGCTGACTTCTGCTAGAAAAAGCATCATTCATCTGAACATTTCCGACGTATCACCAATCAACCGATTCTGAAAACTGTTATCAGCTGTTGCACTCGATGATCAGGTGACACGACAAGTGGAGCAACAGCTGTTAGATAACCGCGTCAGTCACAGCTGATGGTAATGACGATGTTTGTAAACCTTCTGACAGCCCTTTCAACTGCCAGTCAACTTCACTGTACACTATTAACATACTTTCACACTTACTCGGCTCTCGACGTCACAACGCCAGCTCGTCTGCATTCGGCAAACTTCCTAGAGATGAGTCACTGAACGTGCGAAAAGTGTGGTTTGGTCAAAGGTGGTTTAACCAAATAATTATTATGAAAAGAAATTACAATGAAATGAAATTATTTATTTACGTGGCAATATTAGGACTTTATAATCCTCTTACCACTTAACCACGATAGAGGGTTTGAAAAACAAGAGTAAAACTCTCAGAATCCTTAGATATAAACAAACTAAACTAGCGATAAAAATCAACACATAAAGCGCAGTCCAAACAAATGAAGGAATATTGCTAATAAGAGTAGAAACCCTAATCCGTTGACTCTAGTATTCCAATGTTGGCCGTAAAACGAAAACAATATATAAATGCACAGACAAACGAACTCTACCGTATAGAGTCCGTTAGTATATGATAAATGTATAGACTCTACAACAATTTAAACGAGGGCTCGGAAAGGCGGATTTCTGGTCGATTTTAGTCTTTGGGACGATCTGTTTAGATACTATTGGACTAGGTAATAAATTATTTAAAATAAGTGGAATTTGAAGGTGTCACAAAGATTAAGTATCCGATTTCAAACGAAGGAGCCAAGAATCGTTCAGTTTCTTAAGGAAAAGATTAACACGTAAATTTTAATTTCCATAGGAGTGATGAGAAGTATATATTTCAAATCAAAAGTTCTTGTTGAGTTGAAACTATTTCCAAAATTTCAAACAGTAACATAAATATACATATTGAATTACACCTCTGTCAAACCCATGGTTGCTGGTTAGGTAACAAACAAACACAATAGGAAACGTTATGAGGGCCGCCACAACAAGGCCATTTTCTCGTTACCATTCCTTATTATCGTACTAAATTTGTACATTATTTACGATGTATACATACAAACCATTAATATAACAGCGCTTTATTACGAAACTGCGACGTCACTACAGACATCGCTCCAAAGAATCAAGAGCGAATATTTTACTACAGCAATTAAACTACATATTTTTGTAGCAGTGATTAAGCATTTAAGTAATTGACAAAGTTGGTTATTACGGGTTTAACGAGCTGAAGACCCGCCTAGAAAGTAAACTAACGAGGCTCTTCCCATTGGGTAACGCATTTCAACCTAAAAACCACGGCAAGTAATGGATGTTACCGAATCTGCGGCGGGCCGCGTCCGTTTTTGTTGGGACATCGTGATATTGTGATGTCTAGAATGTTTAAAATCAGAACCAGTGATGAACGATACTTTATGTCGTGATGCAGATATAATGTGAATACATTTATGTATTAAATTGTACTTAAATTTAAAATAATTTAAATTTAACCACTCATTTACACCCATTAGTCTGAGTTGTACTACAGTATTTACTTTGAAGAATCAGCTGTTGTTTAGTATGCATGTAAAGATATACATAAAGATCATCAAAACAAGCCTTTATTTTCCTGGGAATACTTTAGCCATAAACCAATAAGGACATATGGTGTGCAGTTATGGGGCACTTCAAGCAAATCAAATATCCAAATCATCCAAAGATTCCAATCAAAATTATTAAGAAGAATATCAAATGCCCTGGTTTGTTTCTAATATATCCCATCAAGACTTCAAAACCATTCGTAGAAGAAGAAATAAACGTTTCAGTATTAAGTATCAAGAGAGACTAAATTTGCATCCAAATTATTTAGAATCAACCTTTGATAATCACAACATCCAAAGGCTCAAATTATATTCAACCTGGACTTGCCATTTCGTTTTAACATGTACTGTAAATTAATTTTCTGTTAACTCACTAATTGACTTGTCAAATTAATTAACTCACTGTCCTGTGCTTATATTAGAGTAATCAATGGGTTACCTCTAATTCATGTCATTTTAGTTATTAGATTTACTTATTGTTACTACAGTGTAACAGATTGTAAATCAAAGTGTTAAAAAAATCTTTAGCTTGTCAATACATGTGTCAAAAGCAGCTGCTTTTAGAGAAGAATGACAAAACATCGGGTTCTTATTATTGATACAGCATAGCAGAAATTATCGTTCATTACTCGTCCCAAAATTATCTTCTTGATCCTTACATTTATCGTCCCCGGCTACGTCTCAGACGTTAACCTTTAGCTCATACCAACAGCTTCTAACCTAATGATTCAATACAGTGAATTGACAAATAAAACCTTATCTTTGAAAGTAATGCCAGCTGATAATTTAAAACATATGTTTTCAACAATGTAACTGGATGTTACTATTTATTTGAGTCTACAAAAAACATGCTGGAAGTTCCGTTGTCTTTAATAACCAGTTCTTTAAATGACATCACTTCGGGAACTGAACAATGAGTACACAATAATTATGTAAATGTATGAATGTTAATGGTCTTTATTTTGAACATTTACACTGTACGAGTATATTTCTGCAACAAAACACCATGAATATCATCAATTCAAATGTTATATTTAATCAAATGCATACGTTCTTAATATGCACATACATTTTTTTGGGTCACTCTATTGTGTAATTTTACAAAAACTGTAATCACATTTAGCCTGCCATACAATTTGGAATCATTCACACAAGAACAAAAATAAGAAACCGCCTTAAAACTTTACTCAGAAGCTACAATGGAATGTCAATTATTTTCTAAACGAAGATTGAGTTAGATTAAATATCAATTAAAATCTAATTAACAAGCACCGTGTACCTTCTGTTTTGTCGACAATAAAGTCCAGTCACAAAGGAGTCTGCAGGAACCCAATTAAAACAACAGGACAGAACTAACTCCGTAACTAGATGCCGTTTTAATTAACAAGTTCCGGGGGAACACAAAGATAAAACTTAATTTTCTAGAATAGATTAGTTTCTTGATGTCCTCGTTTTGATGTACGAAGGAATCATTATTGTGTTCAACAATTAAGACTGCGCAGCCGGTACGGGCAGAAAATTGACGATGAGAGGGTGGCTTGCAATATTTAAACTTAACCTTAAGGGTTTGTAGCTTAAAGCGATTTAGGTTTTAAGGGCCTTAGCTGTGCGGCGACGCTTCAATGTAAGGGTCTGCATTAATCAATAATATGCCAACACTATAAAAGTTAAGATTAAGTAATTACATTCGTTTTAAAGCTAAAAAGCTTACCAACACACGAATTGAGCGTGTATTTCGAAATTATGCATTTGTGTACAAAATGGAGTTGAAATGCACTAAAACTTAGTTTTAAAACCATTTCAAAGTTTATTTGTGAATCTATTGGACAACTTATGAAAAATCTGGCTCCTTACACTTGTTGGAAAACTCCTCTAGTATCCAAACACATCATGTTTATTCATGTAAATATTATTTTGAAAGGTGAAAAACGAACCGTTGTAAACCCTTGCAAGCGCTTGGTTTGGTAGTTGAAACAATTATTAAGTTGTTACGTGCGCCATGTCATGTTCCTTGGCCGGACGATTTAGGCTTCTCTGATGTGACCACTGAGTTTGCGATGAGGCTGACCAAGCAAATTGGTAGTAAATTTCAAAAAAATTAATTTTCTTTATGAGGAAAATCCATTTTCACACACTTCAAAGCAGTTCTGCGAAAGCGGCATTCAGCAAAGTTAACCACCACCTGTACACAGTATACACCCAGGGGGCGGCGACTGGACACGCTAACCACGCTGAGGGCGCTCTGTTATCAGACTCACGTTATCAGTGCATTTATCAACGTTATCAACACTGGTCACGTGACATGTCAGTGACCTTGCCGTGAGGGTTAGTGTGCACGCTATCATACCACCAGTCATGATTCCACGTAACTATACATTGTACTGTTTCACTGAACTGTTGGCTTCAGGATCATATCTAGCACTCAGGAAACATCGGTCTCACAGACCGCTGATGAGTTTTTGTTTTGCTGTAGTGTTCATATACTGAGTGTGTGTGTAATAAGTACTTATTACAGCATGCCTCAGTACCTTTCCTACCATCATGTCATCTTGGTATTTGTTCCTGTTGTTATTATAATTAGTCTGTTTCAAATTCGAATGTCATGACGTCTAGTTTTTAAAAGTTGTCCAGAAATGTTGTGTGAATATTTCATTGTAGTTAACTAACTCTAAGAGACGGCATTATCAAGGTGGGTTTAGAACAACCACAAAACTTCGTATAGTTATAATTCAAGTTTTCGTTATTTTATATTTGTCATACATAAAATCGAAATCAAGTACAGACAGAAAATTGAGAGTGATTTGATTCAGAGTTGTTGTACGATTATTACCAAGCCAGAGGAATTGGTTGTTGGTTGCTCTCGGTTTTTACCAACAGTATTATTGATCGTGTTTTTATCTTGAAGTGCCTAACCATGTGTCACTGATAAACACTCTTGACAGTCACTGAAGATATCTAACACCTGGCAGGTGTACTCGTATATCGTCATCATTGTTATCAATTAAGACATATGGAACTTTTATTCCTGCCTAACGAGGTTTTTGAACGCGTTGTTTCTTTCACTTAGTCAATTTTCGGAATAGAAATTTAGCCCAATACAATGATATTATATGTAATCAATATCACTGCAATGTACTTGTATACCCCTATAGTCCAATTTTCGAACAGAATATTCTTGCTCCCTGTGCTCCGATTTTTGAAACTTTTGTATTTTCACGTATTTCAAAGTGAATTTTTCTTAGAACATTGGCTTTCAATTCACCCTAATAAATAAATTGACCTTTCATTTAAAAGTTGAGTTCAAAATGACACTGATTAAAACGGCGGCGTTCTGCGTCGTCACTTCTCCGCCTGTTTTGCGCAGCCAAGCGACTACAGGCAGACCGTTCCTACCAGTCTCCACATACGTTCCTGACTCGGGTCCGCTAGGGTCAAGTGGGAGCGGGTGCGCTATAAACCTTCTACACCTCTGTATTTGAGACCTTGACCGACAAAAGCGAGAGGAGTGGAGAGGCTGACAAAGTGTGGCCTGAATAATTTCCTATGTGGAAGAGTAACTTTCTCCGCACGATTGTGGCGCTACCTGTCCGCATCCGAAGCTACAGTCGTTATCCACACAAAATAATAATCATGAGCCCATTTGTTTTAAGATTGTTGCTGTGCAATTTTGATTTCCAGCCTATCTATACTATTAGTATTTCGGTTAGGGTTGTCCGAGTGTTGAGATCTCTGAATCTGGCTTGGGTAATTCAGATTTTTTGAATAGAAATGGTCCTTAGTGTGTGAAAGGTGGGGAAACGAATAAAATTATATAGATTTTTTTATTTGTATGGGGTTTTTGAGGTCCCCAATTCCCCATGTTATATTTCTTTTTTAGTAAATATTTATCAGTAAATATCAACGGATTTGTTTGAAACTCGACACATAGTTGTATACCACTAACCCAAAGACCCCTACTGATTTTGGGGTTCGGGGGCACAATATATGGATTTGGGGAGGGTTTAAGGGGCAAGAAATAAAAATCAAAAAATCGATGTGGGTATCAAAAAAAGGAATATTATGCTGATTTCATATATGTACCAAATTGTTTGGGAGGAAGGGGTTAAAAAGGGTAAACATTAAAAAAATCTTTAAAATGGCACGACATTTTAAATATTGTTTTGAAACTCAATATAACTCGGCGGGATGGCCGAGTTTTACAAAGCGGGCACCGAGGCCGTAGGCCGGGCCTGCCAGGGGATCTGGGGGCAGCTGGCGCAGCTAGTATACAGTAAGTTGCATCCGTGTTTGCACTCCGAGAGCGCACGAGGTATAGAGGTAGCCTGTCACGTGCACGGTACGTCAGCTGGCTTACTTACCCATGAACGGATCACCAGTTTGTTGATTACCTTGGGCTCTACTCGTACCTCTTTCAGCAAATCCGGTTCACTTGGATACTAGTGAGTAGGTTATGTCAACAAGGGGATCGTTTTGATGACGTAAAACTGCTGCGAACACGGACTCTTTTACGACGTATTATTTATATTTATAGTATTAGCTTTTTACGTTTAGTCTGCAGTTTCAGTTTTGGCTGCATATTTAGGGGTAGGCTATCTGTCACAGTTCCATTTACATCAAGCGGTTCTGGTATTGTTTTACAAAATGTCCGGTGAATGATTCAGGGTCGTAAGCACGTATGGGCAGCTATAACGTAGACGCACCTTGTTTCTCAGTCCTCATGACACGTTTCTAAATGTCAATCCGAAACAACCGATATTTACGAATTAACACGAATTTGAGAAACCTCCCAGAGGAATTTATGTTAGATGGCACTAATTCTAAGTTCGGAATATACTCCCAAATAACCTCAGTTCATAGATTTATAAATTATATATAAATTTATATTATATAAATTTCTTACCAGTGGTAGTAGATTGTGTGTTTTTTTTGTTATGTAGTTAGTTTGTCAACACAATTATTACTAGATTGTATATTGACAAATAAAACTTATGAAACAGTACGTTCAAATTTACTACCGTGCATGTAGAAGAAATTACAAATTGGTAGTCAAACAAGAAAATGCTGATTGATTTGAATACTGTATTTTTGTTGTTGAGAAATTCCTCTAACAAAACTTTTGTTTGATGATTAAATATTTTTCGTATTTACAGTACTGTATTATAACAATAACAGTTTATTAGTCAAAATGCAAATTATACTGTGGACAAAAGAAAGAAAATACAGTCACTAGTAACAACCATAGCGTTTCAAGACTACAAGGGTGGCGGATTGGTATCGCGCGCGACTCCGGAGCTCATCACTCCGGTGGCGCGGGTTCGATCCCCGCAGTCACCACTTACAATTTGTAATGTGACTAATACGGTGACGCTAGGTAAAGGTCGAGGTTGAGTGATAGAGAGGACTTTGTAGTCCTAACTTCGCCTCGTTATCAAGACAAACTTTACCTTTTTTTACAAGCATTCTGTATTTTCAAAACATAAATAAGTACGTACTTGCTTGTGACAAATCTCAATGAATTTAGATGTTATAGAAAGAGAAACAAGTCCGCGTGTACTAGTACGTTGCTCAAAACTGTATTGACATTTGCTTGTTTACATAATGCTAAAACTCTAAGATACAGTCCAATAGCAAGTCTGGACCCTACTCTTGACATTTCCATATTGTCCTTTTAACACAAGGTGAGAAGTGGATGTTATAAATTCAACGAAACGGCCTCTTCTTCACAAAACAAATGTCTGTCTGGTTTGTCTTTTGCCGCCGTCTTCTTCCATTCCATCCCACCGAGCAAGACCCAAAGCTAGTCGCGGACTCGAATAAACCGGTTTCTAAACGCTTCGTCGTGACTGCTTTTGTTCCTGATTGCTATTGGTGTTATTTTTGTCTGTTTTATGTCGCAGTCAGGCGTTGAAGCAGACAATTTGAGGTACTGCAGGTATCGCCGTTATGATTCCGTGCTACTTGCCACCGTGCTACTTGCCACCAAGTTTGACGAGGGTTGACACGTCCCGATTCCAGGTAATTGGCAGACCGGCCAGTAATCTCTTACGCGTGTTTGCGTATTGTTCGCAAATCGACAC
Organism: Matsumurasca onukii; assembly: GCA_018831715.1. NCBI lineage: Eukaryota > Metazoa > Arthropoda > Insecta > Hemiptera > Cicadellidae > Matsumurasca > Matsumurasca onukii. The sequence continues at coordinate 19,789,577 of CM032065.1, forward strand.
GGGATTAGCCGCGTGAGTGGAGGGTCACACTTCGCAAGTATCTGTGTAATAAAACTATCTTCCGCAAGAAAATATGTAATAAAACTGATCCGTAAGGAGCAAAAAAGAAAATAAATAAGGTCTTATAGTATCAAACTATTTAAATTTGAACTGATGCTTTCAATGGAGAGTGTTTTTATTCGACAATAGTTGTATCCGACCCAACATGCAAAGTATAAACACTATCCTGAACGTAATGTTCGTGATATTAAATATTTAAAATCATATGTGTGTTTTTTGAAATACTTCAAATTCTCTTAAGTCCCGTATCCGCAGACGTCAAAACTATTTTAGAATACGTTTTGTTTGTATTTTATTTACACTATAAACTGAAGCTGTGTTTATACTAGTTTGTAATTAAATTACAATTATGTTTGTATAAATTATACTCCGTTTAGTGCAATACTATTTGAAGTACCGTACTTAAAAAACATCTCAATATTGGCTGTTATCTAAAATGGAATTCAAAAAGTGGTTTGTTCTTCCGAGGCTTGTAATGATGCATCTCTAATAACCGCACTTAGATAGTTTAAAAACGTATTTTTCCGCCATTGATGTAATTTTTTGAATAAAAAACGCATAAGACCTTTTCTTATTGTCTTACAACAAAGAAAGTTGAATACAGAATATCAATTGAGTTGGTAGTAAAAGTGCAAAATCAAAACACCACAAGCAATTATTCAAGCCGCTGCAGTTTTACCTTCGCACTTACAACGAAACTACGATATTAACAAAGTTTGGAATAAATCACTATGAAATTCAAATTAATATCCGGATGAACAGCGAATGGAATGTTGACCATTGTACGACATCACCGCCACGCATCGAGCAGGTATACCTGCGCTGAGACAGGTAGATGATTCCTAGAATCAACCCTTGGTGGCAAGTAGCACGGTGGCAAGTAGCACGACACCGCCGTTATGATACACAAGACAAGGAAGAAAGGGTCTAAATGGTCGGATTAGGAGAGCTTTGTTTATGAGGATAAAGACTCGAGGCCAGATGGAAGCTATTAGAGGAGGAGATAGCGATAGTGACGCCTCCTCGTGGAGCTAATATGCCTACATCAAAGTGAAAGAAGGGGCCTGGTTGTGATAGTTTGGTGTTCATTATGGTTTGCTTTAGTATTGTAGTTTTTAAAAATGTATAAAATGTAAACTGCTTTTAAAGAAAACTCACTTTATTAGGATGTTGGAACTGTGTTGTCACCATGGGACTGCCCACTACGCTCATGCGACTCACTTTCAACGAATAATTAATTTGTATAAGAAAATATACAATACTTGAAATGTACATAGTTTTTGATATATCTATCCTGGAAACTAAGTGAGATGTTTGTTGTTTCAAATTTCTCAAAAGCAATGACAGCTTCACTGATAGCGGATTTCAGATTTGTCTTTTAGTACTTCCGAAATTCCTGAACTTTAGTGATAATAATGTAGGTACGCGTACTGTCTCGTATTTGTGTTTGCATTTAGGTTTTTCTAGTCTAGTACATGAATTTTAAGATTCTCGTATGATAAAATTATTCTGGTTTGTCAATAGTCTCCCTATCAACGGCTACCTAAACTATAAAAAAGGACATTCGCGAAAATATGTTATGGGTAGGTAAAGCCTATATGACACTATTGTTTACAATTTCTATATATATACCATACATGGCATCGTTACAATAAATATGTTGCAATTCATCAAGAACTTCCTGACGTCTTCTCTTCAGGATTGCAGATCGTGATTACTCTAGATAGTTTGTGACTCAAAAACAAGAACTTGCCTCTAATTTCTGCGAATAATCCTCGGCCAATCTCTCGTTCTGACGACTGAGCTCTTCGTTCTTCTCCAGGAGGGCTTTGCCCAATTCGGCAGCCAGGATTAGATCCTTCTCCTTCTGTTGGAGTTGTGCGTACACATCCTCCGGGTCGGCTGACGGCTCCAAGGATCTAGACTCCACATCGTAGATGTAGTCCTCAAGTGCATACTTGGGCTTCATCTTATCTCTGTGCATCACACTCACACCGCGACGCACTCCGACACCGTACATCGGTCCTAACCTAGAGATTGTCTAGGTCGAACAACACCATGTCACAAACACCAGATCCTTTCACAACACGTACTATATTATGTCACTGTTTTATGGAGCAGCACTATCACCCACTCGGTTCGTTACTGTCGGAGGAGCCTCGCTGTACGCATAGACGCAAGTGTGAACGAGTCGTCTGCTGGAGTTTCCCCCACTACCACCCACTCGCCGACTATCGATGGCTCGATTTTACCGCTTGTTTTTATCGACTCTTTCACTCTTCATAGGCGGCCGGGATAGCTATTCTAAAATGACCAGGGTAGTTTGACAAACAATGTTTTGATTAGTAAATCACTGATGTACTAAAGTGTTTCACTGGAAGTATTGAACCAAAAAAGCAAACACGTAAAACTCCTTGTCAAATAAAATATGTATTACAATATTTGTACAGTGTTTAGTACAGTACACAAGAACTTGATGGATAAAGGAAACATAATTATACCTAAAACCATTATTTTCCATCTTACATTAACGCTTTAAAATTATTATTCAAGAATGAACCTAAGACATTTTCTGTAATTAAGGCATACTATACATAACAATTAATGCGTTTTAGAGTTTGCAAGGAGATATTTTGAATTGTCCACTGTTCGTTTGACTTGGAAAATTCTTTGATTTGCACGGAGACAGATAGTTAAAGTTCTGTTACCATAGGCGTCTAGCGTGACCTCTTTAAATGGGACGGAGGGAGCCACTTTTTGGAGCGGGGGTACACCGAAATACACCGAAGCAGGGAGGAGATAAGGAGAAGCACCTCCATTAAACTTGGTGCAATGTTATGCTACAATGATCGTTTGTGTTACGAATGTCACATAATTATCACGAATAACATTTCAAAACAATTTGGCGATGGCTCAAAGTCGGTAGGCTGAATTGTGTTTCGAAGATTTTGTTGATGGCCAACGCATGTAAACGTTGGCCTTAGGCTAAGACATTTGACGTATTAACAGATCAACCATTATCGACTATTTTGTAGGCCTACATCCAGTCCACAAACTACTTGGTGGGGACAGAATAAATTGGTGACGAATGCGTAGAGAGGTAGCGCGTATCCAGCGGAAGAGTTTGGCACGACTGGCGATCGGATCACGGGAACATCCTTGGTTCTAATAAAAATATCGAGTTTTAATTTTTAAAGTAGAAATAATTTGAGCAGGTTTTTAACGAAAGTACACGTTTTTTACTAGAAGTAAGTGCCGACGATGCCCCACAAGCGGGGAAAAATGTGCATCCACTCAACATAACATTTTTTTCTCAACTCTAGGATCTGCAGGCGCAGTACAAAAAAAAAAACAAAAAAACAGGTATTTAAAAACAAGTTTTTAGTTGTTGATATTCAGAAGTCCCAATTGATATCTGCTTCCATAGAAAAACACTATATTCAGTTCTTATTGGTTTCTTCATTAACTCATGGTGCATTAACTAGCTTTAAAACGTCGTCTACAACTTTTCTCCTTGTCAAAAGTCATTCATTTTTACCCACACAGAGTTGGACCCGCGCTCGCTCTATACGGTGCGCTCACAATCTGGGCCTGGTCATTGACTTTAAATATACACTTAAATTTATGGCCTGGTCCTCAATAGAAATACTGTACTGGAATACTGGGCCTTTAAATTTATATATTCCAACATTTAAAGTTAATGTGTACCGGGCTCTTTGGTCCCACCTATTCACCAGCCCCATTGTTAGACCACATACAACATAGGTTCTGTGGTTAGACACACCAGTCAACATTAATTGAGTGCTCAGACAGCAGAATCCAAGCATTTAGGTGATCGCTGAAGCACTACTTCCAGAAGTTGTATCATACTATCGCGGTAAAATGATTTAAAAATAATGTGGTATTTTATTTGTACTGCAAAGCTTTTGCTGTCATTCTTACCACAGTTACGATTCGATATTAAAAAAATCACTTTACAGTTTTAAATAAGCTCAAAACTGTCTAACGACAATTTGACAAATTGGCACGACCAACTTTGTTACCATTATACAAAAAAAAAAAACAAGTATTTTTCAGTTTTTACCTGGGGTTTGGCCGTTTTTAATAAATATAGAGGGTTGAATAGTGGTAAAATTAGCACTAGACCCGAAAAAGAAATGTATAGTAATACGTTTATATATCAAACGTATCAGCACAAATGATCTATAACTTTTTGCGTTGGCAACAACTGCTCACACACCTGCTGGATTCTGTCAAATTGACAGTTTCGTGATTATCGTCTGCTAGCTATGTTTATTTTCTAATCGTTTGTGACTGTGAGGTTACTGGACTTACTCTTAATATCTTTAAATAAAATGATGTATTAATATTATTATCTGTTAAATTATGTTATGTGTAAATATATTTTTAACCTGTAAATCGACAAAATTGTATTGTAAGATTTGATGTGTTTTTAGGATCTAAAAGCTACATGATTCATCACATTCCTAATCTAGGCTATCAAGGATATTATTCTAAGATGTGTAGTGACTGTACTAATCGGATAAACTGTGCGAATTCAAAAGCAATCGTCATAGACATGTGTTATATTGAATAGTATGTGTCAATATTTTACTCCAGAAAAGGTGTTTTGAACATACAACTGGGAGTGAAGAATGATAACTGTTCACATATGGAAAGGGTTAACAAAATTGCAATTATTAGAATGTGACTTTGATAAGTTAGTTTGTGAACCAAAAAAAATAGGCAGTTTTGGAGAGTATTTAGTTATTTTAAATTCAAGGAATAACATTTTGTTTGCAACTGTATCTAATACATCCCTAGACTTTATAGAAAGTAACCTAGGCTTGCAAGCTATTGACTTTGTCTGTACAGAAAATAATCTGTACATTCTTAATAAAAAAGGTAAAGTTTTTAAAATTTGTAGTGATAATCTATTAGTTTATGAAGAAGTAGTTTTGTTTGAGGAGGGCAAAAGTTGTGCACATGGACATACAACGAATAGTCAACACATTATAGTTAAGAATATTTCAGTAGGAACGATGGGTGTTCTCTATCTGTCAGATACAGGTTTCTTATGGGTAAGTGGTGAGCATCCTCAGCTTGATGTACATAAAAATGAACCCACCAAGGTCAGCTTCTTTGAAGGGCGTCACATCGCATCAATCAGTAGTGGTAAAGACTTCAATGTCACTATCTCACAAAAGCGAGAAAATGGTGTTCGAACAATACCTTCAGAAGATGATTCTGAAAATATTGATGGTAATGTGTTTTTGACTCCTTGTCCTCAGTGCTTAAACGACAATGTTGCTTCACCTCTTTCTCCACAATCCTCTTTTGACACTTGTCCACTGGGCTTACATATTTCTGCTAATACTCCGAGTCCATCAACCCCTACGAGCAGAAATAATACTATTGCCAGTGAAGATAGAAATCATGGAAATGATGATACTTCTTCAACCGAAGAAGACACTTGTTCTTTGATTAAAGATGATAAATCTGGTTCAGAAACAGAAGAACAGGATGACAATATAAGCGTTATTGTGGAGAAAGGTGATGGAATGGGTTTGTTACATATAAATACAGAGACAGCTCGCCAGTTTTTGACTAGACAGTTATCTTGGGTGTCGTCAGGTGGTGAAGAACTGCTAGCTGAGGTCTCTGGTCCAACCAAAATTATTAAGCAAAATGTTTCTACTGTTGCAAGTTTTGTTTACGAAGGTGTAAAGACTGTAGGAGATAAAGTGGTAACTTTGTCAAGACATATGAGCGGTGGATCGGACAACAACAGTGATTCCTTTGATGACTTCGTTACTGATGAATTCAACCTATCTCAACTGAGCAACGCTTCTAGTATAAAGTGAGTTCTAGTTTAACTTATACAAAACTTAATTTATTCAGAACCAAATAAATTTAACTCTCAACTCAATCACATCATGCTTGTGATCCCTCATAAAGAAAACTACAAGCTTAACAAAATCAAATGTTGAACAATGAAAGCAAAGGGCTGTTTTGATTGAGCGTCAGGTGCTATTATGGCTCAGAGATAACGCCTAATCCCTGAGCCAGAATTGTAGAGCTCTGTTCATAACATTATATATGTAAAAGCTTATTTTACGATCAGACTGTCTAAATATGCAGACAAGAAAGCTAATAAGCGTGTTTAATTAATTTAAAAATATTGAGGCCAGGGAGCCAATGTAAAGTAGCATTTTTACTATTGGTACATGTCCACAACCAAACTATCATGCAGTCAAATCATTCATACACTAAGAAAAACCAACATATATTTTTAATTTTAAAACTTAAAAATTTGTTGCCTTTTAGCAACAGTTTTATGAACTTGTTAGTGAAATATGAAGTTAAAAATATATACAGACAGCCGGTGAGTAGCTAGTTTATGTTATGGATAGTTAGAAAGTAGTGCTCATGTTAATGATGTACTTAGCGATTGTGGACATCAGTACACTCTCACAGCAAGAGTTCGCTGTCCCCAATGTGCACTGCACAGGCAGGTCATTCTGTCTCACTCGCACACAGAGCACCGGGAGTGGGGACTCAGTGCTCCTGTCAAAGGCTACATACATTATATAGGCTCGAAAGTAAGTTAAATTACTTACTGTCTGGATCTGTATGTTTTTAACTTACAATTGTGTTTGGTCGGAAGATGTGATTGGTCGTGTAGTGGGGGATGCAGTGAAGCCTCGGACCGAGGGGCTGCAGAGAGACTGGCCGGGTCCTGTCGCGAGGGGCCAGAGCGGTCAAATCAGAAGTGTGGACTTGGGGCAGCATTCAGCATGGACAGCTAGGCACTGGCGACATGGTTAGACGGCACAGGTAATGTGTCATCAATTTGTTCAACACTTTTTCAAAACTCCTTTTGAAACTCTTATGTGTTGTTTTTTATATCCTGTGATTAGTCATGTGTTTATTACTGTTTTTTTTCATTTATGTTGTTTCTTCATATAATTCTTGAACAAGTTAACAGTTAGCGCCAACTAGCATGGAGCTGCTGATCATGATGCGCCGTGAGATCACTCTTCCCTCTTTACTTCACCAAGTATAGTCTATGATAAGCAAACATTGCTGTCGCTGTCACAACAAGTTCACATAACATATCCTCATCTTGTTGTTCCTCAGCTTTTATAAATAAGTTTGGATTTAGCTTTAATACTCATTTCAAAACAACTTTTGAAAATAATAAAACATAATCAATTTAACTTATCTCAAACTATCAAAATAAATAACTATTTATGTTAGAGAATCCAAATAATGTAAATAGTTGTTGTTTGTAAACAAATCCCCATCTTGGATTCTGTGGGAACGGACTGTACTAAGTTGCCTGAGGTGAAAATGTACCTGTGAGTGGTGGGGAGCTACGTCACATCTGTTTATATTCTCCTCTCCACACTTCTTGCTAATTGGCTAATCTGTACATTCACTCAATGATTTGATTTAATTGATACTTTGCAAATAGTTTTGTTTTCTTATTACTTAATAATTATTTTGCAAATAATTAATGGCAACGAGAATGGTGAATGATGTTCTTAAACAATTTTAACGTTGACAGTTATGTATTTTGGGTTCAGTGTTCACATATTATATAAATTCAAAAATTGAAGAAGATTTAGTCAAACTATTGGTAGAGGCTCTACAAAAACTTCAACCTGTTCAACCATTGACATTAAATGTAAGCCGAATTGAAGGAATAACTTTTCAATTACAGCCCTTCAATAAAAATGATGAGAAACCTTCGACAATTACAAACTAAGACTTGAAAGCGTTTTTGAGCATTTGCATCTGTAAGTGGTGTGATTACTTGATAAAATATTTTCCAAAATTGTTACAATAGGAAAAGAATTTTTATTTAACTTTATTATAGATAGGACAAAATATTTTGATTTACTTAACTATGTAATTTTGTTTAGGTATAACAACAAACAAAATATGTTGAAATTAATGATTGTAAATAAATTAAATTTAAATTTAACTGTTTTGAAAATTAGTAGTAAATCAGCCATCAGTAGGCTAACAACAAAAATTAAATACCGAATGATTCATCTAATTATCACTGATAAAATCTTCAACGTTGTAAAAGGTTTTTGAAACTAAAAAATGTTTTCAATAAATTTCAAATGCTTTACATTTTTATCAACTATTAGGGAGTTAAATCATGTTACCCTGCTTGTGAAGTTTGCTGAGAATAAATATTTAACCTGCTTTGGTTTATATGAAACGAATTGGCTAATCTAGTGTTATGGCAATGAATTTCTTTACCTTGAACTAAATTACATTTTGATAGGCAATACATCATACTCTCATAGATGTAAATGGACGGCAATGTGAATATTTAGGGTTTCAAACGCATGTTTACCAGAATCTCTAATACCACGATGGCATTCTTAAGCGGACTTTGGTCAATTACAAATTCTCATTACCTTGTTAATTAACAGGTTTTCTGCTAAAATCTGTTACAATGTTTTTTGTGTTCTTTGGCATTGGACATGGGCTGTTCATGGAAAAAATACCACTGATTACTGATTAGTGATGTGTTGCAGGCCAGTGCTGGTAAATCAGCTGCTTCACGGAGGTGTGGAGAAAGTAATCTGTGGGGACTCCCATTGTCTCGCCGTCACAATCACTGGCATGTGTTATCTGTGGGGTGCCAATGACTGTGGACAGGTAACAGGCTAATCAATAGTAATGACTAATAATAACTGTTACAGTTATACTAGTGGTGGGTTGAAGATTGATAACCTCGCTGAAAACGGCCAAAAAGAGTTTCTATGTCTTGGAGCTCAACGATGTGTTTACAATGTTGAGTGAAAGGTTTGATTTGACATATTTGTGGAAGAAAATAGTTTTCCATTGGCATTTTGTGACAACATTTAATATGTACTTACTTTTATACATTTTCTTAAAATGCATTTAAAATCAGAAAGAATTGTCATTTTAAGGCATTTGATTACAGTAGAACTTTGGTTATCAAGGGGCTAATTAACCAAAACACACATTAACTACAGTCAGTACAAAGAAAAAGTTGTAAACAAAACTCGCCCCAAGGAGGTTGCACCCCATGTTGGCTGGTAATAAGATTTAAAAGACTCTCAATTGATTTGAATATTGTGTTGTAGGGAGAACGAAGGTTTTTCAGTTGAATATTGCGTATTTCCTTATTATCTATCTATTCGAAAGGCTCACACTAAGGCAATAGATAATATTTGAAAGTATAAAACACTTGGTTTCAGCAGAAAAATAAATATTTTCATCTGAAGGAAGTATTTGGTTTATCAGCAAATTTTATCTTCCCATCTTGACATTTTGGTGCTAAAGCAATTGGATCAGGAAAGTAGATCAATCCTGTCTCTGTTCCCAGTTATTTTGGGGATCAGATTAACCATTTGGTAAATTGTGCTCACCCTCCTGTTACTACCCCGGTTTACTGAGGTTCTACTGAACATAGAATTAGGAAAATATTTCAAAAGGCTTTTTTTTTAATATTTTGTTTCTACAATATTTTTGCTTAATACCACGGCAAATAAATTACTTATAAACTGTACAACTGCTTGTTAGGTGAGTGAGGAACTGCGGGGAACTGATCAAACTTCTCCCGTTGTTTGGGGTAGAGTCCGCCATGCGGCGGCCGGAGCGAGACATTCCATCATTGTAGCTAACGACCACTCAGTCCACTGGCTTGGCAAGTTCAGGTGAGTTTGCAAACAAATTGTTTGAGTTGTAAGTCAATCTGGAACTGTCAGTGAATAAATGATCAGTGTTCAATGCCTGACATTATTTTGCATTTTAAGCACTCAGTTATAAACACAGTAATTCATAGCTTCTGTATCAATATAAAAATGAAAAATAGGGTTTAGTAATTCATATTTAAATTTTAGTGGCCCAATAATAATTGGTAATGTATTGGAAATTAATTTAAACGTAAGCATTTTCATTTTTGCTGGTAAATCAGCTGCTTTATGGAGGTGTAAAGAGAGTAATCTGTGGAGACTCACAGTCTCGCCGTCACAATCACCATGTGACCACCATGTGTTTTATCTGTTAGGCCAACGACTGTGGACAGGTAACAGGCTAATCAATAGTAATGACTAATAATAACTGTTACAGTTATACTAGTGGTGGGTTGAAGATTGATAACCTCGCTGAAAACGGCCAAAAGAGTTTCTATGTCTTGGAGCTCAACGATGTGTTTACAATGTTGAGTGAAAGGTTTGATTGACATATTTGTGGAAGAAAATAGTTTTCCATTGGCATTTTTTGACAATATTTAATATGTACTTACTTTTATACATTTTTTTAAAATGCATTTAAAATCAGAAAGAATTGTCATTTTAATGCATTTGATTACAGTAGAACTTTGGTTATCAAGGGGCTAATTAACCAAAAGGCAGATTAACTACAGTCAGTCCAAAGAAAAAATTGTAAACAAAACTCGCCCCAAGGAGGTTGCACCCCATGTTGGCTGGTGATAAGATTTAAAACTTAAAAGACTCTCAATTGACTTGAATATTGTGTTGTTGGGAGAACGAAGGTTTTTTCAGTTGAATATTGTGTATTTCCTTATATTATCTATTCAGGAAAGACTTACACAAAGGCAATAGATAATATTTGAAAGTACAAAACACTTGGTTTCAGTAGAAAATTAAATATTAAATATTTAAGCATATTATATTATAGCAGATTAACCATTTGGTAATTTGTGCTCACCTCGGTACTACCCCGGTTTATTGAGGTTCTACTATGCATAGATCATAGAATAAGCAATATATTTCAAAAAGGCTTTGAAATTGATTCCAAACAATATTTTCTTTCTACAAGATTTTTGCTATATACTACGGCAAATAAACTACAACTGCTTGTTAGGTGAGTGAGGAACTGCGGGGAACAGATCAAACTTCTCCCATTGTTTGGGGTAGAGTCCGCCATGCCGCGGCCGGAGCGAGACATTCCGTCATTGTAGCTAACGACCACTCAGTCCACTGGCTTGGCAAGTTCAGGTGAGTTTGCAAACAAATTGTGTGAGTTGTAAGTCAGTCTTGAACTGTCAGTGAATAAATGATCAGTGTTCAATGCCTGACATTATTTTGTATTTAAAGCACTCAGTTATAAACACAGTAATTTATAGCATCTGTTTGAATAAAAAATAGGGTTTAATAATTCAAATTTAAATTTTAGTGGCCCAATAATTAATGTATGGAAAATTAGTTTAAAACGTAAGCATTTTCATTTTTGCTGGTAAATCAGCTGCTTTATGGAGGTGTAAAGAGAGTAATCTGTGGGGACTCACATTGTCTCGCCGTCACAATCACCATGTGTTATATATTGGGCATCAACGACTGTGGACCGGTAACATGCTATAATTGCTGTACCTCCAATTGCTAATTTCTTAGCACACATAGATTATCCCACCTAATGCCCATGACAGGGACACTGAACTGCCCGTGCTAGCAGAGGATGAAGTGCCACTGCGTGTGCTGTGTAGTGGGGACTTCACTTGCCTCGTGACTGGGAGCCTAGACACGGATGCAGCCTCCGGGTCAGATTAGACCAGCGAGCAGTGCTTCCTGGACGAGTTGCTGGCCATCCTTCATTCCGTCCTCAAACCCCTAGCACGCAGGTCTAACCTGGACGACATCACTGCCACACTCTCCTCCAGGTACATTGGTCAATATTGGTGACGTTTGTAGAACCTCTCTTGAGCGAAATTAAAGAAAAAGGTAGTTTCAGATATCAAAACAATGGGTCTCATAGTAATGTTGTGTGAACTAGTGAGCCAGTCAAGGTCAGAGATCCAACCCTCCCAACTCCGTCTCTTTAAACAACATTTTCTAATTTTTTTATCTTGTTAATTCAGTGAGACCATCCATAAACAATCCAGAAGAAAGCACAATACCAAAGCTTTTAGATCTTTAATTAACTGCTTCTCCTAATAATAGAGGTCCTACCATCTTTATTTAAATCCTTTCAGCTTCTATCCACTTTGAAAAATTCACGTTTCCAAGATAGATGAAAAGCGCTGTCCAAAAATATTTAACAAAATATGCACAGTCAAAAAGTTAAAGCTGGTCACACTTAATGCCGTAGAGTATTTATATTTCTGGATGTTTAGGTTCACAGACCTGCTTCACTTGACAGCTGTAAACGTTGTGTCCATGTCTCAAGGAGTGAGTAGCTTCAAGCTCCTTCATGAACAAACTGAAGAGTATATCCTAGTAAGTTTGGCTACTCTATTTAATTTAAAATAGCTTATTAGTGTTTAAATACTTAACAAGTCCAAACTTAAAAAAAACTCAATCTCAAACATTTACAGAACAGAGTTTTAGAAATTTAACTTTTGTTTCTTTAAAATAATCAACCAGAAATGTATAGTTTTACATATTCTTTTATAGTTTTTTTTCAATTTAAGACAAGTTGTTTTAATCAGGAAACCTAAATAATAATTTGTATGTGCTATTAATTTTATACATCTAAATTAATTTAACTTTCATGAATGCTAAATCTAATTTTTGTTATTGATACCTAATTAATTTAAAGCAATTTAATCCTATCTTCACTACGGTTTATTATTCAAAAACTGTGTTTTAATTGAATTTCAAGGCAAAGTCCCAGCCATGCACTAAGCAGTTTTGGTTTTCCCTCTCCCTATCATTCTTTCTAATTGGCCAAATTGCTCCTTATTTACAAAAATCCAAAGAGAACTGTAATCTGTGGTGCTGGTGTACGATGCTTACTTGTCAGCTGTGTGTGACATGTTGGCAATGTGCGGGTTTGCACAACTCGCCAAAGTTATCGAGATCCCAGCTCGACTCGTGTCGGTGTTCTCGGATCGGTTGCCGTCTCGGAAGACTTCCCCCGAAGCTATCCTAACCTGCGCGTTCACACATCCTCTCACCCGAGTCTCTGTCTATAAGGTAAGCTGCACACTTTTCCATAGGTTGACTTAGAAATTCGTTCCGAATTTCGCTTGCTATTTCAGAAGTGGTTATGTAAATTTAAAAAGTAATAGTTTTAAAGAAGTAATTTTGAAGTTTTCTTGAAACAAATTTCTAAAACAGGTATGTTGTATTAAAATACTTTTTATGGCAGTAGATTTCAATCTTTTTACAAAAAAGAGCTCAGTTAAAGGCGTGGAAACCCTTTTCTCCAAATGTCTACAAAGTACCTGAATATTAATACTTGAACAAAATAACCAGTCAAACAAAAAGTGGCAAACCTTATTGTAGTTGTCTGGACTGCCCATCCAGACTATTTAGTTAATTTTAGGCTATTTTGTGTCTATTAAATAAACAATTAATCATAACCATGCCTCAAGTCTTGAAAAGTGATTGGAACTTAAGGCTTGTGCTTAATTGCAGAATCTTCTCTGTCTGAACCAAACACAGAATCCTGATTTCTTGAAGTGGAGGTTATTGCCAATACTTAACAAAATATTTAAAATACAAGAAGGCCAATAAAATGTTATTTATTTTAATTTCCATGAAACAAGTTTGCCTGATGATGATTGACAGCATTGCTGTCAAAAGCGCTAGTGGATTAAAAATATCACACTTTATTGGCCTTCTTGTATTTTAAATAATTTTTTACAGAATACTAACTTAAAATTTAGGCCTAATTTAAACTTTAATATTTTTAAAGTCATACCTGACACCCTTGTGTACATTGTCCATTTATATTTAGCACCTGACAGCTTTTAAAGCAGCCGGAATATTGTTTTGTCATGTAGATGATGCTATGCCGGGGGCAGAGTCCTGTGCCAGCTGTAGCCGGGAAGTGGGAGGAGTTTTGTGAGAGACAAGACTCAATGCGAAGACAGGCAGACCTCACTCGGCTCTTCTGGGAGAGCTGTGGCCGGCTCATGGATTCTCTTAGGTAAGTCCAAAGCTCTATACATTGCGCCGCAAAAATTGACGGTTGAGGAGCTCCGGTACCTTCGCTTTATAGAGACCTGCCTCAAATGAAAGACATTTTACATTAGAGCATAGATAATTGCCTGTGTCTGTGGCTCAGTGGGTAGAGTCACAGCTTGCAAAGCGCAAGGTCGCGGGTTCGATTCCCGGGGCATCACAACAGTTTGGACCGCTTTCTCTAAAAGCGCTTTGTATGCCCACAAACCCCTAGGATAAGAACAAATTTAAAAAAATGCCATTGGTGTAGACAAGAACTAAAACAAAATGTTTTCCAACACTAGTGGTGGTTTAAACATTAAGTTGACATTTAGCTATACTTTATTTCCTGTTTTTTCTCCACATAACCTATTTTATAATATTTTGCTCATTAACGCTTTTATACACAAAAATTGCACCACTTTTTCCTTTTCTTCCGTCTTATTACTATGATAATATTACTGTGTTTTATAATCACTTGGCAGTATACTCCTAAAGTCACCTTCATCATTATCTCCTAATAAGTTTTTCTCAAAGAAAACTCAACATTAAAAGTAAATTCTTGTTCACTAATATTTGAAGCTCATTGAATGTTTAACACATTCACTGCGATAATCATGTTGAAAAATTGCATTTAATTCTATGTCATAGTCATAGAGTACCAGTACGCCTTACACAGTGGATGTGTTGACCTGGAATTGTCAAAAATACAATTTTCTACACTTGCATAGTGAACTTTTCTCTGATTTGAGGAAGATATCTGTGAACACAGTTTGCGAGAAAGTCCAGTGGCGCTCTATCTGCGGTCAAGTAATGTACACTGGGATAGAGAATTTCAAAATTGAAACTTTCTACTAATGAATATATTAATTTACCCGAGTCTTTTCCATAACCAAGTTACCAAATTAAAAAGTTGGAATTCCAAACCATCAATTCAAGTATTAGATTAATTGCACTCCTATAGTTAAAAATTTGTTTTTTGTAATCCGGTTTTTGTCTTGATTGGCAAGTTTATAGGTTTGTTTGTATATTTTATACTAAATTATTCGGAGATATTATTAAGTGATGTAAACGTTGAAAGTGTTTAAATGACAGTTTGCCATTAATTTAACACTTTGAATGCAAACACTTTTCTTCTTTCTAGAATTTCAAAGTTTATTTTGATTTAAATTACCTTGAAGCACTGAAATGAATCATAACAACATGTGCTTACAGAACGTCTCAGCGCAGGTTAGTGCGGGATTCTCGGTCTCATCCGATCTCAGTACAGAACGTGTCTCGGTTCTCAAGTCAGTGGCTCATCTTGCTGTCCGACTGCCTGGTCTACATCTCTGAGCATCCCAGACTCTGTACAACTTGGACACTTTGTGGCTGGAGCCCATCTCAGACACAGACACAGTTCAGGTAAAATGTAAATGTGGAGGCGTCCACTCCACTATGTTAAAGCTGAACCTCTTACAACATGGTTAACGTGATCAGTTTTCCACTCATTCACTTTACTATGTTAAACAGAACGCACTACTGATAACAACCCCAGAAGACACATTGACTCTGGCGACTACGAGCCCTGGAGACAAGACTGAGTGGCTTAGAGCGATACAGAACACAATCAAAACCAAACTGAACAAAGCACAGGCTCCGGCCGCTCGCACGGCCACGTACACATTCACCAAACACACCACCTACAAGGATGCCACCTACACAGGTAAACTATCACGTCTTTAGTCTATGGTGTTACCTTCTTTAAGCTATGAGATCCAAATCAGCTTTTGTTCATACATGGGACCAGATTTCCATTGGTCATTGGGCTATTAATTAATGACCCATTTTAAGGAAGAGCCGACCTTAGTTTTTAACAAGACTACACCTCATAACTCATTACTACCACTCATCACACTCATCCTGCACCACTTATTTGCCCTAAAATACCCTCATGAGAGTGGTCGGCTTCTCGAAGAGTGATAACTCCTGTCTTCACTGAAATGTGTAGATCACTTCTCAAGAATCACTTCATCATTTATGGTGATACCGTCTAATTTTTCTTCTGTGTTTTGACAGGTTTTTTAAAGTTTTGGCCTTTATTAGACATTTTCTGACCTGGTCCTGGTCCATTGCTCAAGTCTGTGTCTTTCTAAAGGCTTGCTAGGCTCTTTACGTACTTCTCCCAGCCAGTGTCTACTCCCATATTTTTCAGACCTCTCTTCTCAGCGTTGTCTATAAATCTTGTCCATGCACTTTTTATAAAAGAATACGACAACAGTTTATTTCCTCTCTATGAAATATAACTCACCATTGAAAACTATGGTTCTACGATTGATGTACTTATCTAAGGATCTCTGCCTTCCGGATCTATATGCCAGTGGTTTGTGTTCACAGGACGGTGGGTCTCAGGGAAGATGGAGGGTCAGGGGAAGCTGGAGTGGGGGGACGGGCGAGTCTATACTGGTCAGTTCCACTGCAACCTGCCTCACGGCCTTGGCAGACCTCGAACGGCCAGGGGTGTCCGTCTACTTACGGACAGTGGAAGGATGGATTGCAGAACGGTCTGGGATCTACAAGGTGAGTTGAATGGTTTTAAAAATTGGTTGTTTGAGGTCTTAACTACTCAGGATCTTTTACCAAAAACTATATATTTAAGAATAAAATTTGTGTCTATGAAAATGAATTTTTGGATGATGGATTTTTAAAATAATTTATTGTTTTTATAAAACTCATCACACACTAAAGTGTGGCACAGCAGCCCGTGGACATTGCAGCAGGGGTTGCACACTGCAGTCACTGTTTCCACTGGGTTTCATTTCGACCAGCTGACTGTGGCAGTGTCAGCGTGACAGTATTCTCCATTTTGTTTTGAGTATATTTACTGTGTGTATTCTTTTATGACTTTTATGAACCGCTAATTATTGTCACTGAGAGGTTTTCAACCTAGTTTCGTGTTTTTGGTATCCATGTGATAGTAATTAAATTTTTTCTAAAGCTACAATTAAATTAAGTATTCAAAACTAAATGTAAAATTAAATGTACTATTTTAAAAAGTGATCATCTAAAGAGATTCAAATAAAACATCTCACTAACCGGCCCTATATCGGGTTGGGAATGCCGGATTAGCGAAATGCTAGATTAGTGGAGGTTCACTAAAAGATTCACTTTGCCAGGAATAATATTTACGTTAGACAATGATTCACTACTCTTAAAGAATGTTTCAATTTTATTCTTATTCTTCCTTATGTTGTGAATTTTTGATCTGGCGATGTTAACTTATCATCACCTTTTAATCATTTTAAAATCAATGCGTGCTTTTAATTTATGTGAAAGTAACATGATTAAGTTTTGCGACATCTCATGGCCTTTACTGAACGGAAGCACCGATTAGCAATAAAGAATGCACGCTTTACAGACAAGTAGAGACTTGAAACAGGACCCAATACGCGTCACAGCTACCAAATTACTGGATGTGTCGAGTGAAGTAACGTCGATTATAGAGACTGTACTGTATTATAATTTTATGTTTAAGCAAGCGGTATACCAAATTACAAAAGAAAAAGATAAGTATTGAATCAATGATTGATTTGCAGATATGAGGATGGTGACATCTACGAGGGCTACTACAAGGACGGGTTGGCTTCGGGACACGGAGTACGCAAGAGTGGCAGCTTCAAGTCTAACACTGCCACTGTGTACGTGGGCGAGTGGGTCAACGGCCTGAGACAAGGTTATGGAGTCATGGACGACATCTTCACAGGTGACAACTGACAACACAACATCCTCATCAATTGAATCTCTTAACCCTAATCTCTAAGCCCTATTGCATGTAGGGACTTTCTTAAAAAATAATATTGCTGAAAGAGTTTAGGTAAATATATTTTTTCATCTTGTAAATAAATAATTAGCTTGAAATAAAAGAACCGTTAAATGATCATTAATTTTATCTTAATTATTTTAGACATGTTTGAATGCTGTTTACATATTTTGTACTTCCAGGTGAGAAATACTTGGGGAGCTGGAACAATAATTTGAAGAATGGTAACGGCTTGATGGTTACTTTGGAAGGCATCTATTACGAGGGCGTTTTCACTCAAGATGTCTTGACGGTCAGTACATTAATTTCTTTTTGTGACTAGAGTCTATATTTTTAGACACTGAGCCCTCGTGTTCTGAAACAGCCAATACAAATTATAGGTTTGAAGTGTCCTATGAGATCGCATGTTTTTATATGGGATAAAAAAATACTTAGCACTTACTGAGCACTCTTAATGTGATCCCAAATCTGCTGGCAAACTACACCATGATGTAAAGTAAAATAATATGCCAAACCTTTCTTTGGGTTTGTATATATGTTATATTTTGTACTATGGCTAGGTAAAAGAGAGGACTTTAAAGTCCTAACTTCGCCACCAATAAAGACGTTTTTCATTTCATTTCTTTGCTCAGGATACAATATAACATTATTAACAATCTTTAAGATTATAAAATTATATCATTTCAATAGTGTTTCAAGGTTGAAATTACAATAATGATTACCACATAAAACTTAACTGAAAAAGTGCATCAGTTGAGTAGAAGACTTGATCTGGTAGCCATTCTTGAGTGCAGTCTTCAGTTCTTTACCTCTTATGGCCCTTAAACCTCTAGCTAGACGGTTCAAAATCTTTTTCCTGATATATGCTGGTTTCTTTCCATACATGAGAGGGTACCCAAAAAGTATTGGGAAACAGTCAGTGGCAAAGTGGGGAGCGCTTAGTTTGTATTATAACCGCTAGGGGATAAAAGCGCAACTCTTCCTCACTCAGTGCAGTGAAAGTGTCCATCATAAACTCACTAAAGCCTACATCTCAGCCTACATATTGATATTCTATTGCAGGGTCACGGAGTGATGGTGTTTGAGGATGGGACACACTACGAGGGGGAAGTTCGAGCAGCCGGTCAGTTCAGCGGGAAGGGAACTCTGACGTTCAGCACAGGGGATCGGTTCGAGGGCAGTCTTCACGGCAGCTGGAACGAGGGCATCAAGCTCACAGGCACTCTGCATAAGAACATGCCTACCAATATGCCTCAACAGCAGAAGAGCAAACCCAAGTACAAGAATGCATTCATTTATTTGACATTGTATTGGTTTTTCTACTTGAAAAATTGTTTATACTTAGTAAATTTTACAAGGCAAAAATTAGAAAATTCCATTGGCAACTAAGGTTGAAAATTTAATTTATTCAACATTTTAATGCTGAAAGATTTTAGAAATTTAAAGGGTGGAATTTGAACAATAATTCAAAGATTTTTAAAAATATTTCAAATTTTAAACTTAAAAAACTCTTGTTTGACATAAAACTTTGAGATAATGCAGTTTTTAACCTAGGTTGTGGGTTAATATTTAAAGACTTCAAGTTTTTGCTTTGAAAAATTGCAAAAGTATGATTAATTTTTAAAAATAGACAAATAAAGAAAGTGTATTTGACTTTATATTTTCTAAAAGGGCAACACATTCTTAATTTTAGAAACACATTTGGTTGGTCTACATATTTCTAAGCTACCTTAGGACAGGTTTGGTTAGGTTGTTTCGTTTTATTTTATACTGCATAGTATGTTGAATGATGAGGGCAGCAAATGAACATACTCCATGTTGGCATGCTCACAAGTTATATTGATTGTTGAATTAAATTGCAGTTTTATTCCACCAGGTAAAGAAAACCTTTCAATTCAAGCTTTCCATGCTCTTCATTTGAATTCCTATTTCTAGTTTGGCATTCAATTTCCAGTTCTTTCGCGAAGTTGAGCGTTCCACCACACCAGAAGTGGAAGGGTATCTTCCGGCAGTGCTGGGGTGCGCTGGGGGCGGGAGTGGACGGCAAGATGGCTGACTACCAGCGTGCCTGGGAGAGCATCGCAGTGATCCTGACCTCTCAACCTGCGTCTCTGCATCGCCATCACGAGTGTTTGCAGACGATCCCACAGTTTAGTAGACACAACCTCGACTCCCAGAGCTACGCGGCAATCTGCACTTATCTCAATCAGGTAGAATAGAGTGTAGTTGTTGTCAGTTAGAACACCGGAGAGAAATTAAAATAAAACTTGTTTAGATATTATTATGAGGGTCTTAACTCTTAATTATTCATATTGGTGTTTCGATGAATAAATCAGGTTTTGACAATGATAAAGTAGACAGTATTTTACGGCTATATGAAACAAATTTGTTTCAAATATACGACACAAGGTTTAAGTTACAGAAGAAGTCAACATATTCATTGTCATTTCATTGTGGTGGTTGGATGTACAGTTACTTCTCAAAGGGGTTCCGTACCAGTGGTACTAAAATCATCACCACTCTTGGTGCATCTGTGGCTCTGGAAATTGTTTGTGCTTTGGAGGTTATGTTTCTTAATCAGCTGACTTGTGGGATGTGTAAAGCTATGGTTTCCTAGAAAAGTGGTGACTGCTATAACTACTGGCCGTAATATTGTAAATTTTGTTTTTAATGCAGTCATATGGAAGCACCTAACTCTCTTAGAAAACACTCCCATGTGATTACATTGAAAAACAAAATTCACCGTCATATTAAGGCCGTAACATAGCGGTCACCGCTTTCTAGGAAACCATAGCATAAGTTTCACGTAGTTTGTCGTTTTCTACCAAGCAATGTATGTACTTTGTTTTGAGGCAAAATTGACTGCATCTGTTTTTTTTATGCACTTCCAGTCACAATGGAGTCAAATACCACTATGAACAGTAAGAAGAAAAATCAAGCTGACCAAATGCCAATAAAAATATGAACACAAAAATAAAGTAACATCTTAACACTTAAAAAAACACCTAATTAATAATGTTAAAACTTGCAGGCGTTTGAGAGCAACTACCACCCACTAGGCATCGCACTGCGTGAGCTGACGGCAGCGTACAACGCTACTTACGGCGGCCGCGTTCATCTGCTTCTGCTGAGCCATGCGGTAGAGGAACTTCACTCGATAGCTGAACGACTGTATCAGGTTGTGCGAGTGTTGTTCCCTGTGCTCCCCCAGCCTGGCATTGACACACCTCTGCTTGATAATGACAGGTTAGATGGTAGTCAAATAAATGGAAGAGTTCAAAACTTGTAATTACAGTAGTAGGTTAACCCTTTGCGAATGCTACGTCTAGTCAAGCTGAGTACAGTACTGGCTGCCACACTCCTCGACGTGGTTGTGCTAAGTGAAAAATTTAGCTGTCCCTGCATTTAGGAGAAATGCAGAAATCTTGCTTATTTTGTTATTGGTTGTTAGTTGGGTAACAGTTATTTTTAACGTGACTGAGTACTTTTAGTTTCCTCAAAAGGTCCGTGCTTTGCTTGGCTTCTCATCATTCCAAGGCTTGTGTCCTTAGGTCTTATGAGTTTAATCGTTTACTGAGTTAATAGTCTACAGGAGGCTTTTGGTAGACTTGTAATTCTCAAAACCATGAGAAAGGAAAATTTTTAACAGTACAATGTAAAAAATCTGAAGTTACAAAAAAATAGTAAAATGTGTCTATTGTATTGCAAAAAAAACTTTGAATGTTATACTAAAAATACACAAAAAGACAACATTTAACTAAAAAAATTCATAGTAAACCTGTAATTCCAGCTAGTAAAAAATTATTTCAGCGTTGTGGTGAGCCTGGAGGCAATTCTACATCCTATCTTGCTGCCACGTTTCCACTCTGCGCTGTTCGAATTGTACGCCCAGTACAACAAGTCGCAAGACGACTGCTACTGGAAACGGCTGGTCAAGTGGAACCGCCATCCCAACTCTACTCTGATGGCCTTTCTAGGAATTGACAGGTAACATTGTTTTTATGTATTCTTTACCATATTCTCTCTGCATTCTCATTTGATCCTGTGCATTTTCTCATACTCGTTACACATCTTACAATTTCACCTACTTGAATTGTTCCAACAGAAAGTTCTGGTTTGAGACGGAAGGAAAGGTAGCGACCAGGGACGATCACCACTTCAGTCCAGCCGTAGAAACACTACAACAGCTGAAAACAACATTCTGCCCTCTGGAGAAACTTATGGTGATTCAGAGCACTTTCGAGCAGATGACCAAGGTAGCATTTACAAACAATACAGATCAATTAAGCTATGTGGGGAGGTATTAAAAACTCATTTGAAGTGGGTATTAAAACTCATTTGAAATGCACAATTGTTTGAGAAAAATGTTTAAAATGACAAACAACTTTTATTTTAAGTCAAAGTATCTTTATTAAAACCTCTTTAAAAAATGTATTGGTCAAACTTTACAGAATAATTTAAAATTATAATAGGTCTTCGCAGTCTCTGTGAAGAAATTCTTCCGGTATGTAGAACGTTCTATCCACCAGCCAGTTGTTCAGTGTGGTCTTCAAGTCCTTCTCTAAGAGTCTTGATCTCAGGTGGTAGCAAGTTGAACAGTTTATACCATGTACAACGGTTTTCTGGGAGAAAATGAGACGATGCTGGCAGGATGTAGTTGTCAGCATGTCGACAAATCTTAATTAGGGTAGAGTTGGATTTGTCAGACCGTTGAGCGATATACTTTTGTATGTTTGACAAGTGACGGGTTGTGTCTAAATTCCTAAGTATAGGCGGCACAAAACTCTGGAGTGCTTAAGTTGTAGTCAGTGAAATCAACTTTAATATTAGTAGAAAAGAAGTTGAGTAAATAAGTCAAGTTAAGAAATCAAGTAATTTTGATACAAGATTTGTCCAATTTTAGTTCAATTTTCATAATAAAAATTAGTGCTAGGAGCATACATTGCTGCTCAAAGTGTTGTTAGAGTGTTTAAGAACTTTCTGTAACTGTAATGTTTTTAACTTTTTCTTAGTTTGCTTGCTTTTAAGTCTACAATCAAACTTTTAGGTTCCTCTTTAAAAACATAAGTTGTCTAATAAAATCAAATATTATTTATTTTTATTCCATTACTAGTGTTTTTCTTTGCTGGTATCATTGAATTTACTTAGAGAAGCTTATGTGAAATACTTGTTCTCAGCTCACTATCAGGTTTCGCATGTATCAATTATTTTTTTGTATTGTTTACGCTAACGGCATTTTTAGTAGAGACTTAACTTAGGGTTTGTGGGCATCACAAAACGCTTTTAGGGAAAGCGGTCCAAACCCTTGTGCCTGCCCCGTGGAATCAACCCTTGCGCTTTGCAAGCCATCACTCTACCCACTGAGCCACGGAGATTGATGCCTGTAGGTGCATCACTTGTTTATGTTTGACAGTTGGTTATTATACAGGCTATGTTCTCTATTTAGTATATACCAAATCTTCAAAAGCCTCTGGGGTTGATGGCTAAGCTCGGCAAACAAGAGTCCCATTTGAATTAGGCTCTTTATAGTAAATTTACTAAATTCAACGCCAGTATCTTGTAATTCTTCACCCTGTTATTATGTTTGTCACCATGATCTGTTGTAATATGTTCGCTACTATACTGCAGTTTACTAAATGATCTAAAGTTTATATTACATGTTACAAATTGTGAAACAGGTTGTGAGATCAGAACTAGGACCTGACTACTTGTGGACAATGGATGAACTGTTTCCTCTCTTCGTGTTTGTCGTTGTTCGCTCCTGCATTCTTCAACTCGGGTCCGAGATACATTTCATAGAAGACTTCATGGAGCCTCGACTAGCTAACGGCGAGCTGGGAATCATGTTCACTACGCTTAAGGTGAGGAAAAGTGTTGCGATGTCAGGAGAGGGAACCACAAAGCGTGACAAACTGATTCTTAATTGTGGTTCGTCCCTTTAGGACTTTATTTATTTAAATTTAAAATCCTTATTAAATTATGGTCAGAGATTTGCTTTTAACCCTTTGACAGGTGAGTTTTCCAGGAGAATTTGTGCCTCAAAAAGTGAGTTTTTTAAATAATTTTTTGTATTATAATTTTTGAATACTGGGTTTTTGGTCAAATAACCTGTTTTAAACCTTAAAAATACTTTTTTAAAAATAGGTACATAGGTTCAAAAAGGGTTTTGATGTTTGAAAATTTATTTTATATATTTGTGTATAACTTTTTTAGTTATTATATTTGGATATAATTCAAATGTGGATAAACAGAAAAAAGGTGTGTAACCTTTACCCAAAAATTTAGCTTTGTATGGTAAGTGACAAAGAAGTCTGGCACGCGAGAGGAGGCCACAAGGCCACACTCTCGCGAAGAGTCGCGGCACATCCACACTGCCTGTATACACTCACAGTTCACACGCTGTCTCTTCAATTTCACATTAATTTTCACCGTTCATAAAAATCACCATATGATTGTTAGAAAGAGACATTGTTACAATAATTAAACGCCTCAAAATGAACTAAATAGTTAGTGAAACTAAATCAATAAGTAATCAAATATAAGTAAAACTGCTGAAAACAACTGTTTATAACTTTCGCAAACACAATGAAATCAGCTGTCAGTTTACCGCAGATGTCTTAAAACCATAGATGAAATAATCCACAGACACGAAACGATGCCAGGCAAAACCCAGCTGGTAGACAGCAGCTACAATCTAGCGGATCAATATTTTAACTGCCAAGAGGTTAGAAAACTCCCGCTAGGTAGCAGGGGCATCCACAAACATACTTCATAAACTGAGCCGATGTATTGATCACAACAGTCTCGCTACAGAAGGTTCATGCTACTGGCTAAGAACAGAAGTTGCATGCATCGCTTTGGCACTCTAGCTGCCGCAAAGTTATGCGGCATACCTGCCAAAGGTTTAAATAAATATTTTATTGCATGAACATATTTTTGAACTTATAATGGAATATTTTTACCCAAAAACAAAAATTTGTACATTAATGAATATGTTTTGTTTTTCTGAAGAAGGGTTTTCCTACAATATATTATGTTTATTGTGTTTTAAGCTTATTAATTGAAATGTTTAAAACAGGTTTTTGCTTTATTTCAGGCTGGATACTGCCTCATTCTTCAAGAGAAAATGACAATAACCAGCTAACTGTGATAAATTGCAAAATAACCAATTCGAAGTGAACCCAAGGTGACTAGAATAATAATGTTACTAGCCAAAATCAAATGGTTTGTTAGTTACATTTCAGTAAGAGTTATTACACATGATATCTCTATGTTGACCCTTTCTTAAAAGTACAAATTTTATCTACAATGTCTCAATTTTGAAGCCTCTGAGGAATTATGAAGTGAAATGGAATTGTGAAATGCTTTATACAGGCAAAGTTAGGACTAGAAAGTCCTCTCTTACACTTAACCTGCATACAAATAATCAAAATCGTTACAAAAACATAACTCTTATTTAAAATTTAAACAGTACAAAATAAAAATAAACGTGAACCCTGTAATTATGTTTGTCACCATGATCTGTTTAATATGTTCACTACTATACTGCAGTTTACTAAATGATCTAAAGTTTATACACATGTTACAAATGTGAAACAGGTTGAGATCAGAACAGGACCTGACTACTTGTGGACAATGGATGAACTGTTTCCTCTCTTAGGTGTTTGTGGATTGCGGCTCCTGCATTCTTCAACTTTCGGGTCAGATACATTTTATAGAAGACTTCATGGAGCCTCTCGATTCTTGAGCTGGGAATCATGTTCACTTAGGTGGTGTTGTTGAGGTCAGGTCCAAGCGTGTAAAACAGATTCTTAATAATATGGTTAACCCTTTAGGACTTTATTTATTTAAGTTAAATCCTTATTAAATTATGGTCAGAGATTTGCTTTTAACCCTTGACGGAGTGTGAGTTTTCCAGGAGAATTTGTGCCTCAAAAGTGAGTTTTTTAAATATTTTTTTTTTTATGTTATGCATTTTTTAAATGCTGGGTTTTACGGTCAAATAACCTGTTTTAATCTTAAAATTTCTTTTGTTAAAATAGGTGCATAGGTACCAAAAGGGTTTTTATGTTTGAAAATGTCATTTTATATATTTGTGTATAACTTTTTTAGTTATTATATTTGGATATAATTCAAATGTAGATACAAGAAAAAAAGGTGTTATCGCTTTACCTCAAGTTTGCTTTGTATGGTGAATGACAAAGGGTCTGGTGCCTGAGAGGGCCTTGTGATCACATCGAGTGTGACACATCCACACTGCCTGTATACTCACAAATAGTCATTCGTTTTCTTCTTCTCCCAATTTCACATTATAATTTTCTGCGTTCATAAAATCTCCACCATATGAGTTAGAAAGAGACATTGTTACAATAATTAAACACTCTCAAAATAGAACTAAATAGTTGGTGAAACTAAATCAATAAGTAATCAAATATAAGTAAAACTGCTGAAAACAACTGTTTATAACTTCATAAAACAATGAAATCAGCTGTCAGTTTACCAGATGTCTTATAAAACCATAGATGAAATAATCTGCACAACACGAAGCGATGCCAGGCAAAAAACCAGCTGGTAGACAGCAGCTACAATCTAGCGGGATCAATATTTTAACTGTTTCCAAGAGGTTAGAAAAACTCCAGTAGGTAGCAGGAATCCACAAACATTATACTTCATAAACTGAGCGGGTGTATTGATCCTGTGGTCTAGATGCGTGCTACAGAAGGTTCGTCATGACGCAACAGTTGCCGGCGTGCACACTACCAGCCCTTGACATAAGCGTTTGATGCATACACCAAAGGGCACTTTGTGGGATAAAGAAGGGGAATATACATTATAAACTCAGAGGATGCTCAGTCATTGGTTAGCCGTGTCACTAAATTCCTTGTATTCTGTAAGAATTTCAAAGTAGTCAATTTTCGGTTCAGATCATTTGCCCATTGAATGTACAATCAAGGTTGGTACCCTGACTCCGTGGAGAGGAGCTGTCCCTTTCTGGATGGTGGCAACTACACTGATAAGGTGAGACAGGCGTGACAATCTGAGATTGAATATTGGGTAAGATGACATGTTGTACTGTCAACTCAGCAAACAAGGGTGTGTGAGGAGAAGAGCCTTCACAACAAACAGCCCTGGTTTGGTTCCAGTGTTTGGCGTTAGAATACTAAACCTATTCAGGAGATGTAATTCTGTGGGCGTTGAGTGGTACATGGGAACAGAAATCTAAAGTTGCCTGTATAAGAAGAACTGTTACACAGCATCTGTGATTAACAACATAAATTTCATTAGGCATAAAACATTTTGGGTGCCATGAATGCCAAAGACATTAAGTGGAGGCAATGCATGAGCAGATTAGATTAAATCATTTCCAAATTTGCTGGATCCTCCTTTGTTGGCATCAGGATAAGTTTGCATACCCGAGATAGGATGTTTGGATAGGGAATTTACCATTGATGATTTGAATCTAGTTTAAGACTTGCTAAAGTTAGAAACAGGGATATAATGAGTACCCTATGAGGTTTTCAAAGTGCCCCATATTCTGTTATCAGCTTACAATAATATATTCATAAGGGATCAGTGCCAGAGGTTTCAAGAGATCAATTATTTTCCCTTACACAAATGGGGAGTTATATCTTTATTGACTGCATTGGAAAACTATTTTAGGTTCTAACTAAACAGCGGTTAATAATGGGTGAGCGAGAAAAAAGTGAGTGAGTTTCAGGCAGGATTCAGAAGGGATACTCAACTGTGGATAACATTTACAATCTAGCAAGCATGGTAAACATAAAGATCCAAGAAAAGCTATTTTGTTTGATTTCTCCAGCCTTTGACACAATAGACAAAATGGCTACTATATAAATTGTCATGCATTGGAGTGTCCACGGATTAAATTATTGGAGCTATTATAGTGGAGCTGGAGTCTGGTGCAGGCGTTACTAACAAGTTTGATACCAAGATGGGTTTGAGACAGGGCTGCATCCTTAGTCCAATAATGTTTTCTTTATTTATAAATGACTTACTGGAGGGGATGCAGTTTTGGTGGAACAGTCAACATGCTTCTGTATCGCGGACAATATTGTATCATTTCCCGTCAGCCACAGGACTTCAACATATGATTAACAGATTGGAAGCATACTGCGAAAATTGGAACCTATTAGTAAATTTAAACAAGTCAAAAATAATGGTTTTAGACAAGGTGGCAGGTTGAAATCAGACAACAAATGGTGGTATAAAGGAAACAGGGTAGAAATTAGGTAGATAAATATAAATATTTGGGAATGATATTTACCCATCATTATGTTGGAATCTACAATTAGCCGAGAAATCCAGAGCATCGAGAATGGCAATGAATGTAATGTGGGGAAAATTAATTGACAATGCAAAAGTTCCAACCAGTGCAAAGTTCAAATGTTTTGAAACTATTATTAGAGCAATTCTCTGCTACGGGGTTTGGGGTTGTATACAAAACGACATAGAATCGGTGCATTAAAAGCTATTCGACTTCCTAATAATACACCAAACTACGCTATTTATCTGGAGGCAAATATTGAAATTATATTCGTCTACACACTGAAATTAAATGTGCATTATATACTGAAGACATTATCTTTGGAAGAAAATCGCCTGCCTAATATTTTCTCAAAAGAAATAGCGGATTTTTTGGTACCAAGGCTGGAAGAACTTAAGTGAAAGATTGGGTATTGAAGTAGACTTTAACATTCAGGAGTTGGACAGACTGCGGACCCAGCTGATGGGTGTAGTGGAGGGGTGAGGGTGAGGTTCGTTGCAGGACTGTGTGGGCAGAGCACGGACCTCACGTATCGCAGTACCTGACCCTCGACCTTGACCTCGGAGACAGGAGTGCACTCAGAGGCGACCTTGATGTTAGTACAATATCGTGGGCTATCAAAACTTCGGGCAGAGCTCGTAAATTTAAATTACAAACCTTGGTTAGAGGATTCAGTTTTCTGTGCTCTTTATGCAATTTGCAAGAGAATGAAACAGTGTTTCATTTAAGTAGCAAGGTGTCAATTTTGAAATATATTAGAAAACAGTATTTGGGGAATTTTGAAATAGATGCAGTAGGTTTTAGGAACTTTTAAATGGTAGGGATTGGCGAGCACTGGGAAGTACATGAAGATAGCCTAGAAATATAGATGGGAATTAATTCAAGAGTTAAATTTTGAAATTTTTCTTTTAATCAAATTGGGGAACAAAATTATGAGGACCGGAAGAAGGGTTTAGTTGTGTATTACTTATTTATAATAGAAAAGTGTATTATGTAGTGTAGTAGGAAGTTGTTTCTTGTATAGCTGTTAACTGAGTGTTGTGTTATTATTTGTTTATTATACATGCTAACCCAGCTGGCGGCTCTTCAGGCCATAGCTGAAGAAGTGTATTTTTCATCTGGTTTAGATATGTAAATCATGTACATAGAATCTCAAATAAAGCACTTATTTCATTTCATTTCACCTGCCAAAGGTTTAAATAAATATTTTATTGCATGAACATATTTTTTGAACTTATAATGGAATATATTTTGGGAAACCCCTTCTTTACCCAAAAAACCAAAATTTGTACATTAACGAATATGTTTTTGTTTTTTTTCTGAAGAAGGGTTTTCCTAAAATATATTATGTTTATTGTGTTTTAAGTTTATTAATTGAAATGTTTAAAATAGGTTTTTGCTTTATTTCAGGCTGGATACTGCCTCATTCTTCAAGAAAAATGACAATAACCAGCTAACTGTGATAAATCAAAATAACCAATTCGAAGTGAACCAAGGTGACTAGAATAATAATGTTATTAGCCAAAATCAAATGGTTTGTTAGTTACATTTCAGTAAGAGTTATTAAACATGATATCTCTGTTGATTACAATTTTAAGTCTGGGGTCTGACAATGTCTGGATTTATTAGCTAATTTGTTCAATTTTCCTATAATATCTTCTCTCCTCTGATTTTACATATATAGTTAAGTAATAACATTTCATTCATATACTTTTGGTGACATTACTAATTTAAGTGAAAAAAAAACATGACTCAAGTTGAATAATGATCCAAGATTCAAAGGTTACTTTGACTGACTTAAAACTCTTTTAATTGTTTTTAATTTGTTTCAGATAGAAACAAGTAGAATAAGTTGTTTTGTAGTTGTTAAAACATTTTACTAAATAATAAGCCTTTTATCTAAAGTACAAATTTATTGACATTTTCATAACTAATGTAAAATTTAGATGTTGATTAATTAGTTTATCTAGGGTATGTGTGTTAAGGTTTTAATTTATTTGGATTATTTACATTAAAAATTTTAAAGTTACCTTAACTACTGTGAAAAGATAAGTTTGTTTAAGAAACGGCCGCGTGGGATCCACTCCACTATAACCACTTATAACTTGGAGTACAAACTGCAAACTATGTTCAAAACTGGTCGATGTACTTAAATCAAAAATCTGTTTCAATGGAAGCATAAAGCTATTAATATATTGAGGCTGCTATATGTAAACTCTAAAACTTGTACTTTTGTCAAACAATAAATTATTAATTAAAACTTGATTTCTCATAAAAACATAGAACTTGAATTGTTGTAATAAATGTTTTGTTTGGCAAGGAATTTTTCTGTTTTTGCTCTTTATGCTGCAGAATGAATGGCTCTACTTTCTATTGAAAAACGTTTTCCATCGTTTACCTACTTACACAACATTGTTTGCAAATTTCCCCATGTTAAACTCCCTATCCTGGATCCACTCGGGCTCTATCCGGCGGCCTCTTAATCTAGAATTATCAATAGTCCAATATTTACAGGTTTGCTGCCCATTTAACCAATCAAAAGTTGGAATCACTATTATTATTGGGGATTGGGTCAAATCATTTGCTCATGAGATATTCTCGATTTTAGCTTGGTTCCAGACAATCTGTAGTAAACTCTCATTTCAGTTTAGTTAGCGACAATTCTTTGACACTTTATCGACTTGGGTACTGTTATTGCGGGTGACTCCAGTTACTGTTGATATGTTTTCTCAACTGCCATTATCCTAGATGGGAGTTTACCACACCATTATTACTTAATTCTTACTACTATCCATTAGCAGCTATATATTGTCAGCCACAGTTTGACCCTTCAACTGTGACACTTTCGTTATTGTTTGCTAGTTTTAAGTTAATTAATAAATTATGAACTAGTGTTTTGTGCCGATGTGATTTACGCTCTGCTGAGAGATTGCTGTGGTTCACCAATATTTACAGTTGCGGGTTTGCACGAGTTGCAGATTAAATATTGCAGATTTTTTGTAGATTTTGTTGACGGCGAGTGTTGGATACAATCACTAAATCACTTAATCAATGAGATCGCTCATGAGTATTTTACTATGTGGTGGAGGATGAGTGTGATGATTAGTTGAGTTGCGAGGTGAGTCTTGTTACAAACTAAGGCCGACCGAATGAATACAATGACCAATGGAAATACAAGGACCAAGCTTAATCAGTAACAACGTTTCCTTTATGATTGTTGTCGGCAACAGCTTTCAAAATACGCAAAAA
Organism: Matsumurasca onukii; assembly: GCA_018831715.1. Taxonomy (NCBI): domain Eukaryota; kingdom Metazoa; phylum Arthropoda; class Insecta; order Hemiptera; family Cicadellidae; genus Matsumurasca; species Matsumurasca onukii. Next base: position 19,820,868 of record CM032065.1, read on the forward strand.
TACAAAATACGCTGAGCAGTAAACAGGATATGAGTCGTGCGACACGAACAGGTGATTGCGATGGGGGAGGGGGAGAGACTGTCGGCAACAGTCTCTCCAGGCTAGCACGAAGTTGCCGCCTGTTGTTGACAACATCCTTTGATCTTTACCGACTCTAATCGGGAAACAGAATTTGTGTTGCCAACAGCCAAC